>CATLKC010000185.1:5000-605000 GCA_949987585.1 Pipistrellus pygmaeus
CCTAACCCTAACCCTAACCCTAACCCTAACCCTAACCCTAACCCTAACCCTAACCCTAACCCTAACCCTAACCCTAACCCTAACCTAACCCTAACCCTAACCCTAACCCTAACCCTAACCCTAACCCTAACCCTAACCCTAACCCTAACCCTAACCCTAACCCTAACCCTAACCCTAACCCTAACCCTAACCCTAACCCTAACCCTAACCCTAACCCTAACCCTAACCCTAACCCTAACCCTAACCCTAACCCTAACCCTAACCCTAACCCTAACCCTAACCCTAACCCTAACCCTAACCCTAACCCTAACCCTAACCCTAACCCTAACCCTAACCCTAACCCTAACCCTAACCCTAACCCTAACCCTAACCCTAACCCTAACCCTAACCCTAACCCTAACCCTAACCCTAACCCTAACCCTAACCCTAACCCTAACCCTAACCCTAACCCTAACCCTAACCCTAACCCTAACCCTAACCCTAACCCTAACCCTAACCCTAACCCTAACCCTAACCCTAACCCTAACCCTAACCCTAACCCTAACCCTAACCCTAACCCTAACCCTAACCCTAACCCTAACCCTAACCCTAACCCTAACCCTAACCCTAACCCTAACCCTAACCCTAACCCTAACCCTAACCCTAACCCTAACCCTAACCCTAACCCTAACCCTAACCCTAACCCTAACCCTAACCCTAACCCTAACCCTAACCCTAACCCTAACCCTAACCCTAACCCTAACCCTAACCCTAACCCTAACCCTAACCCTAACCCTAACCCTAACCCTAACCCTAACCCTAACCCTAACCCTAACCCTAACCCTAACCCTAACCCTAACCCTAACCCTAACCCTAACCCTAACCCTAACCCTAACCCTAACCCTAACCCTAACCCTAACCCTAACCCTAACCCTAACCCTAACCCTAACCCTAACCCTAACCCTAACCCTAACCCTAACCCTAACCCTAACCCTAACCCTAACCCTAACCCTAACCCTAACCCTAACCCTAACCCTAACCCTAACCCTAACCCTAACCCTAACCCTAACCCTAACCCTAACCCTAACCCTAACCCTAACCCTAACCCTAACCCTAACCCTAACCCTAACCCTAACCCTAACCCTAACCCTAACCCTAACCCTAACCCTAACCCTAACCCTAACCCTAACCCTAACCCTAACCCTAACCCTAACCCTAACCCTAACCCTAACCCTAACCCTAACCCTAACCCTAACCCTAACCCTAACCCTAACCCTAACCCTAACCCTAACCCTAACCCTAACCCTAACCCTAACCCTAACCCTAACCCTAACCCTAACCCTAACCCTAACCCTAACCCTAACCCTAACCCTAACCCTAACCCTAACCCTAACCCTAACCCTAACCCTAACCCTAACCCTAACCCTAACCCTAACCCTAACCCTAACCCTAACCCTAACCCTAACCCTAACCCTAACCCTAACCCTAACCCTAACCCTAACCCTAACCCTAACCCTAACCCTAACCCTAACCCTAACCCTAACCCTAACCCTAACCCTAACCCTAACCCTAACCCTAACCCTAACCCTAACCCTAACCCTAACCCTAACCCTAACCCTAACCCTAACCCTAACCCTAACCCTAACCCTAACCCTAACCCTAACCCTAACCCTAACCCTAACCCTAACCCTAACCCTAACCCTAACCCTAACCCTAACCCTAACCCTAACCCTAACCCTAACCCTAACCCTAACCCTAACCCTAACCCTAACCCTAACCCTAACCCTAACCCTAACCCTAACCCTAACCCTAACCCTAACCCTAACCCTAACCCTAACCCTAACCCTAACCCTAACCCTAACCCTAACCCTAACCCTAACCCTAACCCTAACCCTAACCCTAACCCTAACCCTAACCCTAACCCTAACCCTAACCCTAACCCTAACCCTAACCCTAACCCTAACCCTAACCCTAACCCTAACCCTAACCCTAACCCTAACCCTAACCCTAACCCTAACCCTAACCCTAACCCTAACCCTAACCCTAACCCTAACCCTAACCCTAACCCTAACCCTAACCCTAACCCTAACCCTAACCCTAACCCTAACCCTAACCCTAACCCTAACCCTAACCCTAACCCTAACCCTAACCCTAACCCTAACCCTAACCCTAACCCTAACCCTAACCCTAACCCTAACCCTAACCCTAACCCTAACCCTAACCCTAACCCTAACCCTAACCCTAACCCTAACCCTAACCCTAACCCTAACCCTAACCCTAACCCTAACCCTAACCCTAACCCTAACCCTAACCCTAACCCTAACCCTAACCCTAACCCTAACCCTAACCCTAACCCTAACCCTAACCCTAACCCTAACCCTAACCCTAACCCTAACCCTAACCCTAACCCTAACCCTAACCCTAACCCTAACCCTAACCCTAACCCTAACCCTAACCCTAACCCTAACCCTAACCCTAACCCTAACCCTAACCCTAACCCTAACCCTAACCCTAACCCTAACCCTAACCCTAACCCTAACCCTAACCCTAACCCTAACCCTAACCCTAACCCTAACCCTAACCCTAACCCTAACCCTAACCCTAACCCTAACCCTAACCCTAACCCTAACCCTAACCCTAACCCTAACCCTAACCCTAACCCTAACCCTAACCCTAACCCTAACCCTAACCCTAACCCTAACCCTAACCCTAACCCTAACCCTAACCCTAACCCTAACCCTAACCCTAACCCTAACCCTAACCCTAACCCTAACCCTAACCCTAACCCTAACCCTAACCCTAACCCTAACCCTAACCCTAACCCTAACCCTAACCCTAACCCTAACCCTAACCCTAACCCTAACCCTAACCCTAACCCTAACCCTAACCCTAACCCTAACCCTAACCCTAACCCTAACCCTAACCCTAACCCTAACCCTAACCCTAACCCTAACCCTAACCCTAACCCTAACCCTAACCCTAACCCTAACCCTAACCCTAACCCTAACCCTAACCCTAACCCTAACCCTAACCCTAACCCTAACCCTAACCCTAACCCTAACCCTAACCCTAACCCTAACCCTAACCCTAACCCTAACCCTAACCCTAACCCTAACCCTAACCCTAACCCTAACCCTAACCCTAACCCTAACCCTAACCCTAACCCTAACCCTAACCCTAACCCTAACCCTAACCCTAACCCTAACCCTAACCCTAACCCTAACCCTAACCCTAACCCTAACCCTAACCCTAACCCTAACCCTAACCCTAACCCTAACCCTAACCCTAACCCTAACCCTAACCCTAACCCTAACCCTAACCCTAACCCTAACCCTAACCCTAACCCTAACCCTAACCCTAACCCTAACCCTAACCCTAACCCTAACCCTAACCCTAACCCTAACCCTAACCCTAACCCTAACCCTAACCCTAACCCTAACCCTAACCCTAACCCTAACCCTAACCCTAACCCTAACCCTAACCCTAACCCTAACCCTAACCCTAACCCTAACCCTAACCCTAACCCTAACCCTAACCCTAACCCTAACCCTAACCCTAACCCTAACCCTAACCCTAACCCTAACCCTAACCCTAACCCTAACCCTAACCCTAACCCTAACCCTAACCCTAACCCTAACCCTAACCCTAACCCTAACCCTAACCCTAACCCTAACCCTAACCCTAACCCTAACCCTAACCCTAACCCTAACCCTAACCCTAACCCTAACCCTAACCCTAACCCTAACCCTAACCCTAACCCTAACCCTAACCCTAACCCTAACCCTAACCCTAACCCTAACCCTAACCCTAACCCTAACCCTAACCCTAACCCTAACCCTAACCCTAACCCTAACCCTAACCCTAACCCTAACCCTAACCCTAACCCTAACCCTAACCCTAACCCTAACCCTAACCCTAACCCTAACCCTAACCCTAACCCTAACCCTAACCCTAACCCTAACCCTAACCCTAACCCTAACCCTAACCCTAACCCTAACCCTAACCCTAACCCTAACCCTAACCCTAACCCTAACCCTAACCCTAACCCTAACCCTAACCCTAACCCTAACCCTAACCCTAACCCTAACCCTAACCCTAACCCTAACCCTAACCCTAACCCTAACCCTAACCCTAACCCTAACCCTAACCCTAACCCTAACCCTAACCCTAACCCTAACCCTAACCCTAACCCTAACCCTAACCCTAACCCTAACCCTAACCCTAACCCTAACCCTAACCCTAACCCTAACCCTAACCCTAACCCTAACCCTAACCCTAACCCTAACCCTAACCCTAACCCTAACCCTAACCCTAACCCTAACCCTAACCCTAACCCTAACCCTAACCCTAACCCTAACCCTAACCCTAACCCTAACCCTAACCCTAACCCTAACCCTAACCCTAACCCTAACCCTAACCCTAACCCTAACCCTAACCCTAACCCTAACCCTAACCCTAACCCTAACCCTAACCCTAACCCTAACCCTAACCCTAACCCTAACCCTAACCCTAACCCTAACCCTAACCCTAACCCTAACCCTAACCCTAACCCTAACCCTAACCCTAACCCTAACCCTAACCCTAACCCTAACCCTAACCCTAACCCTAACCCTAACCCTAACCCTAACCCTAACCCTAACCCTAACCCTAACCCTAACCCTAACCCTAACCCTAACCCTAACCCTAACCCTAACCCTAACCCTAACCCTAACCCTAACCCTAACCCTAACCCTAACCCTAACCCTAACCCTAACCCTAACCCTAACCCTAACCCTAACCCTAACCCTAACCCTAACCCTAACCCTAACCCTAACCCTAACCCTAACCCTAACCCTAACCCTAACCCTAACCCTAACCCTAACCCTAACCCTAACCCTAACCCTAACCCTAACCCTAACCCTAACCCTAACCCTAACCCTAACCCTAACCCTAACCCTAACCCTAACCCTAACCCTAACCCTAACCCTAACCCTAACCCTAACCCTAACCCTAACCCTAACCCTAACCCTAACCCTAACCCTAACCCTAACCCTAACCCTAACCCTAACCCTAACCCTAACCCTAACCCTAACCCTAACCCTAACCCTAACCCTAACCCTAACCCTAACCCTAACCCTAACCCTAACCCTAACCCTAACCCTAACCCTAACCCTAACCCTAACCCTAACCCTAACCCTAACCCTAACCCTAACCCTAACCCTAACCCTAACCCTAACCCTAACCCTAACCCTAACCCTAACCCTAACCCTAACCCTAACCCTAACCCTAACCCTAACCCTAACCCTAACCCTAACCCTAACCCTAACCCTAACCCTAACCCTAACCCTAACCCTAACCCTAACCCTAACCCTAACCCTAACCCTAACCCTAACCCTAACCCTAAACCCTAACCCTAACCCTAACCCTAAACCCTAACCCTAACCCTAACCCTAACCCTAACCCTAACCCTAACCCTAACCCCTAACCCTAACCCTAACCCTAACCCTAACCCTAACCCTAACCCTAAGCCTAAAACAACAGTCGCCCCTTTTCTTCTCTTCCCTCCTGCCAGTGTGCTTGGCCTTGGTGAGGTCTGCCTGCCTACCTGTGGGTTTTAGAGCGAAGGGCACAGGTGGCTGCTGCGTCAGCCTGGCCCTTGGCGTCCACTCAGTTCCCAGTGACTCCCAGGCCCCAGCTGCTTGTGGCCTCACTCCTTCCTCTGCACTGACTGTTGGTACTCTATGCCCCCACTTGGAGGTCCCAGGGGAGAGCTGGACAAGGAGAATGCCTGTGAAATGGTGGGGTCCTGGGGAGGCACTGGTGTAACGGGGGTGTTATGTGAGGTCACACTTTGGCAACAGGTCTCAAGCATCTCACACTCACAGTGACCGTCTCCTTCCTTCCCAGTGTTCACGAGTCGCAGATGCAGCACCACGTGGCTCAGAAGATTCCATACGTTGACTCCTAGGGGCAGCTCCTTGAGCCCGACTAGCCAAACGAAATAAAGATGGAAAAGTTCATTTTCAACATCTTCCAGTTTGCAAAGTAGGTTTAACGGCTTGAGGGCTGAGAGGACTGGGGTATTCTGGAGGCATGGAAGTGGAACAGCCAGCAGGAGGGGCCAAATGTCTCGAATCTGCTTTCCCTTCCCAGGCAGGATGCTGCCTCTGCACACTGATGCCCATGCCCAGCGAGTGTGTTGAGTTGCCAGGAAGCTCTTCCTCCTGTCAGGTGTCAGCAGTCTGGCTCGCCTGCCCTCGCTCTGGCTCTGCAGCTACCAGGCCGGCTAGAGAGCTGGCCTGGGTTCCGGTGTCTCCCTGCCTGAGAGCAGGTGGCACAGCAAGTGTTCTTAGACCCCATAGCTCACCAGGCAATCTCCAAACTGACCAGTAAGACAGTGCAGGAGACACATTAGCTAAGAGCCGTCTCACCAAATACATTTCTGTCATCCTTTTCCTCCCTCAGCACAGACACTAATGGGGTCTTTGTGCACCTAGGTTTCTAGTCCCTGTGACCCGTTATTTCTGGGAGCTGTTGTCTGGGCGCATGGAGACCTGAGGGGAGTGGAGGCTGGGCCCTGGGCCTGCGGAGCAGCTTTACTGGGTAGCAGCTTCTCCTTTCGCTTCCCCGCAGGAAGTTTGTGGTACACCCGCTGAAGAACGCAGACAGTCAGATCGGCAAGGACAACCCCACCACAGCCCGGCATGCCCTTATGTCCCTGCACCACTGCTGGGTGCTCAATGCCGGTGGCCACTTCATTGATGAGAATGGCTGCTGCCTGCCCACCATTCCCCGGTGAGTCTGCCCAGCACTTGCTCTGAGCTGCCTCCTCTCTCTGCTGCTGCTGCTGCATCTTTCCAAAAGGCTGAGCATCCCTGCCTGGTGTGTGTGTTGGGGGGATGGGGGGAGGCGGGATGGATGGGGAGGCGGAGGCAGGGGGCACCATGGGTGGGGTGGAGGCAGGGGGCGGGGTGGGTGGAGTGGCTGTGCCTCAGGTGGTCCTGCACGGCTTGAGTGCTGAGGGGACTGGGGTATTGTGGAGGCAGGTAAGTGGAACGGCCAGGCTGAGGGAACTGGGTGCTACCATCTTGTAGCTGTGCGCGCAGCCATATGTTGGGTGTGGAGGTCAATGAACATATCCCCTCCTTATCGGCTATTGCTGCCACCATCTTTGTGAGGGTTTGATGGTCAATTAGCATATTTCCTCTTTATTAGATAGGATTGGATCTGGCAAGAAAGATGACGATAAGTATCTCCAACAGAAATCCTGTGTGTGGCATTCTGGCTGAGTTGGGCACATTAAACTCAAACATGTGGCCCTTGCAGGAGCACTGAGGCCATGCTGTGGCTGACCAGGGCCAGGCAGGCAGACGAGGAGGTGTGCGTGTGCTACCGTTTGGGCTCAGTTTCTGAGGGGCCACCCCACTGATGGCATCACTGGGCCCTAGAGAGTCTGCACTAAGACCTGTACAGTGCAGGGCTGGGGTCGGCTCTGGCCCTGCATCTCAGACACCTGTTCTGTCCTTAGGCAAACCCCTTCATTTGGGGGAGATACTGTTTTCTTATCTGAATTAAGGGAGGTGGACCAGGTGACCACTAGTCTATGGTGGGGAATGGGATTTAAAGTCCACTCTCCCTCACCACAAAGGTATGCTCAGCCGGGAGCAGGGGCAGTTAACTCTAACTATTACACACCAACACACGTCCCTACATTCTCCAGGTCCATTCCACTCCGTTCTTTATGTTCTTCCCAAATCCTAGTGGACCCCTGGCTCCGTGGGCCATACACTCCCAGTCCCTGGTGGGTGCCTAGACCTGCGGGTAGAACACAGCATGTGCTGACAGTGTTCTCCGGCACAGACTGCTCCCGGAGACGAAGCGCCATGGCTCCCAGCGGCACACCAAACGACAGTCACCACTCTTGCCCTGTGGAGCCTTTGTTAAGTCAGTGACTGGAACACAAGCACCAAGATGCTAAGATGGTTGATCATGCAGCCAAGGCAGTTACTGAGGGGCTAGCAGCCGAGGAGCATGTCAGTGTGTGTGTTGAACAAAGGATGAGTCACGTCCTGGGTGGGCCAAACAGGACAGCTCCAGACATCATCACGCTCTCAGAACAGCACACAAGGTAAAAAAAATTTCCATTTAATATTTTTGACAGCGGGTAACAGTAGAAATCAAAACTGCATATAAGGAGGGACTACTGGATAATAAGTTTCAAGGGGCTGTACTTTAGTGAAAGAAAACTCATCTCCCAGGGTGTATTTGTTATTTCACAATGTTTCAGAACACACCCTGAGCTACAGAAAGTTGGTGTGTGAGAGAGTGGGAGCTGTAAGTCAGGGCCATCTCCTGGGAGAATGAGGTACTCCTACCCTCAGAGAGTCCAGCCCAGTCCTTCCACCCATGTGTCTCCGGGAAACAGTGACCTCATGAGAGCTCAGGCCTGGCCATGACTCCCCTGCAGCCTCTGGGAAAGCCTGGCCCTCCCTGAAGTTTAGGGGCTACCGAGGTGCCTGGTTCGTTCCTCCCTCCTCCACCCCTGCCCTGCCACCAGACAGAAGCAGATGAAGCATCCTTTTCTTACCTCCTTGCCTTCCATTTCTAATACTTGCTTGCTCATTGTTTCCTTTAACAATATTTCTGAAAGGCGCTCCATGCAAGTTCATTTCATCTCCTTTTTGTTGGCAGGTATATAGTACCCGTTTCCCTCCAGTACTTGTGTGATTCCAGGCTTCACACTCTGTTTTTTATTTGAAGTTGTTCTTGTGGCTGGTGTGAAATATGGGTCTGGCTTTATCTTGTTCCAAGAGGCTACCCACTGGTCTCCATTTATTAAAGAGTTGAATTTGTGGTCTGAGATGCCTCCTTTAATGGCACAGTCATTGGGTCTGTTTTGGGCCATCTAGTCTATTCCACTGGATTGTCTATCTGTGTGCAGTCCCGAGTTGTTTTAATTATAGTAGCTGCATAGCATATTTTAATATTTTATCGTAGCTTCTCTTTTTCAGTGATTTCCTAGCCATTCATGTTTCTTTTTCCATAACCACATTAGTATCAACATGTGGCTAATTTATAGTTAACCTGGAGTATAATTCATAAATCAATCAGGGTGGTTTCTTGTGTAGGAGAGTCTCACAGTTTTTCTCACATGGGCTTTTCACATTTTGCATTAGGTTTATATCTAATTATGTAAATTTTTTTGTTGTTTCTGCTGTAAGTGGAATGTTCTCTATCGTGTCTTCTCTGAGTAGTTTTTGCTCCTGCATATGAAAACTACAGCCTTCTGTCTATTTAGCATATACCTGCTGTCCTGAGACTTATCACTGATCCTCGTAGCAGAATCATTGACTCTCTAGAGCAGTGTTTCCCAAACTTCTCTCATGATGAGAATCACCTGGTGGAGTTGTTAAAACACAGATTCCTGAATCCCAACTAAGAAGTGCTAGACTAGAATTTTTGGGAACATATAGGTAAAATTGCATACCTAACTTAGTGCTCTGTATATAAAGTCTGTCTTAGAGCACTAGTTAAGTATACAATTTTACCTATATGTTCCCAAAAATTCTAGTCTAGCACTTCTTAGTTGGGATTCAGGAATCTGTGTTTTAACAACTCCACCAGGTGATTCTCATCATGAGAGAAGTTTGGGAAACACTGCTCTAGAGTTTTCCAGGGACACGCTTGTGGCATTGGAAAGGTTGGGTAGTTCTGCTTACTCTTTCTGATGGCATGCGTTGATATCTCTGTGGCCAGAGGGAGCATCGGGCTGTTCTCCCTGCCACTAGATTCCTGAAAGGCCGCATGGATAACAAAAAGATTTAAAGACGGGAAACTCTCCCATTGAGAAGAATCTGGGTATTTTTCTGGCAAGATTAGATTAAGGCCTTTCTTAGGCCCCGGTACTAGTGTGGGTGGAAGGAGCCAAATGCTGATCTGACAAGCTCAGGGGAGGCCTGTGTGGTGGTCTTGCAAACTCAGACCTAAAGTCACCACAAAGGATGGTCTGAAATTAGCCTCTAACTAAAAGCAGTTGTGGTGGACAGTTACATCCTAGGCCAGTATCTTCACTGACAAGGTCAGTTTACCTTAACTGAGCCTATCTGTCTTTTCTGTATCTATGATAACATCCTTGAAATGTCTGGGTCACTTGTAACTTCCCTTTTTCTTGGACCCCTGGGGGCACAGCCTAATGTGCCTGGGCTCCAGGACGGACACCACAGATTCCTTCATTGTTATTGTTCCCAAACCCACCTAAGTATGTGTCTATCATTTTACTTTTTATCCAATCCCAGGGGCTCCTCCTCCCTCCCGCCCCCCACTTCACTTTGCTTTCTCCCGCCTCTCCCATCTATCACCAGTGGATTTCAGGTGTTTGTTTGTTTTTTTTAATAAATCTTTATTGCTCAGATTATTACAATTGTTTCTCCTTTTTCCCTCCCATAGCTCCCTTCCACCCGGTTCCCACCCCACCCTCTGCCCTTTACATCCTCCCCATTGTCCTCATCAATAGGTGTATGATTTTAATCCAGCCTCTTCCTGCACCCCCTGACACTTCTTTCCCCTTGATAATTACAATCCACTCCCTTTCTTTGGCCCTGATCCTATAATATTCACCAGTTTATTCTGTTCATCAGATTTTTAATTCACTTGATTTTTAGATTCACTTGTTGATATATATGTATTTGTTGATCATAATTTTTATCTTTACTTTTTTTCTTCTTTCTCCTCTTCTTAAAGAATACCCTTCAGCATTTCATGTAATTCTGGTTTGGGGATGATGAACTCCTTTAGCATTTTCTTATCTGTGAAGCTCTTTATATGCCCTTCGATTCTGAATGATAACTTTGCTGGGTAGAGCAATCTTGGTTGTAGGTTCTTGCTATTCATCACTTTGAATATTTCTTGCCACTTCCGTCTGGCCTGCATAGTTTCTGTTGAGAAATCAGCTGATAATCATATGGGTGCTCTCTTGTAGGTAACTGTTTTTCTCTTGCTGCTTGTAAGATTCTCTCTTTGTCTTTTCCCTTGTCATTTTATTTTATTTTTTAAATATATTTTATGATTTTTTTTTACAGAGAGGAAGGGAGGGGGATAGAAAGCTAGAAACATTGATGATGAGAGAAATATTGACCAGCTGCCTCCTGCACAACTCCTACTGGGGATGTACCCACAACCAATGAACATGCCCTTGACTGGAATCGAACCTGGGATCTTTCAGTTGCTCCACCACTGAGCCAAACCACCTTCGGCTAGATGAGAATATTGATACACAAGAGTTAATTAACTTGCCAGGGATCACAACAGTAACAAAGCTGGAAATGGGCCAAGGTCAGGGATCCTGACAAATGAGCGTGTTCAACTTCCTGAGTGTAAACTTATCAGCCCTACTCACCCAGTGTCAATTTTTCTGTTTGTTTTCTTAAAAAAATCCAAGGATTGCCGAAACCGGTTTGGCTCAGTGGATAGAGCGTCAGCCTGTGGACTGAAAGGTCCCGGGTTCGATTCCGGTCAAGCGCATGTACCTTGGTTGCGGGCACATCCCCAGTGGGGGGTGTGCAGGAGGCAGCTGGCTGATGACTCTCTCTCATGGATGTTTCTAACTCTCTATCCCTCTCCCTTCCTCTCTGTAAAAAATCAATAAAATAAAATAAAAAATCCAAGGATATGTTTTTACCAATTTTGAGAAAGAGGAAAGGAGAGAGAGAGAGAAACAATGGTTGCTTCCAGTATGCCCCTAATGAGGAATCCAACCCACCACCTAGGTATGTGCCCTGACTAGGAATCCATCCAGCAATCTAAGGAAGACCCTCCAACCCACCCTCCAGGCCATGGCGAATTTTCCCGTTTCTTTGATACAGTGGGTGGTTTTGCAACTGACAATGAATACAGGCCTGCTTCAGATAAGAATTCCAGAATGCCTGGGATTCTATGTGCAGTGTTAAATCTAACGGTGTTTCAGCCCAATGGTCCTGGACTTCTTGCAAAACTGTGCGAAGTGCAACCCAGCTCCCAAGGTAACTTCTGAGGGTCAGTACTGAACCGGCAGCCCGTATGGCCCGCACACGAGGGTGACAGGCCCAACAGTGCACAGCAGCCATACCCAAGGGCCCACGATGACCTCCGGCCACTCAGCCCCCGGAGGGGAGGACCACAGGCGCTCACTGCCTCAGTTTACCTAATCTCTATGCCTGCGTGTCTGGCTCCTTTCCTGCCTTTTGTGCAAAAGTGAAGGGGTCTGACTTTACGCGCTGAGGACCTAAATCCACAGGACAGGCCATCAGGGCGCGGGCTGCACAGACGGAGAGGAGCCGCAGCACCCGGCAACCTGCAGGGATCCATGAGAAGTCCGTGGCTTCCGCCATGCAGCGTGGGCGGGGCCTGGCCGGGCGGGGCCGTGGTAATGAGGGGGCGGGGCCGAGGTGGGGCGGGGCCGCGTGTGGCAGTCTCATTGGTCGGAGGGGAGTGATCCGCAGGCCCCGCCCCGCGGTCGCGGTGCTGACGCACTTCCTCCTCCGCGTGGCCGCTTTGGCGCCTGCGGGGCGGTCAGGCGGGCGGCTCCTCCCCGCCCCCTCGGCCCCCGCCCCCGCCCGGACCGGCATTAAGCCTGAGCGGTGGGCTGCGGAAGCCGGCGGAAATGCTGTCGTCCTGCCAGGTTGGTCACCAAAAGGCCCCGCCGCCGGGAGGGATGGGTGGGCCGGCCTGGGGCGGGGCGGGCGGCCGTGACTGGGGTGGCGGCGGGACCCGCCGGGGGCGCTGCCGGCACCCGCCGGGCGGGAGGGAGGCGCCGGCCGTGGCTGTGCCCTAGCTCCACGTGCTCAGCCGTGCGCTCCGGGCGGAGCCAGCGGGAGGGTTCAGCTGGAGGCCTGTGGTGCTTGTCCGGGGCTCACCAAAAGGGCAGCGCCTGGCCGGCGTGGCCGCGGAGCGGCGGCCCGTCCGGAAGGGTCCTGGGTTTGATTTGGCCAAGGGCCTGGCCTGGACCTGGTTTGTGGGCTCCATTCTGGTCTGGGACGGAGGCAGCCAGTCCATGTGTCTGTCTTTCTGTCTCCCCTTCAGCTCTCTCCAAAAATCAATGGGAACATATCCTCTGGTAAAAAAAAAAGTCATTTCGACGTTTGTACATGTGTGCTTTATGTTTGTTATTAATTTACCACAAGGAAAGGTCAGGAATTGTCATCTTTGTTTTAAATGTTTTTTTACTGTTTCACTTCAGTACTGCTGTGTCTGCTCCACTTGAGGGACGAGGGTGCTGGTGTAGGTGGGTTCCGACTTACTGCGAAGAGGTCCATGGCGCCGAGGACCATGTGCTCAGTCTGGTCTGCACCTCAGGGATGCTTGTCACCGGGGAAGCTTTACCTCTGGGCGCTGCAGGCACGGAGGTCTAGGCCAGGATCAGAGTCGTCTTATTTGCGAGGATTCATTTTCTCAAGCATTGGAAGGTGGGGAGGTATCTAAGGGCTTTTTGGAAAAGTTTGACTTATATCTTAAAACGTGTAAATCTGTGTTTGCGCACTGAGCAGGCAGAGCCCTCCCCCTGTGAGCTGTTACTGGGGGGAAGGAGGAACAGGGGCTGGTGTTGTCTGGAAGTGTGTGCACAGGGAGGGAAGGGACATGCAAGGGCCCAGGAGTGGGGAGGGGCTGAGGGTGAGGACCTCCTGGTCTCCTTGCCTGGCTCCCTGCTGAGCTCGCCCAGACTTAGGAAAGACTGCATTGCTTGGAAAATTGTTTAATAGAAACCTGTCTCTCAGCTGTCTTTTTTATACGGTGATCTTAAAGTTAAGATCACCAGCTTTATCAGCCTTTGCGCTGCCCTTGAACAGCCAAATGTGCCTGTGCTGGGGCTGCTCCACCTGGAGCTCCCCAGCTGGAGGCTCCTCCTCAAGGTGCTGGTCGTCCAGGTGTCTTGGCAAAAGTCTCAGTGAGGACCTGCTGACCACACCGGCCGCCAGCCCCTGCTCTTCAGCCCCTCTCCGCTCTTTATTGCTGTCCTGTTTTTCTTTCTTTGTAGGACTTGTCTTGTCACACTCCTGACACTGCACCTGTCCATCTCTCTCGCTGGGTGTGGACAACAGAGTTGCTTCTCCCACTGTTGTGTCCATTACCCGGCTGACTGTGAGCACCATGCTCACGATATCTTTGTTGAATGAACTAATGGCAATGAAAGTCCATAGTTTTCCTTCTGAAAGGCTCCTTCTGTATCTGCATATCCAGGAAACTGGAGAGGAACCTGCCCGAGCACGTAGGTGAGAGGTGGCTGGGCCCTTGTCTGTCCTTCACGCAGCGGCAGCATGGGGAGCAGTAGCCTTCCTCAGCCTGCCCCCACACCTGGAGTGCGTTTATTCACTGGGTTATTTTCATACTCTTCTCACTGACTGGACTTCTCTCTTAGCTCTTGTGTCCTTGACAAACGTCATCCTCCAAAGCCAGACTCCCAATAGCGGCCAACCGGCCATCCTCATGTTCAGGATGCTGTGACTCTGGTCTGGACGCACACCATGCTTTAGAGTGTGGAGAGAGGTCGTCCTGGGTGCCTGTGCAGGCTCAGTGCTCAGCATTGTACTGACACATTGATCCTCTGCACCTTACAGGTGAGGACTTTCATCCTTATTTTGCAGATGAGGAAAATGGAGGCATGGGAAGATTAAGTCACTTGCTCAAGGTCACAGAGTAAGAAGATAGTAGAGCTGGGGCATGACCCCATTCGGTCTGACCCCAGAGCTCAGTCTGGTTAATAATCCCAACTATACATGAGATCTTCAGTTGAGTGGTTAGTATTTCCTCTGCTTTTATGAGAGACTAGAGGCCCAGTGCATGAAATTCTTGCATGAGGTGGGGGGGGGGGGGGCGGGAAGAGGGGGTTCTTTCAGCCCAGCCTGCACCCTCTCCAATCTGAGACCTCTCATGGCATATCTGACTGCCTGGTCTCACAATCCGGAACCACTGGCTCCTAACCACTTGCCATCCTGCCTGCCTGATCAACCCTAACCACTCTACCTGCCTGCCTGATGCCCCTAACTGCTCCCCTGCCTTCCTGATCCCCCCCTAACTGCTTCTGCCTGCCTGATCATCCCTAACTGCCCTCCCCTGCTGGCCTGGTCGCTTCTAACTGCCCTCCCCTGCCAGCCTGATTGTCCCTAACCGCCTCTAACTTGGCCCCTGCTACCGTGGCTTTGTCCAGAAGGATGTCTGGATGGATGTCCGGTGTAATTAGCATATTACCCTTTTACCAGTATAGATGCTGCCAATTGTGGAAAGATTTTAAGCATTAGGGTCAGAGTTAAAATTCTGGGTTAGAATTTCTGTTCTGTCTATGAGGTAAGCAGCCTTGGGTAGAGTACTTAGCCTCTTTGAGCCTCATTTTCTCATCCATTATAAAGACTACTTTATTTATGCCTTTGAACTTTTGTGAGGGAAATTTCATTGTTCCTATTTTACAAATGAAGGAACCAGAGTTGAATGTATCTACTCCTTGACCCAAGCAAGAGAGTCAGGGTTAAAAGTAGGTTCTGTTTGATTCCCAAACCCATAAAGACTTTCTTCAGCCTGGAGTGTGTGAGGGGCCTCTGAGGACAGCTGGTCCCAGCAGGTGGAGACTGAAGGAAGCAAGTGGTGGGTGGTTAGGGTATCAGGACACAACATGGTAGAGCTGTGTCTAATGGTAACCAGCAAGCCTTCATTTTCATTTCCCGGTCTAGCCTCAGTGTGGTCGCAAATCAGTGGTGACTTGGAAAGTGTTTTACGGCGGGTGTCATTCCTTCATACTGTCCCATAAAGTCCCTCACCCACTTGTCCCGTGCCTTCTCTTCCTTCCTCATTTCACTGCCGTTTTTGCAAAGTAAGTCAGCTACAAGAACATCAGTTATGTCTATATTTCTGAATAAATGCCATATGAATAACGTGTTTCTCTTGCCCTTTCTCTTTTAGATGCACACGCACATGCACAAAAACACAGTTTTTTGTTGTTGTTGTTTTGCCCAACAGGCAGTGTAGTTAGATGGTGAAGAGCATGGATTGAGAGCGGTCTGTAAGGTTGGAATCCCAGCTTTCACAGATGGGGCCCTGGGCATGATGACTCTGTGGCTCTCTTCCTGCAAAGTAGTCCTGTAGCAGTGCCTGCGGGACCTGCAGACTGAAGGCACTGTGTCTGCAGAGCGGCTAGGATGTGCTCCCCTGTGAGTTGCACGTGGTGTCTGACGTGCGGATGCTGCTCTAGCACTGCTAGAAGGCGTGGACTGTGCCTCGCTGTTCCCATGGTGGGTACGGGGGCTGTGTCTGGTGCCTTCTCTTCCAGCTGAGCATCCGCTGCCCAGGGAGGACTTCACAGTGAACACCGTGCGTCCTTGGCACTGGCTGCCTGGTCTTCTGTGCCTGTGTGGCCCTTCCTGTGCCTCTGCTCCTTGGTTCTCTGCAGCAGGCGACGCCGCCTGTTCAGAAAGCTGCTGTTGGCTTCCAGGTGCTCTGGTTACTTCATTTTCAGGGCTCTTTGCATTTCCTGGTAGCCCAACCCCAGTCTTTCCCATCATCTACTGTTGGCCATGGCCACGTAGGCCTGCTCCCAGTGGCCACCAGCTGTGCCTGTACCTATCATCCGTGTGGTTCGCTCAGCCCTCCAGGCACAGCTGTGTGCACTCTGCTGTTAGGTGAGGAGGTCACCTCCTCCTCCAGTGCTGTGCCGTTTAACACTTTCCTGTATCATCACGGAATGCTCTCAAGACATTTATCCATTGGTAGTTCTGTGTATTGCTTGTCCCCTTAGGGTTCAATTATTAGTAAAGATAATGTACATGTTTTTATCTCTTTTTTGCAGAAGTTATGATTGATATGAAATTGATTATATGTGGCCCCCGTTTTGGATTTTGTTGTATTCTGAATACAACAGAGTTATTGCTGTCACTAGAGGGAAAAGGAGGACATGACATATTAGGCTGTCCGGCACTCTTTCAGTGACGGCTGAGTGGTCAGAGGAACCATACAGAGGAGATAACCAAAGGGTAGCATGTGTGCCGGGAGTCAGTCTGTCTGGGCTCCTGTCCCAGCTTCGCCACCCGAGTGAGTCCACGTGGGTGAAGTGTTCAGTGCAGTGCCTGGCATGCGACGCTCAGTATTATCTTACCATTTTGGGTTCTTACAGGGATCGTGAGGCAAAGGCTGAAGTTCATGTCTTTCCATCAGGTGTGTTTAATGCACTTGTTTATCACAGAGGAAACCTACCAGTTTCATGGCTGGACTTTGACCTGCTATTGATTTTTTTTTTTTCTTGCAGGTTTCCAGATGCAAAAAATCAGACCCATTTCCATACAGCTTGGCACCAGAGCGTCATGAATGTTAGTGAGCTCAGACGCCAGCTGTCCCACGCTGGGCAGGAGCACCTGCTGCAGTTCTGGGATGAGCTGGAAGCAGCCCAGCAGGCTGAGCTCTATGTGGAGCTCCAGGCCACGGCGGGATGGTTTGCTCTGAGGTGTAGGTGAGCTCCGCTGCCTGTTAAAGTCGAGCCCTCTAACACTGCGACTCTCAGACAACCTTCCACCAGGAGACCATAGAAAGGGACAGATGGGGCTTGTTTTGCCGAGACCTGTGCAGTGTCCCCCATTCTGGGTCCTTGAAGTCTCTATTCATTTCTGGTGCCGAATACGAGCCTCTTCTCATTGAAGTCTTACATGCTCTGGGCTCCTCCTCAGCTTTCATACTTCTAGATTTCCCTTCCTGAAGCTCAAGGTACATGTTCTTGCTGCTCGCACGAAATACCACCCCCCACTGGCCTGGTGGTCACTTGCAGCCCTGTCTCCGCTTGTCCTCTGCTGCTGTCAGGCCAGGTAGTCAGTCCCCAGCTCCCACGGTCCTGCCTGAGGTGCTGCTTTCCGGCCATGAGGCCATCCCTGGAGCGCTGCCTGGGGAGCTCTCGCCCTTCTCTGCCCTCAGCTCACCTGCTCTCAGCCGCCTGTGGTGAGAGTCGTTCTTCACTGCACTTGGACTCCTGCAGAGCAGCGGGTCCTGCCCTGCTCAGCAGGACACAGCACTTAGGACAGGGCTTTGAGGAATGGGTTGGCTGGGAATGTTTGTTGAATTGCCCAATGCTTTTTCTTCTAAAGCAGATCATGAACCCATCCCTATAAGTAGTACTAGTTAATGCTTTCGAGGAGGACAAAGTAGCTCAGATGTTGCCTTTTTGGTGGAGTCAAGAGCTGTGGTTTTCATGATCTTCTCTGTAAGAAAAGGATGGCTGAGCCTTGCAGCCCAGGCCTGAGTGTTACATATCAGATCTGGGCCTCGTTTTCTCGCTGAACAGACTGGTCTGGCTGTTCCTTCCTTTCTAACAAACATTACTTTACTGCAAAAGTCACCTCAAAATAACAGGGATTCTATAGAGAAAGGGCCTGTGACCTCAGCAGACCTGTTTTTACTCCCTCCCACCACCGTTCTGTGCTTGATGATATCCATGTTTGTTTTTCTCGATGTGCAATAATATTATAGATATAACCTTACAGTCCATATTTGTACCACACTATGCCCGCTTTTCTTTTCCATTCTTTGGCACTCTCTGTTCCTCACACACACAAAAGCAGTGTGCCTTCTGTGTAGCTCTCTATCTTTCTCTGGGCTTACAGATTACCTGATTTTCAAATTGTGTTCCAGGGGTTCCACACCCAGGAAAATGTCTCTTGTCTCGTGTAGGGTGGGAAGCAGAGTCTAACCAGCTGTGTCTCCAGCCCCTTCATCTCCCACTACCAGAGCAGTTCTGCTTGACCTGTTACGTGTGTCTGATCTTTCGTGAGTTTTATTTAAAAGGAATTAGAGATGAAAAAACATTGACAGTCAGGCGAGCTGCAAGGAATGCTTAGCTGCGACTAACCTTGCTTCATGCCAAGAGAGTGGTATCCGTACGGCCCTCTGCACAGAGATCCTGGAATCAGAGTGGTACCGGGTCCCCTGCTGGCTTGGGCTTGCCAGGGCTTCCTGCTTCCCTGCATTCTCCAGGCTGGCTACTCCAACCAGAAGCCTCTGGTGCCCGCGAGTATCCCAGGGCCATGCTTCTCTTGGTAGTTTAATGCGGTGAAACGTTCGGATGAACTCTTAGGGAAGTGCAGAGCTGTGACCTTGTAAAATGGGACCATGAGCACCTGTCAAGGCTTCTTGTAATTTGAGTCTTTTTTGACACTCTTCTTGGGATCTGTAAAACTAGTCTACACTGATGACATTTCCTTTAAAGAAGATAATCTAGCCTAGTATAAGAAGGCACAAAGCAAACTTCCTTTTGGCTTAATGTCAGGGAACAATGTTTACTTGTGGTTTCAACAGGAGTGGTGGAGAAGGAGACTCTAACTGACCTTACATCCTTTGCCCTCAGCCAGAAATTTCCACATATGCAGTCATGCAAGGTGAGGCTCCGCAGGCAGTTGTCATGGGAAGAGACTGACATTGTGAAGAGTGTGATGCCATGTTTTGGAAAATAGTGGGTCCTGGTTGTGTCTGGAAGATCATTGTTCCCCAAGAATGGGCAGGTAGAGGCACTGTGCAGTGGTTCCGCAGTGGCTGCTCTGTGCCATGGTGCAGTCGTACAGCCCTGGGGAGAATTGCATCTGCAGGCTCTGTGTGTGCATGGTGCCCCGTGCTGTTGGGGCCAGAGGTGGTGCTGTAAGTTAGGCAGGTGTGGAGGAGAAGAGCAGCCAACAAGTCTGTCTCACAGTGGGAGCCTGGACAGAGGGGCGGGGCTTCAGCCAGAATCGCTGGGAAAGTATAGTTGCTTAGTAAACTGCCCCTTTATTTTTAAATAAACCCCTGCTTATCCTGAGCACAAAAGAAGCTTCCAGTGTTATATTATAATGACAAGTTAGCATTTGGTATCAGCGTTTTTTGCTTGTGAGACATTTGAAAAATTCATCTTAAGGGTAGCTCCCTGCCATGCGTGCTGTGGTAGCAAGTGGGCGTGTTGTCTGGAAATGTGTGGTCAGAAGGTGACTCCTCAACAATTTCTGTGATTTAGTGCAGAGGGTGACCTTCAGGGGTTAGTCCTAAAGTGCTGACTTTTAGAGAGAGGGGAAAGGAGAGAGAAAGAGAAAAACATCAATGTGAGAGAGAACACCAATCAGTTGGCTTCTGTACATGTCCAGACTGGGTGAGGGGGCATTGGGGGGGGGAGGGGGTTGAATCTGCAAACTTTCGGTGTAAGGGACAATGTTTCAACCAACTGAGCCACACTGGCTAGGGCTTCAGTGACATTTTAACACACCTGTTTACTTTAAAAGTAGCACATACCTATTTTAGAGAAGTTGGAAAATAACAAAGTTACAGAGAAATGTCTACCATCCCATAGCCCCGAGATAAATATCTAGTGGTAATATTTTACAGTACTTTTGCACACACACACACACACACACACAATTATGGATTTGTGTATAATTTTGTAGCCTGCTCTAAGAATTTGTTAAAAAAATTTAAAGCATATTTTGAAACAGATATTTAGAGAGAAAAACAGTGTCATGAACTCCTACACTCACATCACCTTGATTAAATAATTACCAAACATTTTCGAGTTTTGCTTTATCCCTTTTTCTTTTTTGGTGCTGTAGTATTTTAAGACGTACCTCCAACATCATGGTATTTTACCCTCATAGAGTTCAGCAGCATCACTGCTCACAATGTCCCTTTTAAACCTAATGAAATTCACAATAACCCCCAGAAACTAAAAGTAGTTCAAATAGAGATTACCTTTATTAGTCTGTTTAATGGGCTCAAAAATGGGCTTAACATTTTAGGGGAAATGGTTAACCTGTAAAATCCTAGTTTCAGCTGTGATTAAGAATAAAGGCGTAAAGTATCTGTTCTGACGCACCTGGATTCTTTCCTGGCAGAGTTGCCTGCCTTCCCTACCCGTGTGCCGCTGGAGTGTCAGTCTCCACCTTCGCACCTGGCGTCCTCCAGGTCAGGCAGGTACCCACGTCAAGGTGTATGAGAGGAGCTCATCCAAGCTGGATGTTACCCAGGAAGTGGTAGAGCTGTGGCACGTCACTGAACCCTCCCTGTAAATGCTGCCAACTTTAAGTTCTCAATGTACTAGTATATGAAAAATACATATAAAAAACCAGCTGATGTGGCTTGGTGGTTGAGCATGACCCTATGAAACAGGAGTTCATGGTTTGATTCCCAATCCAACACATGCCTGGGTTGCAGGCTTGATCCTCAGTGGGGAGCGTGTAGGAATTACCCAATGAATGATTCTCTCTCATCACTGATGTTTCTATCTCTTTCCCTCTCTCTCTCTGAAATCAATAAAAATATATTTTAAAAACTGCGTAAAACACAAAGTTAGGTGGACCCACATTACCTAAGGATCCTATATAATAAAAGGGTAATATGCAGATTGACTCTAACAGTGGAACAACCAGGTCGCTATAACATGCACTGACCACCAGAGGGCAGATGCTTGGCAGAGAAGCTGCCTTTTGATGGTCAGTGTGTTTCCATGGGAAGCGTCACTCAGCCAGAAGCCAGTTCATGGCTTGCCAGTGCAGCGGTGACAGGAGCCTCTCCTGCCTCTGCAGCAGCTCTAAGGATGTCCTACTAATGGTAGGGAATGGGCCTAACCTGTTAGTCAGACATCCCTCCAGGGCTCCCAGGCTGCCAGAGTGATATCTGACTGCCAGCTTAGGCCTGATCCGCCCCCCTAAGCTGGCAGGTGGACATCCCCCGAGGATCCCAGACTGTGAGAGGGTGCAGGCCGGGCTGAGGGACAAATTTTCATGCACTGAGCCTCTAATATGAAAATAAACAATAGAGTTTCTGAGAAATGTGTGGGCTTTTTTAATCCTTACCTGAAGATAGGATATTTTTTCATTGATTTTTTTTTTTTTTTTTTTTTTTTTTTTTTTTTTTTTTTTTTTTTTTTAGAAAGAGTAGAGGGGAGACAGGGAAGGGGGAGAGAGAGAGAGAGAAGAAAACCACATCAATGTGAAAGAGACACATTGATTGGTTGCCTCCCGCACGTTAAGCTTGCAGCTGAGGTACATGCCCTTAACCGCTGACAATAACCACTGAGCAACCAGGGCAATTTCTGAGAACTTTAATGAATGTATGATATTCAGGGAAGAAAGAAAGCCACCCCTCACAGCTTTCTCTCATCTGACACTTCCCAGCTCTTCCCAGCACCCACTCTGCCTCTTCTCCCCAGTCACTGCTTGGTGCTGAGGTGTCACCTTACCGTGATGATGGGGTGGCTCTGAGACACGGTAGGCAGAGAGGTTTGGATGATGTAAAAATCCAAGCTGAGAGCCTCTGTGGTATAATAACAGTTTTGTTTGTATTTGGATCTTAAATCAATCTTGAATTTACTCTTATTTGAATAATAGTTTTTATTCAAGTATTATGGTTGGTTATTACTAGAGGCCCAGTGTCTGAATTCGTTTATCAGTGGGGTCCCTCAGCCTGACCTGCAGGATCGGGCTGAAACGGGTTCTCTGACATCCCATGAGGGGTCCCGGATTGTGAGAGGGTGCAGGCCAGGTCGAGGGACCCCACCAGTGCACGATCAGTGTGATCAGGGCCAGGGAGGGACATGGGAGGTTGGCCAGCCAGGGAGGGACCATGGGAGGGCTCCAGGGAGTGTCTGGTCCTTCTTGCTCAGACCCTGTCTGCTGGATACCAGCAGAAAGCTAACCTACTGGTCAGAGCGTGTGCCCCCTGGTGGTCATTGCACATCATGTCAACTGTCTGCCCCATGGTGGTCAGTGCACATCATAGCAAGTGATTGAGCGGCCTTAGAATATCATTAGCATATTACACTTTAATTAGTTGAATGGATGACCAGACACTTAGCATATTAGGCTTTTATTATATGGGATTGCTGAACAATCATCTAGTGAAAATGGGCAAGCTTTGAACAGCAGAAATAAATCAGCAGCAAAAAGACTCAGTTTCACATTCTGCTGCTGTGGATGGGACATTAAAAAGGCAGTTTAATCCATTTTATTGAAGTATAAGTTATACACTAACATACTAGTCTTAGGAGTTTTAATTTTTTATTTTGTTTTATTAAATTATTATCTGTGTACATATCTTATCATCCCCACCCCCCCATACATACCCTCCCCAGAGTTTTGTGTCCATTGGTTGTACTTATATGCATCTATACAAGTCCTTCGGTTGATCTCTTATCTACCCCAGATCTCCCTACCCTCCCCGCTGTAATTTGACAGTCTGCTTGTTGCTTTACTGTCTCTATATCTATCTTTTGGTTAATCAGTTTATAATGTTCTTTATTATCCATAAATGAGTGAGGTCATGTGGTGTTTCTCTTTCGTTGACTGGCTTATTTCACTCAGTATGATCTCCAATTCCATCCAGGTTGCTGCAAATGATGTGAAGTCCTTTTTTATGGCACCATAGTATTCCATTGTGTAGACGTACCATAGTTTTTTGATCCAATCATCTGCTGGCAGGCACCTAGGCTGTTTCCAGATTCTAGCTATTGTAGATTGTGCTGCTATAAACATAGGGGTGCATATATCCTTTCTGATTGGTGTTTCTAGTTTCTTGGGATATAATCCTAGGAGTGGGATTACTGGGTCAAATTGGAGTTCCATTTTCAGTTGGTTTTTTTTTGTTTGTTTGTTTTGTTTTAAATATATTTTTTATTGATTTTTCACAGAGAGGAAGAGAGAGGGATAGAGAGTTTGAAACATCAATGAGAGAGAATCATCGATCAGCTGTCTCTTGCACACCCCCCACTGGGATGTGCCTGCAACCATCGTACATGCCCTTGACTGGAATCGAACCCGGGACCCTTCAGTCCACAGGCCGACGCTCTATCCACTGAGCCAAACCGGTCCCAGCCCATTTTCAGCTTTTTGAGGAAACTCCATACTGTTCTCCACAGTGAATGTACCAGTCTACATTCCCACCAGCAGTGCAAGAGGGTTCCTTTTCTCCACAACCTCGCCAACACTTGTCGTTAGTTGATTTGTTGATGTTGGTCATTCTGATAGGTACTGCATTGTTGTTTTGATTTGCATCTCTCGGATAATTAGTGACTTTGAGCATGTTTTCATGTGCCTTTTGGCCTTCCTTCTGTCTTCTTTTGAAAAGATTCTATTTAGGTCCATTGCCCATTTTTTAATTGGATTATTCATCTTCCTTTTATTTAGTTGTATAAGCTGTCTGTAGATGTTGAAGATTAAACCTTTATCAGTGGTAACATTTGCAAATATGTTCTACCATACAGTGGGCTTTCTTGTTTTGTTGATGGTTTCTTTTGCTGTAAAAAAGCTTCTTGTTTTGATGTAATCCCATTTGTTTATTTTCTCTTTAGCTTCCATTGCCCTAGGGGCAGTATCAGTGAAGAAGTTCTTTTGGCATATGTCTAAGATTTTGCTGCCTGTGGATGCTTCTATTATTTTTATGGTTTCCCGTCTTATGTTTAAGTCCTGTATCCATTTTGAGTTTATTTTTGTGTGTGGTGTAAGTTGATGATCTAGTTTCATTCTTCTGCATATATCTGTCCAATTTTCCCAACACCATTTATTGAAGAGACTGTCTTGACTCCATTGTATATTCGTGCTTCCTCTGTCAAATATTAAGTGAGCATAGTGATTTGGGTTGATATCTGGATTCTTGATTCTATTCCATTGATCTATATGTCTGTTCTTGTGCCAGTACCAGACTGTTTTGAGAACAGTGGCTTTGTAATACAGTTTGAAATCGTATTGAGATCTCTCCTACTTTACTCTTCTTTCTCAGGATTGTTGTGGCTATTCGGGGTCTTTTGTTGTTCCAAATGAACTTTTGGAAAGGGACATTTTGATGATGTTGATTGTACCAATCCATGAACATGGTATGTTCTTCGATCTGTTTACATCTTCCTCTATCTCTTTTTTCAGTGTCGTGTAGTTTTCCGCATATAGGTCCTTTACTTCCTTAGTTAAGTTTATTCCTAGGTATCTTAATTTTTTTGGTGCGATGGTAAATGGAATTGCTTTTTTAGTCTCTGTTTCTATAAGTTCGCTGTTGGTGTATAGAAATGCCATAGATTTCTTGGCGTTAATTTTGTATCCTGCGTGGCCTTTGGGGCTGCCTTGTTTGTGCACTGTGACCACTCTTGACTGTCCTGGGTCCACACTAAATGGCCTTTGGGTCTGCCGTGCTCTAAGGGCTCTCTCATTTCCCAGAAGGAAACGGAGGCCTCTACTGGGCTCTGGCTGCATAGGACATCATGGGCGACTGCTGGAAAACAAATCTGTTTCACTAAAAAAGAGATGTTGACAGGAAGCCAAGAAGGCTGGTCAACAACCTTAATTGCTCTAATCCAGTGTTTCCCAAACTTCTCTCATGATGAGAATCACCTGGTGGAGTTGTTAAAACACAGATTCCTGAATCCCAACTAAGAAGTGCTAAACTAGAATTTTTGGGAACATATAGGTAAAATTGTATACTTAACTAGTGCTCTAAGACAGATTTTATATACAGAGCACTAAGTTAGATATGCAATTTTACCTATATGTTCTCAAAAATTCTAGTTTAGCACTTCTTAGTTGGGATTCAGGAATCTGTGTTTTAACAACTCCACCAGGTGATTCTCATCATGAGAGAAGTTTGGGAAACACTGCTCTAATCTTTAGTTGAGATATTGTTAGCTGAAGTAGAATCTACCTTGTCCCGTGAAAGTTTCTGTTATTTCCTGCCTAAGGGCTACATGTAAATTTCTGTTTGTTACCTAAGATGTTTTCCCCAAAGCCTCAATAAAAAGGGATGGCAGGCCCAGAGCAGGGAGTAGTTCTCCCACTAGAGTTGGACTACCGCCTGGCCCCCCATGTCACCAAATTGAATTTTTTCAAGTCTCTTTTCATTTGTGTGCGGCTCTTCTCCAGAACCTGAACCCTGAATTGGAACTCTTTCTATGCGGCCCGTGAAAGAGAGTCCTATAGGCGACATGGAGCGCAGTGGCGTTGGCTGTGTTCATGTCTACTGCGTTGACAACATCCTGGTGAGAGTGGCCAACCCTCGGTTCATTGGATTCTGCATTCAGCAAGGAGCGGACTGCGGCGCCAAGGAAAGGCCCTTCTCCACAGCGAGGCCCCAGGGCTCCCTGCCAGCACCGCACGCAGGAGTCCGACCAGAGTTACTGGGTGACTGGAATGTTGTAGAACCGTTCCTCTCTCCAGGGCACTTCTTTTCTTAACGTGGCAGCGTGTGGTTCAGAAGCCAGGTCCATCAGAAGTGAGAGTTTGCAGTCAGCACTTGGGAAGGTGGGCCTCCCCAGGCCCGAGCATCCACGGGTCTCTGAGCCGCTGCGGGCTGTGGGGACAGAGGCACAGACAGCGGTGTTGGACGTGGGCGAGGTGCTCCTGGTATTCTCTGGAATAAGACGGGGTATGCAGAGAGGGGTACAGACAGTGGGATTAGTGATGGCTCCGCTGGCCACACACATGCAAGGACTGAGTGGGAGAAAGGGTCACAGTCTTTAGTTGGGGGCGGTGCCGTGGGAGCCATGCCTTCAGGGAGGCAAACAGGCCCTGCCGTGGATCTTGGAATCGGACATGTTGGAAGGTTTAAAAATACGGATATAAATATTACTTCTTCTATAAAGATATCAGCTCTCACAGATTAAAGTATCACACCATCCTGATCAAAGTTCCAGTGACTCCATTCTGGGCCCAAAACAGTGCTGAAGTTTAGAATAAACATGGAAAGGCAGCTGGGAAATATTGAAGAAGGATGGAGAGGAGGAGGGGAGAGGTTTGGAGACAGACTGTCAGACTCTCAGGTGGCACACGAGGCCTGCGGGGCTGACCCTGGGGAAGGCTGCAGATTGACGGCCGGTCCACGGAGAAGTCGTGTGCAACTCCCATCTTGGTGGGGGTGAATGAGGTTGCTGGCTGAGAGTAAAGGAAGGTCTCTCCCTCAGTTCATACCACAATCGATTTCAAATGTATTCCAAAGTCAAATATTAAAAACTCCATAAAGATGTTAGAAAAAGAGGTAGAATAATTAATCTGATAGATTAAATAGAGAAGGTAGCCGGAGACTGGGATGGCAGGACACAGGCTTTTTTTGGAGAGAAGGGTACCTCTGCCGGCTGCTTCCGAGAGAGAGGGGCAGAAGAGAGCGAGGGCTGGGGTACAAGCACCTTTAAGGATAGAGCACTCAGCACATGCTGATTGGTGATTAGGGACCTAAGGACTTAGGAATCTGGGGCTTAGGATATTTGGCAGGTGCTGATTAGTGATTCAGAGCTCAGGAATGTCTGGCCACAGGTGAGGTTTATGTTTGTCCATCAACTGCAGGAAGGGAGGATCTTATCACATTCATGTTTGCTTGTATGTTCCCTCTGTCTCCCCTCCCTCCCTCCCATCTAAAAAAATAAATGGTAACCGAAACTGGTTTGGCTCAGTGGATAGAGCACCGGTCTTTGGACTGAAAGGTCCCAGGTTCGATTCCGGTCAAAGGCATGTACATTGGTTGCATGCACATCCCCAGTGGGGTGTATGCAGGGGTCTGCTGCTGGATGTTGGTCTATCCTGGATGTTTCTAGCTGTCTATCTGTCTCCCTTCCTCTCGGTAAAAAAAAAAAATCCATAAAATCTACTTAAGAATAAAATGTCTGGGTGTCCCTAAGCTGCTAATGTCCTGAGAAAACACAAGGAGCCCGCTGTAGGGAGTTTCCTGCAGGGTGTCCTAAGCCACTACGTAAGTGGTGAGCCTTTGTTGGCGAGACTGGGAGGAGCAGGGGGCAAGCAAGGCATGAGGGATGCGGGGAATGGACAGAGGAGAGTCCCACATGCGTTGTAAAAGAAGTGTTTTGGGGAGGGTCCCGGCCCCACGGTACGTCCCAGGTCAAGGTGAAGCATTGTGCATTTTTGCCGATTGTAGAGGTGGGGTGTAGATTAGGAAGTGTTTCCTGTGGTCCCGAGCACATTTTAGGGGCACGTGTTGCAGCTGAAAAGAATCATGTGGAGCAGCAGTTGTCTGTCCATGTCCTTAGGTGCATGGTGCCATGTTGCAATGTGTGTGGAGGCAGAGCCCAGTCGTAGTGGCTGGTTGTTGGAGTCCTGAATGTTGTAAGGTGTAAACAGGAAGGTGACCTGTGGGGTGTGTTGATTGTGTAGAATGTGTTCCTGCACGCAGAAGGTTCCCTTGTGTGATTTGCAGTGAAGGAACATGTTTTTTGTTTTTTGGTTTTCTTTATACAGTTTCTATAAAAATGTATTTGACCAAAATATTGAAAAAGTGACACTATTCCATATTTTACAGTTGCAAGAATGTAAATGAAAAGTGTTGGTTTTATTCATTGCACAATTTTGTAGTGTATCTCCTGGGTAGTGTGATGCTTAATCAATAGGAGTGAGGGTCAGAGGATTCCAGAAAGCTAGAATCAGGGTGATTTTTAGGCAAAACTGTCAATTTTAGTCCCCTTCCCTCTCCCCCCTCACACACGCCCCCCCCCCCCCCCCGACTGCTGGGGAATATGGAATGTTCAGCTGAGATGTTAAGAAAGCCAAAATATAAGAAAGCCCAAATGTGCAGCCCCTGTGTATAAAATAGTCCATATCCATTTGAATGAGGAATTTGCTGGTCTTTTATGAACTTGGTCCTGATGAAGGAATGAAAAGCCTAAGTAAGTAAATGTTTAATTTACCATTTCCAAAGTGCAGGGGAGATAAGTTTGGCTGATTCCATTATGTCTTGGGCCAGAGAGGACCCTTGGGCAATATTTACTAGAAAGATGTTGTTGTGCAATTATTGAAGGCTAGCAGTGTTTGTGGTATGGCTTTCTAAACAGGAGGCCTGAATTCATTGCTGCTTATTGAATGGCCTGAAAAAAGAGTCAATGTTGTATTTCCCAAGCATTCTCCTCGTGTTTGTTCCAAGGATGTTGTGCATAGAAGAGTGTGGCCAAGAGACAGAATGATGTATGTATGTATGGTTTCTAACTTGCCATAATAGATTCTCCCCGACCTTTTTTTTTTTTTTTTTTTTTTTTTTTGCTCTGGCTGGAAAATCCCCACCATTGTAATGTGATGGTCCTGGCCTCCTCTAGTGTGTGCCACGGTATCCCAGTGGTTGCATTCTTGGAGCTTTTCAATTGGGCAGTGAGTAGATACTAGAGTGTGTGTTTTGGAAGTGTGGGGTTGTTTAATGTCTCAGAAAGCATATTCCCTGCGTCTTAAGAGACTAATGTTGACTAGGAAACACCCCGAGTAGCTTAGGAATCAATGGAATTAAGGGTAAAAATAGAGCTAAAATTTTTTGCTGCCATTTTGGGAAGAGGGGAAGGAATTCTAATAAAGTGATGCTCCAAGCTTCTGTGATAGAAAATATTTGGTCCCATACTCCTAATTTGTTTCGGTGCAGTAAGAAAAGAAACTTGTTCCAAGAGAAGAGAAAGAAACGGAGGTCTAGAGGTTCTGTTGGAACCAGACTCTTGTGCTGTGGTTCTATAGAGTTAAGTTGATTTAGTGTGTGATCCAGTGTGATGTATGCCTACGTTGTCTTCTTTGTCCTGAGCAAGTTTTTCTTGCAGGTCATCACTAGATTTTTCCAGTTTTGCTAGATTTGCCTCTGCCAATTCCTCACAGTGTTGGCCTCTTTGAGTTTGTCAGACCGAAGTTTAATTTCTTCTTCCTACTTCTCCTCCTTTTGAGAATCCTTTTGAGAAGCAGCCTTCAGCGATTTGAGGTTGTTAGTAACATTGTTGAGTTCAGACACCTGGGCACACTTCTCCGCTGAGTCCAGCTGGCCCTCTAGGATGGCCAACTTCCAAGCTACTTCCTCATATTTGGGGTCAGCCTCCTTTGCAGTGTGCTTGGCCTCTTTGAGCTGCAAGTCCTGGATGTCCATGTTGTCCTCATCTTTCCTGTCCCGGTTTTATATCCCCTTCATTCCTGTGTCGTTGTCATCGGCAGCCTTTTGTGCTTCTTGTAGCTTGTGCAGGGCCATGGCCAGTGGTTGTTGAGCCCTGTGTAAGTCCTCCTGAAGGAGCTGGATGCATGGATTGAGAGCTGCTACACATATGTCCTTCATCTTTCTGGCACCGCTCGTATGTTTTTTGGTTTTGGGTTTGATCCCCTGCGAGTATGGGAGGCAAGGAATCGTGGGTGCCTGTCCCTCATATGGATGTTTGTATGTGTGTGATGCTTGCTCATGCCTCTCCTGCGGTTTGTGTTTTAGATGAAAGAAGAAAATGTGTTTGTGTGAGTATGAACCCGACACACAGCCTACAGGGTCTGGTGAGTGAATTTGATAATTTGTGGAAGTGAGAGTGGGAGAAGTGTTGTTGCCAAGCCAGTAGGCTGTGGATGTTGTAGGCAGGCTGAGGTGAATGTCAGGGAGGGACGTAAAAGTGAGGAGTGCCCTATGTGTTAAGTGCCCTGATTGCAACTGATGGAAGTTGTTATTTTGTGTTTTGGGATTTGGGAGAGTTTTTGTTGTGTTTGGACCGCCAAGAGAGTGTGGTTGGCTGAGGAAATGTGCAATGGCTGTGAGTTTTTTCCTGCGTGCAAGCGATCCTCTGCTGCCATTTTGTGGGCCTTCAGGAATCAGACATTGTGCTTCTGTCCTTGGTGCTGAAACATGAGGTCCGCAAAGATGTGTGTAGAAAACAAGGCCTAAAAGAAAGGTAGGCAATCATGGGGGCTGTCGAGGGGTGCAATGATTCCTTTTTTGGATGGACTGAAGGTGTAGGTGTGTATTTGTGAGGTGTTTTCGTCCCAGCCCCGCCAAGGGCTGCTTTTTGGATCGGTGCACCGGCATGGTTTTTGGTTGCATTGAGGAAGTGAGCTCTTCCTCCAGAGGCGGGCAATGGTGCGGCCATGAATTCCATAGGCCTCCATTGTGAAGCAGGCAGTGGATGGAGTGGTAGGGGTGTTGCGAGAAGATGTTGTTGCAGAGATGGTCCTGGCGAGGCGGTGATTTTTGAGGGAGGCATGGATGGTTGAGGCAGGCAGTCCCTTGTAGGTGGTCCTGAGCGAAGCATCCAGGCAGCCATGGAGCTGGAGGCTGCGATTGTGGAGGCAGTTATTTATTTATGTATTTATTTATTTATTTACTTATTTATTTTGTTTCATGAAGGTAAGGCTGTCCCTAATGAGGCCATGTGTACCTTGGAGACGGCCGATGTATGGGTAGTCCATAGCAGGGAGCATGTTATTTGTGAGGGTTGTTCATAGTAGACACATGCCTTTTTTTTCTTTTTCTTTTTTTTTAATCTGAACAATAAAGATTTATTAAATTTTTTTTAAAGATCCTAATAGAGAAACCAAGATGGTGGCATAGGTGAACAGCTGGTCTGCTGCTCACACAACAATTTAAAAAATTAAAACTAATACAAAGGACATCTATCATCCAAAACCATGGGAAGGCTGGCTGAAAGAGAGGGGAATGCAAGCGCTGAAAAGCTGAGGAGCCTAGGTACGGAGGCACGCGAATCGGGCTGGTGGTGGGCGGCGCGGCTTTTCTTTCAATCCGAAAGGAAACAAGCTCCCTATCACTTTGAAATCCAGTTTCTGGGGTCACGTGGGGGACCCAGACGCCTACAGGGAGAAGCTGGTCTGTCGGCTATCGAGTCTGAAGTGAGGGCTACTCTTGCAGAGGTGCGCACAGCAATCATTGTTTACAGCGCTGGATCGCAGGGAAGTGGGGACTTCACATGCTTTTGAGAGAGAGTCCTCTTGTCAACTTGCTCCTGTTACACCCAGATTTTGTGATCCCCAAGGACCACCAGGGAGCCGAGTCTGATGCAATAGCAGAAAGCCTGTTCCATGCTAGCATGGGGTTCTGTCCCACTTACAACGACAGTGGTGTGGCGTAAGGGCCCCACCTTCAACAGACTAAGGGGTTTTATAGGGGTGATGATATCACTGCTTTGGCTGACCCTGATTGGTTGGGTGAGGGCTAGGATCCAGTTACACAAAATGGAGGATAGCTCCGCCCTGCCCCACAGTACAAAATGGAGTCAGGAGTTAGCCCCACCCCACCCTGCCCTCTCCCAGGAACTTCCAGTGCCAGTCATGGTGCTGAGAGGTGTCTTGCTGTCAAGGTGTTTCCAGAGTTGTTCAGCAGGTGTTGCCAAGTCGTCACCAATGAGACATGTTTGTGTTTTGTTTTGCTGGAGAGATTTCCGTGTGATATGAAGAGCCGATGTGGGCCTTTGTAGGGGGTGTTGTCAAGGGGGTATCCTTTGAGCGCTCCCCAGGTGAGGTGCTGGTAAGGGCAAAGGTGTGTTGTTACTTGTGACGTCCCATGAGGCACGTGGTGACCCTGTGCTCTTTGTGGGGTTTTCTTTGTGGAGGTTGTGGTTGTGTCCAGCCAAGTGTGTTGGAACCGAGCTGAGTGTCCCTAAATGTTGTTGGGAGCCACTTGTGAGGAGGGTTCATTTTTTAATTTTAAATGAAATAGTCTGATGTGTGATTCCTAAGAGAGGCGTATTTGTAGATTGTGATTCCTTGAGAAGAATTGTCATGTGAAGAATGTGAAGGTTTTTCTGTGGAGTGAGTTTTGTATTTGGGAGGCGATGTTCCTAAGCCATATGAGGAGGCTGTGTTCCCTGGTCCGAGGCCCTGTGGACCCGTGTCCCCTTTCCACCCAGATTTCCCATTGTCAAGCCAGCCATCCGCAGGTGTTTGAGCCCCCTTTGTGGAGTACGTGTGCCAGGGTGTGTGGTGCCTGTAAAGTTTTCAGGATGAAGTGGTTGCTTGCATTGGGCCTGCTGGCCTTCCCCATGGGCAAACCCCCTTCCCCCAGGATGCAGTTTGACTGCGAGGATTGAGTGTTGAGTTGGCTTGATTCCCTGATGCCATGGAAGTGCGTTGAGCATTGTTTGTTGTGAAAAATCATCTGCGGTGTTATTTGTGTGGTGAGTTGTGGTTGTGTTTCCTGTGTGGTTTGCAGGCAGGTTTCTCTGGCCTTAGTGAGGGCAGTGGTGCTTGGCAAGGTCGCCAATTGAAGTGAATTCAAATCACACACACACACACACATACACACCAAGGCTGTGGTTGAATGCAAAGGTTGAAATGCAGAGGAGTTCCTGGATGTCAGTGTGTTCCCTGAGGAGGAGCCATTTGCAGCTTGAGCTGGCCATTGTTGTTTTGCATCTGGGAGGACCTAGTTGTGAAAGGTGGTATTGAGTTTGAAGTTCTTTGTCCCCCTGAGGGCACAGCTCCTGCCCCCTGTGTGGGATCTAAAGTGATTTTGTTGTTGTTGTGACTGGTGACTGTTAAGTCTTCTGCAGCCACCTAAATGTTATTTTTGTTTGTTTTTTCAAAATAGCCCAGCCACCCAACCGCTCAGAATTGTGTGGTTGGGTTTCTTCCACCTCATGAATGTCCTTGTCCTTGTTTGAGTGAAAATGCATCAAATCCGGTGTTGCAAAGCGGCATTTTGTAAAGCACTGTGTCCACTTGTGATATTGTTTTGTGCCTCGTTTTTGTTGTGTGGTTGTAATGGTTGTGTAAAAGTTCCATGTTAGCTAGGAGGTCTGAGGAGTGAAATATAGTGGCAACCATACTTTGGTAAAAACTGCTGTTTGAATTTTAAACCTGCTAAAGGCAATTTTCCTGTGCCTGAGACCATAACCTTTGGAGATTAACCACTGAGTTCTGCTTCTGCAAGATAGGGCCACATTCCAATGTCCAGCAGGATGTGACTGGGAATGACCCTGCAGGCTGACCCCAGTTTTTAGAATATAGTCTTTAGGATTTAGAATTTAGAACAAAGGTAAATTCCTGTGGTTTGAACTGTTGCAGAGTTCCAAGTGGTCGGACGGTGCACGGGGAGTTTAGAGAGCCTTGCTTTATTCATCGCGCAATGGGCTTAGGGAGGATGAATTCAAATTCTAAGCAAGGTTACAGGCAGAACTTTCTTTTTTTTTTTTTTATGTGCAGTTAGTGATTATCTCAATGCTAGACTTAAAAAACAATACAGTTCTATCCAATTGAGAAGGTGCACCTGGCATGGTATTGAGATTGTGGGCATATCTGGTCTCTGGCCTACAAGCTCAAACAGCTAAGTTTATCTTCATCATTCTTCAAACGGGCTAAAGCAAACTAGAAAGGGGACATAGGTGGGTTACATGAAACTCATTGGTGATGGAGTAAGGAGGCGGGAGAAAGCAAAGCGGTGGGAAACCCCTGGGATTGGATAAAAAGTAAAATGATGGGCTCATACTAAGGTGAGTGCAGGAACAATTAACATGATAACAAAGGAATTTGAGGCATCTGTCCTGGTGCCCACTACATTTGGTTGTGCTCCAGGAGCTCCAGAAAAAGGGAAGTTCAAGTTACCCAGACACTTCACAGATATGTTATCTTAGAGGCAGGAAGGAAAATGGGCTCAGTAAAGAAGATCAAAGTTGATCTATATCTGGGAAAATATCGGCCTAGGAAATGACTACCCACTATAACCTGTTCGTAGTTAAAATATTTAATTTTCAAACCATCTTTTGTGGTTATTTTAGGTCTCTGAGTTTGCAAGATTGCCATGCAGGCCTTCCCTGAGCTTGTCAGGTTAGCATGTGGCTCTTTTCTTTCTCACATTCCCCTTTTGGTCATTAATCAATCCAAAGGATGCATTGATAACCAACCTTTTGGTTGGATAATGGAGTCCCATGGTGCTGGGAAGGCTCATGTCTCAGTGTCAGCATGTCTTGCTGAACAGGTGGACCACTGGGGATGGAGGCAAGACCATAACCTTAGATGGCATTTAAGGTCAAATTATATATTTTAAAAAGGCAGGTAAATGGGAGGCAGTCAGATCCTATATGTCCTTATTAAAAAATACTCTGGATCATTTCTAATTTTTGAGCCACAATGATCCGAGTCTTTTTGCTGTTTGTCTTACATTTTGCCTTTCTGTATCTAATATAACATTTACATATCATGGACAAAGTAACAATAGTAAACCAATAACAGTGATTAGGAACAGAAGATGTCTAATACTGGCAAGGAAAAGTCTAAGGGGAACAAGCATCCCAGCCAACCAAAAACCCTTTATATGTACTATTATAATTTTTTTTTTAAAGCTAATTATATGTTTTCCTCCATCATCCACTGTCATTTGTACCTTATGATGTTTGGCCAGATTAATGAAGACTCTCTACTATTTCATTATGTAGAAGCTCTAATTTTCTTCTGGCCAGTTAGTTCCCATAAAAATGGCTTCCTGGGGAGGAGTTCAATTTCCCAATACATTGGTTTTTCAGTATCACAGATTTTTCACAAACAGACAGTGAGATGGGTTCACATTTTTTATTATTTTTAAATATGGCCCATCTACTTCCCACTGGAAGTATTCTAGTATTATTGAGGTTGGTCCTTACGCCAGCCAGTTGAACTACTGGGAATTTTAAGCTTAGGATTTAACTGGCACCTGAGCTCTTAAAAACACAATGTCATAGAACACTTTTTCCATTTAAAATTTTTCCAAATTCCTGGGGAACCATATGAGTCCCATAAGTGTGTGGCCTGGGCTCCTGCAGCCATTATAGTTGGCCATTGTTTCATAGCCACTTCAGATTCCATTTGCATTAGCATAGACAACAGGCCCAGTTGATTTAGGGCACAGGCCTGTTCCCATTGTTTGGTTTGTGCATGAGGCTTTTTTTGTTTGTTTGTTTTTAATATATTTTATTGACTTTTTACAGAGAGGAAAGGAAAAAGCTAGAAACCTGGATGAGAGAGAAACATTGACCAGCTGCCTCCTGCACACCCCGGATGTGCCTGCAACCAATGTACATGCCCTTGACCAGAATCGAACCAGGGACCCTTCAGTCCACAGGCCGATGCTCTATCCACAGAGCCAAACCAGTTTTGGCTGTGCATGAGTTTTTAATAGTCTATCGAGTCTGTTCTATTCATGAAACCAAGACTTTATTGTCTTTCCTTGCTGCTTCCCACCCTTTTCCTTCTTCCAGAAACAGCATTCCCTTTATATGACCTATCTGAAATAAAAAATCCTTTTTCTAATGAATGATGTTCTTCATTAGCTGCAAGTTCAGCTTATCCCTGGATACCAAGGCCAACCCCTACTCCTCCAAGTATTCCCCTTTTTCTTCTTTTAGGGAGACCAATGTTGTTGGATCCACCAGGAATGCTGTAATGTAAACTTGGGTAGCTATGGCGTGGGAGCAATTAGAGTATACTGAGTGGACACAAAAATGTTGAGTTTCCCATGCCATAGTTAAATGGGTAGAGGTGACTCCCAAATGAGCTAGAGTTTGGGTATTCTATATGTTGTGGGGTCGAACCCTGGGTTCAAAATAAGACCACCAGAGGCTGATGATTGATTAAAAAAGCAGGCAAGTATCTATTTTTTTTAAAATCAATCTTTATTGTTCATATTATTACAAAAGTTCCTCATTTTTTCCCCCCTCCACCAGGTTCCCATCCCACCCTCTGCCCTTTCCCCACTCCCCATTGTCTCATCCATAGGTGCACAGTTTATGTTCAGTCTCTTCCCGTACCCACCACTCCCCTTTTCCCCGAGAATTGTCAGTCCACTCCCCATCCATACCTCTGATTCTATTATAATCAACAGTTAATATTGTTCATCGGGTTTTTTAATTTCCTTGTTTTTTTTAATTAATAAACTTTATATTTATAAGAATAAATTTTAAAATCTAATAATTTTAAACCTTGTTTTTTTCTGCCCTGGGAACTGAGAAGCAAACTTGTTTACATGTAAACTTGCCCTTGGGCTATCAAAAGGCGTAGCCATTCAAATGTAAATGAACACATTGTTTAAAGATAGCTGCTGCCTGGAATTGGATTACCTGTTCTTGGTGGGAAGGGCTTGTCCTCCCCTTTCTCCATTAAAATTAAGGTGTTAGCTTTAAAACCTCTTTTTGGCAAGAGACCTTAAACTTTCAGAACTTTAAATTTTTCAGGTAGCAAATCAAGTACTTAGCATTTTCTCAAATCAATAATACCTCCACATTCCCAAGGATACACTTCAAACAAAAGACACATCCAAATAGATCAACCAACCTCATCCAGACCCCACACAGGGAACTCACATATCAACACCCCAGCCAGCGCTACAACAACTCAACACATCCAGATCTAAGCCTTAATCACAGCAGACCCTCAAGTTCCCCCAAAAGTTTCCAGCCATATCTGAGAAGCAGTCCTGGGTCATGGGCAGGCGAAGACCCTGCTGCTCCAAGCCCAGCTGCTCCAGGACCGGCTATTCTGGGCCTGGTAGCTTCCGGCCTGGATGCTCCGGGCCCTGCTGAAAAAGCAGGCAAATATCTATTGAAAAAACTCGCCAGGACGGCCGCAAGAGCGCCACACGCAGGTGGACTCTACATGTCCACACAGTTTCAGGGGTAGGCAGTCAATTTATTCTAAATTCTAAATCCTAAAGACTACATTCTAAAAACTGGGGTCAGCCCACAGGGTCGTTCCCAGTCACATCCTGCTGGACATTGGAATGTGGCCCTATCTTGCGATAGCTGATAACACAGAAGCAGAGCTCAGAGGCTATCTCTGAAGGTAACTGAGTCAGTGGGAATCAATATCCTGTGGTCCTGGTCCCAGGCAAGGGAAAATTGCCTTAGCCTCCAGGTCTCCACCTGGAAGCGGAGGTAAACATTCTGTGTTTAATCAGGTGCAGGAGCCAGACTTAGCAGGGTTAAAATTCAAACAGCAGTTTTTACCTGAGATGTATATTCTTAATGTCTTATTTCACTATAGGGCTCCTCAAGAGTCCAGGACACAAGGATGGTGGGATAATGATAAACAAATCTACTCACCAAGTGATGTCAATAATTTCTGAAATGGGGACCCATTAATTTCTTTCTTGTTTCACAGACATCCAACCATAAGAGCATGGCTGGCGAGTCCGCGGACATAATATGCTATGACAGAAAGGACAGGCTGCTACAAGCCATTTGCCAATCAAGGTGTTTTTTTTTTTCTGGTTTTTTTTTTAATATATTTTATTGATTTTTTTACAGAGATGAAGGGAGAGAGATAGAGAGCTAGAGACGTCGATGAGAGAGAAACATCGACCAGCTGCCTCCTGCACACCCCCCACCGGGGATGTGCCCGCAACCAAGGTACATGCCCTTGACCGGAATCGAACCCGGGACCTTTCAGTCCGCAGACCGACGCCCTACCACTGAGCCAAACTGGTTTTGGCTCAAGGGTTTTTTTGTTTGTTTGTTTGTTTTTTCTTAGCTATTCATCATCTATCTCTATAACCATATAATATTCATCTAGATTAAATCCATATACAATTCTACCAGTGGAATTACCAGGGAGATATTCTTGGAGGTGTTTGCCTAAGGTGATCCTTTATAATAGAGCCAGAAAACAACAACAACCAAAGCTTGTATTGATGGTAGAAGACCAATGTGGGGTTAACAAAGCATTTATTTCACTATGATACCTGATAATCAGAACATCATTGTGTACAAGGTGGGAAAGATTAGCAGGTATCCAAGTTAAATTTTTCATATCTAATAAGGGAGGAGGTCTGGGGAGGTAGATATTGTTTCCACTAGGAAACCATAAGGATAATAAGAATAACAATCAGATGATATAAAGACAAGCAATATCAGTTTGTGACCATACAGGCCTTGTTGACGTCTTCTTGGGATAGCTGCCTGCCTCTGTGGTCGGGCGACTTCTGCTCCTCGAAAGTTCTCAGCTGTTTTTTGTCCTTGAAAAGTCTTTGATCTCCATGCAGATGGAGATGGTGTCAGAGATGGGAGTAGACTTCCATTCAGACAGGTGCCTTTTTTAAATGAGAAATGTGAATCCCTGAGATTCCTTTAAGTTTAGCTGCACATGGGTTAGTTAGTAATACCTGGTAAGGTCCCTTCCAACGAGGTTGGAGAGTCTTTTATTTGATGTCTTTTCCAATACACCAAATCTCCTGGTTGTAAGCTGTGATCTTTGAAATGTTCATCTCCCTGGAGCGCTCTGTGAAATGAATCTGTTACCAATTTGTCAGTTCTTACGATGCAGAATGTCTGCTCTTTACTTTTCCCTGTATTCGGGAAACAAACGGTTTAAAAGTCAACAATATTTTAAACAGAACCATAAGAATAACCTCAATTCATTTAGTCCCAGTTGTTTTGTTTATTCTAATTATTGGCCAGTAGTTTCTGAATTCAATTATTCCTTAAAATTCTATAACTCTTTATCCAGTTCAAAATATGACCTGCTTAGAAGCCTGCAAGTTAGAAAAAGTCCGAGTCCTTTTCATGGATATTTCTAGACATATATACCCACAAATGCATCAGAATAAAGCTGTCACTGAAGTATAAGTGTAACCAGTATCCACCTTGGTCCTTGGATTTTTTAACGTGATTTCCCTGTCATTAAACAATGTGTTACAGATATGACTGCTCTATGTGGATGTATTGCTGGTGTTTTTCTTTTAGCACATTCTTGGACATTGACAGGGCTTCTTTTTGGGAGTTGCTGGAGTTGATTCACCTTCTTCCAGTGTCTCAAGCTCCCTCATTGTGAATTGCAGGTGTCAAACAGCGTTTTTACCTAAGTACCAGCACTTTAAATAAAACTAGTACCCTTTGAAAGATGATCCTGCCCTTCCTAGTGCTTTGAATGCACATTCTCAGTATTTCAACCTTCAGTGGAGAGGTTAAGGTTCCCAAAGGAATTCCAAGTGTGGTAGAACACTCTTGCACGTATGTTTTCCTGGTCTCTTATTGTGAGGTCTGCGAGTTTTGACATTTTAATACAGGTATCATAAGAGCTTTTTTAAAGGAACATTCTTATACTTTGAACACAAGACTGCCTGTCCTTTTCATTTCTTAGTGTTTTAAATACTTTCATACTGTTATATAGCTCCGTGAAAAGGAATTGTTGAATGTTTCACCAACTTTTTTTCCCCCCCCCAAAACACTAACTTCTTTTGACGAAACAAATAAATGTAAACAGTACCAACACCGAGTTCTCGGCCTTTCAACACGTTTTCCCCGTGACAACGTTGTGTTGTTCAGATATTGCATCTGTTTGGACATGTGTTCCTAGTGTACGAAACACATTTCTACATATTTTCTAGCCTGTAGTTTTGAATTCTCAGGGTTACACTCGCATTTGTCCAGTGATTACAACTCTTTTATTGTGAATTCCAAATTGTAATACACCATAACCCCTCTCGGAACTTGAACCCTAATCCTGGCCCTAGCCCTAGTCCTCACCTTCACCCTTCCCTTAAAAGTCTTACAAGGGTTATCTCTTTGCCAGAATGACCATAGCACAGAGTAAGGACTGTCCAGCAGGCATGGGGCGATGCGAGACACGCCATCTGATGAATTGTCCAAACACCAGTTGTGGACATGAACCGGCAGACAACAGAAACAAGGATTCTGGGATGGGTCAGTTGCGGGATATGGACAAAACTCTTGAAGAAATAGGCTCTAAAAGGTCGGGACATCATAAAGATAAAATGTGTTGGTTGGCAAACTACACAGATGGACACCATGCTGACCACACAGTAATAAGCTTGAATAAAGAGAATGGGAAAAGTAATGCCATAATTCACCTGCTGGCCAGTGGCAACAGCTGTCAGCCAGGACTGGGGAGGTATAGGGCTTTTGTTAACATGCTAGGCAGCACAGCCACAGAACTAAACACTGACTTCCCAGGCCCTTACTAGAAGCTCCCCAGCTTTGAGGCACCCATGAGGATACAGCAGGTCAGGCACAAGGGGCATGCTACCCACAGTGATGCAGCCAGGTAAGCCCTCATTTCAGGGGCCAAGGGTGGGGGAGGGACCACAAAGTAGGAGAGCAAAGATGAACTGCAGTGGATAAACTCAAATATTAAGGGAGGAGGGTTGAAATGCCACCATTTGCAATCGCACTCACCACCTTGAGATGATGATCAGTACTTATGCCAAGCAACCACCAAAAAGTAAGCTCTTATCAAACAGCAGGTGCTGGAAAAATCAGTTTCATTAAATAAAGAGATGTTGACAGGAAGCCAAGAAGGCTGGTCAACAACCTTAATTGCTTTAACCTTTAGTTGAGATATTGTTAGCTGAAGCAGCCTCCACCTTGTTTGTCCCGTGTAAGTTTGTTATTTTCCTGCATGTAAATTTCTGTTTATGTTGCCTAAGATGTTTTCCCCAAAGCCTCAATAAAAGGTATGGCAGGGCCAGAGAAGGAGTAGTTCTCCCACTAGAATTGGACTACCGCCTGGCCCCCCATATCTCAAGTCTCAAGTCTCTTCATTTGTGTGCGGCCCTTCTCCAAAACCCGAACCCTGAATTGGAACTCTTTCCATGCAGGTTGTGAAAGAGAGTCCTACAGCAGGAGTGTGATGGAGTAAACTAGGGAAGTGGGCAGCAGAAATGCATGGAGGAGTGTGCCTGGAAGGATCTCCACAGGATTGAGACCTCACAAACAATCCTTACTCCAGCACTAAGCTGCAAATAAAAAGCATCATGCTTGCAGCACCCCAAGAGCTTAAAGCTGTATGGCTTGAAATATCCCAGCAAAGGCAACTAGGAGCACTTCATGCATAGACCCCTGCATTCATCAGACCATAGAAGAGGGAGGGACATAAACATACAGCAAAAAGACACACAAACTTTGACATACTAATCAAGAGCATTTTAGGGACCACAATATGAAGCCGCCACTGGTGCTGATAGCAGCCTACTCACAAGGTGGTCGAGTGTGGGAAGACTGTTGCCAACCAAAGTACTGCCACAATCTGAACCTGCACACCAAACTCCAAAATCTGAATTACATGAGCTGTGCATATTCCAGTACCAGCAGCTCCCCCTGAGAGCAAGCACAGGCAGGCACGCCATGGCGGGATACCTTAGGATTCCAACATTCAGCAGTATAGACTGCCAAGAGTTGCCTACACACTTCCTTGGCTGCAACACCCTAAAGACTTCAAATACTCTCACAGCTTGAAATGTAGACATTGCAGATGCAACCATCCATGACCACTTCAAGCTTATGGTCATCAAAACATGGAGTGGAGGGTGGGGGGGTAGGATTAGATCATGACAGGGGTCCTGAAGCCAGGTCACAGGAAATCATAACATACACACATTAACAGAATAAACACAAGGGACCATAACATACTCTACAATAGCCCTTTATGGGCCTGAGTTTGCTCACTGCAAAGAATGTGGGTGGAGCTGAGTACTCCACAGATGCTGCTGGTAACCACCTCTCAGGGAGGTGGGGAGGGAGGGGAGAGGGAACCTGCTGCTACTACAAATACATAATTTCACACTACACATCTAACTCCAGATTCTGAGATAATTCTGCTCTGCATAATCCACTATCAACAGTTCCCCATTAAAGACCACACCATGGAGGGATACCCGAGGAAAAGCAGTCCAAATACCAGGCTGCTGGAGGACTCATAGGAGGGCATGAGTGGTAGCTCATAACTGGGGGGAAATGAGGGCAAGGAAAGGGGAGGATATTGATAAACCTGGGACGGGAAAGTGCTACACAAGCCTTGAATATGTGGCATTTGTGGGTGCTAGGCCAATAGCTGTACTACACACATACTTTTTCTACTTATCCCAACAGCTGAGAAAATTGAGGAGCAGTCATAAAGCTTGGGGAGAAGGTTAGCAGACAACTTTGATACAGAAGCACAACATAGCAGGAATGGAAGAGCAACTGCAACAATCATACTAACACCTGGCACTGTCCAAAAAATTTTACAGAATTACTGCCATCCCACACTTCATCTTTCTACACTGATAAATTGGAATACAGGAAACACTAACAAAGCAGTGAGGGGAGAACAGGAACACAACACTACTTTAGAAAATACTAAACGGAACATACTAATTGCAGACTTATTACAGCATAGGTAAGTGGGATTATATAGCAGATTTAGGATTATACCCGGTGGATGCAGAATTATGGTAAATGTCCCATGCAAATGGAATCATCAGTGATTTCAAGATGATTCCCCTCCGCTCACTAGATCATTGCAACTATCAAACCTAAGGCCACTGGTAGTGGAGACACATGGACATGATTACAGGTCACTCCACGGATGAGGGACTGCAGCATTCTTACAACCAAGGTAGGTCATAAGTACAGGCAAGCATACTACAGGCAGCAAACTCACAGTGCACAATGGGGGAGACGGAAAGTGCTGCAGCTGACTGACCCAAGAGCTCCAACAAACCTGGCTGTTGCTGCACACCCTCCCAATACATGGGAGCTAAGGAACAAGCAAAAGATCAGACTTCCAAGACTAGGAATACAAATGCAGTGGCAGTGGTAGCAATGGTAATGGTTCTGGTTATGGTAATTGGGGAAACAAAAAAGAACAGCTTGCTTTTGAACATCCCATGATATGCCCTGCAGTTTTTCACACACTTTACAACAGCTGCACAGTAACACGCATCCCATAACAATGCAGACCCTCAAATGAGCAGGGAGGGGAACTTGATCATTTGAGGACCAAACACAATCACGGGTGGCGCGGGGGGGGAGCTACATATAACAAACTAAGCTGGCAAGGAGGCTGCTGGTGGGGAAGCAAGGAAAACTGCATACACAAACCTCTTCAAACATACTGTACAAACTTAGATCAATTACAATGAGGGTTGATTAGGCAGTGTTTCGTTTTGTTTTTCAAGAGGGTAGAAGGAACAAACAGGACATATACAGGATAGGATACCACTGGGAAATGGAAGAATCCCTCTGATATTTGTATTCCATCTTTCTCCATTCTTTGCAAATAAAGATGACAAATGGATTTACCACACTGAGGGCAAACAGGGTCTGAAGGTAATGGGCAGAGGGAGGGTTGACTGTGCATTGATGTGGATGAAGGATTATAAGGATGAAGTTAAGTGAGATTTTGACCACAAAGTATACTGCCTATTCAATGCAACAATGACATGAACTCTGCACAGGCCAATAAACTTCACTGAAGAAAACTGTCTTCGTGTACTCTTTTGGATATACCTGCTTTCACTATTTCATTGACACCCAATAAATGGCCATCTGCCTGCTTCACTAACAGCTGCAATCACACTGGGAAGATGAACATATACATCCAACTTCTCACAAGTGATTTCTCACAGGTGTCATGGGAGGGTGTGTGAAAAAAGCATTAACACGAAACTGTAGAACTAGGAAACAGAAAAGGTCTTGCTAGCCAACACATCAGCCAACCCTGACACCAGATAAAGAAACTTAATGAATTAATGACAATGTGTATATTTGTGGGGGGAGAAGTTGCCTTGAGTTTTAAGCAGACCCAAACAGACTACAAACTGCTAGAATGACACAAGGCACTCCCTGTACACTTTCAAAAAAAATCTAATCAACTTTTGCCACCATGTAATAATAACTACATGATTTGATTGCCATGGGTATGTTGGAAACTGGGTATAAGCTCACAGGGTCCTTGCATTTAAAGGGGCTAACAAGGCTAGCCACCCTACTCACACAATTTTCTCAGACTTGTTTGGATGGCAACTTTAAGTACAATAAGAGCAACCTTTCGAGAGAAACCAAGATGGCGGCATAGGGTAGACACCTGAATGCAGCCTACCACAACAAATTTGAATTTAGAACTTGAAAACGGGAGGCATTGTCCTGAAGCACTGGACGGCTAGCTGAGAGAAGGTTATGCCATCTGGGAAGGAGAGAGAAGGCACACTGACCCTCAGAAACTGTGAAGGTACAGAGAACTGTGCGCGCAAAAAGGCGCTGGCTTGCCGGGACCGGTTTGGCTCAATGGATAGAGCATCGGCTTGGGGACTGAAGGGTCCCGGGTTCGATTCCGGTCAAGGGCATGTACCTTGGTTGCGGGCGCATCCCCGGTAGGGGGTGTGCAAGAGGCAGCTGATCGATGACTCTCTCTCATCGATGTTTCTAACTATCTCTCTCCCTTCCTCTCTGTACAAAATCAATAAAATATATTTTTTAAAAAAAAAAAAGGGCGCTGGCTTAATCCCAGCACATGGAAAGGGAGAGATTGCTGCTGGCTTACTCCCAGCGCACAGAGAGAACGGACAGCTAAAGTGCAGCTGGCTTTCTTGTTCGAGAGGAAAACAGAATTACCCTATTGCTCTGATAGATGGCCCCAGTCAGGGAGAGGCCAGACTGTCAGGCAGTGGGCAGGGATCTCTCGGAGGTGTGTGTAGCCAGAGGCCATTACTGCAGGACTTGGGGAGGAGCCAACGAGAAAACACAGCTTTTCTGCAACACCCTGAGACTCTGCCTCATCCAAGCTGAGCACAGAAGCTCTCCCAGAGTCTGGCTTTCTCTAAGGAGGGACTGGCCGGAATCCAAAACTTGTCTGTGCCTTTACCAAAGAGGTGCACATGCCTAGAACCAATCTTGCGAGACTCACCATAAACAGGACTTTTCTAAGGTGAGACTGACAGGGAACTAAAGATTGTCTGCATCACCCTGAGATTCTGCCCCATCCAAGCAGAGTACAGAAGCCCTCCTAGCTGAGACACTGCTGATCCTCACAGCCAATTGGCTTGGAGATCAGCGCTTCCCAGTGATACCAACAATAGGCAAGGCTTAACAACAGAACTGCACACACAGCCCACAAAGCGCTACACCAAGACTGTCCACCACAGGTAACTGGGAAGGCTATGCTACTGGGCTCTACTAGCACAAAAAACTATCCCATCAAATCAGGGAAACAACTAAAATGCAGACAAGAGGCAGGACACAAAGGAAGGAGATGGAGGAAAAGAAAAGAATGGATATTGACTTCAAAACTACAGTTATAAGGCTTTTCAAGAATATCCTAAAAAAGGCCAATAAAATAAATGAGACCTATGAGGATATGAAAAGGGATCAACTAGAAATAAACATTGTCTGAAATAAAAAATGTTACACAGAGTCCTAAAAACAGACTGGAGGATTGCAAGAATCAAGACAAAGATTTAGAACACAAAGAGCCAGAGGACACTGCTCTGCAGAAGCAAGAAGAGAATCCAGAAAGTTGAAGATAGTGTAGTGTAAGAAACCTCTGGGACAATTTCAAGCAAACCAACATCAGAATTACGGGGATTCCAGAAGAAGAGAGAGAGTGAGATACCAAAAGAATACAGGAAGAAATAGTGACAGAAAACTTCCCCCATCTGGTGAAAGAAATAGACTTACAAGTCCAGGAAGCCCTCAGAACCCCAAACAAAAGAATACAAAGAGGACCACACCAAGACACAACATAATTAAAATCCCAAGAGCAAAAGACAAAGAGAGAATATTAAAAGCAGCAAGAGAAAAGCAGATAGTTACCAATAAAGGATCACCCATATGATTGTCAGCTGATTTCTCAACAGAAACCATGCAGGCCAGATGGGAATGGCAAGAATTATTCAAGGTGATGAATAGCAAGAACCTACAGCCAAAAATATTCTACCCAGCAAAGCTATTACTCAGAATCAAAGGCCAGATAAAGAGCTTCACAAATAAAAAAAAAAAAAAAAAGAGCTAATGGAGTTCATCACCGCCAAACCAGAATTATATGAATTGCTGAAGGGGGTTCTAAAGGAACAGGAAGAAGATAAAGATAAAAATTATGAACAACAAATACATAACTATCAAGAAGTGAAACTAAAAACCAAGAAAATTAAAAAATCTGATGAACAATATTAACTGGTGAATATAATAGAATCGGGGGTATGGAAGGGGAGTGGACTGACGATTCTCAGGGAAAGGGGGAGTGGGGTGCGGGAAGAGACTTAACAAAAACTGCACCTATGGATGAGGACAGTGGGCGGTGGGGAAAGAACAGAGGGTGGGGTGGGAACCTGGTGGAGGGGAGCAATTGAGGGGGAGAAGAGGAACACATTTGTAATAATCTGAACAATAAAGATTTATTAATAAATAAATAAATAAATAAATGGGAGTAAGAGATAAAAAAAAAAAGAGCAACCTTTCATGGCTTGCCAAGAAGTCTATTTACTGAGACTGGCTATACTGAGAACTTTTCCTTCTACTGTCTCTCCCTGAGAGATTATGAGGAACAAATAATACATTCCACTTCACAGACTTCCTCTTCAGTGTTTTGGGCATAAAAGGCATTACACAGTTAATAAACTTACTATAATCAGTCAATGGTGACCTGTAATCCTCCCAACCCTACTCTTCCTGTCTTTCTTTTCTCAGTTCCCACCTCCCTACTTCAGCCTGGTTGAACCTGTCAGGCTAGCCCTGGCATTGATCTATCTACATTTTCAGGGTCGGGTGGGACTCAAATTACAAGATGGCATCATCTGAAAGATTACTTAGCTTAACATTTAACACTATGGCCACCCATGTCTGTTTCATGCATTACAGGGAAGAACACATAAACACCCTACTTCAACTGAGGACCAACAGAAACCGAGGTGGATGAGCAAAAGTACAATAAATGTGAAATGAGATGAAGGCTGATTGAGAAACAGGTGATTGGTAGCAGGGATAGAATGGATCAGGGAATATTTGGTACACAGGAAAATTTACAGATCACTCTTCAAAAATACAACACCCTTGCTTTGTGAAGAGGGACTGCCAAACTTAAGCCAACACATACACACACACAAAGAAACATACACACACACATACAAACACACACACACCACCTTCACATGCTCTGTAAAAGTTGTATGGTATTAATATCCTCCATGGTGTCACACCAATGAACCACCACAGACTGCAAATGAATTTCTTTCAGACACAATACAAACCCAGCTGGATACTAACCCAGGTGTTTCAGTAAAATGTTACCTAAATGAGGGTAAATGGACAGGAGACAATCACAACTGGCAACCACAGAAGACTGTGTATGTGGTAGAAGAACAATGGCCCTGGGAGGTGCAATACTATAGCAGCTGAAAACAAGGCTTATGTAAACATGCAGGCAGGCAGGCAGGCACACAGGCATGACCATCCAATCTATTCTACAGATTGTGAATGGAAACCACACATAACATGAACTAGCAATCAAATAAACACAACAGCTATAACACATTCAGTGTCAGCTGAGTATCTGAATTAACAATTTTCAGAAAATGCAATGACTAAGACATTTGGTACAAATGCATAAGTGTGACATTGAAACACCATGGAGCCATAAAATGGACACAGTACAAACAGGACAAGCACACAGGATGCACACTGTACACAAACAACACACAGCAATATCTCATCCAAGTAGAAAAAACAGGAGGCTGGCAGAGGAATGCTATGAGCAGACAACTCCTGGGATCCAGTATGGCAGTCTCACATGTGCTTTTCTGTCTTTTCTTCAAACTCACTGGCCAGCATGTTGACATACCAAAGAAAACAGTGTCACATCATGTAAACATAAAATTTGCATTCCAAAGGAAATCATTCACTCAAAAAAAGGAATAACTATGCTCAGTTACTGAGGCAATTCAAGCCCCAAACCGCACAGACACAATCACCAGGGTGCCTTTGAGATAGGGACGCAGATGCACACCTTCCACAAAGACAGCCTTTTTGAGGAAGCATCACCATGAAACCTGGCTGTGGCAGAACACACGAATACAAAACTTAGTTCGATACGGGGGATGTTGCTACTGAGAGAGCACTGAAAAGGAACAGCTCCATCCGGGCCAACAGCACCATCAATGGTGAGGACGTAGACACCAGGAACACCAAACTGATACCTGAAAAGGAAGAAAATGGGTTAGTGTCATCCATGAACAAGATAAAAAGACTAGAAACACTATAAAGCCAGAAATGAGCCAGCCACACCACCACCAACCAACCCACACATCCATTCATCCAACCACCAGACACATGGAGTGCAGGATGCTAGGAACACAAATAACTATTGCACTAAAGGACCAAGCCAACTCTAGAACTCTAACAGTACACAAAATACGCTAAAGCTTCCTTGGAAATGAACAACACTTAAGACTACTTCGGGATGCTCAGAGCTCTTAGAAAACAGGGAATGGCTGCAGTAAATGGCATGACCTTGCACACATCACACCTACGTGTCCTTCCATACGATGTGCTTATTTTTCATCACCCACAAAAAGATATATGTGGCTGCTCTCAGCTACAGATGGAAGAGGGGACCCATCTAGGCTGCTCATTCAAAGACCAAATAAGAATCCATGAAAAGTCACATGGACCACCTCCTCCATAGGCAGCACACTCCTTACCGAGCATTATCTGCTTCAAGCCACCCCTATAAACATCACCAACATGGCACTGGCAATTCTGACTGCAATTCTAAGAGACTGTCTCCTTCACACTCACTCAAACAGCTACCTTCAAAATGACTTTTCTTGATAAAAGTGTGCTCTGTGCACTCTTATACAAAAAAAAAAAAAAAAAAAAAAAAAAAAACAAACAAAAAAAAAAAACATGTGCTTCTTCTATCCCAAGGGCTACAATCAAAAAGAATCTGAGCCAAAACTGGTTTGGCTCAGTGGATACAGCATCAGCCTGCAGACTGAAGGGTCCACGTTCAATTCCACTCAAGGCCATGTACCTTGGTTGCGGGCAGGCAACTGATCAATGTTTCTATCTTGTGCATGTTTCTAACTCTCTATCTCTCTCCCTTTCTCTCTATAAAAAAATTAATTTAATATATTTCAAAGAAGAAGAAAGAGAAGAAGAAGCAGAAACTGGGACTGGTGGCATGGCACCAAGAGATTGGGGACATAGAAAAGGAACATAACCACATACAATCCCCAGACTGTACAACATATGGCTCACATACAATATTCCACAACTTCTCACAGCTGTCTGTCTCCTGCACTGTCAAACCTTAAGGCACTGTGCCTGTGAACAAACTCAACGGACCCTGCCACCCACCAAGGGATGCGTTCCACACAAGGCACTGAAACTTCTTCTCAAATCACAGGTGCATTCATACGTTTTGAATGAACAAGCCACACAGGGAAAGGGAATGCTCATTCAGATTGTGACGGGGAGAAGCAAGGGCAGGGCCATGGCCTTAAGTGCCCATGGGAATATATATAGGAACTCATCATAACACATTCCAAAATGAGGTTCCGACATGACCAGAGACAAGCAATGCTGGGAAGCATAGACACTGAAAAAACATGGCCACTTTGTGAAATAGATTAGCAGCTCCAAAGGATCAAAAAATACTCAGGGATTCAAGGTCAAAAAGCAGGGAATGTGGATCCATTCAAATAACAGGGGAGGGCCACCATCATGCATGGCATAGATAAGCCTGTGGGGACTCTTCCGAAAACCATGCGTGGGATGACCCATGAGGATGGGCAAAGGCATTAAAATGATATAATAAAAGATGTTTCTTCAAAGTTGGTTGGCATGAACATTTCTTTACATAAAAACCTCACATGACTTAACCTGTCACAGGAGATAGGTACCTGACATGCATGGCACAACACGGCTGCATAAAATGGGATACCTCATGGATCTGTTTTAGGAAGAATCTCAGGGCACATGGACATATACACTCTGACATTACCTTATGCTCATGCTCTGCGAACCAACGGCAGCAATGAAGGGAGCGATCATCGAATGCAAAGCCAGGGGTGAAGTGGATACTCCAGGACGTATGCTAAGCATCGGAGACCACAGATGCAGGGCCTGTGCCTTCCTCATCCTGATACTCCTGCTGCTCCTCCATCCATGGAAATCTCTCCATCTGGAACACATTGCATAAAAAAAAAAAAAAAGAAAAGAAAAATCAAACATAAAATTCCACAAACACTCCTAAAATCAACAGTGGCTCCTGAAAATATCCTTCAACAATGAAAATGAAAGTAAAATTATAAAAATACAAAGATACATTACAAACATGTATCTTTTCAAAAAATAAATAAACAATGCGTCCTCTGATTTTTTAACTAAAATGGAAATGAGACAGCAAATACAAACACACGCACATCCAACAAAAAGTTGCTTGAAAATAAATCAAACCTGCAACATGGGTAACCACGATACAGGAAAACTTGGAGATGGGTCATGGAGAAAAAACGGCCATGGACAACCGTCGTTTTTACAAGAACCATTGAAAAAAAAAAAAATGGACTGCTGACACATCATTCGTAAATATCATTTCTTTTTCTCTCAGGGTTACAATTCGGTGGCTACAACAGTCACAATTAAAAAATACACACATGATCCCTTCTGATGGCCATACCATCCAACACTTCAGGAATCTCAAAATCCCTCCAGAAATTTTTTAAAAAGCCCATCCCACAACACAAGATACCAGGATACAACACTTATAATTACCTTCAGGCACTGCTTTTCCATGGACAACCTGCAGCTTCATTCTTTTATACCTTCACAGACTCACTGCACAGGCCTTGCACAAAAGGAGCCGTGTCTGACACTCGCTTGTCCTGGAGGATGGCCATCGTTTATTCAGAGCAAGTGGCTCTTCTGAGGGGGAGAAAACATATGTGAGATGAAAGACTAACAAAAAGGACATCAACATTTCTCACGATGCTTTCCTTAGGTCAGATGCACAGATGCACACAAACAGGGAAAACGCACTCGCTTGGGTTCATGCTCCACACACAAACCTGAGACCTCATCTGCTGCTGGAGCCATCACAGGGAAAAAGTATGACACGGCTACCGATTCAGATACCACATAAACACTATGGGCATGCAACACTCTCGGGATGAATATCTGAAAAAATAATAGGTGCTCTGCGGGAAATACACATTCACTTTCTGAAAAGGACTCAAAAAAATGGCTCAAAAACGTAATAAATCAATGACAAACTCAACAAATCACATACCATACAAACACCTGAGAAACCCGGCAGGAACACCAATGCTGCTATGCACACTCAAAACTTCTAAAAACATTGCATGATCACTAACACACACAACAATACATTTCTGACACAGGCAAGGAACATGTCCTCACATCCATCCTATGCAACACATGCACACACTACAACAAATCAACACATGGCCCTCACTTTCTCACACTCATCTGTTCAAACTGCAACATATTCACACTTGCAGAAAACACCACCAGGGACACAAAAACTCACTACATGCCACAAAAGCACAGTCAAATCAAAACACCTTACTTTCATACAGCCATGGCCATCACTCACTGCTTCAATAAACAAAAGCCATTCGACAACCTCCACCATGCCCAAAAACAACGTGCACTATCCCCTTCCCTCTATCCCACTCCTAACACAACGATGGCATACCAAAAACATTTTCACAACTTGGGAGACTATAACAAACATGGAAAAGGACATTCTGCTCAGTTACCTTTCTTAGGTAGAAACATCAACAAGGCACTAAAAATGACCGACATTTAGCATACTGACCTGTTGCTATGAAATAATGCAAACAACTACAACTGCTATACAATTACATCCTTTATCCCATGTGATGCATCCATGGGCAAAGATACGCTGTTTCTCCGGGGACAATACCTTGAAGAAGGCACTTCTGGCACATTTAGGGACAACAACAAAATCAAGTTTTATTTCACTGATAAATATAACCCATTTTCTATACCTACCGTGACACCATGAATAAAGGACACAAATAACACCTATGGCTACAATACATGAACATGCCAGCAGCACACTGGGACATTTCCTGCACACTCCACTCCCACACAGAACATCAATCAGACACTTGGGTGCTGCACGACACATAATTTAGAAAATACCAAAAAGGATGCAAACCCTCGGGGGAACAGAGAACCATATGGGGACTTAACTGTGACATCCTCCCTCCAGCCAACTGGTAGATGAGTTAGGACATTACTGGTATCTGCTACAGAGACATCCCGAATACATTGAAACATCAATCAGCGTGTGAAGTGACCTGGAGCCCAACCCTTCCTGTTACGCCCTAGGTCCAACCCTTTTCTGTTCCAATCCTCAAAAACACACCCAGACCCATCACGTGTCACTTCTCTCCATGTCCATCCGTGGAGGCAACCCAGCTGAGTCCTTTCTCCTCTCCCCACTCCTTCAATTCTCATTTCTCTACCTCTGTAATGAGTCCCGCTCATGACTGGGGAATAAACTTTAACATGTCTTGGTGGACACTTTCGAATGCCTCAAAACTAACAATAACCTATCAAAGCACAACATGGCATCTTCTTTCCAAACCTTGGCAATCTCAGACAACAAGAGGGGCACCAGATAGCAACCATCAAACACTTGCACAAATACCATCTTTCACACTTCAAAAAACAAGAAACACAATGTCACTATGCCTAGTTCTGCCTGGGTTATAGGATGTCTTAAAAAAAAAATGCAGGACAAAAACCTGGGAGGGGGGATAATTAACAGCCTCTCGAACCCCTGACCTCATGCCAAAAACTGAGGCATACAAGGGCAATGAGCTAAACACACTCCATACAAACAACTAGCCCCACCTCTTGCTCTCAGCCATCCAAAATGAACATGGACCTTCTGCATTCTTCTGGCACAAACCAAAACATGGAAGGCCACAACTTTGCCGATTCTCACTTACAAACACACACATCCACACAAACATAAAGGGCACTGGACTCAGCAAACACGTTCGCTAAAACACCCTTTTGCTCAACACAATTACAACACATCAGCATGGCATCAGCTTCCACTGTTTCTCAGCATTTGGTGCAATTATGGCACAAACATCAGCACACTCAGCACTTCTCAACAGGACACTGTCAACTTAGCAAGGATGCTTCAACTCTAATCATTACATGACTTTAAGTCCATCATATACACTATCCAACCATCAAGCTTGCTTACCTGCGGAAAACAGGAAAAAAATTTGCACAGGCTCACAATGGGTCAACACGTGGGGAAGCCACAAACAAAGAAGGGCACGTGGACATTACCGAACATTCAATTCACTTACAAGGACCCACTAGCCTGCACAAAACAAACCACAACAACAATTACACTTATAGATGTCACTTCACTACACATGACACAAACCCACAACACATAGCACACAAAATGCACAAATGGACCCTCACCTACCTGCACAAAATAAACACCACGGGGCTGGACCTTCCAGTCCGCAACCACCTCCACGTCCCCACTAAAATGAACCAATCCACAATGGCTCCTTCAAACACATGCACACGGAGGATCTTACGTGACCAAACGAGGAATGCACAGGGACAAAGACGTCAAGGCTTAAGCATGGATTCCCTCAGCCACACACTGCAGAGCTGAGCCTGGATGGCTCCAGCACCCAAAGATGGCAGTCACTGGCTTACTAAAGGACTTTTGGTGGCAATTTTAGGGGGGGGGAGACTTCTTCCTGCATATCCAGACGGAGCGGAGACAATGGAAGGGGCTCACCGCAAGAAACAAGTAGTCTTCACCAAAGGGACTAGCCAAAATGAAATGATTGAAAAAGCCACTTCCAGGAGAAGGGGAGCAACTCCATGGCCCAATCAAACCTAACAACAGACTGAAATAAGAAATTAAGAATATACAACTCAAGTAAAAACCACTGTTTGAATTTTTAAACCTGCTAAGGCTATTTTCCTGTGCCTGGAATCATACCCTTTGGAGATTAACCACTGAGTTTTGTTTCTGCAAGATAGGACCACATTCCAGTGTCCAGCAGGATGTGACTGGAAATGACCCTGTGGGCTGGCCCCAGTTTTTAGAATATAATCTTTAGGATTTAGAATTTAGAACAAAGGTAAATTCCTGTGGTTTGAACTGTTGCAGAGTTCCGAGCGGTCGGACGGTACAGGGGAAGAATTTGAAGAGACTTGCTTTGTTCATCACACGATAGGCTTAGGGAGGATGAGTTCAAGTTCTGGGCAAGGTTATAGGCAGAACTTTCTTTTTTTTATTGAAGAGCCAGCCCTATGTACACTTAGTGGTTATGTCGATGCTGGCCTTGAAAAACAATGCTGTTCTATCCAGTTGAGAAGGTACACCTGGCATGAGATTGTGGGCATATCTGGTCTCTGGCCTACAAGTTTATCTTCATCATTCTTCAAACAGGCTAAAGCAAACTAGAAAGCAACATTTTATCTAGGAAGAACAGCAGAAAATTCCAAACAACAGTTTGTTGCAGAATGGGGGTTTTCCATCTCAGAACCTTTAAAAATAACTACCTGCCCCTAAAGCAGCACAGTCGTTTGGAGTCCGCCCGCCTGCGTGTGGTGCTCTTGCGGCTGCCCTGGCCAGATATTTCAATAAATCTTTGCCTGCTTTCTTAATAAATCATCAGCCTCTAGTGGTCTTATTTTGAACCCAGGGTTCGACCCCACAACATAGACAACCGTGAACATTATACACTCACACTTCTACAAGGAGCCGCTTACCAACACTTCACCTACACAGTTGCTTAGCATCAACACAACCACCATTTCAGAAGAAACCTACCACACAAGACAACATTACACAAACACAAAGGACCTGGGGTGGTGGCTGGCAGGCTCCAAAATTAAAGCCTTAAAAAATGCAAGGAGACAAGCCTACAAACATGTCTATTCAGATAACAAACACAACTCCTTTAGATGCTCCCTATGACACAATGGAAAAAATACCCACACATACTCACTAACAGACCACAAACTCTACAAACATAATGCTACCATGCCCCTACTTGAAATACAAGCAAAACCCAATCAAAACACAGGCAGGGGAGCACAAAAATACCATACCACATCAATGCCCACCTCACCTCAAAAATAAAACACATTCAAACTTAAAAAACATCATTTTCAAAACTACGCTCTACATGCTACCTTCTATTCTCTCACACAGTATAATATCCCTAAGGATTAACACAACCAAAGTCAGCAAACCACTTGCAAACTCAGACGCCAAAGTGCCAAAAAACATGCAGGCACTATTTCCTCTTCTTACTTGGGCACATCAAACCTTAACACAACTCCTGCCTGCCTGCCTGCCTGCCTGCACAAATAAAGCCCAACCACCCTCAGGAAAATAACCTTACAACCTCCATGTGCTCTTGCATCCTTCAATTATGCATGCGTGACAAAAATAAACAGCAATACAAACTCTCTAGCATGGAAAAACGCACTCAAATGCCTGCCCACCTGGCTAACTTCTGACCTAGACACAAGCCCATTGCCTGACACAAAATACGCCGCTGCACATTCCCTTTCGGGGAAATACAGAATACTGCAAACTTACAGTAAACAAGTCCACAGACAGCCTCACTCACACTCACACCCATCCCACCACCACTACCATCAACAACTATTCAAACAAGGCCACTGCAACCCCTGTCTGCACCTTGGCTCTTTCATGACCCGCAGCAGCAGCAGCAAGACAGGCCCTCAGCCATCCTCCACAAAGGACCTCACAATAGATGTCTGGGAGGAAGGGAGAGATGGAGGGACAAAAAATATTAAGAAAAACACAACAAAAGCAACAAATATCCTTTAGGACATCATCACAAAAGCATCTGACAATTGCACTGTATCAACCACAGTTTCAATTTCACAACAAAGGACCAAATGGGGACACTCCCACATTCAGGACATGATCCTGGTCGGCTCACAAAAGCACTTCGCCGACAACATGCCAGGGTCGCCTAAGCTCCACAGTCCACAGCAGCCTAACAACACAAACAAACTGCAAACGGCCCTGTCCCACACAAGCCCATCACACGACACTCACACACCACCAATCAATGAAAAACTCACAACCAACCTACCTAACAACTCTTAGGTAGAGGCAGGGGGGAAGCCTGAGCTAATGCACCCATCTGCAAGGTAAGTGGTCATAAATATAGCTGACGCCTTCTTACACCTCTGGCACGAGGCAGCAATGCCACATTTCTCATGTCCTCCATGCTCCCCTCAAGTAACTGCTGTAGAAAACAACTACCTAGGCCACTTTTTAGGCGCTAACTTCCCTGGCCCACCCTTGGACCAGCGACTTTCGCCCAGGCCGAGAACACAACATTAAAACCTCCCCCCTTTTTTAATCGCCTGCACTCTGTGTCTTCCTTCGGTGTCACAAACCTCTCAAATCTCTCTCGTACCAAGGGGACAACCTTTCCCATCAGCTTGCACTTTTACCGACTCCCTTACCTCATCTGCGGACTTACCTATACCCAAACTGCCCTCCCAGCCGACAAGGCCTCAAGCAATTGTTGAACCGAGATTCCATGATCCCCAAGGTCCAGCAGGGAGCCAAGTCCCATACAATTAACAAGAGAGCCTTTTCCATGTTAACATAGGCTCTTTCTCACTCATGCTGACAGCATGGTGGACGAGAGCACAAACTTCTACAAGTCCAGGGGTTTTACACCAGTGGTGATGTCACTGCTTTGGACGACCCCGATTGGTTTGGTGAGGGCTAGGGTCCAAAATGGAGGATAACTCCGTCCTGCCCCACAAGGAGGCAGGGTTCTAGGCAGGAGTTAGCCTCACCCTTCCCTGCCCTCTCACAATCAACAAAAACAGCACCTCATCACCTCAACCTCACAGCCAGCTTCATGCTCTTACCCACACTCCTCCTCAGATTGTTGTGGCCAGCAAGACCCGGTCAAGGCAGGGCTCCAGATGGCCAGCAAGGCCCTGTTCGATTCCGGTCAAGGGCATGTACCTTAGTTGCAGCACATCCAGGCCAGGGAAGGAACGAGCAACCAGACCCACAACAAAGAATGTAGCATAACTTTTAGTCATAAAATGGTTCTGATGCAAGGCTCAACCCCCAGGCAGGCACGCCCTGTTTCCAGTAGCCGCAAGGCAGGACAAACAGACCAAACCAGGTCAAACAGAGACTGCTTAAGCTGAAAATAAACTCCCACCCCAGGTGTTGTATAAACTTTAAATGTTACTGTACTAATGGAATTTTTCTATAACTTATAACTGACGTTTCTTTGTTAAAACTTCTAGCCAATCATAATCTTCCAGGCATCCCTAAGACGGGGATAAAAGTAGCATGCTTAGAGTGGGTCAGGCCTCTCATTGCTCACTGCTGTATCAGTTGAGATGGGAGCCCAGACTCAAGTTCTTAATAAAGGCTTCCTAAATTCCAATTTGGCTGACTGGTGGTCGTCATTCGTGGGTCGCCCACAACAAGATCACCTCACCAAATACACTGCCCTTCTCCAGCCGGGATACAACATGAACGAAACACTAATAGGTCACCACAACAACGTGTGCCCACCAACATGCCCTTCACGACACATGGCATCCCTAAACAACCTGTCCTCACACCACAAAACTCAACCTTTGGGTTCCTTCCAAAATCAACACAAACACTCACACCTTGCTTGGCTCCTCCTACACCTGCCTACACTCACGCCTCACCGACACACACCTGTCCTACCACAACACACACACCGCATAGCATCCTCCATGCCCCTTCGCCACCAACACAACACAATGCAAAACACTAGGCACACACAGCTCCAGGGAAACGAGGGCCCACAGGACAGACAGAACAATCCACACCCACAAAGTCTAGCCTGAAACTTCCTCCCCATTTCAAACGCCCTATTATCATGCAAACATCAACTTCCAGCCTTTTCAACATCCACAGTCCTTTTGCATTAAGCCTCCACCCTGCTTTCCTCACAATAACCCATCTGATGCTCCCTTTTCAGATTGCCCTGGGGAGGGAAACACAGCACTTGCATATCAATAACACCCTCCACAAACACACACACACACTTCTTTGAAAAATCCACAAACTGCCTGCCCTGACAAAAAATCAACACTTTCTATTTCTGCTTTCCAAGCCACTGCATCATGCTCAAATAAAAACCACAATGACTCCACAACACAAGCAAAAGCATCAAAAATTACAGAACTCATGGCCTCAACAGATAACAAAAAACATCGACGATGAAAAATACAATAAAAAAGCCGAAACTGCTTTGGCTCAGTGGATAGAGCATCGGTCTGCAGACTGAAAGGTCCCGGGTTCGATTCTGGTCAAGAGAATGTACCTTAGTTGCAGGCACATCCCCAGTAGGGGTATGCAAGAGGCAGCTGATCTAAGATTCTCTCTCATAGATGTTTCTAACTCTCTATCCCTCTCTCTTCCTCTCTGTAAAAAATCAATAAAAATATATTTTAAAAAAATAATAAAAATGCAATAAAAAAATGAAAATTTTAACACAAGCCCAGGGTTCTCAGACACATTACCACTGTTAACAAAAAAAAAACAAAAAAACATTGAAACCTGTAAAGAAATTTTGTGAGTTTATTAGAGCCAAAATGTCAACATATGACAGGAAGCAGAACATAAACAAATTGAGATATTGCTCCAGAGAAGGCTGGTTACCGTTCTATATTTATACATTGCAATCAAAGGAAAGAGACATAGGTGAGTTTCGTAAAATTACTTGGTGATAGATTAGCGAGGTGATAGATTAGGCAGCCCGTGACCACATTATCAGGGAGCGGGGCCACGTGGGCAGCTGAAGCTGCACTCCCAATCAAGGACTGGGCCCCATGATTGGCCGGAGGTGCACACGTCATCAGGGGACAGGGCTCGCGATGGGGCTGAGGAGGCGCACACACCTGAACAGGATGTGGGCTTCTGTGAGGGCAGACGCTGAGCCAGGTGAGGATGGTGGGACAGGCAGGGCCCAGAGGAGGGGACCATGGAGGGATGGGGCCGGGGCGGGGGGATGGGGCCAGGGGCAAAGGAGCCCCAGGAGCCCCTAGAAGCTGACAAGGCAGGAAGGAAGGACCCTGCCCCGGAGCTCTGCCCTAGAAGCCCTCATTTCACATTCTGGCACCCAGATGGCCAGAGGGCTTATTCCTATTGGTTCAGGCCAGTGATCAGCAAACCCTTTAACCAACCAAGCCAAATATTAACAGTACATTGATTGCAATTTCTTTTGAGAGCCATTTTTTTTTTATTTTAATTTTTATTTATTTATTTAATTTTTTTTTTAGCTTAAACTTCTTCTAACACCATTTCTTCAAAATAGACTCGGCCAGGACGTGGTGTTTTGTGGAAGAGCCACGCTCAAGGGGCCAAAGACCCCAAATGGGGCTGTTGGGCCTCAGTTTGCCCACCACGGGCCGCGGCTAGTCTATAGCCATGGGAGCAGCAGACTCAGGAAATAGTTCCCTTTTGGGGGGCTTTGACTGTGCCCTGACTGAACCCTGGAACGTGAGCACCTGCCACAGGCCCGGGCACTGAGCAGAGCCTGCTCGCTCCCTTCCTGGAAGAAAGGCTTCCCTCCTCCGAAATCCAGGACTTTACATGCTGGCGAGGGCCTTGAGCGGGAGGCGGGGACTTCAAAGCCTTTCCACACCCAGTCCTCTCCGCAAACAAGGCCTTTCTTGCCCAATGGCCATGAGGCAAAGCAGGGCGCAAACCAAGCTGCTTGGGGCAAAGTGATGCTGTGCTGTGCATGTGGAGGGCACCTGGGAGAGGGCACCGGAGTGCCCTTTCCCCTGTAGCTCCGGGCTGGGTCACGTGGAGATGGCACCGCCAAGCCCACTCCTTTCCTGCTGCTCGTTTCCACTTTAGCCTGGGCTCCAGCTGCAGCTGCCCGATGCCATCACCAGCCCGCCCAGAGGCCGTCTCCATACCCGTGGGCCTGAGTCAGCTGCCCCTTTGTGGGTAAGGTAACCTCTTCTATCTGAGCGGTGTGCCTGGCAGGGTGTTCCCACAGCGTGTGGAGGACAGAGCAGAGGACTCCAGTCCTAGATCCTGGCCACCAGCCCCCAGCCTGTGCCCCGAAGGGATCTGTGGTGATAAGAGGTGGCTGTCACAGATGCACAGAGGGCCCCGCCCGGAGTTTCCTGAGAACACGGGGACCGCACACATCCGAGGCAGAGACCTCCTCCATTCTCAGTCCAGTTGTGCTCCATCCCGACTGAGGCCTGTTTCTGACCTGGGACATGGGGATGATGTGTGGGGCTGGCTCCTGTTACGCCCAGACTTCGTGATCCCCAAGGACCACCAGGGAGCCGAGTCTGATGCAATAAACAAAATAGCCTTTTCCATGCTAGGATGGGCTCTGTCCCACTCACGCCGGCAGCATGGTGGAAGAGAGCAAATTTCGCCCGGTCCAGGGGTTTTACTCTGGTCGGTGGTGATGTCACTGCATCGGCTAACCCTGATTGGGCTGGGTACAGTTACAAAATGGAGGATAACTCCGCCCTGCCCCACAGTGGAGTCAGGAGCTCATCCTCTCCCCACCCTGCCCCCTCAGCTCCCACTGGGCAGGGGCTGGGTGGCTGGGTGCCTCCTCCTCACCGCAGTAACAGGACCTGGCCAACAGAGGGCGCAGCCCCTGCCTCCTCCCAAGGCAGGCAGCTGGGCTGGGCTGGGCTGGGCAGAAAGCACAGCTGCTTCCCCTTGAGGAGGGTTAAGGGGGTGGCTGTATGGTGGCTCTGGTACTCGGCTGGGCATCCAGTGGTTTCCCTGGGAGGCCTGTTCTGCCTAACCACCCCACAGACCAGTCCCCTCCGGAGGCCGCGGACCTCAGGCTGAGCCCTCCAGGTGCTGGGACAAGCCCCACCTTCAATCCAATCCTCAATGCCAGCTCCTCCCCCAGACCCAGTCTGAGGACCCTGGGGATGAAGGCAGGACCTGGAAAACAGATGACCAGCTGGGGCCCAGGCCCAGAAGGTCCCTGGAGCTACAGGGGAGCACTGAGGGTGCCTTGTGGTGACTGGGAGCCCAGGGGACGCAATGCTGCCACGGGGGGGCGGGTAGCAGAGGTCACTGGTCAAGGGGACAGAGGCTGCGGGCAGCTTAAGCTTCCATTGTCCTCTCTGCCCTTGCCCTGCTGTGTACCCTCAGAGGAAAAGGCCCTCGCCCTCTGTGCTGACCATAGCTTCACCCAGGGGCAAGTGCACAGCAGGGGGGGGGGGGGGGCAGGCCACCCAGAGAGCTGAAGTGTGCTCTTGAGCTGGTGCGGGACCACATGATTAGCCAGAGGTGCCCACGTGATCAGGGGGCGGGGCCAGCCGGCCAGCTGGAGGTGCACTCCAGATCAGGGGTGGGGCCTGAGGAATGGAACATAACAGACCTTATCTGGAGGGTAGAAAGTTGCTACTAACTCCTCCTGGCCCTGAAGGCCAGATCAACAGTCTGGGGGAGTTAAGGCTGAAGGCCAAATCAACAGTCTGAGTTAGTCAAGGCTAAAGAACAGGACAAACCAAGAAGGGAGATTAGGCCATCTGGCCGATGCATGCAACCATAGCAACGACCTCCACCCCCCTTTTTCTGAAATGTATAAAAAAGCTGGATTTGTAACTGTTATTGCTGTTTCTGCCTGCTCCATCCTGGCGGTGGCAGCCCAGATTCGAATCTGTAATAAATTTGTTACTTAACTCCTCAATTGGCTATTTGGAGTCGTTTCCCGGGTAGGGGTCTCTGTCCCTTGGGTGGTCTCTTCTCCATTCAACATTTGGAGGCGCCAGCGAGATAAGAGACCCCCAGATGGGCAGACCCCCCATTCTTGTCGTCCGGACTACTTGAACGGCAGCGCCGGTAAGTAGAGGCCTCATTCGTTCCTTGTGTTTCTTTTTCTTGGTTGCTCGCGAGCGCTTGGGATCAGAGAACGGCGGGACGCTGCCAGAAGTTCTCAGATCCGGCCGGAGTGGGGGACGCCCCACCTGCGGTCTTGGTTTCTTGTTGTTTGAGTGGGTGAAACTGAGAGAATGTTGTGGTATGTTTGGTTTTTGGTACTTCTAGGAATGTTGTTAGTTATTACTATTGCTGTTGTGTGTGAATTGCGCCGCGACTCTCGGTTGTTCCCTGGGGGACGCCTGTTCTGCCCCTGCTGGGACCCCGAAAGGCAGTGAAGATTGCCTTTGCGCCCGCGACCGCGCTTGCATGGGACCCCTGACCTTCGTTGGGTCTCTGGTTACTGGAATCCTAATTGTCCTCTTCCTCACGGCCAAGATGGGACAGGACAATTCTAAGGGCCCCTTGAGCCCTCTTGAGTGTTTGATGAAGAATGTTGATGACTTTAAGAAAAGAGCTGGAAGCTACGGGGTCACAGTGAATGTTTATGATCTTAGAAAATTTTGTGAATTAGAGTGGCCCACTTTTGGTGTTGGATGGCCAGATGTAGGGACATTTGAAATGTCAATTGCAGCGGGGGTCCGGACAGTGTGCTATGGAAACCCCGGGCACCCTGACCAGATCCCTTACATAGACACCTGGATAGACATCATTGTGGATCAGCCCTCGTACCTGAAGGGCTGTGGTTGCCGAAAGAAAAGAGGGAAGAGAGAGACTGCCCAGGTGTTTTTGGCAGAGGGGGCTGATGGAGGAAAGAAAGTCCCGGTTCTTCAACCACCCCCTGAGAGTCCCCGGCGGGTCAGAAGGGGTGAGAACCCCCCGCCATATCGGGCGCCTCCAGTCCCAACAGCCCCTCCCCGGAAGGCCCCGCGGGAGGAGAGAGAGAGCCCGGATTCCACTATCAGCAGTCCCCACCACACGCGGAGTGGAGTGGGGTTCGGAGCTCCTGAACCTCCCATGGGAGTGTTCCCACTGAGGGAGACTGGTGAGAGAGACGAAATAGGACGGCCAATTCGTACCTATGTGCCCTTCACCACCTCAGACCTCTATAATTGGAAAAATCAGAATCCATCCTTCTCTGAGGCTCCAGAGGAAGTTATCACCCTCCTGGAATCCGTGTTTTATACACATCAGCCCACTTGGGATGATTGCCAACAACTCCTCCGCACCCTTTTCACCACGGAGGAGAGAGAGAGAATTCGGGCTGAAGCTAGAAAACAGGTGCGGGACCAGAGCGGGGAGGTCACCGCGAATGAGCTGGAAATTGAGAAACAATTTCCCTCAAACAGGCCCGCGTGGGATCCAAATACCCGGGGAGGAGAGGAAGCTCTCCACCAGTATCGCCAGGTTTTCTTGAGGGGGCTCCGGGCGGCAGCTCGCAAGCCCACAAATCTTACTAAAGTAACTGATATACGGCAGGGCCCTGATGAGAGCCCGACGGCTTATCTTGAGAGGCTCCTCCAGGCCTACCGGACCTGGACGCCCATTGACCCTCGGGCTCCGGAGAACCAACCTGCTGTGGTACTCCAGTTTGTTTCCCAGTCAGTACCAGATATTAGGAAGAAGTTACAGAGATTAGATGGCTTCCAGGGCAAGTCTCTCTCTGAGTTGGTGGCCATAGCCCAGAAGGTATACGATCAGAGGGAAGACCCGGTAAAATCTACCCAAGAGTTAACTCAGAAAATGGCCAAGGTCCTCCTTGCCAAAGAAGGCAAGGATCGGAAAGGGGGACCCAGAAGAGGCAAGGGCAACGGGCGAAAATCGTTAGGCAAGAATCAATGTGCCTACTGCAAGGAAGAGGGACATTGGAAGAAAGACTGCCCCCAGCTAAAGGAAAAGAAGACAAAAAGCCCTGTCCCCGTCCTAGCGGAGGAAGTGGACTAGGGGTCTCGGGGCCCCTCTGCCCTCCGGGAGCCCAGGCTAAAACTCTCGGTAGGAGGGCAACTCATTGACTTTCTTGTGGATACCAGGGCCACGCATTCTGTAGTACAGACCCCAGTGGGCCCCTACACCTCCAAGAAAGTGCGGGTAGTGGGAGCTACCGGCACTACAAAGAGTTATCCCCTGTCGGAGGGAAGAATTATGGACTTGGGAAAGGGTCTAGTAACCCATCCCTTCCTTGTAATACCAGAGTGCCCGGACCCCCTTCTTGGAAGAGACCTTCTCCACAAATTAAGGGCCACTATCACCTTTGATGAGAGGAACAAGCCTCAGGTGGAGCTGAACGGGGACAAACTCCTAATTACTGTTCCTGCAGAGGAGGAATACCTTCTATTTGAGGAAGAAGCCCCCTGGGGGAAAAACCTCTTAGCCCGATGGCAAAAAGAAATACCAGAGGTCTGGGCAGAGACAAACCCCCCCCGGGTTGGCCAAGGGCCAGCCCCCCATTCAGGTCCAGCTTATCAGCACCGCCCAGCCAGTGAGGGTTAAACAGTACCCCATGTCCCTGGAAGCAAGGAGAGGGGTGAAGAAAAACATCCAGAAGTTTAAAGCAGCAGGGATACTTGTGCCAGTACAGTCCCCTTGGAATACCCCTCTCTTGCCCGTTAAGAAGCCGGGTACAGGAGAGTACAGGATGGTTCAGGACTTAAGAGAAGTAAATAAGAGGGTGGAAACCATCCACCCCACCGTGCCTAACCCGTATACTCTCTTGAGCCTTTTACCACCAGATCGTACGTGGTACAGTGTCCTGGACCTGAAGGATGCCTTTTTCTGCCTTCCCTTGAACGCTCAGAGTCAGTTGCTATTTGCTTTTGAGTGGATGGACCCTGAGGAAGGGGACTCGGGCCAACTGACCTGGACCCGACTACCCCAAAGGTTCAAGAACTCCCCCACTTTGTTTGATGAGGCTCTGAGTCGAGATTTGCAAGAGTTCCGTGCCAGACACCCTGAAGCCACACTCCTTCAGTATGTAGATGACCTCCTAGTGGCAACCAAGGAGGAAAGCGAGTGCGTCAGGGTGACTGAGGATTTGTTAAGAACTTTGGGTGAACAGGGATACCGTGTCTCCGCTCGCAAGGCCCAATTGTGCAGCAAGGAAGTTACTTATCTGGGTTTTCGAATAAAGGAAGGGGCTCGGTCCTTAGCAGAGAGCAGAGTTCAAGCAGTCCTCCAGATACCAGTCCCTAAAACTAAGCGGCAGGTCCGGGAATTTCTAGGGACTGTGGGCTATTGTCGCCTGTGGATACCAGGTTTTGCAGAAATGGCTAAGCCCCTCCACACAGCTACGGCTGGGGGAGCAGGACCTTTAATTTGGACAGAGAAGGAGGAAGAGGCCTTCCAAACTCTTAAGCAGGCCCTCCTTCAAGCCCCGGCCCTCAGCCTACCTGACCTGGAGAAGCCCTTCCAGCTTTTTGTAGCCGAAGGACAGGGAGTGGCGAAGGGGGTGCTCACCCAAACTCTAGGACCCTGGAAGAGGCCAGTGGCTTACTTGTCTAAGAGACTGGATCCTGTTGCCGCTGGCTGGCCAGGGTGCCTACGAACTGTTGCAGCAGCCGCCCTCCTTGTGCGAGAAGCCACCAAGCTGACGTTTGGCCAGAACCTGGAGGTGACTTCGGCCCACAACCTTGAGGGGCTGCTCCGCACCCCTCCGGACAGGTGGATGACGAACGCCCGGATCACACAGTATCAGGTACTGTTGTTAGACCCTCCCCGCATTCAATTCCGCCAGACATCGGCGCTCAATCCTGCCACCTTGTTGCCAGAGACGGACGGGACGTTGCCTCTCCACCACTGTGGAGATTATCTGGACACTCTAACCACTACTCGCCCGGACCTGAAGGACCAACCCCTAGCGGATGCCGAGGTAACTCTTTTCACAGATGGCAGCAGCTACCTCCTGGACGGGGAGAGAGTGGCCGGTGCAGCCGTTATCACTTTGGACACTGTGATCTGGGCTCAGGCACTACCACGAGGTACCTCCGCCCAGAAGGCCGAGTTAATAGCCCTCACTCAAGCCTTGGAGTGGGGAGAAGGAAAAGCTCTCAACATCTACACTGATAGCAGGTATGCTTTTGCCACTCTTCATGTGCACGGGGCCATCTATAAGGAGAGAGGCCTCCTCACAGCCGGAGGGAAGGACATTAAACATGCAGCAGAAATATTATCTCTCCTAGCGGCCGTGTGGAAACCCCGCAAGGTGGCCGTTATACACTGTAAGGGCCACCAACGAGGTGATTCCTTGGAGGCAAAAGGGAACCAGTTCGCAGATGAAACAGCGAGAACTGTGGCCCGGGAGGGGCAGGCACATGCATTATCGGTCACCCCCTCCCCGGTCAAGGAAGACCAGCCAGCCATAGTCCCCTCATATTCAAAAGAAGATGATGAACTGGCTAGGAAGCTAGGGGGGACTAAGTCCTCAAACGGCTGGTATCAGTTGCCAAAAGGGAGAGTGCTACTCCCAAAAGCAGTGGGGAGGCAGATAGTGGAGCAAACGCATCATGCCACCCACTTAGGAGAGAACAAGCTGGCTGAATTGATAAGGAAGCACTACTTGTTCCGAGGAATATACAAAATGGCACAAGACGTAACCGAGAGATGTACCGTTTGTGCCACAGTGAATGCGAACTCTAGCCCTCGGATTGAAGGAGGCGGTGCCCGCCTGAGAGGTGAGCAGCCAGGAGAACACTGGGAAATCGACTTCACTGAAATGACTCCAGCCCGAGGAGGTTACAAGTACCTCCTCGTATTCATTGACACCTTCTCAGGATGGGTGGAGGCTTTCCCTACAAGGGGAGAGACAGCCCAGGTAGTCTTAAAGCACTTAGTTAATGAAATAATTCCCAGATTCGGACTACCCCTCCGATTAGGCTCAGATAATGGTCCTGCCTTTATAGCTAAATTAACTCAGATGTTGGCTGAGGCATTAAGAATAACGTGGAAACTCCACTGTGCCTATCACCCTCAGAGTTCAGGACAGGTAGAGAGAGTAAACAGGACTATAAAGGAAACAATTACCAAAATGAAAGTAGAGACTGGTGGCGACTGGGTGAGTTTGCTTCCTCAAGCCCTCCTCCGGGTAAGATGCACTCCGGGCAGGGAAGGGTACTCCCCTTTTGAAGTTTTATACGGGATGAAGCCACCCATTGTACCCCGCCTGGGGCTAGAGCACCTGTCTGGCATTAAACAACGAACTTTGCTCAAGTCTTTGCAGGCTTTACAGGCATCCCGAACCCAGAGTCGAGCAGCACTGAACGAGGCTCGACCGAATCCAGACTCAGCCACGGCGGAGAAGCAACTTTTTACTCCTGGTGACCTGGTCTACGTGAAGAAGATCAACCCAGCACAGCTGACACCCCGCTGGGAGGGACCCTACCAGGTTATCATCAGCACTCCGACAGCAGCTCGAGTGGCGGGAAAGACTGCCTGGATTCACCACGCCCGGTTGAAGAAAGCACCGCCTCAGGACGACAACGGGACATGGCGGGTAGAGACTACTTCAGACCCCTTAAAAGTCAAACTGATTCGGGATGGTGGGTCAGGACAGTACTCCTGATTTTGATTGTAGGCTGGGGAGGAGCAACAGTTCCCCTTCAATCTAGATGGGTATTGGTTCGCACAACCGATGGAACCACGATAGCCGAGAATACCACTTACTCTAGAACCCCCAGTTTCCGAGTAGACCTGAGCCAGTTCTTTGGGGATGAGCCTTGTGATGCACTGGGCCATAGGAGCCGAGGCGGGAGCATAGTCAGTTCAGGACTGGGGAGGGTGCCGTGTACCTCAGCATCTGGGCCTCCAGCAAATCTGTTCGTAGCTCGAGAGCTATGGCACACTCAGCATTATGGATGTCCAGAGAGAAAAGGTCGGCACCGATGCGGGAGCATTGAGGATTTTTATTGTTACCATTGGGGTTGTGAGACTTTTGCGCCCTGGAAACAAGGAGACCCAGACATTAACTTTGTCAGACTAATTGACCCAAGGCCTGAGAGATGTTCAGTCTTTACCCAGTGTAATCCAACGGTCGTGACTGTCCGAGATGGAGGAAGCCCATTTTGGCCTACAGGGAAGACTTGGGGCCTCCGCTTATATATAGCAGGCGCTGACCTAGGAACCCTGTTTACTATCCAAAAGATGAGAGTCAAAGGGCCCCGGCTTCCCATAGGCCCAAATGGAGTGTTAAACCCCCAAGTATTGCCTAGGCCCAGACCTAGCCCTACAATTGTATCCACTGGGGAGAAACCAAGAACCGCTATCCCTCCTGCTCCTGTCCCACAGGCCAGACTCATGAGGACTCTAGATTCAGTTTTTACTCTCCTGAATAGCTCCAACCCAGTGACCACAGATAGTTGCTGGTTATGCTTAAGTCCCTCACCCCCTTACTATGTAGGTCTAGCCGCCAGCCTAAAAATAGGAACAGGGAAGGAGGAAGTGAAAGACACCACCCTTGATGGTCAGCATCTCGCTGATCTAGCAACTTGCCTGGAAGGAGGGGCGGCCTCATTAACCCTGGGGGACCTCCAAGGGAAAGGGTCCTGTTTCATAGGGGGAGAATACTCCTTGTCAGCCTCCTCTTACTCCCAGAATTGTAATAGCAGCATGAAAATTTCCCGCTCCACCCAGGTACTGATTGCCCCTGAAGGGGCTTGGTTTGCTTGCACTTATGGATTGACTCGGTGTCTAGTAGCTGAAAGGAGCCGAGAGCCTTGGTTCTGCATTTTAGTATATGTAATCCCCCAGGTCTATATCTATGCTGGCCCCTCCGGAATGGAGCATTTCCTATCACCAGAAGCCCATCTCCGCCTTCAGAAGAGAACCGCCCCCCTTGATCCCATTACTTGCTGGGCTAGGAATTGCTGGTTCAGCGGCCGTTAGCGCTGCGGCCCTGACTACTGGCCAGATTGGAATTCAGAAACTATCAGTCCAGTTCTCAGAAGATATCAGGCTCATTCAAGATCAGATCAGCCACCTAGAGAAGGCCGTGGACTCCCTGGCGGAGGTAGTCCTCCAGAACCGGCGAGGGCTAGACTTGTTATTTCTCCAACAGGGAGGCCTCTGTGCAGCGCTGGGAGAGGCTTGTTGCTTCTATGCCAACCACTCAGGCGTGATAAGAGAGAGCATTAAAACCCTACAGAAGCGACTGAGAGAAAGAGAAAAGGAGAAGGAAAGTCAAGAGGGCTGGTTTGAAGGGCTGTTTAATTGGTCCCCTTGGCTGACCACCCTAATATCAGCCTTGGCGGGACCCCTCCTACTCTTACTTTTAGGCCTGACCTGTGGGCCCATCATAATTAATAAGTTAGTAGCTTTTATTAGAGAGCGTGTTCAGGCTGTTAAGCTGTTGGCCCTAACCACCCAATACAGCCGAATCGTGCAAACTGAAGATGTAGCTGTTTAGCTAACTGCTGATTTCTTGCTTTTGTAAACCTGCTTGCTTGCTTGCTTGCTTACAAAGAAAAGAGGCCAAGGATTTGACCTCTGCTAAGGAACTAAAAGCAGTGGGGAATGAGGAATGGAACATAACAGACCTTATCTGGAGGGTAGAAAGTTGCTACTAACTCCTCCTGGCCCTGAAGGCCAGATCAACAGTCTGGGGGAGTTAAGGCTGAAGGCCAAATCAACAGTCTGAGTTAGTCAAGGCTAAAGAACAGGACAAACCAAGAAGGGAGATTAGGCCATCTGGCCGATGCATGCAACCATAGCAACGACCTCCACCCCCCTTTTTCTGAAATGTATAAAAAAGCTGGATTTGTAACTGTTATTGCTGTTTCTGCCTGCTCCATCCTGGCGGTGGCAGCCCAGATTCGAATCTGTAATAAATTTGTTACTTAACTCCTCAATTGGCTATTTGGAGTCGTTTCCCGGGTAGGGGTCTCTGTCCCTTGTGTGGTCTTCTTCTCCATTCAACAGGGCCACGTGGTTGGCCTGAGGTGCCCATGATTGGCCTGCCTGAGGAGCCCTTAGAGCAGTGTTTCCCAAACTTCTCTCATGATGAGAATCACCTGGTGGAGTTGTTAAAACACAGATTCCTGAATCTCAACTAAGAAGTGCTAAACTAGAATTTTTGAGAACATATAGGTAAAATTGCATACCTAACTTAGTGCTCTGTATATAAAATCTGTCTTAGAGCACTAGTTAAGTATACAATTTTACCTATATGTTCCCAAAAATTCTTGTTTAGCACTTCTTAGTTGGGATTCAGGAATCTGTGTTTTAACAACTCTACCAGGTGATTCTCATCATGAGAGAAGTTTGGGAAACACTGCCTTAGAGGCTGATGAGGCAGGAAGGAAGGTTCCTGCCCCGGAGCCCAGCCCTCCGAGGGAGCTGGGCCCCAGAACCCTCATTTCACTTTCTGGCACCCAGATGGCCAGAGGGCTTGTTCCTATTGGTTCAGGCCAGTGATCGGCAAACCCTTTAACCAACCAAGCCAAATATTAACAGTACATTGATTGCAATTTCTTTTGAGAGCCATTTTTTTTTTTTTTTTTTTTTTTTTTTTTTTTTTTAGCTTAAACTTCTTCTAACGCCATTTCTTCAAAATAGACTTGGCCAGGACGTGGTGTTTTGTGGAAGAGCCACGCTCAAGGGGCCAAAGACCCCAAATGGGGCTGTTGGGCCTCAGTTTGCCCACCACCGGCCACGGCCAGTCTGTAGCCATGGGAGCAGCAGACTCAGGAAATAGTTCCCTTTTGGGGGGGCTTTGACTGTGCCCCGACTGAACCCTGGAACGTGAGCACCTGCCACAGGCCCGGGCACTGAGCAGACCCTGCTCTCTCCCTTCCTGGAAGAAAGGCTTCCCTCCTCCGAAATCCAGGACTTTGCTTGCTGGCGAGGGCCTTGAGCGGGAGGCAAGGATTTCAAAGCCTTTCCACACCAAGTCCTCCCTGCAAATAAGACCTTCCTTGCCTGATGGCCATGAAGTAAAGCTCAAGCGGAAACCAAGCTGCTTGGGGCAAAGTGTGGCAAAGTGGTGATGTGCGGTGCTTGTTGGGGGCACCCGGGGGGGGGGGGGGGGAGGGGGGGGTGTGCACCAGAGTGGCCTTTTCCCTGTGCTTCCGGGCTGGGTCGCGGGGAGATGGCACCGACTGCCAAGCCCACTCGCTTCCTGCTGCTCACTTCCACTTGAGCCTGGGCTCCAGCTGCAGCTGCCGGATGCTATCTCCAGCCTGTCCAGAGACCGTCTCCTTACCCACGGGCCTGAGTCGGCTGCCCCTTTGTGGGCAAGATACCCTCTTCTATCTAAGTGGCATGCCTGGCAGGGTGTCCCCACAGCGTGTGGAGGACAGAGCAGAGGACTGTGGAACTAGAGGCTGCTTACAGATCCCAGCCACCAGGCCCCAGCTTGTGCCCCGAAGGGATCTGTGGTGATAAGAAGCGGCAATCACAGATATGCAACAGGACCCTGATGGAAACCAATCATTGTCTCACTAATAGAAAGAGGCTGGTCATCCTTGAAGATCTGAAAGGTCAGAGCCAACCACACCCTATCTAATTGAGACAATAGTAACTGAGGCAACTTCCCCATCTTGTAATCATGTAAATCCTTACTGATATGATAATCTGCTTATTACCTGCCTAATGGCTATGGGTGTTTCCCAAAGCTGCTTAAGGGTAATGAGTGTATCCCATTGCAGCCTCAATAAAAGGGATAGCAAGACTAAAGCCTAGAGCAGTGTTTCCCAAACTTCTCTCATGATGAGAATCACCTGGTGGAGTTGTTAAAACACAGATTCCTGAATCCCAGCTAAGAAGTGCTAAACTAGAATTTTTGAGAACATATAGGTAAAATTGCATACCTAACTTAGTGCTCTGTATATAACATCTGTCTTAGAGCACTAGTTAAGTATACAATTTTACCTATATGTTCCCAAAAATTCTAGTTTAGCACTTCTTAGTTGGGATTCAGGAATCTGTGTTTTAACAACTCCACCAGGTGATTCTCATCGTGAGAGAAGTTTGGGAAACACTGGCCTAGAGAGTCTTCCCACTACAGGTTGACTCCCACCTGGACCCCATTTGTCTCAAATTAACTCTTTTCTAGTCTCTCTCTTCATTTTAGTGTGTGGCCTCCTCCAGAAACCGGACCCTTAGTGGGCCCTAATCACTTGGGTTGTGTTAAAGGTTCCCACAGTGAGGGATTTGATACTGGTCTTATCAGGCAATACCTGTTATGGGGTCAAACCCTGGGTTCAAAATAAGACCACTGGAGGCTGATGATTGATTAAAAAGCAGGCAAAGATGTATTGAAATATCTGGCCAGGACAGATGCGAGAGCACCACATGCAGGTAGTCTCCACATGACTGCACAGTTTCAGGGATAGGCAGCCCCTTTAAAGGTTCAAACCACAGGAATTTTCCTTTGTTCTAAATTCTCAATCCTAAAGACTACATTCTAAAGACTGGGGTCAGCCCTCAGGGTCTTTCCTAGTCACATCCTGCTGGACATTGGAATGTGGCCCTATCCTGCAATAGCCTATAACATAGAAGCAGAGTTCAGAGGTTATCTACAGTTTCTATCTCTAAAGGTTACTGAGTTAGTGGGAATTACTCTCCTGTGCTCCTGGTCCCAGGCAAGGGAAAATTGCCTTAGGCTCCAAGGCTCCACCTGAAAGCTAAGGTAAATAGCTTTTTTTCTTCTTCCCCTTTGTTTAATCAGGTGCAAGAGCCAAACTAGAAGGGTTAAAATTTAAACAGCAGTTTTTACCAAAGTATGGTTGCCACTATATTTCAGTGGAGAGAGGACAATGAAATCCCTGGGGCGTCACCAGGGACCTGGGCTGTGAGCCCAGCAGCAAGCAGTGGAGTGAGAACACCCCAGCTCTCGAGGGTCCCACGGTAGTGCTGGCCTTTCGGTCCCTGGGTGCCCAGTGTGGTCATGGGCAGCAGGCCACGCAGGCAGTTACAGTGGCTGTGGGCCCTGGGAGGCGTGCTTTGTCACGCTGTCACCTGGATATTGGGATGTGGGTTCAGAATACCACATTGGCCGTGGGAAACGGGAAGGTGTCAGGGAGGCTGAGGACACTGAGACCCTGGTATGCCATAGGAGAGTGTGGGCAGTAAGCCTCATCTTGGGCCACAGCAGTGTGAGAGCAGTACGTGGCTGAGGGGGGCTGAGTGGACTGGGCTTGGGGTTTTTGAGGTGTCCCACTGGAATATCAGTACTGAAAGTCTGCTCATTGCCCTAGCCAGTTTGGCTCAGTGGATAGAGCATTGGCCTGCAGACTGAAGGGTCCCAGGTTTGATTCCAGTCAAGGGCAAATGCCCAGGTCTCTGGCTCGGTCCCCAGTGGGGAGCGTGCAGGAGGCAGCCGATCAATGATTCTCTCTCATCATTGATGTTTCTATCTCTCCCTTCCTTTCTGAAATCAATTTAAAAAGTAAAAAAATCTTTAAGACAAGAAAGAAAGCCTGCTCATCACAGATGCGCGTGCACAGTGGGAACCCTGCATATCACAGTGGGATGTGGCCTTGGAAGGCCAGCAGCTGGCGGTGCGGTGTGACCGCGGGGACCTGGGGTGGTTTGGGCTCGGCGGAGCTTGTTATTGGGGAGCCTAGAATGTCACACAGGACCGGGTCCAGTAGGACAGCTCTTGGGTCGCACTTTGGTTGTGGCCTTTGCTAGCTCCACAGTTGTGACAGAGCAGTGTGGGCAAGGGGAGACTGGGTCACAGCGGGGTGTGAGCAGCAGGGGACATGGAGTGTGACAATGGAGTGTGAGCAGTGGTAGGTCTGAAGGTGTCACTGAAACAGGAATTTTGGAGCATGAAAAAGACAGATTTAGGAAATTTTAGAAATTAGGGGCTGTGGAGGGAGGAAGCACAGGGCTGCAGAGCAGCAGAAGGTGTATTTCCATAGAATGGGGGAACTGAAAAGCTGCAACAGGTGCATTTCCATAGAATGAGGGAGCTGGGACAGCAAAAGGTCTATGTTTACAAAATAAAGGGAAGGAAGACCTTCAGCCAGGAGAGGAAGAAAGCCCCAAGGGAATAAAAAAACAATAAGAAAGGGGGCTGGGGAGAACTTCACATTTCCCTTGTGAGGTCTGACCTTGGATCTCACCAGTTGCTATGGTAAGGAGTCTAAGAAGGGAATAATGACCAATCAGAAGGGACATCAAGGCACCAAGATCTGCAGCCTTTATAGGCCTCCGGGGAAAAAGGGACTCATTGATTATCCTCCCCTCCCCCCCCAAGTCTGTACTTATTCTTCAATAAATCTCCACCTTTGCTCTGCCACCTTCCGTCAGGATCCATTCTTCGATTCCGAGGGACAGAGAGCCCAGGAACCAGTCTGCCCAGGGGGACACGGTGTGCCCAGTCCAAACCCCCGCTCCATCTCAGCTGAGAGTGGGCAGTGAGGCCCCGTGGCCCAGGATGATGGCGGCTCACTGGAGCTGGAATGCTGGGTGCATGGCAGGACCCTGGGGGTGCCCCATTGGAGAGTGTGCAGTGGGAGGGGGTGTGGGGCTGGTGAGATCAGGTGGGGGCCCAGGGCAGAGGGGCCTGGAGACCGGCTACGTCTCTTGGGGCTCCCAGGTGCTGTCCCCACCTTATTTGGGGATACCATGCTGAGCACTCCCCATGCCTCTGAATTGGGAGGCTAAGCAGCCTCGGGCCTGGTTTGTGCGTGAGTGGGAGGCTGCCGGAGATGGCCTCCCCCCCCCCCCACATCCCCCGTCACAGCCCCCACGCCTGGGGCCGAACCCCAGGTGCCCAAGTGTCTTGTTCAGGAGAATCACCCACACACCCGCTGCCTACCCTGGCCGTGGGCTGTCCCTCAGAGACTGTACTGACTTGCAGGCACCACCCAGCCCCTCCTGCCATCCTGATACTACCAGCTGACCTTCCAAGTAGCTGTGAGCCCTGCCAGTGAACTAAAGAGGGCCCAATGGGATGTCAGGCTCCTTCCTGTGTCTCCAGGGCTTCCAAATGCTGCTCTGACTGAATAGAAAGTCAATCCATACTCCCTTCCCTCCAGCACAGCGTGTTCCAGGGCCTCCTCAGCCTGTGCTGGGAGCATGTGTCATGCCCTGTGGTGGCTGGCACTGAGCCCAGGCTTCCCTCTGCCCCACAATGAGTCAGGGGTCATCCCACAGAGCAGGCCCCTGGAAAGAGCCAAAAAAGGCAAAGTTGAGGAGAGATTGGGATCAAGAGCTAAAGATGACTTAGGGTCACCTGAGAAACAAAACCAATGGGATAGATCGCTATTTTTATCATCTCTATCTTACCATCTCTCTCTCTCTCTCTCTCTGTCTCTCTCTCTCACACACACACACCTCTCTCTCTCTCACACACACACACACACACACACACACACACCTCTCTCTCTCTCACACACACACACACACACACACCTCTCTCTCTCTCTCTCTCTCTCTCTCTCTCTCTCTCTCACATACACACACACACACACACACACACACACACACACCTCTCTCCCTCTCTCTCTCTCTCTCTCTCTCTCTCTCTCTCTCACATACACACACACACCATTTTTAAGAGTTTTACAAAAATTGTTTCACATGATTTTAAAACCCAACAAATTCAAATGTGCAGTAGCATATGGCAGGCCACAGACAGAGAGGATGCAACACGTTATCATTTCATTCTGCAGGCAACCTGCTGGCGAATTCCCATCCTGGAGAGATTAGTTTTTGAACTATCGAGGCACGCTGCTGATTTCCTAATTCCCACCAACATGTATGGTGATCTCTACGCATCAGTCTAATTTCATTATTAAGTGAGGTAAACAGGCACAGACACAACCAGAGTGAAACTTTAACCAGAGTCTGAGACCAGGGGCTGCCTCACCTCCCACAGGGCAGGCACCATCACTGCACCTGGGGCTCTGGCTGTGGGAGGAAGCACTGTGCTGAGTTCAGGGCTAAGGGCAGCTTCCAGGTGCCTCCATGTGTCCTGCAGTCCCCTCATCCTTGTGGCCTCCAACACTGTGTCCTCCAACACGACCCAGGTGGGTCTCCCTGCCCTCTGCACAGGGCTCTGCAGCGCTCCCCGCTCACCCAGCTTCTGTCATGGGCTCGGACCTGCTGCCTGGAGAGGTGGGGCACTGGGGACAACGGAGTGATCCTGACACAGCAGCACCACTGTTCGCTCAGCCCGCCTCTGGGTCCAGGAAACACACACCGTCTTGGGGTGCAGGTCCGGTTCTGGTCTCCATGTCGCCTCTAGAAGCTCCTGCTTACAGCTTATGGATGAAGCTCCACAGCACTGACTGGCAAACCACAGGGCCACGCAAATGTGAGGCCATCTCCGGGTGCCCCCCAAACAGTACTAATTGTGGTTTGAATATTACTGTCTTAAAATTCTTATATGTATAAGCTTCAAGGCACAGGAAACAGCAGTCGGAGAGCCAAGACATGTTAAAGAGGGTTTATTCCGCATAACGAGTGAGATTCATTACGGTAGAGAAACCAGGGTTAGAGGAGGAGGAAGAGAAGGACCACAGCAGACTGTCTCCTGCAGAAGAGGCAGTAACACGTGCCTGGGTGGCGACTCCTTTTGAGGCGGAGAACGGGAAGGGGCTGGGCTGACTGGTGGTTCAATGTCTCCGAGGCAGACACTGGTACCATCATAACTCCGCCCGCCAGTTGGGGGGGAGGGAGGATCAATATGAAGTGAGGACAGGAGAGTTTGTAGCTCATCTTTTACTGTTTTCTCATCCAAACCTCACACAGGTAGTCAGTGCTTGCTTCTCAGCTAGAGTGTGTTCAGATCTGGGGCTTTCACACCATTCTCTCTCCTTTTTGAAGTCCCCATCTCCTTTCTGCTTTCCCTGCAGTCTCAAAGGTGTGCTCTGATTCCTCAAGTGAATTGAACTGTGGCCAAGGTGAGAGGGACCACCACACCCTGCTTCCTGCCCTCACTTGTATCTTTGGTGTCTTGCTTCCAGGCTGTGCTGAATCCTCCAAGGGCCATGTGGCTTCAGGCTCAGGATCCAGAGCGAGTAACAGAGGAAGCAGCACCGCAAAGGTGAGCGAGTGGCCTGGCAACAAAAGCAGCCAAACAGCAGCCGTAGGAACTCGGACCTGGAAGGTCTGGGCCGCAGCCATGCAAGAGGAGCCCAGGCTTCATGCCTGGCAAAAATGCTTCCCAAGACTCGCTAAGGTCCTGTCAGCAAGCGGGCTGAGCATCGGGGCCTGACATGGTGATACCTCGGCAATGTTCCACGTCAGGGAAGTTTGAAGACAGCCCGTCTGCCTCCAGCTGCTCCCTGCACTCAGTGTTACTCCTGCTGCCAACCTGTGACCAGGCTGAGGCCTGAAGGCTCTCTAAGTGTCTCTGCCTGAGGGCGGCTGGAATGTTTCTCACTGCTGTTCTCAGCCTGGTGACCTCCTACAGGCAGACACTGTATCCTCTGGGCGCAGCTTTTTCCTGGACGATCAATGGGAGGCTGATGCCAAAGCTCAGGAGGTGAGAGACTAAGGGAATCTGACCTCAAGGAACCCCTGCAATCCAATCTCAGGTCTTTGTGAATAAAAAACAACATAACTGCAACTGCTGCTCCCTATCTGCACCAACCCCTGCCCATTGCTGGTTCTCTCTATGTCTCTGTGGCAACAGGGGTCATGTTTCCTCTGATTTCCTATGCTCTGTGAACACATGCTCCTTGCCCTCAGCCAACAGGCTCCCAGTAAAGACAGTCCTTCCTGCAGGAAGCCAGTGGGAAGGCGGCTCTGACAGCCACAGCAGCAAATTCCCTGCTGGAAAGGAGTCACCTTGACATTTGCGGACCCATGTTCTCAGAATCGTGTGTTCCTGATCTCCTGGCTATGTCAGCATTATAATGCATGGCTCTCTGACCAGCAAAATCTGTGAGAGTTAAGGAGAACAACATACATAGCTCTGACCTCATCATTTTATAGCTCAGTCAGGGCACCTGCCTTAGGCCTATCAGTTCCCTAGAATTTTCTGGAAATGAAAGATGAGGGCTTCATAACATGAATTGGGAATAAAACATGACAGTTTAGTAAATGTAACACATTTAAAACATATATATTTTATTGATTTTTTTTACAGAGAGGAAGAGAAAGGGATAGAGAGTTAGAAACATTGATAAGAGAGAGACACCAATCAGCTGCCTCTTGCACTAGCGGGGATGTGCCTGCAACCAAGGTACATGCCCTTGACCGGAATCGAACCTGGGACCTTTCAGTCTGCAGGCCGACACTCTATCCACTGAGCCAAACCAGTCTCGGCATGTAACACATTTTAATGAACCAAATAAATAGACAAATGGGGATCGGCTGTGGGCTGAATAAGTGCATTTGTTTTACTATCATCTTTTTGGAGTGACCTTGGTGGAATGGTGGTGTAAGGGTGTATGTTTTTCCCTCCCCCTGAAATATCAATAGGTTAGCAATAAATTCAATGAAGAGATCCCTACTCAACACAGAAGCATGCCTGAGAGACCTGCACAATGAAACATCTAAAGGCAGGCTCCCAGGAATGAATGGTGAGATGAGAAAAGAGATAAGCATGGGTGGCCCATACATGCAGCCCTGCAGCAGTGGGGAGCTGGCAGCTGGGCTGGGAGAGGGGAGGAAACCCAGCAGCAGGAAATTCCTTTGGTGGGGGGCGGGGCAGGGAGGCCCAGCAGGGTGGGCTGCAAGCAGCCAGAGAGTGATAGTGTCTGAGTTTGCAGACACCTGGGAGAGCAGGGTTCTCCCATGCTGGGTGGTGTCTCAGACAAAGAAACAGACCGCAGAGCCCTGCAGCTGCTTGAGCTCCCCAAACTCCCCTCCCGTTAACCTGGGAGTCTGGCTCAGGAGCATAGGATCTGTAAACCAAGAGCTGCTGTGGTAGAATCCTGTTTCCCTCTGTGACTGAGCCCCAAGAGGGTGTTTGGGGTGGGATCCCATGGAGGTCACTGGTCACCATTAAGGTGAGAGCAACACAAACCCCACCCCCAGGCGGCAAGCTGCACTTTTATGGAAGTTGAGTCCTTTCAGCACTGGAAGACCACAGAGGTAGAAATCTTGCCATTCAGTGCATCTACTGGAAAATAGCAGAAAGACCTCTTCAGAAATAAACGCGTAAGGAAACGAGGACAGCAAATATCATGAAGAAGCGCAGTATTGAAGATGACCAGAAAGAAAATGAAAAAAATCCAGAGAACAGGGTGGAACTCATGGAAATATGTGATATAAATGACCGCAGTTCTGAAAATACTCAGTGAGATGCAAGAAAATACAAATAGGCAATTCAGTGCACTTAGGAAACAAATCAATGAACAAAACAAGGAAATTTAAACTTTAAAAAAGAAACAATTAAAAATCCGGGAAACGAAGCATATGATTAAGATTAAGAGGAAACTACTGAGCCATAGCGATCAGAAAAGAAAAAATAAAAAGCATCTAAATTGTGGGGAGGAGGGGGAATAAAACTGTCATTATTTGCAGAGTACACAGAAAACCCCAAAGACTCCATCAAAGAAGTGAAATATAGTGGCAACCATACTTTGGTAAAAACTACTGTTTAAATTTTAGCCTTGCTATCTGACTTCAACCTTCGATTACTTGCTGAGGAGTGGAAAATTACTGACCTTGCCTGGAGGGTAGAAAGTTACTACTCCCTCCCCCTCCTGGACCTGAAGGCCAAATCAACAGTCTGGGTTAGTCAAGGCTAAAAGAACAAAACGAACCAAGAAGGGAGATTAGGCCATCTAGCTGATGCATGCAACCACAAGGTTAAGCAATATAGAAACGACCTCCACCCCCTTATTTGAAATGTACATAAAAAGCTGGATTTGTAACTGCTTGCTGCTGTTTGCTGCCTGCTCCATCCTGGCGGTGGCAGCCCAGATTCGAATCTGTAATAAAATTTGTTATATTTGACTCTGCAATTGGCTAGTTGGAGTTGTTTCCCTGGTAGGGGTCTCTGCCTCTTGGGTGGTCTCTTCTCCATTCAACAAGAAGTACTAGACTTAATAAATGAATTTGGCAATGTAGCAGGATACAAAATTAACACCCAGAAGTCTATGTTTTTTTTATACACCGATAATGAGCTGACACAAAAAGAAACTAAAAACGCAATCCCATTTACCATCACACCAATAAAATTAAGATACCTAGGAATAAACTTAACTAAGGAAGTAAAAGACCAGTACTTGGAAAACAATAGGATATTGTTAAAAAAAAAAAAAAAAAAAAAAAAAAAAAAGAGAGAGAGAGAGAGAGAGAGAGAGAGAGAGAGAGACATAAACGGTAGGGAGCTGCTATAGGGTTAAACCTCAGACTGACTGTGGCAAAGCCACAAACAAGTCACAGCTTAGAGGGCACAGCCCTCTTAGCATAATTAAGTTTGACCTTATGACATGCCCTAGATCCTTTCTGGATAAGCTAATGGACTGTGGGAGGTGCAGAAACTGCTGCAAAAACAAGTGAAACTCACAAGAACATTGTAACCATGGTGACCACTTTCTTGTTTACCTCTGGCTATAAAATAAAGCATCAGCTTGCCCTCTGTGGTCTCTCTCAGGCACAGGAGATTCTCCTAGACTCAGTTTATTCTCTTTGTCTGTCTTTTCTTTGATCCTTCTCCTTCCCCCCTCAGGCTCGGCACAATAAACAAATGGAAGAATATACTATGTTCACAGATGGTAGAATCAGCATCATTAAAATATCTATACTACCTAAAGCAATTTATAGATTTTAAAAATCCCCATTAAAATATCAACAGCATATTTCACAGACCTAGAACAAATGCTCCAAAAATTCATATTGTATAAATAAAGACCCAAATAGCCACAGCAATCTTGAGAAAGAAGAAGAAAGTTGGAGGGATCACAATATTAGATACCAAACTACATTACAAAGCCACAGTTCTCAAAACTGCCTGGTACTGGCACAAAAACAGATATATAGACCAATAGAACAGAACAGAGAACCCAGAAATTGAACCAAGCCATTATGCTCAATTAATATTTGACAGAGGAAATGAGCATACAATGAAATCAAGACAGTCTCTTCAATAAATGGTGCTGGGAAAATTGGACAGGTTCATAAAATAAAAAAAAAAAAAATGGAACTAGACCACTAATTTACACCATATATGAAAATGAACTCAAAGTGGATAAAGGACTTAAATATAAGATGGGAAATAATAAAAATCTTAGAAGAACCCATAGGCAGCAAAATATCAGACATATGTCATAGACATATCATTAATGATACAGCTTTTAGGGCAATGGAGAGTAAGAAGAAAATCAACAAATGAGACTACATCAAAATAAAAAACTTCTTCACAGCAAAAGAAACCATCAACAAAACAAGAAAGCCCACTGCATGGGAAAACATATTTGCCAATGTTATATCCGATAAGGGCACAATCTCCAAAATTTACTGGGAACTCATACAACTTAACAAAAGGAAGATAAATAATCCAATAAAAATGGGCAAATAGACCCTTTTCCAAAGTGAACATACAGAAGGCTGAGAGATATATGAAAACAAGTTCAAAGTCACTAATCATCTGAGAGATGCAAATCAAAACAACAATGAGGTATCATCTCACACCTGATGACTATCATCAATAAATGAACAAACGTCAAAACCGGTTTGGCTCAATGGATAGAGTGTGGGTCTGCGGACTGAGGGGTCCTAGGATTGATTCCGGTCAAGGGCATGTGCATTGGTTGTGGGCACATCCCTGTGGGGGCTGTGCGGGAGGCGGCTGGTTGATGTTTCTCTCTCATCAGTGTTTCGAGTTCTCTATCCCTCTCCCTTTCTCTCTGTAAAAAAATCAATAAAATATATTAAAAAAATAAAATAAATGAACAAACGACAAGTGCTGGTGAGGATGTGGACAAACAGGAACCCTCATGCACTGCTGGTGGGAATGCAGACTGGTACAGCCACTGTGGAAAGCAGTATGGAGTTTCCTCAAAAAACTAAAAATGGAACTCCCATTTGACCCAGTGATCCCACTTCTAGGAATATATCCCAAGAAACTAGAAACACCAATTAGAAAGGATATATGCACCCCTATGTTCACAGCAGCACAATTTACAATAGCTAAGATTTGGAATCAGCTTAAGTGCCCATCAGCAGAAGAATGGACTAGAAAACTGTGGTACAGTGGAATACTATGTTGCTATAAAAAAAAGAACTCTTACCATTTGCAACAGTATGGATGGACCTGAAGAGCATTATGCTAAGCAAAATAAGCCAGTCAGAGAAAGATAAATATCACATGATCTCACTCATTTGTGCAATATAATGAACAACATACACTGATGAACAAAAATTGATCCAGAGACAGGAAACAGACTGTCAAACCTCAGAGGTAGGGAGGGAGGAGTGGGGGTACGGATAAGAGATCAACTAAATCAGGAAGAACTGGAAAACCTAAATAGACCAATCAGCAGTATGGAAATTGAAACAACCGTAAAAACCTCCCCAAAAAAACAAAGTCCAGGACCAGATGGCTTCCCCAGTGAATTAGACCAAACATTCAGGGAAGATTTAAAACCTGTCCTTCTCAACTCTTCCAGAAAATTGAAGAAGAGGCAACACTTCCTACGAGGCCAACATAACTCTGATACAAAAACCTGGCAAAGAAAGAAAACTACGGACTTTTATCTGTGATGAATACAGAAGCAAAAATCCTAAACAAAATACTAGCAAATCAAACACAACAGTACATCCAAAAACTAGTACATTCTGATCAAGTGGGATTCGTTAGGGGCAAATCACTCAATGGAATACACAAAATTAACAAAAGAAAGGATAAAAGTCATGTGATCTTATCAATAGGTGTAGGAAAACCATTTGATAAGATACAACAACCATTTATAAAACACTCAATGCAATAGAAATAGAAGGAAAATACCACAACATAATAATGGCCGTATATGATATACCCTCAGCTAATACCGTTTCCCCGAAAATAAGACAGTGTCTTATATTAATTTTTGCTCCCAAAGATGCGCTAGGTCTTATTTTCAGGGGATGTCTTATTTTTCCATGAAGAAGAATATGGTACACATTTATTGTTAAATGAAAGTAAAGGAAATTTATTACCTATATACGGTACAGTAGTACGGTAGTTGTCAACACAAACCAGACAAACTGTGAATCCTACAGTATCAAGAATTTACTCATTTATTCAATGACAATCATGTCATCATCTTCTGGAACATCATCATAACAATCCAATTCCTGAATTTCCTGGTGAATTTCTTGTGATTCCATTTCTTTCAGAATCAGTGGAATCAAATCTCTCATGTTTAGCAATAATAGCATTCTGAGACAGAGCCTAGAGGGGGGCTTATTTTTGGGGGGATGCCTTATATTTCACTCAGAAGGAAACCTGTAAGTAGGTCTTATTTTCGGAGGATGTCTTATTTTCAGGGAAACACGGTACCACACTCAATGGTGAAAAACTGAAAACTTTCCCTCTAAGATCAGGAACAAGACAAGAATGTGCGCTCTCACCACTCTTATTCCACATAGTTCTGGAAGTCCTAGCAGAGCAATGAGGCAAGAGAAAGAAATAAAAGGATCCAAATAGAGGAAGAAGAAGTCAAACTGTCGCTTTTTGCAGATGACATGATTCTGTATATAGAAAACAATAAAGACTCTACCAAAAATCTATTAGAAACAATAAACAAATACAGTCAAGTTGCAGGATACAAAATCAATGTGCAAAAACCCATTGCCTTTCTGTATACCAATGTTACCGGGAAACCTCTGGTTGGGCTCAGGCTGCCTGCCGCTGTGTCCAATAACGAAGGATGGGTTGAATCATATTATGTGTTTATTGAGGCCAGCCAAACAATAAGACGAGGTGCTTACAAGCATCAAATTCTGCCTTCCAGCAGGTGCAGGGGACAGGATTATATAGGGGAAGGGACTAGGGTGCTATGTGCAGTCCCGGGATCTGAAGATGTCAAGATTGTCCTTTAGTCATCAGGAGATGAGATGAAGTTGATGAGATGATGTTCTGATTCTTGGTGGGTCGTCTGATCATGCTTACTGTTTCTGCTTGTTGGATTCACAGCTGAGACACCTCCTCAATCACTTTGTATAGGCCCTGGAAATGAAACTTGAAGAAAAGCTTAATCCTCTATTCACATAAGTATATGTGTTCTAATATTTAAAATAATATGATTACTTTTCAGTTTAATTTAGGTATTCTTTTATATAGAGTATAAGTCTTCCCATTTACTAACAACAAAACTTCAGAAAAAGAAATGAAAAAGTCATTTTGCAATTGCAACCAAAAGAATAAAATACCTAGGAATAAACTTAACAAAGAATATTAAATACCTATATACTGAAAATTACAAAGCATTATTAAAAGAGATTGTAAAAAAAACAACAAAATGAGAAAATAATCCATATTCATGGATTATAACAGTGGTAGGCAAACTCATTAGTCAACAGAGCCAAATATCAGCAGTACAAAGATGAAATTTCTTTTAAAAATATATATTTTATTGATTTTTTACAGAGAGGAAGGGAGAAGGATAGAGAATTAGAAACATCGTTGAGAAAGAAACATCAATCAGCTGCCTCCTGCACACCCCCCAGTGGGGATGTGCCCACAACCAAGGTACATGCCCTTGACTGGAATCGAACCTGGGACCCTTCAGTCCGCAGGCTGACACTCTATCCACTGAGCCTAATTGGTTTCAGCTGAAATTTCTTTTGAGAGCCAAATTTTTAAAATTTAAACTATATAGGTAGGTAGATTGTTATTAACTTAATTAGGGTACTCCTAAGCTGGCTTTTGCTAAAAACTCAAGGGGCCAAAGAGCCGCATGTGGCTCGAGAGCAGTTTGGGGACCACTGATTAGAAGAACTAACATAGTTAAACTGGCAATATTACCCAAAACAATATACAGATTTAATGCATTCCCCATCAAAATCCCAATGTCATTTTTTAAAGAGAAAGAATGAGAAACCATCAGATTTGTAAGGAACCACAAAATACCCCAAATAGCCAAAGCAATCCTGAGGAAAAAAGAACTGACTTCAAATTATACTACAGAACAAGATCATCAAAACAGCATGGTATCGGCAGAGAAACACACACAGATCGATGGAATAGGACAGAGCCCAGCTACAAAACCACAGGTTAATTTCAACAAAAGAACCAGAAACACTCAATGGGGTAAACACTCTTCATAAATGGTGCTGAGAAAACTAGAAAGCCACATGCAAACAAATGAAACTAGATTAATTTGTTCCCATGTACAAAAATTAATTCAAAATGGATCAAAGACCTAAATATAAGACCTGAAACAATAAGTTACATAGAAGAAAATATAGGTATCAAACTTATAGACCTTGATCATAAAAGACAATTTATTAATGTGATCCCGAAGGCAAGGAAAGAAAAGTAACAAATAAACAAATGGGACTATATCAAACTCAAACGCTTCTGCACAGCAAAAGAACACAGAGGCAGCCTCCCAGGACCAAACAAGAGACGGTTGGACCTGCATTACCACCATTTATCCACCATCCAGAACTGAAATATCATTGCTGACATGTACACATAAGGAAGTTGGCCCAGAAAGGAACTCACTACAGATTGATTCTTTGCCTCTCAGCATAACCATTATTGCTTGTCTGATTTTCGGTTCTTTTTTTTTTTTTTTTTTTTTTTTTAAATATATTTTATTGATTTTTTAGAGAGGAAGGGAGAGAGATAGGAAGCTAGAAACGTCAATGAGAGAGAAACATCGACCAGCTGCCTCTTGCACATCCCCTATCGGGGTTGTGCCCGCATCCAACGTATATGCCCTCGACCGGAATCAAACCTGGGACCTTTCAGTCCGCAGAATGACACTATACCACTGGGCCAAACTGGCTTCAGCTGATTTTTGGTTCTTATAAGTGTATGTCTAGTAGCATATGATCTCACTCATCTAAGGGAAATGATGAACAACATAGACTGATGAACAAGAACAGATCCGGAGACAAGGAAGCATAGATCAGACTGTCGGACCTCAGAGAGAAGTTAGGGGAGGGTGGGGGAGAAATCAACCAAAGGACTTGTGTGCATGCATATGAGCCTAACCAGTGGTCAGGGACAACAGGGGGGTGGGGGCAGGTGTGGGGAGGGGTTTGGGATGGAAATGGGGGGATGATGACAAATATTTGATACCTTAATCAGTAAAGAAATTTTTAAAAAACATTTAAACACACACACACACACACACACACACACACACACACACACACACACAGAGGCAGCCAAACATATGGGAGATGACATTAGCTCGACAAAGGTTTAATTTTCAAAATATATACAGAATTTGTAAAACTCAACACCAAACAAACAACCTAATCAAAAGGTGGGCAGAGGACCTGAAAATGCACCCCTCCCAAGAAGACATACAAACAATAAGGATGTTCAACCTCACTTGCAATTAGGAAAATGCAAATCAAAACTACATTGAGATGCCACCTCATACCTGTTATAGAGTGGCCATTATCAACAAGACAAGCAATAATAGTGTTGGAGAGGCTGTGGAGAAAAGGGAACTCTCATCCTCTGGTGGTGGGAATGTAGATGGTGTAGCCACAGTGGAGAGCAGCCTGGAGATTCCACAAAAAAATGAAGAATAGAGCTACCATACGACCCAGAAATCCCTCTCCTGGGAATACACCCAAAACTCTTAAAATCGTGCATTCAGCCAAAACCAGTTTGGCTCAGTGGATAGGGCGTCAGCCTGCAGACTGAAGGGTCCCGGGTTTGATTCCGGTCAAGGGCATGTACCTTGGTTGCGGGCACATCCCCAGTGGGGGTGTGCAAGAGGCAGCTGATCTGATGATTCTCTCTCATCCATGTTTCTAACTCTCTATCTTTCTCTCTTTCTCTCTGTAAAATATCAATAATACATATCTATCTATCTATCTATCTATCTATATATATATATATAAATCATGCATTCACAAAGATATATATGCACCCCTGTGTCCATTGCAGCATTATTCACAATAGCCAAGACATGGAAACAACCACGACAGAAGACTGGATATAGAAGATGTGGCCCATCTACACAATGGAATACTACTCAGCCATAAGAAAGGATGAAATAGCTCCATTTGCAACACCATGGATGGACATTGAGAACATACGCGAAGTGAAATAAATCAGACAGAAAAAGCTAAAAACTATATTTCATTTCTATCCTATATACTAAAGAGGTAATATACAAATTAACCCTGACACCCTCACAAGATGGCTACTTACAACCAGGCCAGCAAGGGGGTTAGTAAAGGATGACCAAACTACTTAACAAGAAGGCTGCATGGGGCAACCAGGCTGGCAGGGGGGTTGGTGAGTGATGACCAAAAGACTGAAGAGCAGGCTGTGTGGGATGACCAGGCTGGTAGAAAGGGAAAGTTAGGGGCTATCAAGCTGGCAGAAGAGGGCAGCTGGGAGTGACCAGGCTGGCAGGGAGGGGGCAGTTAGGGGTGACAGGGTCAGGGTCAGCAGGAGGGGCAGTTAGAGGCAATCAGGCCAGCAGGGGGGGGGCAAATATGGGTGACCTGGCTGGCAGTGGGGGGTAGTTAATGGTGACCAGGCCGGCAGAGGAGGCAGTTAGGGGTGATCAGGCAGGAAGACAGGTGAGTGATTAGGAGCCAGCAGTCCAGAATTGTGAGAGGGATGTCCGATTGGAGAGGGAACACCCTACCCCATGCATGAATTTCATGCACCAGGGCACTAGTTTTAAATAAATGCTCAAGAAAACTTTGGTAACTTTCTTATTATTTTTATATACTTTATTGCTTTTGTACAGAGAGGAAGGGAGAGAGAGAGTTAGAAACATCGATGATGAGAGAGTCATCGATCAGCTACCTCTTGCACACCCCCTACTGGGGATATGCCCGCAACCAAGGTACATGCCCTTGACCGGAATCGAATCCGGGACCTTTCAGTCCCCAAGCCGATGCTCTATCCATTGAGCCAAACCGGTTTCGGCAAAACTTTGGTTACTTTCAATCAGCATTTCTTGTTTTATAAAAGTAAATATAAAAAAAAGGAATGAAGACTTTTAAAAACTCTTAGAGACTTTGTATCTTTAAAGAGAGGCTTTGTTCTTACACAAGAAATAATATAATAGCTTCCATTTTATTATTATTTTTTAAAATATATTTTATTGGTTTTTTACAGAGAGGAAGGAAGAGAGATATTTAGTAACATCAATGAGAGAGAAACATCGGTCAGCTGTCTCTTGCACACCCCCTACTAGGGATATGCCTGCAACCAAGGTACATGCCCTTGTCCAGAATTGAACCTGGGACCCTTCAGTCTGCAGACTGACGTTCTATCCACTGACCAAATTGGTTTCAGTAATAGCTTCCATTTTAAACTTGGGCCATACATGGTAGCTTCTAACAAAGCTAATGTGACAGAATTGACCATGGAGATGTTAAATTGTTGGTGAACATAAAAATACATTTGAAGGGGACTAGCAATCTGAATCTGTCCAGTAACTTGCTTTCTAATGCACATTCTTGCTAACCAATAATTAACTCACTGTCCCTTCCTTAATTATCTGATCTTGCAAGACCTATTTACCTAAATACTCCCATTTTACAGATGCCATAAACCATGAACCATAGGCCTTTAGGTGTGGTCTTACATCCCCCATCCAAACACATGTGGCTTTTTGCAGAGCCCAAGGAAGGTTCAGAAGTCTGATCAATCTTTGGGGGACAAAGGAACCAAAGGGTATAAAGGGAAAGCTTGCTCCATATTCAACAGACTCAGAATTTGGAGAACTGACCCACTGAGTCACGGTACTAGTACAGGTGAAACATCTGAAAATAAATGGGCTTATCCTGAATATCCAAGTACCCCTGTGTATTTTTTGGTCACCTAGTAATTTCTGTAACAAAATCAATAATAAAAATAAAAAAGCTGTGGGACATTTATACCATGGAATACTATAAAAAAGAGAGATCTTGCCCTAGCTGGTTTGGCTCAGTGGATAGAGCATCAGACTGCAGACCAAAGGGTCCGGGATTCAGTTCCGGTCAAGGGCATGTACCTTGGTTGCAGGCTCCTTCCTAGCCCTGGCTCTGGTCAGAGCTTGTGCAAGAGGCAACCAATCGATGTGTTGCTCTCACATTGATGTTTCTCTCTGTCTTTCTCTCTCCCTTCCAACTCTCCCTAAAAGTCAATGGAAAAATATCCTCAATTAAGGACTATCAAAATAAAGAAAGAAAAAATGATAATAAGAGGGATCTCTAATCCTTTGGGACAGCATGGATGGACTTAGAAAGTATTATGCTAAGTTAAATAAGCCAACTGAGAGACAAATACCACATGATCTCACTCATTTGTGGAATCTAATGAACAAAATGAATTGACCAACCAAATAAGACCGGAAGCAGGAAGGCATGGAACAGACTGACCTACCTCGATGTGGGGTTGGAAAATGAGAAGAGATAAACCCAAGAACTTACATACTTCTATGCAGAGTCCATGAACACAAGCAATAGGAAGGTGAAGACCTGGGGGCAGGGAGGGGTGGTGGGGAGGGGCTTGGAGGAAGGGGATAAAGGGATGAAATGGGAGATATCTGTAAATATTATCAACAATAAAAATATACTTAAATGCAAAAATAAAAATAAAGAATGCAAAAATATTTTAAAATGAGAAATTAATTTTTTTAAATATAGAAACTATAATTAGTACAGAAAATTAGCGAGTTTATTGAAAAATTCATCCGGAAAAATACACATACTATCGAGTTCACAAAAAAATTGTGTATCATTTTAAAGGTAGTTCAAAATGTGTATTATTCTTGTCTCAGTATGAAAAATGTGTAAACTTGGATCTTATCTGCAGAAAAGCAATCACAACATTCAGCAAGTGAGAGAGAAGGAAGTTTGAGCAAGTGATGGGTGCAGTGTTTTCTCCTCAGAAACACTCGGTGAGGATTCAGCAAGGAGCAAGTGGAGGCACTAGCACTTTCCTGGCACACACTGTAACCTAGATGCCCGGTTCCTTGGGATCTGTGTGAGCAGCGCTCCAGTGCAGACCCTCATCCTCAGAGAAGGGCTTGGCTGCGGCGAATGCCAGTTACTGCACCACAAGAACCAGAAGTCTGGAGACATGGTGCAGGCTGAGCAGTCTCAGAGGACAGAGGGAGAAGGAGATGAGGGAAACGTGCCCTCCCCCAGGCACAGGTGATAGGGCAGTGAAGGCCTGGGGCATGTGGGAAGCTGGAGGAGGGGCCATGGGGCGGATATCGGCGATGTTCTCAACAAGACAGATGTGAAAAAGAAGCGGTACATTTCTATCCTTAGGCAGTGACCTGTTATCCTAGTGACAGATGCTTTCTGGTGACTGTCAGGAGGGATCCTTGCACCTGCTTTTCAAGGCCTCCCCTTTGGGCTGTGGGGATGTTTCCTGCGTGTCCACGCAGGTGTGAACACTGCCTCCACCGTGCGCCCCGATTCCTCTGCGCTGGGCCCTTTCACCTCACTGCCGCAGGGAGCACAGCAGTCTCCTGGCTGATGCTTCTGCGCCCACAGATGGAGCCAGAACTGTTTCTTGAGAAATGGCGGGAATGGCACCGGCACCGAGAGAAATCTCAAATTGCTGATAGGATGGGTCATAAGCCATCATCCACACAAGACCAGCAGCGGTGGCCCTGCCACTCTGTGTTCTGTGTTCCCCTCTCTCTCCTGTCTGAACCTCAGTACCGGAGCCCGCCGTTTAAAGGACTGTTTACAGGGTTCTTTTAGCAGAGAATACTGGGTCCTCTGTCTGCTCCAACCCAACCACCTGTGAGCAAATTACCCTTTGAGAAATTCCTGAATATTCTATTTTTTTAAATCCTCACACGAGGATATTTTTTCCATTGCTTTTTAGAAAAAGTGGAAGGGAGGGGGAGGAGAGAGAAGAGAGAGAGAGAGAGAGAGAGAGAGAGAGAGAGAGAGAGAGAGAGAGAGAGAAAGAGAGATGTTCAGAGACACATCGATTTGTTGCCTCCCACATGTGCCCAGACAAAGCCAGAGATCGAACCTACAACCCAGGTACAAGCACTGGACTGGGAATTGAACCCATTGACCCTACAGTACATCAATGTTGCTCTAACCTTTGAGCAACACCAGCCAGGGCAATTCTGTCATGTTCTAGTAAATAAATAAAAACAAACCTGTTATTAATGAACAACCATATGCCAACAAGGTATACAATGTGGATGAAATGGACAAATTCCCCTTCCCCCCAATACAGTCTTCCAAAACTGAATCAGGAAGAATCAGAAAACCTGAATAGGCCAATAACAATGGAGGAAATTGAAGCAGTAATCAAAAAAACTCCCAGCAAACAAAAGCCCTGGTCCTTTGGCTTCACAGAACAGTTTGCCAAAGTTTCAAAGAGAGCTAGCACATGTCCTCCTCAAACTATTCCAAAAACTCCAAGAGGAAGGAACACTTCCAAACTCTTCCTATGAAGCCAGCATAATCCTAATTCCAAAACCAGAGAAAGACACTACAAAGAAAGATAATTAGAGGGCAATATTGTGATGAAAACAGATGCTAAAATCCTCAACAAAATATTAGCAAATCAAGTGGGATTTATCTCGGGGATGCAAGGCTGGTACAATATTCACAAATCCAATAAATGTGATATATCACATAAACAAATTGAATGACAAAAACCACATGATCATTTCAATAGACACAGGAAAAGCATTTTACACAACCCAACCTTTTTTTCTTTTTATTGAAAACTCTCAGCAAAGTGGGAATAGAGGGATCATACCTCAACATAATAAAGGCATGATATGTCAAACCTACAGTCAACTCTACAGTAATGGGCAAAAACTGAAACCATTTCCCCTAGGAACAAGACAGGGATGTCTGCTTTCATCACTCTTATTTAACACTAGAGACCCAATGCGTGAAATTCGTGCAAGAGTAGGCCTTCCTCCCCCTGGCTGCTAACACTAGCTTCCTTGAACCAGGGATCCGGGCTTCCCTCTCAGCCCCAGCTTCATCCAGAAGGTTTCTGGAAGGATGTCTGGTCTAATTAGCATATTACACTTCTATTATTATAGATAGTACTAGAGTGCTGACCACAGTGATCAGACAAGAAGCAGACATAAAAGATATAAAAATTGGTCCTGACTGGTTTGGCTTAGTGGATAGAGCATTGGCCTGTGGACTGAAGGGTCTCAGGTTCGATTCCGGTTAAGGGCATGTACCTTGGTTGCAGGCACATCCTCAAGAGGGGTTGGGCAGGAGGCAGCTGATCAATGTTTCTCTCTCATTGATGTTTCTAACTCTCTATCCCTCTCCCTTTTTCTCTGTAAAAAGTCAGTGAAATATATTTTGAAAAAATTGGAAAGGAGGAAATAAAACTCTAATTATTCACAGATGACATGATATTATACATAGAAAACCTTAAAGAATCCACCAAAAACCTACTACATTTTGCAGGGGCTGGATGCGGCAGGGGCCAGACATGGCGGGAATCTCCCTTTTCCATGACCCGCATGAAAAGAGAGATGAATGAACCGGTTTTAAGTGGAGGTGGCCAAGGATAGAGAAATAATAGAAATAAAGAGAGAAGACATAGAGATAGATTTTAAGCTGGGAGCTGGGAGGGCCGCCCACCTCCTCTGCTGGAGAGGCAGACCAGGACCTCCTTTTTGTGGGATCGAACCCTGGGTTCAAAAATAAGACCACCGGAGGCTGATTCATTAATTTAAAAAAGCAGGCAAGGATTTATTGACTGGCCAGGACAGCCACAAGAGCACCACACGCAGGTGGACTCCAAATGACTGCACCGTTTCAGGGGTAGGCAATTCCTTTTAAAGGTTTAAACCACAAGAATTTTCCTTTTGTTCCTAAAATCCTAAAGACTAAATTCTAAAGACTGGGGACAGCCCGCAGGGTTGGTTCCCAGTCACATCCTGCTGGACATTGGAATGTGGCCCTAACTTGCAATAGCGATAACACAGAAGCAGAGCTCAGCGGTTAGACTCTAAAGGTTATCTACAGTTTCTATCCCTGAAGCTACTGAGTCAGTGGGAATCAATCTCCTATGGTCCTGGTCCCAGGCAAAGGAAAATTGCCTTAGCCTCCAAGTCTTCACCTGGAAGCTGAGGTAAGTACCCTGTGTTTTAATCAGATGCAGGGGCCAAACTAGAAGGGTTAAAATTCAAATAGCAGTTTTTACCAAAGTATGGTTGCCACTATATTTCATTCCCCACTGGTTTTAGGTACATAGTCAAATCATTGACTCATCCTATTTCCTTTAAGGGCATTCTCTATTTTGTTTTTGTTCTTTAGTTTCATAGCACATTTAGTCTTTACTTAGTTTAGCCCTGGACTTTCTCACTGGCTAGCAAAAAAAATGTACTTACAGTTACCAAAACCCCTAGTACCACAGTTCCCATTAGTACTGTCCTCACTGAAGTCCAATTCCCCTCCTGCAGGCATCAAGTCTCCTCCTGGCCTGTGTGGAGACCAGGCTAGGGATCTCACGGGTGAGGCTGCTGGTTGCCAGGATCCACGTTGTTTTCTGTGCAGGAGCTGGGAGTGGTGTAGCCAGGTCTGGGTGCGTCTACAGCCCTGGGCATGCTCAGGACAACAGTGTAGCTTCCTTTCAGGTTGGGGTGAGTCATTGGACAGTGAACTTCTTTACCCACACTGAGTCTCTGGGCTGGAAGGGGTGTACAGGGTCCACAGGCGGCACTGGCAGTGCATCTGGAACAAGCTTATACATGGCTCTCTAGGTAAACTGCAGAGCCTGTAAGGACTTGAGCAAGGGAATGGTTATAAATTTCAGCTTTCAGTTTCTTTCTGAGCCCGGGAAGGATGGAAGGAGGTTGACCATACATGATCTCCAAAAGGGGGGGGGGGGGGGAGGACCTCTCCCGGTAGAGGGTACACCTGGCCCATAGGAGGGTGAAGGGCAATTTTCACCGGTTTCCAGGACAAATTTAATTAAACTTTTTAGAGTACTGTTCATGCCCGTCCTAAGGCTTGAGTTATACTTTGAGATACCTTGCTACAAAGGCAGGGCTGTTATTTGATCCTATGACTACTGGCAGCTCAAATCTAGGTGTGATCTCTTGACTACTATAGAGGCAGTTTCTGTCCTAGTTGGGTATGCTTCAACCTAACCTGAGGTGTCTATATAAACTAGCATGTACTTGTACCTCAATGCTGATGGCTTAATCTCTGTGAAATCCACTTCCTAATGCTCTCCTGGGGAATTTCTCTGGGACCCCAATTCCAAGGGGGACCCTCCTACCTTAGCATTTACCTGTATCTGCCTCACAGAAGTTTGGAAGTTCTTGGTGACACCTAAGTGGGTAACCTGGTATAACTGGGCAACTAACGTCCAACCTAGAGCCTCTGGGATCAGCAGTCTGTCATCTGGTTGGGGCCACCAACCATCTGGTCCTTTGATGGCTTGCTTCTGTTCAGCCAATTCCTTCTTTTGTTTGGTGTAGGTCGGGGTCCGGCAGGGTTACTAAGACTTGTAAAGGCCCCACTGGTTTTTGGGCATCTTCCTTAGCAGTTTGGTCTGTGGCTCTATTTTCTCTGTCTTCAATTGTCTCCCCTTTCTGATGTCCTTTGCAGTGCACTATTGCAACTGCTTTTGGGAGTCAGATGGCCTCAAATAAGACTAAAATAATGTCCTTTCTGGCTGGAGTTGGTAACCCTCTTTCCCGGTGAATGGCACAGTGTCCCCATCAAAGGGCCTAAATTAAGGCCAAAAGTTTACTGATGTTCCTCTGTTCAGGAACTGTGCCCAAATGGTATGGTCCAGGGTGACTACTGCTGTTCCTGTATATCAGATCCCATCCTGAACATAACTGCTCCCATCAGTGTACAGTACCTCATCTGCTGATGACAGCAGGACATCTGTCAGTACTGCATCTGTTACCTCTATGCAGTCATGAATAGGTTCCTCTGGGTCATCTGGAAGCAGGCTGGCAGGGTTCATGGCCAGTGTCTTATGGAACCGGATGCAGCGTTGGTCCAGTAGAAGAGCTTGGCACTGGGTGATATTTGACATCCATCTCTCTGGAGCACCTCAAAGGAGAGCCTCAACGGCATGGGGTGTTGTCAGGGCTAGCTCCTGGCCCAGAGTCTGCTTATCTGCCTCCTTCACCAGCAATGCTGTGGTGGCCTCTGCCCAGAGGCACACTGGCCACTCTGCTGCCACAGGGTCTAGTCTCTTAGAAAGATAGGCCACAGGTCTCTTCCAGGGACCTAGAGTCTGAGTGAGAACCCCTTTGGCAATGCGTCTTACCTCACTCACTTTGTGACATCTGGCAAGGCTAGGGCAGGTGCTGAGATGAGAGCCTTCTTTAGCTTCTCAAAGGCCCGTTGTTCTACTTCAGTCCAGTTCAGCGGCTGCATTCCTCCAGTATGTGTTCCTTCTTAGGTCTACAGTCCTTCTTGATGTCCAAGGAAAACAGTCAGTTTGTCTGGTGGCACCCTGGACTGATATCTTCTTAGAGGTCCCATCGGCTGTCAAGACTGACTAGACTGCCCCAGTATCCACCAGGAAACTAATAGTTTGCCCTCTACTTTAAAGGTTACCCTTGGGGCTAAATTGAAAGGAGCCCCGATCCTGTCAGTCTTCTTCCTCTAAGTTAAAAAAACCCCTTGGAGTCTAATTCTCCCTTTCTTTCACACCGTCTCTGTCTCTCTAGACCTCCACTTCTGCTGTTTCCTTCTCTCTCTTCTCCTCATCACATGCACAACCTTCATAAAAACTTTCATTCTTTTAAATTAGCCTTCAAATCTTCTATGTTCTTTAAAAATGCATAACCATGCCTCAAAACCTCCCATTATTTTAAAATATTTAGAAAAGGCAGAGGGAAGAGGGAGCACTCTGTTCCCTGGTCTCCAGCCACTTGAAATTTAAACTGCCACATTCTTCCTACAGATAAAGATCTCAGATTCTGATAAGCCTGAAAAGGGGAATGGGAGAATTTCTAACTGCGTCTTTAAGCCCCCTAACAGAACACTGTGAAAAGTGTCCAAACAATCACGGGGGGTTTTGGGGTCTTATAGGGGTACAGGGGGTCACAGAGGAATTTCTTTCCTCGCAGCAGCCACCTCCAGCTACTCTAACAACCCCTGGAGGGAATAGACACCAGGTGGGCTGAGGCAGAGGGCGCGGGTCCAAAGGGTCCCAGGTGGCGAAGGTGGTGCTTCTACTCAGAGGCGTTTTCATCAGGCTGTCTGCCGCTTGCCTCCTGCTAGCAAAGGTGCCGTGGGGGAACGGGTGACCTCTATACTGCAATCAGACTCCCTGACCTTTCTGACAAGCTCTTACTGATTTTAAAATTATAATTTAAGAGTTGACACACACACAAGGACCAAGTGGCCCAGAAAATATTTTCCTTTTCTTTTAAAGATTTTACAATGTACTGTAATCATTAATTACAGTAAACTTAAATGGCCAATTGAAACAAACAGTTCTGAGACCATTGCTCCACCACTGATCAAGACTGGGTGACGGCAGAAATAAGATTCACTTAGTTTTTTTTTTTTGAGCTTGCTGGACAGACTTGGCAACTTTGCCAGCTCAAGATTCCTTCTTGTAAATAGTTAACTTTAGAATTTGGTCTCTGCTTTTAATTTTTGTACCACAATTGTTACAATTTCATACCTTCAAATCAATAAACATAGACATAAATATTGTTAGGTGGGCTGATAATGTAATGCCCAAGTGTCATAAACCCCAAAGACTACCAGGGAGCCGAATCCGATGCAATTGCAGAAAGCCTGTATTTATTTCGGACTAGTCCGAGCCTAGTCTCACCTACACCCACGAGGGCATGGGCAAGAAAGAGGAAGAACTTAACATATCAATGGGTTTTATAGGGAGTGTGGTGCCGCTACCTTGGATGACCTGATTGGTTGGGTTAGGCCTAGGGTCCAGTTACCTGGAGCTGGACCCGCCCCATCCTGCCCTCTCACCCCACCTGCCCTCTTACCCCGCCCTGCCCTCTTACCCCGCCCTGCCCCCTCGCCCCGCCCTGCCCTCTCATTCCCCCCTTGTCTTGAGACTTAACAGGCCCAATCATGGGATCATTTGCACTTCTGAAGGGTGCATAAAGTTCCTCCTTCCCGGTGCCCTGATCTGACATTTTGGGGGAGTCCACGAGTTGTGTCCAGTGGAGACACAAGACGACACAGCGGGGTCAGGAGTGTCCAGGGCAGAAGTGAGTCTTTCCCCCCACCCCTTCCCAAACCAGTGTATGGGGGGTGGGGACTCCTGCAGCTGGCCGCAAACAAAATTTGATCAGGCAGGTTGAGTACGCCATAACTTGAGCTTGAGGGGGTTGTCTCGGTCTCGGTCGATGCTCCATCCGTTGGCGAAGTCTTCCCGGATTGCAGAGGAGTCAGCTGGCCGAACATGGGTGTGGTGGACCCAGGTCCCAATGCCGTTCACTTTGAGGGCGGTGGGCGTCGTCAGCACTATGATGTATGGTCCTTTCCAACGTGGTTCAAGCGTCTCTCGGCGGTGTCTTTTGACAAAGACCCAGTCTCCCGGCCGGTACTGGTGGGGCATTGGGATCGGGCCAGCCTCGTAGATGGCCTGTAGGCATGGCCAAATGTCCTCATGCGCCCTCTGGAGCCTTCTTAAAGAAAAAGATATTTCTTGGTTTTCAAATTCAGTTAGCAGTTCTGCCTTAAGATTGGGAAAGATAGGCAGGGGCCTACCAAACATAATTTCATAGGGAGTGAAGCCTAGTGTATAGGGTGAATTCCTAACCCGGTAAAGAGCATAGGGAAGGAGAGCCACCCAGTCCCCGCCAGTCTCCATGGTTAATTTAGAAAGGGTCTCTTTTAATGTTCTGTTCATTCTTTCTACCTGTCCTGAGCTCTGGGGCCTATACGAACAATGTAATTTCCAACTTGCCCCTATGGCCTTGGCTACTGCCTATGTTACCTGTGAGATGAAAGCCGGGCCGTTGTCCGATCCTATCACAGCTGGGAAACCGTACCTGGGTAGAATGTCCTCCAGTAGCTTCTTAGCAACCATCTGGGCTGTTTCATGCTTAGTTGGGTATGCTTCTACCCATCCAGAAAAGGTATCTATAAAAACTAGAAGATATTTATAGCCATACTTTCCCGGCCTTACCTCAGTGAAGTCAATGTCCCAGTGCACCCCGGGCTTTGTTCCTCTGAGCCGGGTTCCTTCTTTTCCACTTGACCCGGCCCTTGCATTTGTAAGCTGGCAAGTTTTACAGGCTGATACAATTTGATCTATTCTGGAGTCCAGTTGGTGAATTTTGATCTTAGCATGCTGGACCAAATCCTTTAGTTTCCGGGACCCTAGGTGCGTCGATTGGTGTATGTGTTTCAACATCGGGATCCCAAGCTGGTCTGGTAGCAGGAGCTTCCCGTCTGGAGCATACCACCAGCCCCTGACTTCCTTGTTCGTGGGGTGGCTTTTGATTCTCTCTAATTCTTCCTGGGAGTATCCGGGCTGATCCGGCAGAACTGGGTTCCCTGGGTCTTGGAATTGCAGGGCCAGTGCAGGGACTGCAGTGAGGGCTACTTCTTTGGCCACCTGATCAGCCTTTTGATTGCCCCTGGCTACAGGATTGTTGGCTTTCTGGTGTCCTGGACAGTGGATGATGGCTAACTTGGCTGGGAGCCATAAGGCAGCTAGCAAGTCAAGTATTTCTTGTTTATTTTTTATAGTCTTTCCTTCTGCAGTCAACAGCCCTCTCTCCTGATAGATTGCCCCATGGATGTGAGCTGTGGCAAATGCATAGCGGCTATCTGTAAAGATATTGAGTCGTTTCCCGGGCCCTAGTGTCAATGCCTTTGTCAGAGCGATGAGTTCTGCCCGCTGGGCTGACGTTCCAGATGGCAGAGCCTCTGCCCATAAAGTGTCAGTCTCAGTTACTACAGCTGTGCCCGCGTACCTGTGCCCATTTCTCATGAAGCTGCTCCCATCGGTGAACCATGTGGCCTCTGCATCTGAGAGGGGCTGGTCCGTCAGGTCCTTGAGGAGTCCATGCACCTGTTCCAAGATCTCGGCGCAGTCATGTAGTGGGGCATCCAGGTCCGGGTCAGGCAGGAGAGTTGCGGGGTTGAGGGCTGCACTGGGGTGGAACCGCACTCTGGGAGGGTTTAGGAGGAGGCACTGGTAGTGAGTCATGCGTGCATTACTCATCCATCTATCAGGTGGCTGTTTTAAAACTCCCTCAACCGCATGGGGGTTGTAATCTAAATTTCTTGCCTTAGAGTTAGCTTGTCAGCATCCTTCACTAGGAGTGCTGTTGCCGCAATAATCCTCAAGCACGGTGGCCAGCCGACAGTTACTGGGTCTAGTTTCTTAGACAAGTAAGCTACTGGACGGCTCCAGGGGCCCAAGGCTTGAGTTAAAACCCCCTTCGCTACCCCTTTGCGCTCATCTACAAAGAGGTGAAAGGGCTTTGTAATGTCTGGCAGTCCCAGAGCCGGGGCATGTAGGAGGGCCTTTTTCAACTGATTAAAGGCAGCCTCCTCTTTCTCTGTCCATTCAAATGTCTTCCCCTCCTGGTAACTTCATACAGGGGCCTGGCAATCTCAGCAAAACCCAGAATCCAGAGACAGCAGTAGCCGGCCGACCCTAAGAATTCTCTCACTTCTCTTCGAGAGATGGGTGTGGGGATCTTTAGGACAGTTTCTTTTCTGGCATCTGACAACCTCCGCTGTCTGCCCTCCAAGATGCACCCCAGATAACTCACCCTCTCTCTGCATATCTGGGCCTTCTTCGCTGATGCCCAATACCCCAAGGTCCCCAGCGTGACCAGCAAATCCTGGGTTCCTTGTTCACAGTCCTCGGCCGTGTCGGCAGCAATCAGGATGTCATCTACGTACTGTAGGAGGGTGAGGCCAGGGTGCTCCCTTCTGTACTCACCCAAGTCTTCGTGTAGTGCCTCATTAAAGATGGTGGGCGAATTCTTGAACCCCTGAGGCAGTCGTGTCCAGGTGAGTTGTACGCTGTAGCCCTCCTCTGGATCATGCCACTCGAAGGCAAACAAGGGTTGGCTCCTGGGTGCTAGTGGCAGACTGAAGAAGGCATCCTTTAAATCTAATACAGTATACCAGATTCTGGTGAGCACCAGGGAGCTCAAGAGAGTGTACGGATTGGGGACAGTTGCGTGTACGTCCGTGACTCTTTTATTTACTTCCCGGGGGTCTTGCACTGGTCGGTAATCATTTGTGTGAGGCTTCTTGACCGGCAGTAGGGGGGTGTTCCAGGCAGACTGGCAGGAAACCAGCACCCCTAGACTCCGCAGTCTCTGGATGTGTAGCTGAATTCCCTCCCGGACCTCCTGAGACATGGGGTACTGTTTGATCCTTACCGGACCTTCTACTGGCTTTAGCTCCACTGGGACTGGGGTCCTGTGAGCAGCTAGTCCTACCCCTCCTGTCTCTGCCCAGGCTGTGGGGAATTCTCATAGCCATCTATCCATGTTACCCCCCCTTGGGAATGCCTTCTGGTGGAGGCGGTACTCATCCTCTAGCCTCAGAGTCAGAACGTGGATGGGGTAGCCCTCGCCATCGGTGACCTGAGGTCCCCCTTGTCTGAAAGTTATCTGAGCTCCAATCTTGGTCAGTAAGTCCTGTCCTAACAGTGGGAAGGGGCATTCCGGTATTACCATGAAGGAGTGGGTTACCCGGCCCATCCCTAAATCCACTTTTTTTTGGGTAGTCCATGAATACTGGTTCATACCAGTTGCCCCTTGCACCCAGGACTTTTTGCTAGTTAGTTTTCCTTGTGGAGTGCAGAGGACCGAATGCTGCGCTCCGGTGTCAACAAGGAAGTCCACAGGGGTTACCCCCTCCACTCTAAGAGTTACCCTGGGCTCGGGGAGGGGGTCCGAACCCTGACTCCCCTAATCACTTAGTTCATCAAACCCCAAGACCTTTACTCGGTCTCTCTTGCTCCCCTTTCCACTGCCTCTCTTAGGACTTTCTTGAGCCCAATGCCCTATCTTCTTGCAGTATGCACATTGGTCCTTCTCCAGTTTCCACTTCCCTTCCCCGGAGATCTCCTTACCCTTCTTTTGATTTCTTGCAAGCTGTCGGAAGCAGAGGTCCCGTTTCTCAGGGGAGTCCATAGTGGCGGCCCACAGGATCCTAGCCAGGTCTCGGGTCTGCCTGCGAGCCTGTTTATCTTCAGGGGGATCCGGGTTATTGTACACCTTCTCAGCCACCACCAACAAGTCCTGCAGACTCTTCTCTCCCAGTCTATCTATTCTTTGCAATTTTCTCCTAATATCTGCAGCAGACTGGTTTACAAAGGCTACAATAACAGCTGCCTTACTCTCAGGAGCCTCTGGATTCATGGGGGTATAGGTGCGGAATGCCTCCATGATCCGCTCTAAAAAGGCTGCTGGAGATTCATCCTTCTCCTTCTGTACGCTCCCTACCTTAGCCAGATTAGTCGGCTTTCTGGCAGCCGCCCAGAGACCCCCAATTAGAGCCTGGCAATAGACCCGGAGCCTCTCCTTACCTTCTGCTGTGTTGAAATCCCATTCAGGCCTAGTCAGAGGAAAAGAGGTATCTATCTGAGCCTGGTTGGTGGTAGGATTCCCATCCACGCCTGGAACCAGCTTCCAGGCCTCATTAAGGATCCTCTCCCTCTCCTCGGTGGTGAACAGGACCTGCAAGAGCTGCTGGCAGTCGTCCCAGGTTGGCTGATGGGTAAAAATGATAGAATCCAACAGATTAATAAGTCCCGCTGGCTTCTTAGAAAACTCAGGATTTTGAGTTTTCCAATTATAAAGGTCGCTAGTGGCGAAAGGCCAGTAGTGATGGGACTGATCGCCCCTCTCATCTGGGGGACCAGTGGCTCAAAGGGGTAAAGTCTTAACAGTGGAGTCTGCGATGAAGGTGGCTTGTTCCCTCTGGGCTCTTTGTCTGGTATGCGGCGGGCTTCCCGCTCTCCTCGTGGAATCTGCTTCCCTCAATGGGGGAGGGTCAGTTTCCTCCTCCGGCACCCTAGGGAACTGATACGGGGGAGGAAAAATTAATTCTTCTTCAGTTCCCCCCTGCAACACAGAGTAGGGGGGAGCTGATGGCAGGGTGATTTTCTTCTCTGTCTTCTCTGTTCCCTGTAAGGCAAAAATAGGTTTTGGCTCCGAGGGGCGCGGAGCCACAGAGTGTTTAAGCCAAAAGGGTGGGTTCTCCACAAGGTCCTGCCACATTATAATGTATGGGAGCTTGTCGGGTTAACCTGTCTTGGCATGAGAGACAACACTCCGAACCCGGCGAATGGTAGGGAGATCGAATGTTCCCTCTGGTGGCCATCCAACATTGAAAGCTGGCCACTCACTTGAACAACAAGTCTTCCATTCGTCCTTCCAGACCTCCATACTAAAATCATTAGCTCTTGCCTCTACTTCCTGAAAATGATTAATCACAGTGCTTAAAGGAGTAATCTGAGTTTGTCCCATAACATCCATACAGTGAGTCCATAAAATAACACATAAAATTACAACAGCCCCCAGGAGAAGGACTCCCCACATCAACATTTTCAGTTTACGTATAACAATTCAATACATTCAGATTTAAATTTTTATAGCAAATTTACAAACAAGAGCAAACTGAAACCGTTCCCTACACAAACATACAAACAAACAAACAAACAAAGAACACAGAAACAGATGGGGGGCCCCCAAGAACAGCCTCCCAACTCCGTGGAAGTGGCGCCTAAAACTAAACGACGGCCTCACGCAGACTACCTCGTCCTGAGAGGGAATTCTACGTCCCTCCTAAAGGAGGATCAATACGTCTTTTGATCTCTCCGGCCCATGGTCTTCAATAGCACGTCCGCTAGACCTCTCGGGCACTTCCCACAGGGATCCCTTCACACACTTTTACCGCGGCCAGACAGGCTCTCCGGATTCAGAGTCCCTCAGTCTTGGAGATCCCAGACGAGCCCCCATATGTAATGTCCAAGTGTCATAAACCCCAAAGACTACCAGGGAGCCGAATCCGATGCAATTGCAGAAAGCCTGTATTTATTTCGGACTAGTCCGAGCCCAGTCTCACCCACGAGGGCATGGGCGAGAAAGAGGAAGAACTTAACATATCAATGGGTTTTATAGGGAGTGTGGTGCCACTACCTTGGCTGACCTGATTGGTTGGGTTAGGCCTAGGGTCCAGTTACCTGGAGCTGGACCCGCCCCATCCTGCCCTCTCACCCCACCTGCCCTCTTACCCCGCCATGCCCCCTCGCCCCGCCCTGCCCTCTCAATAACCCCTCTGACAGAAAGCAAAGCACCCCTGGGAAAAAGGAATCCCAGTGGCCACTCGGGGAGGTTTGCTAGCAGTCAGAGCACTCAGCTTTAAACAAATTAAAGGTTTCTTTCTTTCTCTTTATTTTTTCTTTTTTCCACAGATTTTCACACTTACATGAACAAATAATTATACCCAAGTAGATAAACAAAATATCAAACAAATATCTGTACTTATATTCTTTCAGTAAACAAGTAACATTACAATGTTTTAGCAAAACAGAAATGGCACTCATGTTGGACAAAGGAAATAAGACTAATACTCTAGGGGAAAGTTATCCTACAGACCGGTGTTGACCTTGGAAAAAGAGTGGTTAAATCAAAAGCATTAACATCAGAGCTGTAATCTTCCGCCCGTTTCTTGAAGTCCTGGAAATTTTTAAAAAAACATTGTAGAGGGGTGCTTTGCTTTCTGTCAGAGGGGTTATCAGCCCACCTAACAGAGACATAAACGAACCTTGAACATTTTGATGGAGACCAAAACGCAAAACAAATAGGCCTGACACAAATACGATAAAACACAAGACAACCCGTCCAGACACTTAGGGCCGAGGACACCACACCCTAGTGTCCCCCCTGAGCCTAGGACACCGTCGTGTCCTCCAACTAGAGTCTGGATGTTAAGCTGCATCCAGCCCTCCAAGGACCCTTACCCTTTTTGAGATCTCAACCATAACCTGGGCGCCTTACCTTATGAGACCGGTCTCCCTTTTTCAATAAATCCTTGCAGCTTCTCCAGCTAAGGTCCCCGAAAGGAGGGAGAGCCTCCTGTGGAGGACAAGCCTCCTGCCCCTTCTGGGGGGTCCCTCTCTCCTTTCGCAAGAGGGAGAGCCTCCTGTGGAGGATAAGCCTCCTACCCCTTCTGGGGGTCCCTCTCTCCTCTCTTTCGGGTATCTCACTGGGGGCCTCCAACTGTTGTGGGGTCGAACCCTGGGTTCAAAAATAAGACCACCGGAGGCTGATTCATTAATTTAAAAAAGCAGGCAAGGATTTATTGACTGGCCAGGACAGTCACAGAGCACCACACGCAGGTGGACTCCAAATGACTGCACCGTTTCAAGGGTAGGCAATTCCTTTTAAAGGTTTAAACCACAAGAATTTTCCTTTTGTTCCTAAAATCCTAAAGACTAAATTCTAAAGACTGGGGACAGCCCGCAGGGTTGGTTCCCAGTCACATCCTGCTGGACATTGGAATGTGGCCCTAACTTGCAATAGCGATAACACAGAAGCAGAGCTCAGCGGTTAGACTCTAAAGGTTATCTACAGTTTCTATCCCTGAAGCTACTGAGTCAGTGGGAATCATTCTTTTGTGGTCCTGGTCCCAGGCAAGAGAAAATTGCCTTAGCCTCCAGGTCTTCACCTGGAAGCTGAGGTAAGTACCCTGTGTTCCAATCAGATGCAGGAGCCAAACTAGAAGGGTTAAAATTCAAATAGCAGTTTTTACCAAAGTATGGTTGCCACTATATTTCACTCCTGTGCCATGCAGTACATCTATTTATTCTCCAATCCAACAAGGGGGCTTCATAGGATAACAAGGATCCTGGGAGGGCCCAGGTCCCACCCACTCCTTCCTCTGGTCAAACAAAAGCCAGGAACTAAGAACATTTCCACACTCCCAGGGCGGGAGTGCAACTGACATGACTCTGCCAATGTCCGGGGCCCAGTCAGCAACAATCTAAAGAATGTTCATTTGTCTTCCCAGGTGACCCTCTACAACATTTAATAAACAAATTCAGAAAAGTAGCAGTATACAAAATTAACGCCAAGAAATTAATGGCATTTTTATTCACCAATAATAAATTCTCAGAAAGAAAAACTGATCAACCAACCCCATTTACAATTGCAACAAAAATATTAAGATACTTAGGAATAAATTTAACCAAGAAGGTAAAAGACTTGCACTCAGAAAACTATAGGATATTAAAAAAGGAGGGAGAGGAAGATATAAACATATAGGAGAATACACTTGTTCATGGATTGGTAGAATCAACACATTAAAATGTCCATACTACCCAAGGCAACCTATGGAGTCAATGCAATCCTTATTAAAATATTAAAAGGCATATTTCACAAAGCTAGAATAAATACTTGAAACATTTATATGGAACCACAAATAGCGGCAACAATCTCAAGAAAGAAAAACAAAGTTTCAGGGATCACAATACCAGATATCAAGTTATATTACAAAGCCACTGTAATCAAAACAGCCAGCTACTGGCACAAGAGTAGGCGTACAGACAATGGTACAGAACAGAGTCTCCAGAAATTAACCCAAGCCATCACACTCATTTAATATTTGACAAAGGAGGCAAGAGCATACAATGTTGTCAAGACAGTCTCTTCAATAAATAGTGTTGGGAAAATTAGATACATGCAAACAACAACAACAACAACAACAACAACAACAAATAAAAACACACGCAAAGGAACCAACTTACATCATGCACATGAATGGATAAAAGACTTAAATAAATGTAAGCTGTGAAAACATAAAAATATTAGTTGAAACTATAGGCAGCAAAATCTCAGGCATCTTTAGTAGCAATATGTTTACCAATGCATATCCTCGGGCAAAGGACAGTAAGGAGAAAGTAAACAAATGGGACCACATCAATATAAAAAGCTTCTGCACAGCAACAGAAACCATCAGAAAAATGAAAAGGGAGCCCACTGTATGGGAGAACATATTTGCCAATAATACACCTGATAATATCCAAAATGTATAAGGAACTCATACAACTTAACAAAAGAAAGACAAACATCCAATCAAAACATGGGCAAAGGACCTGAATGGACACTTCTCTTTTACATGGCCAAGAGACACATGAAAAAGTGCTCAAATTAACTGATCATCAGAGAGATGCAAATTAAAATGACATGAGGTACCACCTCACACCTGACAGAATGGCTACCATCAACAGGATGTGGAGAAAAGGGAACCCTCCTGTACTGCTGGTGGGAATGCAGACTGGTGCAGCCTCTGTGGAGTTTCCTCAAACAATTAAATATGGAACTGCCATTTGACCCTTTGGTCTCACTTCTAGGAATATATCCTAAGAAACTCGAAACACCAATCAGAAACAATGTATGCACCCCTATGTTCATAGCAGCACCATTTACAATAGCTAAGATCGGGAAACAGCTAAAGTGGATAAAAAAAAAAAAAAAAAAAAAAAAAAAAGCTGTGGTTGCCTGACCAGTGTGGCTCACTGGTTGAGCATCAACTTATGAACCAGGAAGTCACAGTTATATTCCCCGTTAGGGCACAAGCCCAGGCTGCGGGCTCCATCCCCCTTGGGGGAGGGAGGGTGTAGGAGGCAGATGATCAGTGATTCTCTCTCATCATTGTTGTTTCTCTCTTTCTCTCCCTCTTCTTTCCTCTCTGAAATCAATTTTTAAAAATTATTTTTTTAAGTCTGGTATTGAGATACCTCCTACTTTACTCTTCTTTCTCAGGATTGGTGTGGCTATTCGGGGTCTTTTATTGTTCCAAATGAACTTTTGGAGAGTTCTTTCTAGGTCAGTGAAATATGCCGTTGGTATTTTAATGGGGAGTGCATTGAACCTATAGATTGCTTTAGGAAGTATGGACATTTTGATGATGTTGATTCTACCAATCCATGAACATGGTATGTTCTTCCATCTGTTTACATCTTCCTCTATTTCTTTTTTCAGTGTCGTGTAGTTTTCCACGTATAGGTCCTTTACTTCCTTAGTTAAGTTTATTCCTAGGTATCTTAATTTTTTTGGTGCGATGGTAAATGGAATTGCTTTTTTAGTCTCTGTTTCTATAAACTCACTGTTGGTGTATAGAAATGCCATAGATTTCTTGGTGTTAATTTTGTATCCTGCTACATTGCCAAATTCATTTATTAAGCCAATTAGTTTTTTAATGGAGTCTTTTGGGTTTTTTATATACAATATCATGTCGTCTGCAAATAAGGATAACTTTACTTCTTCTTTTCCAATTTGGATGCCTTTTATTTCCCCCTCTTGTCTAATTGCAATGGCTAGTACTTCCAGTACTATGTCAAAGAGGAGTGGCGATAGTGGGCATCCCTGTCTTGTTCCTGTTCTTAGAGGGAATGGTTTTAGTTTTTGCCCATTGAGTATGATGTTGGCTGTGGGTTTATCATATATAGCTTTTATTACGTTGAGGTATGATCCTTGTACTCCCACCTTGTTAAGAGTTTTTATCAGGAAAGGGTGTTGGATTTTATCAAATGCTTTTTCTGCATCAATTGATATGACTATGTGATTTTTATCTTTCAACTTGTTTATGTGATGTATCACGTTTATTGATTTGCGGATATTGTACCAACCTTGCATTCCTGGAATAAATCCTACTTGGTCATGGTGTATGATCTTTGTGATGCTCTGCTGGAGCCGATTTGCTAGAATTTTGTTGAGGATTTTGGCATCTATGTTCATGAGGGATATTGGTCTGTAATTCTCTTTCATTGAGTTGTCTTTATCAGGTTTTGGTATTAGGGTGATGCTGGCTTCATAGAAGGAGTTTGCAAGTGTTCCTTCCTCTTGAATTTTTTGGAATAGTCTGAGGAGGATAGGTTTTAGTTCTTCCTTGAATGTTTGGTAAAACTCTCCTGTGAAGCCATCTGGCCCTGGGCTTTTGTTTGCTGGAAGCTTTTTGATGACTGTTTCAATTTCTTCCCAAGTCACTGGTCTATTGAGATTTTTAGATTCTTCCTGATTGAGTTTTGGAAGTTTGTATTTTTCTAGAAATATGTCCATTTCCTCCAGGTTGTTCAGTTTGTTGGAGTAGAGTTGTTCGTAGTATTTTGTAACAATCCGTTGTATTTCGGTGGGGTCTGTTGTTATTTCACCTCTTTCATTTCTGATTTTGTTTATTTGGGTCCTCTCTCTTTGTTTCTTGGTTAGCCTGGCTAGAGGTCCATCTATCTTGTTTATTCTTTCAAAGAACCAGCTCTTGGTTTTGTTGATCTTATGTGTTGTTCTTTTGGTCTCTATGTCGTTTATCTCTGCTCTGATTTTTGTTATTTCCTTCCTTCTGCTTACACTGGGTTTTTCTTGTTGCTCCTTTTCTAATTCTTTGAGTTGTAGAGTTAGATCATCTGTTACTATTTTTTCTAGTTTTTTGCAATAGGCTTGTAAGGATATGAACTTCCCTCTCAAAACTGCTTTTGCTGTGTCCCATAGATTTTGGATTGTTGTGTTTTCATTGTCATTTGTTTCCAGGATGTTTTTAATTTCTTCCTTGATTTCTCTGGTAACCCAGTCCTTGTTTAATAGCAAGCTGTTTAGTCTCCATGTGTTTGATTTCTTTGGATTATTTTTATTGTAGTTAATTTCCAGTTTTATGCCATTATGGTCTGAGAAGATGCTTGATATGATTTCTATCTTCTTGAATTTGAAGAGACTTTGCCTATGTCCCAATTATACAACTAAATAAAAGGAAGATGAATGATCCAATTAAAAAATGGGCAATGGACCTAAATAGAATATTTTCAAAAGAAGACAGAAGGAAGGCCAAAAGGCACATGAAAACATGCTCAAAGTCACTAATTATCCGAGAGATGCAAATCAAAACAACAATGCGGTACCATCTCACACCTGTCAGAATGACCAACATCAACAAATCAACAAACGACAAGTGTTGGCGAGGTTGCGGAGAAAAAGGAACCCTTGTGCACTGCTGGTGGGAATGCAGACTGGTGCAACCACTGTGGAGAACAGTGTGGAGTTTCCTCAAAAAACTGAAAATGGAACTCCCATTTGACCCAGTAATCCCACTTCTAGGAATATATCCCAAGAAACTAGAAACACTAGTCAGAAAGGATATATGCACCCCTATGTTCGTAGCAGCACAATCTACGATAGCCAGAATTTGGAAACAGCCTAAGTGTCCATCAGCAGATGATTGGATCCAAAAACTATGGTACATCTACACAATGGAATACTATGCTGCCATAAAAAAGAAGGATTTCTCATCATTTGCAGCAACCTGGATGGAATTGGAGAACATCATGCTGAGTGAAATAAGCCAATCAATGAAAGAGAAACACCACATGACCTCACTCATTTGTGGATAATAAAGAACATTATAAACTGATGAACCATAAGATAGATATAGAGACAGTATATCAACAAGTAGACTGTCAAATTACAGTGGGGAGGGGAGGAAGATCTGGGGGAGATAATAGATCAACCGAAGGACTTGTATACATGCATATAAGTGCAACCAATGGACACAAAACTCTGGGGTGGGAGGGGATGTGTGGGAGGGAGGGAGTGGATCAAAAAAAAATCAATAAAATATATTAAAAAGAAAAGTAAAAAAAAAATTATTTTTTTAAAAGGCTGTAGTCATTTATACCATGGAATATGATCCAGCAGTAAAAAAGAAGGATCTCGTTGTTACGCCCAGACTTCGTGATCCCCAAGGACCACCAGGGAGCAGAGTCCGATGCAATAAACAAAAGAGCCTTCTCCATGCTAGCATGGGCCCCCCAACTCATGCCGGCAGCATGGCGGAAGAGCGCGAATTTCTCCCAGTCCAGGGGTTTTGAGGGCTAGGGATAACTCCACCCTGCGGGGCGGAGTTGGGAGCTCATCCTCACCCCGCCCTGCCCTCTCATTCCCCCCTTGTCTAATGTGCCTAGTCAAATCATTGACTCAGCCTACTTCCTTTCAGCATAAACAACAAATACAGTTATCAAGACCCTTAGTACCACAGTTCCCATCAGTATTGTCCTCACTGAAGTCCAGTTCCCCTCCTGCAGGCACCAGTTCTCCTCCTGGCCTGTAGTTGCCAGGATCCAGGCCATGCAGGAGCTGGGAGTCATGTAGTCAGGTCTGGGTGCCATCTACTTCAACAGCAGTGGGCTTGCTCAGGATAACAGTACAGCATCCCTTTGAGTCCTTGGGCAGTGAATTTCTTTACCCACATTGAGTTCCAGGGCTACAGGGTCTGCAGTGGGCACTGGCAGTGCATCTGGAACAAGCAAACTGCAGAGCCTGTAAGGACTTAAACAAGGAAATGGTTACCATACATGATCCCCTCCCAAAAAGGGGAAACTTGTCCCAGTAAGGGGTACACCTGGCCCTCAAGAGGGCAAAGGACAGGGGGTTGGTCCAATTTTCACCGATTCTAAGACCCATTTAGTTAAACCACCTTCCTCCCGAGTCGCACCTACCTGTCCTAAGGCTAGAGCCATACTCTGAGATACCTTAGCTACCAAGGTGGGGCTGTTATCTGACAGTGGGTATACCTCAACCTAATCTGAAGTGTCTATAAAAACTAGACCTTAATGCTGGTGGTTTAATCTCTGAAATCCACCTACCAATGCTCTCCTGGGGAGGTTCCCTGGGACCTGAATTCCCAGGGGGGATCCCCTTACCTTGCTTAGCATTTACCTGTGCACAGACAGTACTTCTAGCAACTCTGCCTCACAGAAGTTCAGAAGTTGGTGACACTTAACCTGGTGTCACCGGGCAACTCTGACCTAGAGCCTCTGGGACCAACAGTCTTGTCATCTGGAGGGTCCATCAACCATCTGGTCCTTCAGTGGCTTGCTTCTGTTCAGCCAATTCCTTCTGGCTGCAGTTGGTAACCCTCTTTCCTCTGTGGATGGCACAGTGTCTCAATCAAAGGGCCTGGATTAAGGCCAAAAGTTCTGGAACTGTGCCCAAATGGTGTGGTCCAAGGTGATTACCACTGCCCCTGCATATCAGGTCCCATCCTGAACGTAACTGCTCCCATCCGTGAACAGTACCTTGTTGTCTGTTACCTCTGTGCAGTCATGAATGGGTTCCCTCATCATCATCTGGAAGCAGGCCGGCAGGGTTGATGGCCAGAGTATTATACCTCCTTCACCAGCAATGCTGTGGTGGCCACTGCCTGGGAGCACGCTTGCCACCCTGCTGCCACAGGGTCCAGTCTCTTAGACAGATAGGCAACAGGTCTCTTCCAGGGACCTAGAGTCTGAGTGAGAACCCCTTTGGCAATGCCTCTTACCTCACTCACGTAGACGTGGAAGGGCTCCTCGACGCCTGGCAAGGCTAGGGCAGCTGCTGAGATGAGAGCCTTCTTTAGCTCCTCAAAGGCCCGTTGTTCCACTTTGGACCAGTTCAACAGCTGCATTCCCCCAGTACGTGTTCCTTCCGAGGACCACAGTCCTTCTTGATGTCCAAGGAAAACAGGCAGTTTGTCCGGTGGCTTCCTGGGGCTGATGTACGGGTCCTATTGGCTCTCTCCAGACTAAATAGGGTGCCCCAATGCCCATCAGGAAACTAACAGGCTTGCCTCTCATAGCTAACCTGTCAGGACATACTCTTTATAATTTTTATAAAAATCTTATCTTCCAAAAATACATAACCATGCCTCAAATTTTAAAGAAAAGGCAAGGGAGGAGGGAGCAGGTCCAGTACCTGTTCCCAGGCCTCTAACAGCTTGAATTTTAAAATGTCACATTTTTCCTACAGTTACAGATCTATCTGCATTTCTAAGCCCCCTCTACTCCCTCCACGCAGAACATCGGTGAAAATTGTCCAAGCAGTCTCGGGGGGTTAAATCATACAAATAATTGTTTTTACATTGTTTTAACACAATTCTAAATAAATTATAAACCTTTGTGATGAAGTCTACTAAAACCTATAAAGTAGATACACATGACTGAAACCAAAAATGATTCCCAAAGTTTAAACAAAATACAAGATGCAGGTACAAGCCCAAATTCAACAACAATGGCATATGAGAAAAGCAAAACAAAACAAATCAAATATAGAAGTTTCATGTTACATTAAACATTACTTCAGAAAAACTGACTTAAAATAATTTTTAAGTGTAAGCATTACATACTTTTTCATCTGACAAATGAGAATAAATCAACCCTTGAGATCTTTGATCATTACTGCTTATTCTTAACACATATAATACAGTTTAGCCTGCCATATTCTAGGCATCTAGTTACTGCAATTAACTTTTCCTAATTCAATTTATACTTTGAGATTTTAAAGCTGGCAAGTCAAATATATTTGGCATTTTTTTAGATTAACAACATTACATTTCTAATACATCCTGCTTATTTAGGGTAAAGTTTCAGCAACAGATCTAATCATACAGTTTTTTCAGATCTCAAAATTTTTTTCTGAAGTTCAAACAAAGCACTGAATAATCTCTTTGTAGGAGAGCTAATAGTCTTGCGCTCTCCGGCCTCCCCTAGACCTCTCCACACCAGAGGCAGTTTACTAGGATTTAAGACAATGTCAGAAAATCATAGGTCAATCACAATTCATACTTAAGTAGCTATATGACTCTGCTTAGCTGATACCAATGACAAGGAAGAGGAACCATTGTAAGCAAGGCTATCTGGGCTGCTTCACCACCAATCACCTGCCACTCCCTGCTGCTGGAGCAGCATTCAAATGCAAATGAACACATTCTTTACCTGAAGACTCTCAGCCATTATCATCTAGTTTCTGCCTCAAGGCTGGGAATTTCAAAAGCTGCTTACAATGACTTGGGAAACTAGTTTTAATTTATCTCCCGGTTATCTTCACCATTTTTAAAGCTCATTCTGTACATAGAAAAGTTTTAAGCACAGCCCAAAACTATGCGCACTCATTTTGAACTGGCCTTTTCACTTTACTGAGCACAGAGATTCGCCCTTGAGCTCTTCTCCAGTACCAATGTCACCAGGGACCAGATGCCTCCACTCTGGCCCAGGCCCCTAGGGCCCAGGCCCCTGGAGCGAGGCTGCTTTGGCCACCCCAGCCACACTACTCAGGCAGCCCCCGAGGAGAAAGCGCGGGTCGCCCCAGCAGCTTCCCGGCTCCACTTCCCCTTCTCCAGGCAGCCAGCAAATTAACCCAGGTGCCTGCTCCCCAAGCAAGGCCACCACTGCCCAGCCGCACTCCACCACGCAGACTGAGCCACTAGGGAGCCCCCCCTCCGACCCAACGCTGCCAGGGGGCCCCCGCACCACCACTCGGCCACACTTCACCGGCTCCATCGTGGGGCCACACTTCGCCAGCTCCATCCTGGGGGGCCATGTCTCCCGCAGATACCAAACTCAGACCTGGGAAAGGCTCACTTTCCACAGGTGAGGCAATGGCTCACGCCATTCCTCTCCCCATACGAGGGTCCCTCTCGGGCCCTCCTGGGAGGTCAGAACGTCTCTGATCCTCCTGCCCATGGCCTTCGTGGTGCGTCCACCAGGCGTCTTCGGGCACCAATTCCATGAGGGGTTTTACGTCCCTCCAGAACGCTCACACACCTACCGGGATGCACCAGAGCGTTCACACACCTACCGGGGCCAGTCAGACTCTCCGGACCGGGGTTTCCCTAATGGTTCTGGGTGGGGGTCCCGGACGAATTCCCCCATATGTTACGCCCAGACTTCGTGATCCCCAAGGACCACCAGGGAGCCGAGTCCGATGCAATAAAAAAAAAGAGCCTTCTCCATGCTAGCATGGGCCCCCCAACTCATGCCGGCAGCATGGTGGAAGAGTGCGAATTTCTCCCAGTCCAGGGGTTTTGAGGGCTAGGGATAACTCCGCCGGGGCTGAGTTGGGAGCTCATCCTCGCCCCTCCCTGCCCTCTCACTCGTACCCTTTGAGACAGCATGGAGGGACGTGGAGCTTATTATGCTGAGTGAAATTGTCAGTCAGAGAAAGACAATTATCACATGGTCTCACTCATATGTGTTATCTAATGAACAAAATAAACTGATGAACAAAATAGATCCAGAGACATTGGAAGCATGGAACACATGGATGAATCTCAGAGGGAAGGCAGGGGTGGGTGGGAAGAGATCAAGCAAAGAACTTGTATGCACTAATGCATGGCCCATGGACACAGACAATAGGCTGGGAAGGCCTGAGGGGGCGGGGCCTGGATGTGGATATGGGGGGAAAAGGGGGACTTATGTAATACTTTCAACAATAAAGATTTTTTTTAAATTAAGTAAAATGCTTTATTATCCAAATAAGTGCACTTGGCTTTTTGAATCTTTTATTCATAGTGAGTGAATTTTTAAAAACCTGTTAATTTTTTAAATTATACCCATGAGAAGGCTAAAAAGGGCTAATTCCAATGTAACCCTGATATTTGGAGGCTAGAGATCTGAATCCAAGCCAGCAAGCTCAGTGTGCATTCCTGATACCCTATAATTAATCCCTCTCTCCTTCCCAGGTACTGGTCTTGCAGAACCAGTTACTGAGGCCATTGGACTGTGGACAGTGCACTGCCCCGGAGGAGGGAGGGCTGGCTATTAACTCGCAAAAAGGACCGGAAGCATAATCCATGTTTGTGGGACAAAGATCACAAGGAGGGGGATGTAAGGGAGGGCCCCATGCGTGTTCCTCCACTCAGATTTGGAGGCCGTTCCCTGAGCCCGCCGGCGTATTAAACAGCGTCCCTCCACTTCTTGGAAGAGTCCTTGGTTTTCTTTGGTCTTCTGCAACACCTGCAGAACATTTAATTACATGACTCAATGTATTACTTACATATTTCTCTTCTGTTCTTATAATAATGGTGCGGGTGCTGTGTGCATGCCTGATGTGCTTTCTTATGGTGTACATGAAGTGTCTGCCGAACAGCAGGGCCAAACATTTGAAAAGCACAGGCTAGCCGAAGGGTTGATGTGTAGCCCATGCTCTGCAGAGGTTTCAGGGCAAAGTTGACACTTAACAATGTTTCTAATGTCTGGGCAAATCATGCCATTGGATAATGGTGAGTGAATGAAGAGCCAATTGCAACATTTTACTTCATTAATTTTTTACTCTGGGCGTAGCCCACAGACGGAGTCGGTTGGGTGCCAGCTCTGTGGCCACTGAGGGGGTTGCATTTTGCAACAGTCTAGCCACCCAGTGGGGCAGGGCTTTCTCTGGGACTGACAGACGCTGCGGCGGTGCTGTGGGGCTGCGTGGCGCAGGGGGCTTCCCGGGCCCTTGGCCGAGGCGGGAGCCGGCGGGCGGCGCCTGGGCCCCACAGGGCAGGCAGGCCGAGTCCGTTCTCCGGGTTGGCCTGCGCCTTCGGCTTGGGCGCCCTCCGGGGACAGAGGCTTGGGCAGCAGTGGCCCGAGCTCCGTGTGTTCTCTCTACCGGTTGGCGATGGTTGGCAATGTCCCCCCCCCCCCACTCCCCCCCGGGCAAGGGCACACCGGAGGGCGGAGGGGCTGAGAGCGCCGCTGACAGAGGGAGAGTGAGGAGGCAAACCTCCGCGTCTAACACACCCCCCCTCCCATCCAGCCACTGACTCTGGAGCTTTGATCACACACCCAGGCGCCCCAAGAACCCAGACTGGCCGCCCACATGGCTGTCCCGCTGTCTGGACGGAGGGCAGGGCCCTGGGGGGCTGATGCGGCCGCAGGGAAGGCTCTGCCCAGTGGAAGGTGCACACAGAGTGGCCTGGCCGCCCGGCCCGGGGGAGGGAGGAGGGGCGGGTTGGGAGCACAGGGCTCCTGGCACCGTGGGGCTCACCCCCAGGGCAGCTCACTTGGTCCTCAGTCCGGGGCACAATGTCCCTGGGCCCCGTAAAGTCCTCCAGACTGCGGCAGGGCTGCGCACCCCAGGTCTGCAGCTTGTCTTCCGGAACCCCGGTGCTCACTTAGCCAGCGAGGTGGGCGCTCCTGGGGCTGGGCTCCGGCAGCGAGTGTCTCGCCCTGCACAGGTCTGGGGGACCCTGCATAGGGACGGCTGTTCCCAGCTGCCAGGGTACCGCCACCCCGCATCAAGGAAGTTCCTTCATGGAGGACAGGCACTCCTCGGCCTGGCCGTGGGGAGGGGGGGAGAGGGGGGAAGGGGGAGGAGGGGAGAAAGGACGTGGTCTCAAACTTACCAAGTGAGCTGGGCCTCCTCTGAGCCATCACACAGAGGGGCCTGCACTGGCTGCGGGGCCTGCTCAGGGCAGCCTGTGGGGAGGAGGGAAGGGAGGCCGGATCGTCAGGGCCATAGGGGCTTCCGCAGCCCGGATTCCTGGCCACGCTTTGGGACATGGAGATGCCCCTTGGGCACAGGGTGGGGTCCTGTCCCCACGAGGCTGTTGGGCAGGTTTTGCACCCTGAAGACCTGGGTTCCCCTTGTGGCTCTGGCTTTCTCCCCACTAGGGGTGTCGAACTCAATCAGAGAAGGGGCCAAAATCTAAAATCCAGCCTAAATCGCGGGCCGAATGGTTTACTGAACAGTCATAAACTGACAATGTCATAAACTGACAGCGGAGTGCAGTGATGACAGCGCGGTGCGGGCCACATTGCAAGGCCTGGCGGGCTGGATTTGGCCCGCGGGCCTTGTGTTTGACACATGTGCCCCACACTGTCTGAAGCCAGGTTTCCCCCTCCCTCCCCCAGAGGGAGCCTTGTCTGTGGAGCATGGCCAGGTCCAGGTTTTCCCCCTCCTTTTTGGGGGTTGAGGTGTTGTTTTGGCATTTTTAAAATATTTTTTTTTATTGATTTCATAGAGAAAGGGGCTGAGAGAGGGAGAAAGGAACATCAATGCTGAGAGAGAATCAAGGATCGGCTGCCTTCTGCACACCTGCCACTGGGGATCTACTGCAACCCGGGGCCTATGCCCTGACCCAGAATCCAGTTTGCAGGCCAAGGCGCTGTCCACTGAGCGACCCAGCCAGGGCTGTTGTACCAATTTTGGCCTCAGGGCTTGCCTGTAGTTAAGGGACAGAGACTGGAGTGTTTGCAGGCAGCAGAGGAAGGAGGCGAGTGGTGAGAAAGGCTGCCACGCAGCCAGTCTTCCCAGGGCACCACACAGGTCTGCCCGGCAGCTCTGGGACCAGGCTTGGCTGTGTGAGCAGCTCCGACGCGGTGGGTGGACCACTAGGAGCTTCAAGAGCAGGGCCTGCACTCAGGCTCCTCACCAGGAGCTCAGCAAGCAGAGGTTCCCTACCAGAGCTGACTGAGGTCACAATGATGCCAGAGGATCAGAGGCCAAGGCATTTGGAGAGAGAGGCCACAAAGTAAGGAGGAGTGGCTGTCAGGGACCTGACGGGGAACCAAGAGGTGGGCCAGGCCTGGGGGACCTCTGAGGCTGCGGTGCTGGGAGGGGGGCCTGGGCTTGGTGGGAGGAGCACCTGAGCCTGGCGGCCAGCATGGGACCCGGCAGGCAGCAATGACGCAGGAGCCAAATTCTGCTCAATTTTTTCTATTTTCTGTGTGAAATGTCACCTGGGGTTCTGTGGGCAGGAAATAGTGGGCTAGGGCAGCCATCAGCTGATGTGCAATCTCTTTTCACTGACGGCTTGAAGTCGGCAATCTGGTCCGGGATGGTCCTCATTGGAAGAAGGCGAGGCAAAGGCCTTGAGAGCCTCGCTGGCCTTGAGAGGAGAACCTGAGGTGCAGTCCTTCAGCCCTGCATCACCATGGCTCTCACTGAACCCCACCAGCTCCTAACGGCCCAGGTTTCCCAGGAAGCCTGGCCTTGCCCTGAGCTCAGCAGAGTCTGGTGATGAAGCAGAGTCACCCTGCTTCCTGGCACAGAGTACTGTGCAAAGATCGTCTCTCCAACAAACGGTGCTGGGAACACTGCGCAGTACATACAAGAGTGAAACCAGACCACCACCCCACATCGCACACAAGAATAAACTCAAAATGGATAAAAGATGTAAGCCATGAAACAAAAATAATACAAAAAATGTAGGCAACTGAGTCTCAGACATCTCACTTAGCAGAATGTTTGCTAATACACTGCCTGGGGTTAGAGAAACTAAGGAAAAAATAAACAAGTGGGACTACATCAAACTCAAAACTTCTGCACAACAAAATCAACCAGCATGAAAACGAAAAAGGAGCCCACTGCATGGGACAACATATTTGCCAAAGATACATCTCTAAGGGGTTAATTTCCAAAAAACTTTTTTTTTCCATAGATTTTCACACTTATATGAACAAATAATTATACCTAAGCAGATAAATAAAATATCAAATAAACGTCTGTACTTATACCTTTTCAGTAAACAAGTAACAATATAGTGTTTCAGCAAAACAGAAATGGCACTCATGTTGGACAAAGGAAATAAGACTAATACTCTAGAAACTGTGAGGGGAAAGTTTTTCTACAGACTGGTGTTGACCTGGGAAAAAGAGTGGTTAAATCAAAAGCATTAACATCAGAGCTGTATTCGTCCTCCCATTTCTTGAAGTCCTGAAAATTTTCAAAAAACACTGAGAGGGGAACACGGAGACACAGACAAACGTTGACCCATTTTGACGCAAACCAAAACACAAAACACAAAACAAATAGGTCTGACACAAACATGACAAAACACAAGACAACCAGTCCGGACACCTGGGGCCGAGGACACACACACCATAGTGTCCTCCCGGGCCGAGGACACCGTTGTGTCCTCTGGCCATAGCCTGGAGGTTAAGCCGCGTCCAGCCCTCCAAGGACTCTTACCCTTTTGAGATCTCTACCATAACCTGGGCGCCTTACCTCCTGAGGCTGGTCTCCCTGATTCAATAAATCCTTGCGGCTTCTGTCTCCTCCTGTTGAAGGGAGAGCCTCCTGCCCCTTCTGGGGGATCCCTCTCTCTTCCTGTTGGAGGGAGAGCCTCCTGCCCCTTCTCCTTGCTTGGCGAGGTAGTGGAGACAGTAGTGGCCACATAAGGGGGTGGGCAAGGGAATTTCAGGCCCAACATCGGGTTCCTCAGGAGCCTCTAAAACAGGGGGTGCTGAAGGCGCCTGAATCGGCTTCTCTCTGCTCGCCTGTGGCCGAGTGAGTAAGACGGACCTGGGTGGTCTCTTTCCCAATTTTCCTTTGTTAGGGAGACAACCACACTCCTTCAGCCATTTGGGGTTATCAAAAAGAACATCAATCCAGATATCAATGTATGGAATTTGGTCCGGATGCCCGGGGCTCCTATAGACTATCCGCCGGACTCCCGTGCAGGGCCCCATGTCTAAGGTCCCTGTTGAAGGCCAGTCAACCCCAAATGGCCACTCCAATTCACAGAGTCTCCGGAGAGTGAAGGCATCTACAGAAACACCATAGCCTTCACCTCGTTTTTTTTGTTTGTTTGTTTGTTTGTTTGTTTGTTTTTTGAAGTCAGGAAAATTTTTAACCATGCATTCAAGGGGACTTAGGTGACTCTCCTTTGAGTTTCCTTGCTCCATTTCTCTCTTTCTTCCCAATCTATAAACAGTTAGGCAACAAATAAGTCCAAAACAAATCCAAAAGAGGAAAAACGAAAACACTTTTACCAATTCCCACACACTCGATTGCGGCTGCACTCTCTCAACACTCACAACAACACTCATTCAGACCAGAACAACACTCACTCAGACCAGAATCAGGGAGTCTCCACACTCCAAAACCAGGCAGAACCAGGGAGTCTCCAGACTCCAAAACCAGGCAGAACCAGGGAGTCTCCAGACTCCAAAACCAGGCCTCAGTGGTCGTCACCGCAGGCAGAACCAGGGAGTCTCCAGACTCCAAAACCAGGCCTCGGTGGTCGTCACCGCAGGCAGAACCAGGGAGTCCCCAGACTCCAAAACCAGGCCTCGGTGGTCGTCACCACCTCGGTTGCGAACCGGGAGTTTAGCGGCGTCACGCCTCCCGAGTTCATGATAACAGGGTACGTACCAAACCAGGACAAGAAGCTTTAAGAACCTTAAAAGAGAAACCAGGTCTGACTTACCGGTGCCTAGCAGGCAGATCCGGGCATGGTCCGATGTTCCAGAGGACTTGAAATTTCTTAAATTTTTGAGAGGGGCTTACTGAGAAGCCCCCCTGGTGGGATCTCTCTGGGGAGCCTCCAAATGTTACGAAGCGAGTCCCCAAGAGATGAGCCACTGGAGCCAATTTGATTAAACATGCTAGAATTTATTACAGATTCGAATCTGGGCTCAAACCTTGGCTGACTCAGCAGCCGGCAAACACCCAGGTGAGAGCCCTGATGGAGGGGCAGTCCCTCCTCTTATAGCTCTTTTTCCCATCCCATCCCACTGTTGGTCTGACACTCTCTGATTGGCACCTCAGGACAAAGAACTGGCCGTCTTTAGCTGTTCCTTAGGTGATTTACACAACCTGGCCTGTTTTGCTTCAAACAGAATGTCTGTTCTGATTCCCAAAGGGAGTGCAGGATGCTGAGGTTTTTTATGACCCCAATTTCCCAGCCAGATCTGGAGGGAGGTCTGCATGTCCCACTCCAAAGGAACTCCAGGCACTGAGTTATGACTGACTTTATTTTTTTAAACTTTTCCCCCCTGGCCTGGTCTGTCTCCAGAATCCTTATCTCTTGGGCAGACGGGGCCGACTGTCACAGTTCCCTGGCATTTAAGTGAAACAGAGGTGGGTTCTTTAAGGCCAGAGAAAGCAGAGGGCTGGCCATGTGGCTTGTTTCCCAGAGAAAACAAAGGAACCACAAAGGAAAGTGCACACTGCCCCCTGGAAATGCAGGAGCACATTACACAGACCAGATAAACAAGGTTTAAGTGTATGTGGACCACAAAAAAAAAAAAAAAAAGCTTCCATTTTCATAGAAACGTAGATTTTTAATAGAGACGTGCTAAATACAAAGGGCTAAAATAAATAAATCATCATTCATGCTGGTTTCTCTACCTCCATAATGAGTCCCGCTCATTACTGGGGAATAAACCTTCCTTTAATGTGTCTTGGTGGTCTCCCACTCCAGTTTCCTGTGCCTCAAACCTTACATATGGTGCCTTGAAACCCGGGAGGGGTGAACGCTCTGTGGGGTGCCCCCCATTCTTCTTTCTTCGTGGCTCAGGAAGCTCAGGCTCCTCCCTGGCTCCGCAACGTATGCAGTGAGTCCCAGTCCTTATTGATTCCTAATGGTCATCCTTCTGGTGTCTCTGTCCCTAAACTGTGGCCCGTGTCAGAGATTTGCCTTCCGGCAAAGCCCTCTGGACCTCCCTGGGAGGTTCCAAGCCGGGGGAGTAGTGAAGACGTTCTGTCCCCCTTGGCTCTCGGGCTTTTTGGCCTCACAACGGACCCCAGGAGATGGGGGAGACATGTGGGGAGTGAGTGAGGTTCCCTGTCTGGGGGTTCCAAATCCCCCATTGGTTCCTTTCACCAATGATTTTCCCCCTCACAGGTATCCTCCACGCAAAGCTGTTCCATGCAAATATGTCACGTCCTAATGGGAGAATCCTAAACCGAATGAGTGTCACATCAGGACAACTTAATTCCCATTAAAAAAGGACCCGAAAGGAGGGATTTAGGAATCACAATACCATCATGACCTGCTCGGTCTCTGGAACTGCTGTCAAAACACAGGCAAACCAGCTTGGCTCAGTGGATAGAGCCTATGGACTGAAGGGTCCCAGATTCAATTCTGGCCAAGGGCACATGCCTGGGTTACTGGCTCAGTCCCCAGTGAGGGGTGTGCAGGAGGCAGCTGATCAATGATCCTCTCTCATCATTGATGTTTCTATCCCTCTCTCCTCCCTTCTCTGAAATCAATAAAGAAGTATATTTTAAAAGCAACAACACAGGCAGTCTGAGACCCTCCCAAACACCACCTGAGCTAAACCCGAGAACCAAGATATTTTCAAGGCCCAAAGTTGACAGGGGTAAGGGTCCATGGGAGCAAAGCAATCAGAACAGCCAACTCAGCCAAAGATGCAGGAGCCTAAGATAACACAGAAAAATGTCCTGGCCACTGATGCTCTCCCTCCAATGTGCTGCCCACACCTAGCTAGGGGGAGGGTGTGTATGTGCAGAATTTAAGGCCACTGGCAGGAGGGAAAGTCAAAGCATGTCTAAGGATTTTTTGTACATGTCCTACAGTCGAGAAGCAGAGTCAGAATAAAGAAGCAAAGTCTTACCTCAGCACTGGGGTGTTTAAATTATCTAAAAATAGCAGTTCCATCGCCGAGTCAACTGCCATGTTTGCCACTGACAGGAGGTGCACAGAGGACTTTCAGGGCAGCCCTATAACCTCAGGGGCAACAGCAGCTCTTAAGAGGGAGAGACTGAAGCACTTACCATGTTGAAAGAGCTAGCGCTGCAAACCTTAGCCCATCCAGAAGCTCTGTGCTGTTGGAAGTTGCTGGCCCAGCCTTCTCCAGAATGGAGAGGAAGCGTGAATACAGGGGCTCCAGTGGTCCAAATCCTGTCTTTGCCTCTGCGCCCTCCGGGACAGCCTCAGTACCCATGCAGAGGCGGCTTTGGAGAGGGGAGTGGTGAGGAGAATGCTTCTGACTGTAGATACCCAGAGAAACCACTGTCAAGAGCCTTTCCAGGGCTGGCAGAAAAATGTAGCAATGAAGGAAGAATACTGTCTCAAAACAAAGAGGTTGGGTTTTGTTTTGTTTTTTTGTTTTGTTTTTTCCTCATCAGCAAAATGTGAATATTACCTAAACCACAGACTTTGCAAGAATCGATTGAAATAAAATTCCAGAAATTGAGTAACAGCCAGGCTGAAGTGGATAGGCTGGGTGAGTGTGAACGTGGTCCTGTGCACCGAAAGGTTGCAGGTTCAATTCCAGGTCAGGGAACATACTGGCACATTCCTGGGTTTCAAGTTGGATCCCTGGTCAGGGCTCCTAAGGAAGGCAATTGAAGGGATGTTTCTTACATTCATGTTTCTCTCTCTCTATCCCTCTCCCTTCCACTCTCACTGAAAATCAATGGAAAATAAATTAATGCCATATCTACAAATGTGGATAATCTAAAAAGGAAAAAAAAAAGTGTGGGGGAGAGTTCTAACCAGTTTATTTCAGTGGATAGAGCATTGGACTGTGGACTGAAGGGTCACAGGTTTGATTCCAGTAAAGGGCATGTACCTTGGTTGGGGGCACATAACCAGTTGGGGGTGTGCAGGAGGCAGCTGATCGATGTTTCTCTCTCATCTCTATTCCTCTCCCTTGCTCTCCGTGAAAAAAATCAATAAGATACATTTAGGGGGGAAAAAAAAAAGGGTAAAAGGGGTTGAATGTACTGTATAATTTAAAGTGCGTAAAATAATATAACTTTCTAGGTGCATATATGTTATCTATACTAATAAAAGGGTAATATCTCAATTAGACCAGACATCTTTTGGACATCCATCTGGACGTCCTTCCAGACAAAGCCATGGTGGTGGGGGGCCGAGGCAGAGGCCTTTAGGAGCACTTTGAGGTGACCAGGTTAGCAGGGGAGCAGTTAGGCGTCAATTAGGCTGGTAGGGGAGTGGTTAGGGGGTGATCAGGTTGGCAGGCAGGCAAGCTTGGGAGCCAACAGTCCCGGATTATGAGAGGGATGTCCAACTGCCAGGTTAAGCCCTAAACCAGCAGTTGGACATTCCCTGATGGGTCCTAGATTGGAGAGGGTTCAGGTTGGGCTGAAGGACGCCCCCCATGCATGAATTTCATGCACCAGGCCTCTAGTCCTATATAATAAAAGGTGAATATACAAACAGAGGAACAAACAACAGGTTTCTATGATGTGCACTGACCACCAGGGGGCATGTGCCGAACATGGGGGGCACCAGCTGCGATGGGATGGTGGAGCAGGTTTGTGGGGGAGCCAGATCAACCAAGACTGGGTGCTGGCCGCTGTCATCTGGGCCAGCATCTGGTGGTTACTGAAAATTCTTTGCTCTTACGTGCCATGTCCTTCCCAGTGCTCACACCTGCTGCTGGCACCAGCCCCACTTGCACCCACTGCTGGCCCCCAGAGCCAGCCCCAATTGCTCACTGTCATCAATGGGTGCGAGCGGCGGCTGCCAGCCCTGATCACCCCTGAGGGCTTCTCCACCTCCCTCTGCTCCTGAAGGGCTATTGGGCCTGGCAGCCACCACTCACACCTGCTGCTGGTGTTGGCTTCAGGTGTGAGTGGTGCCAGCACCATCAGTGGGTGTGAGAGGTGGAGGCAGGCGTAAGGCTGCGGCAGACAAGGGACCTGGGTTGCAGTGGGAGGGGCTGGGTAGGGGTGTGGAGGATGGGCCAAGACCCGCCCCTGTGCCCCCGCAGCCTTGTGGCCACAGTTCACGGTGCATGGATTCATGCACTAGGCTTCTAGTTATGAATAACAGAATATTGTAAAAATTAAGTTACTACATTTTTATTAAAACATTTTTTTATATACCTTTATATTAGCTGGGTTACAAAAATATTTATTGTGGGCCACATGTGGCCCGCAGGCTGCGAGTTTGACATGCTTAGCTTAAATGAATCAGATAGCATGGAGCAATCAGGAGAGAAATTACTTTCTATGTTCTCTCTGACTACTTTTAGTTATTGAAGCTATGAATGAATACTCTATTGCATAAGTATGAGTCAAAGTTAAACAACCCTATCATTCCTTTATATTATACTAGTGGCCTAGTACACCAATTCATGCACATCAAAAGGAAATGAATTAGAAGAAATATTTTAATATCGCTATTCGCCCTTTCTCTATAATAGAAGTGTCAACCAAATTCACTATCAATAATGACAGATGGAAACATAGACATGCGACTGGTGCCAGTAAGAGCTTTATATGTATCGCGCATGGGTGAGTCAACTTAGCCTTTTATATATAGAGAGTAAACTTGCTTCATTAGACCTGCTTTCTGACTTAGCTACACTTTTTCCAGGCCAGTGAAGCACCCCAACTTCTCTTTCAGGTAATTGTCAGCAATTCAGCAGTAAACATCAACACAACGCAGATTATTATTGTGGACCATGCAAGGAGAACAAAGGATAAAAAAATTTAACTGTAGCAGTGTCTGATTATATTCTGTGCAGTGAGAAAAACTGAAGTCATTTTCAACATCCACCATTTCTTACATCTCTTCAGTTGGGTCAAGTTTCTATGCTTTCTAAATCTCCATTTTCCAACTATTGAAAAGAAAATAGGATTCCACCAAGTTTCCTATCTACCTACTCCAGGAATTCTGTGAAGATCAAATGAGATGAGGCACAGGAAAACGCATCAGACATTTGGTTAAAGTATAAAGTGTTTCCACTTGGCTATAAAGCAAGTTGTCATAGAGACTGGACCAGTGTGAAGGTGGGAAGGACACTTAGCATATTAGCCTTTAAATAGCTAGACTAGAGGCCCAGCACATGAAATTCATACATGGTGGTGGTGGGGGGGGGGGGTCCACTGGCTCATAACTGCTCACCTATCTGCCTGCCTGATGCCCCTAACTGCTCTCCCCTCCTGGCCTGATCCCCCTAACTGCCTAACTGATCCCCCCTCCTGGCCTGATACCCCTAAATGCCTAACTAACATTCTTCCTTCTGCCTTCTCCTGTGACACCTTCTCCCGTGGCCTCTGCAAAAGGGACCTCGACACTGGACTGGCCCTCATGGCCGCTACAGCTGCTAGCCCTCAGCCTCTGCTGCCACTCTGGCTTGTCTAGAAAAACGACAGAAAGGACGTCTGGAAGACATCTAATCTAATAACATATTACCCCTTTATTAGTATAGATTGCTTGAATTTATTCCTATGTTAACAGCAATGATAATTCAGGTTGGAAAAGAGAATTCTCACTTGTATTCAACTATGAATTCTGTCTAAATAAAGCTACTCTGATGTAGCCACTTACATCAGTGCTCAGCGATCTGGAAAGAGTAGACAAGAAAACGAGATTCAGTGAACTTAAATAGACTGTGCGGTGTCCTGGGGGGCCACAAAGGACTGTGGGTGAGAGAGGTCAGGGTGCAAAGCCGAGAGTAAGAGAACCAGGACCTGGGTTGCAGCTCCTCCCCAGTGCTCAGAGCACAGCTCCCTGCTTACAAGGGCCTCACTGTGCCCTGGGGAGTATGACCAGTAGCTGCACTTCTCATTCAGTGCAGCAGGACAATGAGCTGTTATGGGAGAAATGTAAGTATTGGGAGGAAAGGGATTACCCAAACAAAAAATGGTCAAAATTCATAAAAATATTACTTACGCTGCTCTTCTCAGGAGTCCTGGGGGTTTGAAAAAGTCAATTCACTGAAGCTCCGAACAAGCAGTGTAAGGAGCATGTTGGGAATAACATGGCTGGCACCTCACTGTCGTTCTGCATGGGGCTCCAGAAACCAGAGCATGGGAATGAGACCTGCTCCCCCGGGCTCTGTGAGGCAGAGGAGCACGCTGCTCCCCAGGCCGCTGGTGACTTCCTGACCTCCGGGAGGGCTGTGAGCAATGCCCTGGACATTCTTACTCTTCAAGTATAATTTGCTCATTTGGATGAGCCCAGTGTGACTGCATTTACCCAGCACCAAAATACAGCATCTCCCTCTTCTCTCTGCAGGTTGTGAGTGTTCAGATTAGCCTCAATATACAGCATGTAATATGCAATATACATTTAAGAATTTGTTCCGTCTGCATTGCCTCTTCCCATTTTCTGTTATACTTTGAATTGAAAAGTATAATACAATCCTACCTAGGAAAAGACCAACTCCATTCACTGGATGACAGACAAGTACTGAGTGCCTTACTCATGCTGGGAAATGGGAAGCATCAAAAGGTGACAAACAAGGTTCCTTCCCCCTGGAAGGTGCAGCAGCAGTGACCAGACAGGGAGGCCCCGCTGCCCCTCGCTACTGAGAGGGCAGGGCAGGGGTGACTGGACCCTAGGCCTAACCCAACCAATCAGGTCAGCCAAGGTAGCGGCACCACACTCCCTATAAAACCCATTGATATGTTAAATTCTTTCTCGCCATGCCCTCGCTGGTGTAAGTGGGACTGAGCTCTGACTAGTCCGAAATAAATACAGGCTTTCTGCAATTGCATCGGATTCGGCTCCCTGGTAGTCTTTGGGGTTTATGACACTTGGGCATTACAAATGGGGGCTCGTCCGAATCTCCAAGACTGAGGGACTCTGAATCCGGAGAGCCTGACTGGCCGCGGTAGAAGTGTGTGAAGGAATCCCTGTGGGAAGTGCCTGAAAGGTCTAGTGGATGTGCTATTGAAGGCCACAGGCCAGAGAGAGCAAAAGACTTTTTGATCCTCCTTTAGGAGGGACATAGAATTCCCTCTCAGGAGGAGGTAGTCGGCGTGAGGCTGTCATTTAGTTTTAGGCGCCACTTCCACGGAGTTGGAAGGTGTTCTTGGGGACCCCCCATCTGTTCCTGTGTTCTTTGTTTGTTTGTTTGTATGTTTGTATAAGGGAAAGGTTTCAGTTTGCTCTTTTTTGTAAATTTGCTATAAAAACTTAAATCTGAATGTATTGAATTGTTATAATACTGAAAATGTGATGTGGGGAGTTCTTCTCCTGGTGACTGTTGTAATTTTATGTGTTATTTTATGGACTCACTGTATGGATGTTATGGGACAGACTCAGATTACTCCTTTGAGCATTGTGATTAATCATTTTCAGGAAGTAGAGGAAAGAGCTAACGATTTTAGTATGGAGGTCTGGAAGAACGAATGGCAGACTTGTTGTTCAAGTGAGTGGCCAGCTTGCAATGTCGGATGGCCACCAGAGGGAACATTCGATCTCCATACCATTTGCCAGGTTCGGAGTATCGTCTCTCAACCCAAGACAGGGTACCCCGATCAGCTCCCATACATTATAATGTGGCAGCACCTTGTGAAGAACCCACCCTTTTGGCTTAAGCCCTTCGTGGCTCTGCGCCCCTTGGAGCCAGAACCTATTTTTGCCTTATAGTGACGGAGAGGACAGAGAAGTAAAATCACCCTGCCATCAGCTCCCCCCTACTCTGTCTTGCAGGGGGGAACTGAAGAAGAATTAATTTTTCCTCCCCCGTATCAGTTCCCTAGGGTGCCTGAGAAGGGACCTGACCCTCCCCCATTAAGGGGAACAGACACCACGAGGAGAGCGGGAAGCCTGCCAAAAAGCAGACAAAGAGCCCAGAGGGAACAATCCTTCGCCACAAAGAGCCCAAAGGGAACAATCCGCCTTCGTCGCCCACTCCACTGTTAAGACTTTACCCCTGCGAGCCACTGGTCCCCCAGATGAGAGGGGCGATCAGCCCCATCACTACTGGCCTTTCACCGCTAAGGACCTTTATAATTGTAAAGCTCAAAATCCTGAGTTTTCTGAGAAGCCAGCAGGACTTATTAATCTGTTGGATTCTATCATTTTTACCCATCAGCCAACCTGGGATGACTGCCAGCAGCTCTTGCAGGTCCTGTTCACCACCAAGGAGAGGGAGAGGATCCTTAATGAGGCCTGGAAACTGGTTCCAGGCGTGGATGGGAATCCTACCACCAACCAGGCTCAGATAGATACCTCTTTTCCTCTGACTAGGCCTGAATGGGATTTCAACACAGCAGAAAGTAAGAAGAGGCTCCAGGTCTACCGCCAGGCTCTAATGGGGCATCTCCTGGCAGCTGCCAGAAAGCCAACTAATCTGGCTAAGGTAGGGAGCGTACAGAAGGAGAAGGATGAATCTCCAGCAGCCTTTTTAGAGCGGATCATGGAGGCATTCCGCACCTATACCCCCATGAATCCAGAGGCTCCTGATAGTAAGGCAGCTGTTACTATAGCCTTTATAAACCAGTCTGCTGAAGATATTAGGAAAAAATTGCAAAGAATAGATAGACTGGGAGAGGGGAGTCTGCAGGACTTGCTGGTGGTGGCTGAAAAGGTGTACAATAACCGGGAGCCCCCTGAAGATAAACAGGCTCGCAGGCAGACCTGAGACCTGGCTAGGATCCTGTGGGCCGCCACTATGGACTCCCCTGAGAAACGGGACCTCTGCCTCCGACAGCTTGCAAGAAATCAAAAGAAGGGTAAGGAGACCTCTGGGGAAGGGAAGTGGAAACTGCAGAAGGATCAATGTGCGTACTGCAAGAAGATAGGGAATTGGGCTCAAGAATGTCCTAAGAGAGGCAGTGGGAAGGGGAGCAAGAGAGACCGAGTAAAGGTCTTGGGGTTTGATGAACTAAGTGATTAGGGGAGTCAGGATTCGGACCCCCTCCCCGAGCCCACGGTAACTCTTAGAGTGGAGGGGACCCCTGTAGACTTCCTTCTTGACACCGGAGCGCAGCATTCGGTCCTCTGCACTCCACAAGGAAAACTAACTAGCAAAAAGTCCTGGGTGCAAGGGGCAACTGGTATGAACCAGTATTCATGGACTACCCGAAGAACAGTGGATTTAGGGATGGGCCGGGTAACCCACTCCTTCATGGTAATACCGGAATGCCCCTACCCACTGTTAGGACAGGACTTACTGACCAAGATTGGAGCTCAGATAACTTTCAGACAAGGGGGACCTCAGGTCACCGATGGCGAGGGCCACCCCATCCACGTTCTGACTCTGAGGCTAGAGGATGAGTACCGCGTCCACCAGGAGGCGCTCCCAAGGGGGGCTAACATGGATAGATGGCTATGAGAATTCCCAACAGCCTGGGCAGAGACAGAAGGGGTAGGACAAGCTGCTCACAGGACCCCAGTCCCAGTGGAGCTAAAGCCAGTAGAAGGTCCAGTAAGGATCAAACAGTACCCCATGTCTCAGGAGGTCCGGGAGGGAATTCAGCTACACATCCAGAGACTGCGGAGTCTAGGGGTGCTGGTTCCCTGCCAATCTGCCTGGAACACTCCCCTACTGCTGGTTAAGAAGCCTCACACAAATGACTACCTACCAGTGCAAGACCTCCGGGAAGTAAATAAAAGAGTCATGGACATACATGCAACTGTCCCCAATCCATACACTCTCTTGAGCTCCCTGGTGCCCACCAGAATCTGGTATACTGTATTAGATTTAAAGGATGCCTTCTTCAGTCTGCCCCTAGCACCCAGGAGCCAACCCTTGTTTGCCTTCGAAAGGCATGATCCAGAGGAGAGCTACAGCGGACAACTCACCTGGACACGACTGCCTCAGGGATTCAATAATTCGCCCACCATCTTTAATTAGGCACTACACGAAGACCTGGGTGAGTACAGAAGGGAGTACCCTGGCCTCACTCTCCTACAGTACGTAGATGACATCCTGATTGCTGCCGACACGGCCGAGGACTGTGAACAAGGAACCCAGGACCTGCTGGTCACCCTGGGGGCCTTGGGGTATCAGGCATCCTCGAAGAAGGCACAGATATGCAGAGAGAGGGTAAGTTATCTGGGGTACATCTTGGAGGGCGGACAGCGGCGATTATCAGATACCAGAAAAGAAACTGTCCTAAAGATCCCCACACCCACCTCTCGAAGAGAAGTGAGAGAATTCTTAGGGTCGGCCGGCTACTGCTGTCTCTGGATTCTGGGTTTTGCTGAGATTGCCAGGCCCCTGTACGAAGCTACCAGAGAGGGGAAGACATTTGAATGGACAGAGAAAGAGGAGGCTGCCTTTAATCAGTTGAAAAAGGCCCTCCTACATGCCCCGGCTCTGGGACTGCCAGACATTACAAAGCCCTTTCACCTCTTTGTAGGTGAACACGAAGGGGTAGCAAAGGGGCTTTTAACTCAAGCCTTGGGCCCCTGGAGCCGTCCAGTAGCTTACTTGTCTAAGAAACTAGACCCAGTGGCGGCCGGCTGGCCACCATGCTTGAGGATTATTGCAGCAACAGCACTCCTAGTGAAGGATGCTGACAAGCTAACTCTAGGGCAAGAAATTTGAATTACAACCCCCCATGCGGTTGAAGAAGTTCTAAAACAGCCACCTGATTGCCAAACCCGGTTTGGCTCAGTGGTAGAGCGTCAGTCTGCAGACTGAGAGGTCCTGGGTTCGATTCCGGTCAAGGGCATGTACCTTGGTTGCGGGCATATCCCCAGTAGGATGTGTGCAAGAGGCAGCTGATCGATGACTCTCTCTCATCGATATTTCTAACTCTCTATCTCTCTCCCTTCCTCTCTGTACAAAATCAATAAAATATATTTAAAAAAATAAATAAATAAAATAAAATAAAACAGCCACCTGATAGACGGATGAGTAATGCACGCATGACTCAGCATGACTCACTACCAGAGCCTCCTCCTAAATCCTCCCAGAGTGCTGTTCCGTCCCAGTGCAGCCCTCAACCCCGCAACTCTCCTGCCTGACCCCGACCTAGATGCCCCGCTACATGACTGCGCCGAGATCTTGGAACAGGTGCATGGACTCCGGAAGAACCTGACGGACCAGCCCCTCTAGGATGCAGAGGCCACATGGTTCACCGATGGAAGCAGCTTCATGAGAAACGGGCACAGGTACACGGGCATGGCAGTAATAACTGAGACTGACAATTATGGGCAGAGGCTCTGCCATCTGGAACGTCAGCCCAGTGTGTGGAACTCATCACTCTGACAAAGGCTTTGACACTAGGGGCCCAGAAATGACTCAATGTCTTTACAGATAGCAGCTACGCATTTGCCACAGCTCACATCCATGGGGCAATCTATCAGGAGAGAGGGCTGTTGACTGCAGAAGGAAAGACTATAAAAAATAAACAAGAAATACTCGACTTGCTAGCTGCCTTATGGCTCCCAGCCAAGTTATCCATCATCCACTGCCCAGGACACAAGAAAGCCAACAATCCTGTAGCCAGGGGCAACCAGAAGGCTGATCAGGCGGCCAAAGAAGTAGCCCTCACTGCAGTCCCTGCACTGGCCCTGCAATTCCAAGACCCAGGGAACCCAGTTCTGCCGGATCAGCCCGGATACTCCCCGGAAGAATTACAGCGAATCAAAAGCCACCCCACGAACAAGGAAGTCAGAGGCTGGTGGTATGCTCCAGACCGGAAGCTCCTGCTACCAGACCAGCTTGGGATCCCGATTTTGAAAAACACACACCAATTGACTCACCTAGGGTCCTGGAAACTAAAGGATTTGGTCCAGCATGCTAAGATCAAAATTCACCAACTGGACTCCAGAATAGATCAAATTGTATCAGCCTGTAAAACTTGCCAGCTTACAAATGCAAGGGCCGGGTCAAGTGGAAAAGGAACCTGGCTCAGAGGAACAAAGCCTGGGGTGCTCTGGGAGATTGACTTCACTGAGGTAAGACCGGGAAAGTATGGCTATAAATATCTTCTAGTTTTTGTAAACACCTTTTCTGGATAGGTAGAAGCATACCCAACTAAGCATGAAACAGCCCAGATGGTTGCTAAGAAGCTACTGGAGGACATTCTACCCAGGTACAGTTTCCCAGCTATGATAAAATTGGACAGTGGCCCGGCTTTCATCTCACAGGTAACACAGGCAGTAGCCAAGGCTATAGGGGCAAATTGGAAATTACATTGTGCGTATAGGCCCCAGAGCTCAGGACAGGTAGAAAGAATGAATAGAACATTAAAAGAGACCCTTTCTAAATTAACCATGGAGACTGGCGGGGACTGGGTGGCTCTCCTTCCCTATGCTCTTTACCAGGTGAGGAACTCACCCTATACCCTAGGCTTCACTCCCTATGAAATTATGTTTGGTAGGCCCCTGCCTATCATTCCCCATCTTAAGGCAGAACTGCTAACTGAATTTGAAAACCAAGAAATATATTTTTCTTTAAGAAGGCTCCAGAGGGCGTATGAGGACATTTGGCCATGCCTACAGGCCATCTACGAGGCTGGCCCAATCCCGATGCCTCACCAGTATCGGCCGGGAGACTGGGTCTTTGTCAAAAGACACCGCCGGGAGACTCTTGAACCACGTTGGAAAGGACCATACATCGTGGTGCTGATGACGCCCACCGCCCTCAAAGTGGACAGCATTGCGACCTGGGTCCACCACATCCATGTTTGGCCAGCTGACTCCTCTGCGATCCGGGAATACTTCGCCAATGGATGGAGCATCAACCGAGACCCAGACAACCCCCTCAAGCTCAAGTTATGGCGTACTGAACCTGCCTGATACTGGAAATTCTGTTTGCGGCCGCTCTGGCTGCAGGAGTCCCCACAACCCACACGCTGGTTGTGGGGGAAAGACTCACTTCTGCTCTGGACAATTCTGACTCCGTTGTGTAGTCTTGTGTCTCCACTGGACACATCTGGTGGACTCCCCCAAAATGTCAGATCAGGGCACCGGGAAGGAGGGACTTTAGGCACCCTTCAGAAGTGCAAACGGCCGGGACCGGTTTGGCTCAATGGATAGAGCGTCGGCTTGGGGACTGAAGGGTCCCGGGTTCGATTCCGGTCAAGGGCATGTACCTTGGTTGCGGGCATATCCCCAGTAGGGGGTGTGCAAGAGGTCAGCTGATCGATGACTCTCTGTCATCGATGTTTCTAACTTTCTATCTCTCTCCCTCTCTGTATAAAATATATTAAAAAAAAAAAAAGTGCAAAGGGTCCCATGATTGGGCCTAAGTCTCAAGACAAGGGGGGAATGAGAAGGCAGGGCAGGGTGAGGGGGCAGGGCCAGGTAAGAGGGCAGGGTGGGGTGAGAGGGCAGGGCGGGGTGAGAGGGCAGGGCAGGGCGGGTCCAGCTCCCGGTAAATGGACCCTAGGCCTAACCCAACCAATCAGGTCAGCCAAGATAGCAGCACCACCCTCCCTATAAAACCCATTGATATGTTAAATTCTTCCTCTTTCTCACCATGCCCTCGTTGGTGTAAGTGGGACTGAGCTCGGACTTGTCCGAAATAAATACAGGCTTTCTGCAATTGCATCGGACTCAGCTCCCTGGTAGTCTTTGGGGTTTATGACACTTGGGCATTACACTACCTGAGTGAGTCAATGTGAAGAGACAAAGCTGGATCTTTGTGGTGTTTTACTCAGATGGCCCTTGATCCGAGAGAGCAGCAGGCGTAATACACTGAAAGAAGCCACTCTGACATTTCATTTCAAACCAGTCCCTACTATAGGGTTAGAAGGTGGGAAAAGTCTAACACTAGTGAGTCCCAGGGCCTGTTCTCCACCATCCTCCTAAAAGATGGGCCCGGGAACCCGCAAAGATGGGGGGAATCCACAAAGACGGGCCCAGAATTCGATCTCCCTTGAGATAGGCCTTGCCTTTGACCTGCATTTGAAATATATCTTCTTCTCTGAGTACAGCTGCCCTGGGCTCCCGATGCCTTATGTTTAGAGCCCTGCCTGTCTTCTTGCAGCACGTGCTCCAGTGCTCCAGGATCTGCACGAACAATCGCGTTTCTACAGCTAACACAGTGAACTAGTGGCCGGTGCATGGATTCATGCACATTGAAAGGAAATTACTTAGAAGGTGGCCGGTGGGATGGGACTGGGTGAGATGGGCTGGACAGGCCCTGTGGCCAACCTCCCGTGGTCCCTCCCTGGCCAGCACACCTGGGGTGTCCCCGCAGCTCCCAGGGTGTCTACCGTCACCAGAGCTCAGCAATAACCATATTCAGGGCCCACAGTGCCCCAATAATAATATAAGCCACGGCTGAGGGTAGGATTGCATGGCCCTGCGAGAAATCAGGCCCCTCCTCTCTGGTTCTGGGGTGTGTCACCTGAGAAACAATGCTGCCAAGTCACTGTAGCTCAGCAGCTCCTGCTTTGAGGTCTGCCGTGGTCAGTGCGGCATAGCTACCGCTGGTCGGACAGCCGCTGAGCCTTTATGTGCATAGCTTATTAAACAACAGATTCCATTCCTATAGATGCCCTTCCCCTAATGGCTAGAACAGTAGCATGGGCCCAGGTGACTGTATTTCAAACAAACTGTTGATATGGGAACTGTGAGCAGGAATTGTCCCGGGGTCTTATCTCCCCGAGGGAGATTCACATGGGCTGCCCCCAGCCTTCTGCTGGCCTCTAGTGTCAGCTACTCTCTGCTGCTCTCTGATTGGTTCCTGGCCTTTTTGCAACATTGTTAGTCACTTGCAAGAAAAACATCCTTGTTTCAAAACACCCTGTGTTTCTGCTATCCCTCATGTTTTTCTGCACCGTTTCCTGCAAAACACATTTTCCATTTGTTTCAGCCCATTCCGCCTCTCCCACCCCCACCTCTCCACCTAGTTCGGCTGGAACTCCTTCACTGCGGTGCTCATTTCCAGGGCTGAGAGGGGCACTGGGTCTTAGAGAAGCAGGAGTTTGGACTGGAACAGGCGGAGTCTCCCTGGGCAGGATGGTTTCTGGGCTCTTTGTCCATCGGAGTCGAAGAATGAATCCACAGATGGAAGGTGGTATAGCAAAGGTGGAAATGTACTGAAGAACAAATGGGGAGGGGAGAGACTCATAGCACAGACTCCTGTGGGGAGGGGAAGAGTCCCATTGAGTTCCTTTTCCCTGGTGCCTTGATATCTCCCTTGATTGGTCACAATTCCCTTGGACTGGTTACTATAGTAACTTCTGAGGTCAAAGGTGGAACCTCACAGGGAACAATTGAGGTTCTCCTGCTCCTTCCTTATTGTTTCCTTATCCCCCTGGGCTTTCTTCTCCTCCTGGATGGGGGTTCCTTTCCTTTATTCTGTAAATATAGACCTTCAGCTATTCCCGGCTCCCTCATTGTATGGAAATGCACCTGATGCAGCTTTTCAGCTTCCCCATTCTATGGAAATACTCTTTCTGCTACTTTGCAGCCCTGTATTTTTTGTCACGGTCCTCTTAACTTCTAAGATTTCTGAAAGTTCCTAAACCTGCCTAGAAACTCCCATTTCAATAGAGAAGAGAAAGTCCTGTGGGAAGGAGCCACAGAAATAGGAAACCAGGGATGTGAAGTGAAGTGACATGGCATCTCCCGGCAGCCCTGCCCGGCCACTAGTGCTGCAGCCAGTCCATACTGGCAGGTCCTCTCCCTGTCACCACCCCGCAGGCTGCCTGCTCAACCACTCACAGGTGACCTTGCAGCAAACCTGGTGTGACCTGGGCAGGTCCACGTATACCCATCTTTTTATAAAACATCTTCCTTATGCTTTTCTTAACGCTTTGTACGCCGAAAGCGTCTGCAGATACAGTGGGGGTGGTTTCTGTTTTGAACATATAGCAGTTACCCGGTTAATAACATTTTTCTCTAACTCACTTTATTGGAAGAACACAGGCTGTAACATGGAACACACAAAATGTGCGTTGCTTGACTGTTTGTTATTGGTAAGGCTCCGTCAAGAGCAGGCGACTGGGAGTTGGCTTGGAGGGATCAGAAGTCAATGCAGGTGTTTGACTGCTCGGTGGTTGGCGCCCCTGACCCTTGCGTTGTTTAAGAGTCAACTGTGTTTCTAAAACCTCACAAGGTCACATCGTTCAGAGTTCACTAAGGCCCAGGGTCCCTTCAAGGCCCAGGGGAGTAGTTCTTCAACAGCAAAGCCCAAGAGGGGCAGGGGAGGCATTCAGGAGGGAGGACTACAGATCTCTCTCCTCCCCCAACCCCCCAGGTCCAAGTGCTGAGAAGGTATTACAAATTTGCTGTGGTGAGGACAAATTGTTTTCTAATCACCTTTTCCCCAAAAATTATAGTTCATCATCTCCATAATCTCTTACCTCTTACCCTTCTCTTTTACCATGCCTTTGGCAATTTTGAAACCTGGGTAACACTGATGTATGCTATCTCACTTGAATTAAACCAGTGTGTCATCCCCAACAACAAAAGGCAGGTGGTTAGTTAAATGGCATCTAAGCTCTGTAACTCAATATAGTGCCCAAACACCCCTTTTCCAGGCAATTACCCTAAAATTCACCTTATTGGATCATTCATACACCACCAGAAATGGACTTCACTCTTGTTAGGGTGCAGTGGCCATCAATTCACATTCCCTCTTCAAGTGGACATCACTCTTTACCACATCTGGCTCACACCTGCAACCCCTGCAACCCCTCAGTCCCAGCCTCCATAGTCCTCTCCTTGGCCTACGAGTTATTACTTGCCATGTGTTGTTCAGAGAATGCTTTCCATATCTCTCATTTAATCACCACTCAAGTCCCAGCCCTGATGTCCCCCTGCATCATGCCCAATGAGTTTCACAGATTGCCACTCAAGCCTCTAAGCTAATCCACAAGACTGACTGCACCTTACCACAGTCAGGCCACACCAAGGGTTATGAAAAATCCTTTTAAGTGTTTAGAGAAGTTAATATCTACCAGCCATAGTCGCATCTTGTTTGAATAATTATTTAGCGTCCTGTTAATCTCAGGTCCACTCATTTTAAAAGGCCTTGACCACTGCAAAACGATTACCTCTCCCCAAACTCTACATGACAACTTCTATCCCTCTTCTGTGTTGTGACACCCACCTCCCACAAACAGTGGCCCCAGCAGAAAAGCCAGTTCTCAGGCTCACACTGTCCCTTCTAAGCTACTACTACCATTACCATCCTGACCATGATTCGCTATATTAAAGTGATTTACAGCTCTGGCTGATGTGTATCAGTTGGTTGAATAGACACCCGTGCACTGGTGAGGTCACACGCCTGTGTTGTATATATTTAATAAATATACTTGCTGGTTCCTGAATCAACTCACTCTTCATACAAAGCCTTTGCACATTCTGGAACCTATACTCTGGAAGAGCAGTCACCAACCTTTAGGATCTCATGGAGCACAAGTGGTCCATGGATCATGGTTTGACAACCACTGCTCCAAAAATATTCTTAAACCAGTGGTTGGCAACCTTTCCAGCCTCACGAAGCATCGGTGGTCACGGACAAATGGTTGGCAACCATTGCCTTGGAGGACCTCCCAATCGTTACATGGGTTGACAGGAAGAAGTTTCATTTCAGGAAGCCCTAGTCATAGCCTTAGAATTCTGGATTAGTATTTATTTAAAGTACCTTGTATCCACGGGATACAAGAGATATTGATAGCCTAAACTGGTTTGGCTCAATGGATAGAGCATTGGCCTGTGAACTGAAAGGTCCTGGGTTCGATTCTGGTCAAGGGCATGTACCTTGATTGCGGGCACATCCCCAGTAGGGGGTGTGCAAGAGGCAGTTGATCGATGATTCTCTCTCATCGATGGGAGACATCTGTAATACTATCAATGGGGAAAAATACATTTTATTTTATTTTAAATAATATAGCCCAGCGGGTGTTGGTCAATGGTTGAGCATTGACTTATGATCCATGAGGTCAAGGTTCTATTCCTGGTCTGGAAACATACATGGATTATAGGTCCAATTCTTAGTTGGGTGGTGGTGGGGACATGCAGGAGGCAGGAAATCAGTAATTCTCTCTTACCATTGATGTATTTATCTCTTCCTCTTCCTTCCTCTAAAATCAATAAAAATATATTTTAAAGTATATACATACATGCATACTCCATGGACATAGGCAATAATGTGGTGATTGCCTTGAAATAGTTGGGGCAGGATAAAGGTAAGCAAAGGGGGATGAGGATGGAGGAAATTGGGACTATTTGTAATAGAGACTACAATTTAAAAAAAGGTAGTTTGGGACACATGGCATGGCTCAGTGGTTGGGCGTGGACCCATGAACCAAGGTATCTCTGGTTCGATTCAGGACAGGGCACATGACCAGGTTGGGGGCTCCATCCCTCTAGGGGGCACACATGAGGCAGCAGATCAAGGATTCTCTTTCATCATTTATGTTTCTCCATCTCCCTCTCTTTAAAAAAAAAAAAAATCAATAAAAAGAATAGTGTTAAAATTGAATTGAGTCAACAACACCGAGGTGAATGAGAACATCACGTTTTCTTCCAAGTCCTCTAAGCAAAATCATGCCTTGGTCTGTCTTTATAGAAGATGTCCCAGGCATAGCTGTATTTGGGAACAAGAAGTAGCCTCCAGTTTGGTCTGTGTTTGATTCATTACTTCCTGTTGGAAAAGATTTTGAGGGAACATTAATTAAACCTGGGCATAATGAAAAAATTGTAGCCCTTATGATAGAACAAGCAACAGCAGAGAGATTAGGCATGGCTCCTTTAGCTCTGTGAAGGAAAAGAGCCACATGCTAATCTGACAAGCTCAGGGGAGTTTTGTGTGGCAGCCTTGCAAACTCAGAGACCTAAAATAACCACAAAACTATCAACAAGTGAATCTAAAAACCAAGGGAATTAAAAAAAAATCTGATGAACAATATTAACTGGAGAATCAGAGGTATGGAAGGGGAGTGAACTGATGATTCTCAGGGAAAAGGTGAGAGGGATGTGTGGGAAGAGACTGAACTTAAACTGTGCACTTATGGATTGAGGACAATGGGAGGTGGGGAAAGGGCAGAGGGTGGGGTGAGAACCTGGCGGAGGGGGAGCAATGGAGGCGGGGATGAGGAACATTAGTAATAAGATGAACAATAAAGATTTCTTTAAAAAAATAAAGTAACCACAAAAGATGGTTTGAAAATTAAATATCTAACTACAAACAGGTTACAATGGGTAGTCATGTCCTAGACCGATATTTCACCTGAAAAAAATCAACTTAGATCTTCTTTACTGAGCCCATTTGCCTTCCAGCCTCTAAGATAACACATCTATGAGTTGTCTGGGTAACTTGTAACTTCCCTTTTTCTGGAGCACCTGGGGCACAACCATATGGGATGGGCGCCAGGACAGATGCCTCAAATTCCTTTGTTATCATGTTAATTGTTCCCACACTCACCTAAGTACACATCCACCATTTTACTTTTTCTCCAATCCCAGGGGTTTCTTCCGCATCCCTTAGTCCATCACCAATGAATTTCATGTAACCCACCTATGTCCCTCCTTTGAATGCAATGTATAAATAGAAATGTAACCTGCCATTCTTTGAAGCATTATCTCAGTCCATTGGGGTTCTGCTTCCCGGCATATGTCAACAGTTTGGTTCAAATAAACTCACAAAAATTCTTTACAGCTTTCAATGCTTTTTTGTTTGTTATTTTGTTAACAGTGTTGTGGGGTCGAACCCTGGGTTCAAAATAAGACCATCGGAGGCTGATTAATTTAAAAAGCAGGCAAGGATTTATTGAACTGGCCAGGACAGCCACAAGAGCCCCACACGCAGGTGGTCTCCAAATGACTGCACCGTTTCAGGGGTAGGCAGTCCCCTTTAAAGGTTCAAACCACAGGAATTTCCCTTTGTTCTAAATTCTAAACCCTAAATCCTAAATTCTAAAGACTGGGGACAGCCCGCAGGGTTGCTTCCCAGTCACATCCAGCTGGACATTGGAATGTGGCCCTATCTTGCAATAGCCAATAACACAGAAGCAGAGCTCAGCGGTTAGTCTCGAAAGGTTATTTACAGTTTCTATCCCCGAAGCTACTGAGTCATTGGGAATTAATCTCCAGTGGCCCTGGTCCCAGGCAAGGGAAAATTGCCTTAGCTTCCAGGTCTTCACCTGGAAGCTGAGGTAAGTACCCAGTGTTTTAATCAGATGCAACAGCCACACTTAGCAGGGTTAAAATTCAAACAGCAGTTTTTACCAAAGTATGGTTGCCACTATATTTCATTCCCCACTGGTTTTACGTACATAGTCAAATCATTGACTCATCCAATTTCCTTTAAGGGCATTCTCTATTCTGTTTTTTTTTTTTTTTTTTTTTTTTTTTTTTTTTTTTTTTTTTTAGTTTCATAGCACATTTAGTCTTTCTTAGACCTGGACTTTCTCACTGGCTAGAAAAAAATGTTCTTACAGTTAACCAAAATCCCTAGTACCACAGTCCCCATTGGTACTGTCCTCTCTGAAGTCCAATTCCCCTCCTGCAGGAATCAAGTCTCCTCCTGGCCTGTGTGGAGCTCAGGCTAGGGATCTCTTGGGTGAGGCCGCTGGTTGCCAAGATACAGGCTGTTTTCTGTTCAGGAGCTGGAAGTGGTATAGCCAGGTCTGGGTGCCATCTACTTCAACAGCCGTGGGCGTGCTCAGGGTAACAGTGTAGTGTCCCTTTCAGGTTGGGGTGAGTTCTTGGGCAGTGAACTTCTTTACCCACACAGTGTCTCTGGGCTGGAAGGGGTGTACAGGGTCCATGGGGGGCACCGGCAGTGCATCTGGAACAAGCTTATGGGTGGCTCTCTGGGTAAACTGCAGAGCCTGTAAGGACTTGAGCAAGGGAATGGTTATGAATTCTAGCTTTCAGTTTCTCCCTGACCCTGGCAAGGATGGAGAGGAACTCTACCATACATGATCTCAAAAAAGAGTGTGGGGGGGAACCTCTCCCGTTAGAGGGTATACCTGGCCTAGAAGAGGGTGAAGGGCAGGGGGTTGGTTCAACTTTCACCGGTTTTCAGGACAAATTTAATTTTAGAGTACTGCTCATGCCTGTCCTAAGGCTTGAGCTATACTTTGAGATACCTTGCTACAAAGGCTGGGCTGTTATCTGATCCTATGACAGCTCTAATCTAGGTATAATCTCCTGGAGTAATTTCTTGACTACTATAAAGGCAGTTTCTATTCTAGTGGGGTATACTTCAACCTAACCTGAGAAGGTGTCTATGAAAATTAGCATGTACTTGTACCTTAATGCTGGTGGCTTAATCTCTGCGAAATCTACCTCCTATTTCTCTCCTGGGGAATTTCTCTGGGGCCCGAATTCCCAGGGGGACCCTCTTAGCATTTACCTTGCTTAGCATTTACCTGTGCACAGACAGTACTTCTAGTGACTATGCTTTTACCTTACCTAAGCTTTGTAGTATCTGCCTCACAGAAGTTCAGAAGTCTTGGTGACCTGGTGTAACTGGGCAACTATCGTCCGACCTAGAGCCTCTGGGACCAGCAATCTGTCATCTGGTAGGGCCCACCAACCATCTGGTCCTTTGATGGTTTACTTCTGTTCAGCCAATTTCTCCTCTTGTTTGGTGTAGGTCGGGGTCCGGCAGGGTTACTAAGTCTTGTAAAGGCCCTACTGGTTTTTGGGCATCTTCCTTAGCAGTTTGGTCTGAGGCTCTATTTCCTCTGGCATCAATTGTCTCCCCTTTCTGATGTCCTTTGCAGTGCACTATTGCAACTGCTTTGGGGAGTCAGATGGCCTCAAATAAGGCTAAAATAATGTCCTTTCTGGCTGGAGTTGGTAACCCTCTTTCCCGGTGGATGACAGTGTCCCCATCAAAGGGCCTAGATTAAGGCCAAAAGTTTACTGATGTTCCTCTGTTCAGGAACTGTGCCCAAATGGTGTGGTCCATGGTGACTACTGCTGTTCCTGTATATCAGATCCCATCCTAAACATAACTGCTCCCATCAGTGTACAGTACCTCATCTGGTGATGACGGCAGGACATCTGTCAGTACTGTGTCTGTTACCTCTATGCGATCATGAATGGGTTCCTCTGGATCATCTAGAAGCAGGCTGGCAGGGTTGATGGCCAGTGTCTTATGGAACCAGATGCAGGGCTGGTCCAGGAGAAGAGCTTGGCACTGGATGATTCGGGTGTTTGACATCCATCTCTCTGGAACACTCGAAGGAGAGCCTCAAACAGCATGGGGTGTTATTAGGGCTAGCTCCTGGCCCAGAGTCTGTTTATCTGCCTCCTCCAGCAATGCTGTGGTGGCCACTGCCCAGAGGCACACTGGCTACCCTGCTGCCACAGGGTCTAGCCTCTTAGACAGATAGGCCACAGGTCTCTTCCAGGGACCTAGAGTCTGAGTGAGAATCCCTTTGGCAATGCCCCTTACCTCACTCAGGTGAGGGCTTCATGACATCTGGCAAGGCTAGGGCAGGTGCTGAGACGAGAGCTTTCTTTAGCTCCTCAAAGGCCCGTTGTTCTACCTCAGTGCAGTTTAGCGGCTGCGTTCCTCCAGTATGTGTTCCTTCTTAGGTCTACAGTCCTTCTTGATGTCCAAGGAAAGTCAGTTTGTCTGGTGGCTCCCTGGACTGATGTATGAAGACTGAATAGACTGCCCCAGTATCCACCAGGAAACTAATAGGTTTGCCTCTCACTTGTAAGGTAATCCATGGGGGCTTAATGGAAAGGAGCCCCGGTCCTATCAGTCCTCTTTTTCTAAGTTAGAAAAAAACAAAACCTTTGGAGTCTAAGTCTCCCTTCTTGCCACTCCATCTAACCTGCCAGGGTGTCCTCCTTTCCAGTTGGCCTTCTCTTCCTTTCAACCCTTCTGTGTTCCCCTTCTCATCACATGCACAACCTTCATAAAAACTTTCATTCTTTTAAATTAGCCTTCAAATCTTCTATGTTCTCTAAAAATGCATAACCATGCCTCAAAACCCCCCATTACTTTAAAATATTTAGAAAAGGCAGAGGGAAGAGGGAGCAGATCCAGCACTCTGTCCAAAGGGCTCCAGCTGCTTGAAATTTAAACTGCCACATTTTCCCTACAGATAAAGATCTCAGATTCTGAAAGGGGAATGGGAGAATTTCTAACTGCACCTTTAAATCCCCCTAATAGAACACGGTGAAAAGTGTCCAAGCAGTCACTGGGGGTTTTGGGGTTTCATTGGGGTACAGGGGGGTCACAGGGAAGTTTCTCCCCTCTCCCGCACACAGTGCAGCCTCTGCTTCCAGCTACTCTAAACAACCCCTGGAGGGATTAGACCCAGGTGGGCGGAGGCAGGGAGTGCAATGGTCCTAGGTGGTGAAGGAAGTGCTCCCACATAGGCGAGGCATTTTCATCTGGCAGTCCTCTGGAAAAATCGCTTGCCTCCTGCAGATGCAGGTGGCATGGGGGGAACCAGTAACCTCTATACTGCAATCAGACTCCCTGACATTTCTGAAAACCTCTTACTGATTCTAAAATTATAACTTAAGAGTTGACACATACACAAGGACCAAGTGGCCCACAAAATATTTTCCTTTTCTTTTAAAGATTTTACAATGTACTGTAATCATTAATTACAGTAAACTTAAATGGCCAATTGAAACAAACAGTTCTGAGACCATTCCTCCACCACTGATCAAGACTGGGTGGCAGCAGAAATAAGATTCATTTAGTTTTTTGAGCTTGCTGGGCAGACTTGGCAACTTTGCCAGATCAAGCTTCCTTCTTGTAAATAGTTAACTTTAGAATTTGGTCTATGCTTTTAACTTTTTGTACCACAATTATTACAACTTCATACCTTCAAATTAATAAACATATAAATCCTGTTAGGCAGGCCGATTCCCCTCTGACAGAAAGCAAAGCACCCCTGGGAAAAAGAAATCCCAGTGGCCACTCTGGGCAGTTTGCTAGCTGTCAGAGCATTCAGCTTTAAACAAATTAAAGGTTTCTGTCTTTCTCTTCCCCCCACCCCCACAGATTTTCACACTTGTATGAACAAATAATTATACCCAAGTAGATAAACAAAATATCAAACAAACGTCTGTACTTATACCCTTTCAGTAAACAAGTAACATTACAATGTTTCAGCAAAACAGAAATGGCACTCATGTTGGACAAAGGAAATAAGACTAATACTCTAGGAACTGTGAGGGGAAAGTTATCCTACAGACCGGCGTTGACCTGGGAAAAAGAGTGGTTAAATCACAAGCATTAACATAAGAGCCATATTCATCTGCCAGTTTCTTGAAGTCCTGGAAATTTTTCAAAAAACATTGTAGAGGGGAACATGGAGACATAAACGAACCTTGAACATATTGATGGAGACCAAAACACAAAACAAAAGGCCTGACACAAACACAACAAAACACAAGACAACCCGTCAGGACATCTAGGGCTGAGGACACCGTAGTGTCCCCCCTGGGCCGAGGAAACCATCGTGTCCTCCAACTAGAGTCTGGAGGTTAAGCCGCGTCCAGCCCTCCAAGGACCCTTACCCTTTTTGAGATCTCAACCATAACCTGGGCGCCTTACCTTATGAGACCGGTCTCCCTTTTTCAATAAATCCTTGCAGCTTCTCCAGCTAAGGTCCCCGAAAGGAGGGAGAGCCTCCTGTGGAGGACAAGCCTCCTGCCCCTTCTGGGGGTCCCTCTCTCCTCTCTTTCGGGTATCTCGCTGGGGGCCTCCAACTGTTGTGGGGTCGAACCCTGGGTTCAAAAATAAGACCACCGGAGGCTGATTAATTAATTTAAAAAAGCAGGCAAGGATTTATTGACTGGCCAGGACAGTCACAGAGCACCACACGCAGATGGACTCCAAATGACTGCACTGTTTCAGAGGTAGGCAATTCCTTTTAAAGGTTTAAACTGCAAGAATTTTCCTTTTGTTCCTAAATCCTAAATACTAAATTCTAAAGACTGGGGACAGCCCGCAGGGTTGGATCCCAGTCACATTCTGCTGGACATTGGAATGTGGCCCTAACTTGCGATAACGATAACACAGAAGCAGAGCTCAGCGGGTAGTCTCTAAAGTTTATCTACAGTTTCTACCCAAGAAGCTACTGAGTTAGTGGGAATCAATCTCTGTGGTCCTGGTCCCAGGCAAGGGAAAATTGCCTTAGCTTCCAGGCCTCCACCTGGAAGCTGAGGTTAGAATTCCATGTTTAATCAGATGCAAGAGCCAGACTTAGCAGGGTTAAAATTCAAAAAGCAGTTTTTACCAAAGTATGGTTGCCATTATATTTCAGGGCTGGCAAAAGCTGAGAGCTCTTCCTTGCCAACTTTGAAGGAAGAAGAAATGGTAATGCCTAATGCTCCATATGAAGAGGAGTGGCTGCCTCCTCTTCTTCCTCCAGAAAACCCATATGGGCCAGCTTGGGAGGAGCTTTTGTTGACTCAGGAACCTTATTATGAGGATCCCTTTGAAGGAATATACCCCCAGGATCAGGACGATTTAGAGGGCACAGCTGCTCATTATTATGATGATGATGACCCAGGGCCATGGATGTTAGCCATGACTTTACAGAATAATCAGGAACCTATGTGGGAAAAGGATTTAGATAATTACTTAGAAGGTTTACATAATACAGTTAAAGAACTTTTGGGTTGGATACCCAAGGAAGTTAAACCCTTGAATATACCAAGGATAGACCTAGGTGATGACATAGCAGACAAACCTTCCATTCTGGCAGGATTAGATCCCCCGCCGACAAAAGCTCCGGTTATTGCAGTAGCCCAAGAGTCCAAAGAGCCAAAGCCGTTGACAATACCATCTACTAATAACGGAGACATTCCTTGGGCACCAGGGCCCTCGCCTTTGCAAATGTCTTTACAAAGAGCAGCCGGCAATAATGAAGATTTAGGAGGTTTTAGTCTCTATCCAGTTTTAGAAGACAATGGTCAGAGCTATCATCAGCCTATTCCATTTAAACAGCTCAAGGACCTGAAGTTAGCATGCGCTCAGTGCGGACCTACTGCTCTGTTTACTGAGGCGATGCTTGAAGCATTAGCTACCCAGGCTCTGCCCACTAATGACTGGAAACAGCTGGCTAGAGCCTGCTTAAGTGGAGGGGATTATCTGCTGTGGAAAACGGAATTTGTGGAGCAATGTCAGTCCACTGCAGATATTAATAGGGCACAGAACAACCCTATAGATTTTGACATGCTGGCCGGAGAAGGGGCGTATAGGGCCACTGATCAGCAGCTGCACTATTTGCCAGGAGCTTATTCTCAAATAAATGCGGCAGCCCAGAGAGCATGGCGAAGACTGCCCAGCTCCAACAAAAAGACTGAGGATTTATCAAAATTAAGACAAGGTCCCAATGAACCATATCAAGATTTTGTTTCTAGGCTTTTGGAGGCTACTAGGAAGCTTGTCAATGACAGTGATGCTGGCATGATGCTTGTAAAACAATTGGCTTATGAGAATGTTAATTCTGCTTGTCAAGCAGCCCTTAGACCAGAGGTTCCCAAACTTGTTTGTGCTGTAGACCCCTTGCCATGTTTTTCGGTTTTGGGTAGACCCCCTACTTACCTGATATTGATTTTTTTGTAAATTTCTAACTGTAGTGAAGTTTAGTGTTAAAATTTAATAAAAAATAATGTACCTACTTTTCTCCGGCATTCTCAAACAAAATAACACTGATTCACTATAATTTGTATGATAAACTACCAGTTTATATTTTTTAAATATTTTCCCAGCACTTTCCTATTCAAGATTCAGGAAACAAATGAACGTATTTTTCTCACATTCATATTTATAGAGTGTCGAATTGAACAAGTCGGTGCAAGTTCACGAAGCTTTGAGACAAAAATTGGCAAGAATGTTTACTGCGCGTATGCTTGTAACAAGATGATACTGGTATATCATTATGTGCAGGTTTTTATCCTACAACTTACACAATTTTATAAACATATATAATAAATTTTTTACTTCATAGGTACTTTCATAAATAATTTATATGTTTTTATATTATAAGATAATATGATGTAAGTAAATAGGTACTATCAGTGTATGTTGAGATCCACTATCGTGGACCCCCATTTTCATTTCATGGACCCCCAAATTTTTTTTTCGCTGACGTAGACCCCTTGCAGGTTGTCATTGACCCTGGGGGTCGATATAGACCACTTTGGGAATCACTGCCTTAGACCATTTAAAAAAAAAAGGAAGCATATTAGATTATGTAAGCTTGTGTGCACTAGTCAGGGGCTCACACGAAAGCTGCAGTGGTGGTGCAATGGGGTGAGCGGCGGGCCGAGGTGGGATCCTGAGACCTCTCCAGTCCACCGAGGGCACACCACCAGCCCATCTCGCAGGGGAGGTGAAGCATGAGCGCATGTGTTAGGACCCGAAAGATGGTGAACTATGCCTGGGCAGGGGGAAGCCAGAGGAAACTCTGGTGGAGGTCCGTAGCGGTCCTGACGTGCAAATCGGTCGTCCAACCTGGGTATAGGGGCGAAAGACTAATCAAACCATCTAGTAGCTGGTTCCCTCCGAAGTTTCCCTCAGGATAGCTGGCGCTCTCGCAGACACGCAGTTTTATCCGGTAAAGCGAATGATTAGAGGTCTTGGGGCAGAAATGATCTCAACCTATTCTCAAACTTTAAATGGGTAAGAAGCCCGGCTTGCTGGCATGGAGCCAGGAGTGGAATGACAGTGCCACTTTTGGTAAGCAGAACTGGCACTGTGGGATGAGTTCATGTTCAGGATGAACGAGTTTAGCTCAGGAGACAAGCCGGGAGACGACCAGCAGCGCTTACTTGTCAGCGACAAAAATGGGACCCCAGAAAAGGTGTTGGTTGATATAGACAGCAGGACGGTGGCCATGGAAGTCGGAATCCGCTAAGGAGTGTGTAACAACTCACCTGCCGAATCAACTAGCCCTGAAAGTGGATGGCGCTGGAGCATCGGGCCCATACCCAGCCATTGCTGGTGGTCGGTCGGAGAACGAGAAAGGTGGACAAGAACATGGGGCGCTCATCCACCCCACACCAGCGCACGCTATGCTTCGACGAATAGGAGGGCCGCTGCGGTGAGCCTTGAAGCCTAGGGTGCGGCCCCGGGTGGAGCTGCTGCAGGTGCAGATCTTGGTGGTAGTAGCAAATATTCAATTAAAAAAAAATAGATTATGTAAGATTGTGTTCAGATATAGGACCTTCATATGTACAAGGTATCAATTTGGCTGCAGCCCTTCAAGGAAAAACAGTCAAAGAGGTCCTGTTCCAGCAACAGCAGAGAAAAAGGGAAATCCTAGAGTTGCTGGGCCCCCTGGCAGTTGTTACTCCTGCGGACAGATGGGACATCGAGCTGCCCAATGTCCTAATAGCCAGGGAGACAATAACAATCAGGCAAAGATACCAGGGATCGTTGTAAGAAGGGAAAACATTGCGCAAAGGATTGCAAGTCAATTACTGATTTGCAAGGGAACCATCTGCCTCCCCTTCAGGGAAACTGGAAGAGGGGCCAGCCCCAAGCCCCGCAACAATGTTACGGGGCAATCCAGGGACAGTCCCTACAGGGGGAGTCCCAAACGAACGGGGGAAATCCATTTGTGACTTATTCAGAGCAACCCCAGGGATCGCAGGATTGGACCTCAGTGCCTCCACCTATACAGTACTAACTCCTGAGATGGGAATGCAAGCTCTCCCCACAGGGGTATATGGACCCCTCCCTCCAGGGATGGTGGGGATATTATTAGGAAGAAGTAGCACGACTATGAAGGGATTGTTAGTGGCCCCAGGGGTAATAGATCAGGACTACACTGGAGAGATTAAAGTCATGACCCATTCTCCAAATTCTATAACAGTCATCCATTCTGGACAACGAATAGCACAGCTTGTTTTACTTCCATTAGTGAGAACTGGACAGACTAAAGCTGGTCATCAAAGAGGAGAACAAGGTTTTGGTTCTTCAGGTACTTACTGGGTACAAGCTATCAAACAAGAAAGACCAGAGTTAATTTTAAATATCAATGGGAAAATTTTTAAAAGAATATTAGACACTAGAGCAGATACGTCTGTGATATCAGAACAGCACTGGCCTCCCCAGTGGCCAAAACAGGCGGCTGTTACATTTTTACAGGGAATTGGTCAAGCTCATAGCCGTGAGCAGAGTAGTGGATTATTATCTTGGACAGATAAGGAGGGTCATAGCAGGAGTTTCCAGCCATACATGTTACCAGGACTGCCAGTGAATTTATGGGGAAGGGATGTTATGCAAGAAATGGGTGAGTATATTTACAGCCCTAGTGCTGTGGTCACACAGCAGATGTTTGATCAAGGGTTGCTACCTCAGCAAGGCCTAGGGGTATCAGGCCAAGGAATCACAGAACCTTTACAGCCCAGGCTCGACCACTTAGAGCAGAGTTAGGGTATTTTTAGGAGGAGCCTTTGATTTTCCTGCAACTCATGCTGACCCTATTACATGGAAAAGTAATATGCCAGTCTAGGTTGATCAATGGCCCTTAAATGAAGAGAAAATTCAGGCTGCTGAACTATTGGTGCAGGAACAATTAGATAGCGGCCACCTAGCCCCCTCAAATTTACCCTGGATCAGTCTGATCCCGGCAGCAGCTGCAGCGGCTCTTGTCCTTCCAGGCTCTACTTGCTATCTCCTTTAGCTTCCAGAAGCATGGCTTCTGGTGTGGCTGTCTCTGATGGAGTCATCAAAGTTTTCAATGACATGAAAAGTACTTAAGTCCTCCACACCAGAGGAGGTAAAAAAGTGCAAGAAGGTGGTGCTCTTCTGCCTGAGCGAAAACAAGAACATCATTCTAGAAGAGGGCAAGGAGATCCTGGTCGGTAATGTGGGCCAGACAGTGGATAACCCCTACGCTACCTTTGTCAAGATGCTGCTGGACAAAGACTGCCACTATGCTCTGTATGATGCAACCTATGAGACCAAGGAGAGCAAGAAGGAGGACCTGGTGTTTATCTTCTGGGCCCCTGAGTCTGCGCCTCTTAAGAGCAAAATGATCTACGCCAGCTCCAAGGATGCCATTAGGAAGAAGCTTACAGGGATCAAGCATGAATTACAAGCAAACTGCTACGAGGAGGTGAAGGACTGCTGCACTCTGGTGGAGAAGCTGGGGGGCAGTGCTGTCATCATATGATTAGGCCAGAGTCTTGTCAGTTATTAGGAAGGGAACCTCAATTTATTTGTCTGCCCTTCTCCAAACAGCAGCAGGATTGGCTATTTAAGCACAGTGATACTTGGGCCATCTCTCTTGCCAACTATATGGGGAAGTTAGATAACCACTACTCCCATAATAAATTGTTGCAATTTGCTGGCCTACATCAGTTTGTTTTCCCTGGAAAAATATCTGCTCTGCCATTATCAGATACATTATTAATATTCACTGATGGTTCCTCTAAGGGAACTACAGCTTATACTATACTAGGAAAAACTACTACTTAGAAAACTGGATACCATTCTGCTCAGAAGGTAGAGCTGCAACCTGTCCTTGCAGCTCTTCAAAAGGTGTCTGATCAAAGACTCAGTCTGTACTCTGATAGTCAGTATATAGTTAGGGCACTACAATTATAGAAACCATTCCTTTTATAGGAACCTCTAACAGCAATGTTCAGAGTCTATTTAGAGCTATCCAAAAAGAACTTTAGCAAAGGACTGAAAAATATTATACAAGAAATGTTATATACATTTAAAATGGGTGCTGTATGTTAATTTGAAAAGGCGGCCTCAATGGTTGGACAAAAATGAGGCTCCGCAGCCCACTCCAAAACCTGACTTGCATGCGAAAAAAGTGATGTTGTGTGTTTGGTGGAATTTTAAAGGAATTCTTCATTATGAACTTTTACCATCTAACCAAACCATTACAAGTGCAGTGTTTAGTGCCCAATTGGAAAGGTTAGCCCAAGCTTTAAGAGAAAAAGAACCCACGCTGATTAATCGGAAGGGCGTAATTCTTCACCACGATAACGTACGACCGCATACTGCAAGAATCACTGCTGAAAAACTGCGCCAGTTGGAATGGGAAGTTCTCCCTCAACCTGCATATTCTCCTGATATTGCCCCTTCCGATTACCATTTGTTTCGTTCTTTGCAAAACTTTCTTCTTGGAAAAAAATTTAATAATGAAGAATGCCTCAAAAATGCATTGACCGAATTTTTTGCATCAAAATCACAAGAATTTTACAACAGAGGGATTAAAATGCTTCCTGAGCGTTGGGCACAAGTAGTAGAAAACAACGGCAACTATATTGTTGATTAAATTTTGTTGTATTGTTTAAATAAATTCGATTTAAAAAAGGTATTAGAAAACGACATTAATTATTACTAGACCTAATATTTTGGCCATATCCGAGCTCACACTAGTAGTCTACCTGGACCTTAAACTCAAGGCAATGAGATAATTGATCAGGCCACAAAAATTTTGTTTACCCAAGAACAATTAGCAGAGCAATTTTATGCCATCCATCATCTGAATAGTAACAGCCTCCGACTCCAGTTTAAAATTACCAATAAAGCAGCTAGACAAATAGTCAAACAATGTCAGTCCTGCCCGGAATTACTCTCTGTGCCACAATTGGGGCTTAGTCCCTGAGGTTTATTGCCCAGTCATTTATGGCAAATGGATGTGACTCATGTCCCTAGTTTTGGAAAATTAAAGTATGTACATGTTACTATTGACACATTTTCCGGATTTCTAATGGCCACTTTACAATCCAGAGAGGCGAGTAAACACTGTATCACCCATTGTTTAAAATGCTTTGCCACTATGGGACAACCCAAAAGTCTTAAAACTGATAATGGGCCTGGTTATACTGGGGAAAAAATTCAAGTATTTTGTGCACAATTAGGTATAGTTCATAAAACTGGAATCCCCTATAATCCTCAAAGACAAGGTATTGTGGAAAGAGCTAATAGTACTCTGAAACAGCAATTACAAAAAATAAAAAGGGGGGAACTATACCCCCTGACACCGCAAAATTATATTAACCATGTTTTATTTATTTTAAATCTTTTAAATTTGGATTCGCATGGAAAATCTGCGACTCAAAGGTTTTGGTGTACAACATCCCAGCACACCTATGCACAAGTGCACTGGAAGGACCCTCTTACAGGGCAATGGTCAGAACCAGATCCAGTACTAATCTGGGGAAGAGGGCATGTTTGTGTTTTCCCAGAGGATGCTGAAAGTCCACGCTGGCTCCCAGAGAGGCTGGTACGCCAATCAGGACTAGTGCCTAGAGGGAAAAAATGAAGAGGCTACGTCTGAGTGAATCTGAGCACCCAGAGCCTCCTGCGACCCGACATCTTCCATGGAGACAGTGCTATGGGGACAATGTGACTCAAATACCGATACTTGGACTTAATCTCAGCATTTATGATTGGATACCGGTAAACAAGTCCAACCCTCAAGACAATTTGCAAGGATTTGTAGAAGGGCTATGGACATTAGACCATAAGACTTATCAGACTGATTTGTGGAAACTAAGTGCTAGTATGGGGCCCTTTTTGGCCATAGCTAGGGGCAGCTCCAATCTAAAGATCATGGAAATTATTGCATGTGTTCCTGAACCTTATGCATTGCTTTTGGGGAATGTTCATATTACTGTCCATGACTCTGTATATAACGTTTCTTGTATCAAATATAATCTCACTAACTGTGTTACCTCAGTTGAGGATGATACCAAAATTGTAGTGCTATATCAGCCAGCCTTTGTAATGATACAAGTTAATATTACAGGACCTTGGTATGAAAAAAAGGGATTACCGATATGGAAAGAGGTTAACACAGCACTAGCCCATACCAAAATATTTGTAGGATTATTGATTGCTGGAATCACAGCCCTTATTACCCTTGTTGCTTTGGCACAGACTATTCAAACAGCACATTATGTTAACGATCTGTCGGGAAAAGTCTCCCAAGCATTAGGAGCCCAAGAAAATATAGATAGAAAATTTGAAGAGAAGCTAAATGTCCTGTATGATGTGGTTCAGGTCCTAGGTGAACAAGTTCAAGGTTTAAAAGTTAGGAATCAGCTTCGATGCCATGCTGAATATCAATGGATTTGTGTTACTTCTAAGCATTATAACGAGAGCCAGTTTACTTGGGAACAAATTCAGAGACATCTATTTGGCATATGGCATACAGAAAATGTTTCATTGGACTTGCTACAATTACATAGAGAGATACTGTGGATAAAGAATGCACTTCCATTAGATACTAGCATAGCTGAGAGCGCTGAGAACTTTGTCCATCAGCTTATGAGACAAGTGCCATCCCTTGGTACCTTTCAGCATCTAGTCATAATAGTATTAGGAACACTGGCTCTGTTATTGCTCATATTATGCCTTGCTCCTTTGTTACTTCGCTTACTGGTTAAGAATCTATTTGGAATTAAAGCAGCACTTCACAGTATCCATTTACAGCTGCAAGCTCACAAACAATCTCCTGTTTAATTAAAAGAAAAGGGGGAGATGTGGGGAGCTGCCCTGAAAACAGGGGTCTCACTTGTTGAGACATAGCTCTCTTTTCCTCCCTCGCTGCACAGCAAGTAGTGGAAAACTACTGCTGTTTGCAGTTATCAGGAATTGTTTTTACTTGCAGCACAAGGACTGTGTGCAATGCTAGCCTTGACATTTACTTGACTTGGTTAAAAAATAGTCAGTAGACTTAGTGGCGCAAAAATATTTTTCGTAAACAAGGAACTTACTGCTTTTGCCTAGACTGCTGTGTGTGTTTAAATGTGCTGTTTGGAATAAACTCGGGACTGCCGACCCCATCTTTTCTTGTCTGTCATTTTTTCTCATTCTCACTGGCACTCAACTACAAGCACCTGAACTCTATCAAGCCCACATCACTCAGGCAGGTGGAGCCATATGTTCGGACCATAGGTTCAAGTTTACAACTCCAGCTGTTGGCTATAATGGTGCTGGGAGGGCTCTGCCCTCAAAGTTGGGACTGGCATGTGGCCACCAGAGGCTGTGCCCTCTCATCAGTCTGAGGCTTGAGCCTGTCCAAATACTGTAGCTGTGCACCACAGCCCCCTAGCTTGGAGGTCTCTGATCCCTGCGCACCTCCAACCGTGCACCGAGCCCCCAGCAGAAGCCGGCCTATCTGCTGGTCTTGGGGGCTGCAGGTGCAGGCCTCTCCGGGATGTGGGCTCAGTGCCCAGACTGCTGGGGGCAGCCGCTGGCTCTGGAGGAGTCACAGGTCCCTCCTGGAAGAAAGAGAAAAGGCCACAAGAAGCTCAGGCTGAGCATCTGGAGAAGTTGAGGCTGCCAGGCGGGCCTCTGCCTCACTGTCCCCTCGAGCTGGATGGCCTGTAAGGTTAGGGTGGGCAGCAGTGTGTCCCACCCAGTCAGCACCAGCCTCCTTCTGCTTGATGACAACGTGTGAACAATGGGGAACACAGAAGATGTGCTCCTGCTCAGGCACACACTCCATACCGTACCTCGCCCACTGGTCCCGCAGTCCCAGCTGTCCCCACCATGGTCTGCCATACACCTGTGCCATCCTCAGAGGCTGGCAGCACCAGCCTGAAGAGACGGGGTCCACAGGCTGCAGCTGCCACCCGCCCTGTGCCCCCACATCAGAGAGCCAGGCCCAGGGCTAGATGGGCAGCCAGCCCTGGATATGGCTAAGCTTTTCTATGACCCGACAGCAGGGCTGCTGAGCAGCTGTCCCCAGAGCAGCTGGAAGTTGCAGCTGCGCAGCCCAGGCTCCAACCCAGGAATCTCAGGCAAGGGGGCCCTCGGCTCTGGGCAACTACAGGACGTTTTCTCCTCTAGTCTCCACGGAGGGGACTCCTGTGGTTGGCCCTGCCCTGCGCTCTCTCCTGAGATTTCACAATAGCCCCCCTGTGCCCCTCCTAAGGGCGCCTACTGGCATTTCTGGTCCTGGGTCCTCCCGCACCCCCTCACTCACGGGCTCGGGGGCTGGGCATCCCCCACGCCTCCCAGTGGGTTGAAGGGTGGGTGGGCCATCTTGTCCCAGGTCAGGGCGTACATTCCTAGGGAGGAGCAACAGGACCTAGTCACCTCCTGGGAACCTCTTCCTGCCTCCCCTCTGGCCGCCTGGGGTCACAGGTCACCGATGGACAGCAGACATGGGCTAGTCAAAGGCGAAGTTGTCTGTGCTCACCCATTTCCCCTTCTGCTTCAAACCCCTAGCTCCATGGTCCAGGATTCACGAGGGTCAGCTTTTCACTGGACAGGATGGAGAGGGCGTGAGGCTGCCTTCAGCCAGGGAGGGCAGGCTGAAGGGACACCTTCCCGGGTCCTCTCCCGGTCCCCAGGCCTCTGCTCTCTGCCCTGGAAGCTAGTCAGATCCCAAATCCAGAAAGAGGTGCCTGAGGCGCCCGCTTCCCTCCCTTCCTGGGGCCTCTCTGGAAGAACAGGACCTGCCACTCCAAGCTCTTTCCAGTGAATTTCAAAAAGAGAATACTAAGTAAAGTTGAAAACTAACAAGGTAATTTGGGGAGAGAAACAGATTCAGGTTCCAGAAGCTTCCACCTGGAAGGGGAACAATGACTGAGGGTGCTTTGCACAAGGTAGGCGAAGGGTCTGGCGGGGACATTTTGCTCCGACCCCTTTCTCTGTACCTCGGACTGCTTAAGAGAAAGGCAAGTTTTAAACAGCTTAAGTCAGCAAAAGACAGCGCAACCATGTTCCTGAGGCCCCGCCCACTCAGGGTCCCTGGTGGCCAGGGGGGTCAACTCAGCCTAATTCCGGAGAAGGGCCCAGCAGGGTCCTCTTGCTCAGACAGAGGCAGGCAGATTGGCAGCACCTGCTTAGCGCACCACCAGCCAAGCCAAACACCAACACCTGTGGCGGCTACGGTGGGCGCCTCCTGGGGAAGAGCCGGGGCTAACTCTCATCCCACCCGAGGTCCGGCCAGACCTCACAGAAAGCAGCTGCCCTGAACCAGCCTCTGCCTGTGGTCTCCAAGGCTTGGCGGGAATACGCAGCCACTGGCCAGCAAAGGGAGACCAGGGGGGTCAGAACAAGGCTGGGGAAGCGGGAAGACAAGTCCAGGGTGACTGGTTCTGGCCTCAGCGCAGGGTCAGAAAGGCACCTCCTTCGGGCAGCTCCCTGCCTGGGGGTGCGGGGGGGAGGGAAGGGGAGAGGGAGGCGGACTCCAGTAGGCCTAGGGCAGGTTCCACTCCCAGCGCCCACGGCCCAGGACCCACGGGCTGGGCGGGCTCCGCGCAGAGCCACCTGCCTGTGGGTGGGCAGGCCGAGCCCAGGTGTGGCCGGGCGTGGCTGAGGGAGGGACGCCGCGGGGGGAGCGCTGTGCCTGGAGGTGAGGCAGACCCTGACTGGGAGCCCAGGGACCGCGGGAGGGCGGTCCGTGTTGGGGAGATATCGCCCACCTTTGGGGAGGGACTGAGGCAGGGATGCTGCCAAGGCCGGGCCCACTGCCCTACCTGTCTTCCTCAAGGTCACAGATGGAGCTGGAGGAGGAGTCCAGTCCTGACTGTTGCCCATCAAATGCCCAAGACCAGCCAATCAGCGGTAGTCGGGGGAGGGTGCCTGGCGCCAGCGGCCAATAGGAGGGCGGGTCCGCCAGCCCCGCCCCCAGGCTGAGGTCCTCAGGTGTGAGCAGGGAGCTGCCTGGCATCCAGCTGAGGGGCTTCATGGAGAAGGAGCCTGGAAAGGTGTGCTGCTGGCGGGCCCCAGGGAGCTGGGAGCCGGGAGCTGGGCTGTGCAAGGGCGCAGGAGGGCTGGAGCAGGAGCCGCTCCGGGGTTGGTGGTCTCAGTGTTCTGGGTGTGAAATGCGAGCAGGTGCTGCGCTGCCCAACAGGTGGGTCTGAGCCTTCCAGCCCTTGCCTGGAGGGCAGTTTGCCTCTAGGAGAAGTTCCGGGGCCCCTTGAGGCTGATGGCTGGCTACACAGGTCCAGGAGGCGGGTGGTGCAAACCATCAAAAGTAGGAAAATGCAAGATGCTAAGGGCCTACGGTGAAGTCAAACAATATGCCACTTCAAAAACATTCTCCCAAATATGTGGGGACTGACTTTACATCCTGCCACGTGGTTGGAGGTGGGGAATTGGAATCTGGGTTCCTTTAAACGAGGACACGCCCCAGCCGGGTTGACTCCGTGGGTGGGACGCCTGCCTGTGGACCGAGGGTCCTGGGTTTGATCAGGTCCACGCACCTGGGTGCAAGCTCCATCTTGGGCCTGGTCCGGGCGGGTGGGGGAGGCAGCCAGCTGATGTCTCTCTCTGACATGGGTGTGTCTCTCACAAATACATCAGTGTTTCTCTCTGTCTCTACCTGTCCCTTCCAATCTCCAAAAATCAGTGGGAAAATATCCTGGTGAGGATTTACAAAGAATAAGTAAATCACAGTGGAACACTGAACACTCCAGTGGGAATGTGCAATTGGTCATCTTAATCCTGGGGTGTAGCACCCGCTGTGCTTACCCTCAGCTCTGCCCCACGCTGCCAATGGTCCTGTCTTAGCTCCTGCACAGGGACTGGGAGAAGTTGATCCTGTCCACCAAGGCTCCATGGGCCTTGCCATGACCTCCCGGTGGAGCTCTGAAAGGACAGTGTCTGGTGTCCAAGCCCTCCCCATCAGAAACCTGCCAGGACCCCCCACAGATGAAAACCCACCATAACACGATCTTCCCTGGCCAGGACCGAAGGTGTCTGAACAGACTTGCAGCCACGAAGGGAGAAGGTGACCCCTCAGTGCCTAAGATTTCCAGTGGGCAGGGGAGCTTCGTGAGAGACCCAGCAGGCCTCCAGACCTAACCACTGCCCAGCCCGGGAGAACCACCCCCCCTCGTTTCACCCCTTTCCCCCCTACACACACAGTGGCAAGGACAGATGTGATGTGATATGTCTACCAAGTAACAAGGACTTATGCTCCCAGGTGTGACCTCCCTAGATTGGCAGGCACTAGGCTGTCATATGTTACCCAAGGTTACACACTGTGACAGCAGGAGTCAGAAAGGAGACTAGAACCACTGTCTATGGCGAGTGCGACTACTTTTGTGGTAAGCTCTTCCAAAGACACACCCTGAGACCACCTGGAGACCAGCTTGCTCCAAGGTCTGCAGTCAAGTGAGGTGATAGGTGCCTGGCTAAGGAATGTGGGTGTCTGGTGACCAGAGTTCTAGCTTCTGTATTGTCCTGTCATTGAGGAAGTGACATCACGTGTGTAAGGTTCCATTACCCCATTGCTCCCATCACTTACAGAACAGACTTCCACAAAACTACTCAAGACCTGACTCCTGTCCCATTGTTTCCAGTTCCTAATTAAAAGGAAAAAAAAGGGGGGGTGGGGGAGGACACCTCAGGATTCCTGAATGAGCTCTGTCTTCACTCTAAGCCTTTACCCATATAGGAACCCATGACTGGAAAAACTTCTCACATCCCATTCCACTGGTTTCCAAAAACAAGAACCAGTCATTAGATCCTTGTCCTGGACTTAGAATTCTGGGGTGGGTGTCCCATCAAGGTCCCCAGGTCACAGAGCTAGAAGAGTGGCTGGACATTCCCAGGACACAACTCTCTCAGATGCCACAAGATGTGGAGGCCCTGAAATAAGCTCTACAACCCAGTTCCCTTAAGCGATTCTGCATCTGCAGGAATCTGGTGAAAGTAAAGGTATGTTGAGAGTCTGGAAACCACCACCAGGACCCATAGTTTCAGGCTGCTGAGGGATTTTGCCCAGCCACAGACCCGGTGATGCCTGCATTACATCAGGGCTTTCACAGGACACAGGACTTCTCCATCATGTCCCTAAGTGCTATCTTCTCTCTTCTAGTATGTTCTTCCTCTGAGAAGTTTTGAAAAAAGTTAGAAACCTAACTCACACCATGCCCCTCTTTGGATCACAGTCATTAATGGGAGAAGTTTCCTGCAAATGAAAGTAAAAACTCCTCACACAAAACTTTGCTTCATCTTTGCTTCCTTTAGGTGTAAAACAGACCGGGATTTCCCCAATCATCCCTCCTCAGTCATATGACCCCAGCCTTACATACTGTCTTTTCAGCCTGTCACCTTCTCCTGTCCAGTCACACCATGTGGCAACCTCAAGTAACTCACTGTTCAGACACTGAGACCTGGACTACAGGACTGTTAAGCACCAACACCCAAGTTTGGAGGGTAAATGAGGTGAGGCTGAGTTGAACTCTGGTAGCAGAAAGTCGTATGGGAGGCAAAGAGAATTCAATTTTGTCCTGTTACTCAACCTCCTCAGACACACAACTGCATTGCGGCGAAACAGCCTCTGATGGCCCCTGACTCAGCAATGGAGACTCTGATTCTGTGAACACACTGCATAGGTCAAATTCACCACCAAGAGAAAGACTCTGGAAGTCAAACTCAAACCAATGAGCACAGAGATAATGTGCTTCTCCTGGGCTTCAATGACTAAACCCAGCCCCCCTTAGTGCATGGCCCTTTGGGTAATGTAGCAATCTAGCCTTGCATGTGGCACTAGGATTCCCAATCACCCACTGACCATTGGGAATATTGTTGTGGTAAGTGCAAGTGGCAACTGACAACTTTAGGTTTTAGGAGATCGTCACAGGTTTCTAGGGAGTGTTGTCTATAAAACTTAACTCCTGTTTGGAAACATTATTTCAGATTCCGTGACTCTTAGAATGCTCCATCAGGTGAAAAGTATAATTTCAATTATTTCTTAAGACTACAAATCTAAATGGATAAATATTTGCAAAGGTATTTTAATTGACTTTTACAGAGAGAAGAATGATAGAAACACAGAGTGGCTTCCTTCTCCATGGCCCCCTAATGGGCTACAGGCCATAACCACAGCAGGTGCCCTCAAATAATAACTGAACCAATAATTTTTCTGTGCATCAAACTAAGCTCAACAAGCTGAGACATTTCAGCTTGGCTCTTTTTTGTTTTTTATCATAAAAACATTACCTTATTAAGAGGAAAAGCAGGCTATGAGGGAATATATTTAATCCTATCCAACTGGTTTAAAACGCAAATGTAAAAGGATATATAGGCCAACACATTGACATTTTCTATATTGTCTGTATGTCTGTCGTCAGTACACATTTAAGAGTTACTGAATGTTTACTACATGTGCCAAGCTTTGATTCAATGCTTCACATGAATTATTATTTCATTTAATTCTCTTTGCAATTTGAGATGGTTTCACCATTTATTTGATGGGGAGGGAATTCAGGCTCAGAGTCTCAATATAAATTGATCCTTTGTAGAGTTAATAAAGGCAGGGCTGGAAGACAAACTCATGTGTCTCTAACAACCTTGCTCTGCCTTCTGATTTCAGGCTCTGCTCACTTTTAGAGGGTGGAATCGGAAATGCATTTCCATTAGGACAGGCTCGATGTTTTGTGAGTAATGAGCACCTCCAAAGCTTTAGTGGCTTAGAGTAAAGAAGGTATCTTTCTTGTTCATAGTACATGAATACCCTGGTTCTGCTGGAATCAGGATAAAGGAGCAGACAAAATGTAGGTTCCTGCTGGTTATCAGAGATAGACAGAGAGGGTGGCTGGTCTCACTGGTTCCAAACTCTTCTGTTAAAGGTTACAGGCTTGACTCCCACATTTTATTGGTCAAAGCATATCACTGGCTGCAGCCAACATCAGCATCTGTAGCAGAGCCTGACCTACTTGATGAGCCACAGGAAGGGAACAAATGGTGCCAACCTCTTTTAAGGCTGCCTAGGGGCAAAGGATAGGAGTGGGGACTGGTAAGAAATGACAGTGGAAGTCAGACAGGACAGTTTGCTTTCTCCTCGTCCACCCAGACTTTGTTCCCCAGCTGCCCAATACTTAATATTCATAGTTTTGAACTTCAAAAAGAAGGAGTTTGGTCAGATATCATTGGCAAAAAACTCAGAACCCACTTCTGAGGTAAATCCCTGCTGCCAGGGTTCCCCCATTGTGATGGATGTGAAGACCACATGTTAATATTATTGAATGGGAAGGTTACTGGACTGCAAGTATTCCAGTGTCCATGTTCTTTTATATTAACAGTAGTCACTACACTGCCTCCAAGATTCGTTGTCATTTGCATTGTTCAGGTGAGTGCTCCATCACGTGGAGCTGATTGGAAAAACGCTGACATTAACATCCATGGTGATCCTGTGGTTTCCCTTCATTCTGTGCAGGAACTTGCACTAAATGTGGTCCCTTCATATTTTCCCCATTCCCACTTCAGAGAGCACTGAGCCCATTCTGCCTTCTGGCCCATTGTTACCAGGTGTTCATGCACATTCAATAGATTGGATATCCGGGAGTGATGCTCAGAGCAGCTTAGGCACCTTCATCTATAAGGTGTTGGCCAGGATTTCCTATGGGCAAGGGGATGACCTGCTTTCCAGGGATTGGCAGTCCCAAAGGAACCCCAGTCTGTACCATGGGTGTCCAATTCCTCATTCCCAAGGGAACTCAGGGACCTAGGAATTTAACCCCTCAGCTCTCCCCATATGGACACACCCACTTATAAAATTTCTAGGAAACCAGGATCCCCCAGACCTCCTCAAAGTCCTAGAGTCTTCCCAAAACAGCACCTCCACATTCTATAAGTCCTTTCTGTCATCAGGCTCTTCCCCAGGTCCCCACCTTCTGCCAGCCCAGGGTTCAATGAATTGACCCTTCACTTCATCCATCCTTGGGGTCTGAGATCCGACCCCCAAGGAGAAACCAGAGCCTGGAAAACCAGGGACAGAAGTTGCTCAGTCTGGAGTTCAGGAAGAACATATTGTCCTCTCCATCACCGCTAAGGAGATTTCCTATGAAGCTGACTGTTGCCATGACGTGCAGCCACACAAACTCATAGGGAAACATACAGACAACAGAAGCAGGGAAAACACTCAGGTACAGAGCACTCACAGCCTATGGTGGGCACCCACGTGCATAGCTTATGGCAAGGCTCATGGGGACCCACAGTGTAGACACTAGTAACACCTTGTCAGGAACATACACAAAACAACACACAGATAAGAAAATACAGGGTCACTCTGCATGTACCACAGGGCATATCCACACACAATGGACACATACAAGCACACACCTGACCAGACTCATATGGCTACAGAACACAGAGACAAAGAGGACACAAACAGATGCAGATACAATTAGGAACACTCAAAGGGGAAGCCAATTCACACATACAACCAACACACAACATGAAAATGTTGAGTCATACTAATTCACTGTCTTGAAAGAATTAGAAAGATTTAAGGTGCTTTCCTGGCCATGTGGCTCAGTTACTTGGAGTTTTGTTTTATATACCCATTCAAATAAAAGTACAGGTTTGGTTCCTAGTAAAGACACATACCTAGGTTGCAGATCCATCTCTGGTTAGGTCATTGATGGGAGGTAACCGATAGATATTTCTCTCACATCGATATTGCTTTTCTTCTCTTTATTGATCCCTTCCCCTCTCTCCAATCAATAAACCTATCATCTGGTAAGAATTTAAAAAGGAAAAAAAAATATTTAAGGTTTTGAGTTTTCAAGAGCATACTGTTAACTCTAAAACCATTTCTTTAGAACAGTTATCTGAATACTCTGAACTCAGAAGTCTGCCTTCTTTCTCATGAGGGACTAAGAGAATCAATATAATGGATGTTAGAATCCTTTCTAATTTTGTTTTAAACAAATAGGATAGGCTTATGTATAATTTTCATAACCTGTTTTTATCTTTATCATATGATATTTTTATATTAAAAACAAGAAATTGGCCTTCTGGGATGGTTCAGTATGAGGAGTATGGTCCCATTCATAGAAAGGTTTCCAATTGGATTCTCAGTGAGGAAACAGGAAGGGGGGGCATGGGAGCTCAGTGCTCAGTGTGAGAGCTTGTGGAAGCCAGCTGATGAGAATTCACTCTCTACCTTCCTCTCCCTTTAAAAACAATTAAATAATATTTATATAAATCTATTAGGATTTGTGGTCTTCAGGAGTAATTGAAATAATACATTTCACCTCAAGGAGCATTCTGAGCTTCACAGATTCTGAAATAATATCTCCCAACAAAAAGTCAATTTTAGACAACACTCCCCAGACCCCTGCCAACAGCCACTGCAGCCTAATGTATCATTTCCCAGTGACACTCCAGCTCCCAAACACCAACATTCACCATAGTCAGTGAGTGACTGTGAGAGAAGTTAGCTTGACACATAATCAGACAGGTCAGGGGTCCAGTGCAAAAAAAAAGGCAGGTGTAATATGGGCAGGGGCAGACACGGCAGTTTGAACAAGCCTAATGACAGACACCAACCATGCAGAAATAATAAAATGTTTCTGAACTCAACACAAAAGGCATGGAGAACTATGGAGTGTCTTCAACAATAAGGTGAACTGAGGCATAGAAACAGGAAAATTTCAGGTTCCTTGATGGGAAGTAATAAGAGAAGGAATCAATCAGGTGATGACAAGGATAGATGGAGACAAAGCTTATAGCAAATATCTACCCCTAGTCCACAAGTCTTCATGACCAACCCATTCTTGGGCCCCCTCCCTGCATGGGGAGTCTGAATCTGCTTGCAATAAATTTGACACATTTTTGCTGAAATATTCTGGTCAGTGATTTCATTCTTTGGCTTCACAAGACAAGAACACGGAAAAATCCTCACTTCACCATTCCTGTTACAAATTTGTATGCAAATCCCACCTGGAAGGATTCAAACAGTATATTAAATAAAAGGCAATGTACCTAGTTATGACTAGGTTTAGCTAATAAAAGCCAGGCGAGAGGCATACTATCCAGGTACACGTGGTTAGAGCTGGACTTCCTGTGTTTTTACCTGGTGGTTAAGTTGACCTCTTTGGTCTCTTTCTAGAGACAGGCTTCCGAGCACCAGTACTCCATTAAGTTCAGACATCTGAGGCTTGTTGAGTACAAACAGGCCAGGATTGGGGACTCTGTGCCTCTCAGACTCCTCTCTGCTTACAGAGTTGGGCTCACCTGATTTAACCCCCCAGTCTTGGGTGCCAGTGCCTTTCAGGTCCTGCAGCTCAGGCCGCAGCATCAGGGACAGTGAGTTGCTCCTGGGTAACACAGGGTATGATGGGGAAAGAGGGTAACATGCTGCAATACCACCACGTGAAGATTTAGTGGTGTGACAGAGCTGGAAGGATTTTGGAAACTCAGGCCTTGTTTTGTGTTTAAAGGCAACAAAGAAGATGAGGCAAAGTTTCAAATGAGGAGTTTTACTTTCATTCTCAGGAAACAGGGCCATGGATGGTCCCGAACAAAAGAGGGACATTGTCTGAGGTAGGGTTGTAACTTTCCTAAGCAGCTCAGAAGAAGAACAGATTAGAAGAGAGAGGACAGCAGTTAGGGACAGGAACAAGTCCTATATAAGATAAAGTTATTGGCAAGAATGTGCACTGAGAATTGAGCCCTGAAGTAATGCAGTCATCTTCAGGTCATGTGGCCACATTGGCTGGGCAAGGGTACTGAGCAGCCTGAGCCCATGGATCCTGGCGGTGGTTGCCAGGCTCTCAACACACATTTCTATTTCCACAAATTTCTGCAAATGCAACAACTCTCGGGGGTACTGATCTGTGGAGCTGGCTTTAGGGCCTCATTCTTTTATGCTCCTGAGACTGCCTTACAACTGTTCTAGTCCTTGGATCTGGAACACTAATCCCAGAATCCTAACTCCAGGTCTAGGGTCCTGTGAGTGGTCCCTGTTTTTGGCAATTAGTGCAATGGTATGTTGGAGGTCCTCCCAGGCACAGTTTCCAGAATGTGCAAAGGCTTGAGGTGAAGACTGAGCTGGGTCAGGGAGAGAGATAGAGAGAGATAAAGAGAGAGAGAGATAAAGAGAGAGAGAGAGAGAGAGAGAGAGAGAGAGAGAGAGAGAGAGAGAGAGATCAATGATAAGATAGAATTATTGATCAGCTGCCTCCTGCACACCCTGCTCTGTGGAACGACCCTACAAACTGGGCATGTGTCCTGACCAGGATTCCAATCTTTACTTCCAATCTTCACTTTCAGGTTGATGCTCAACCACTGAGCCACACTGGCTGGGCTGATGGCAATAGTCTTCACTGCTTGTCAATATTTGCTGCCATTGAGGCTGGGCTGGTCCTCCCAAGAAATGATGGTCACCATTTTAATTTTATAATAGCAAAGGGATATCTAGGATTTATATGGGACCACATTGTAAGGCTTTCCTTAGATATATGTATAACTGGAAATGCACTTTTTAATGTACACTATTTGGTGAAGTTGAACATGATGTAAAGCTTAAAAACATCACAGATGAAATACGGTTCTCAGTTACCCACATCCTTGATGGGAAAAAAGTAGGCTTGTTGATGTGAGTATGCCAAACAGACAGATAATTCTCTTTTTTGAGTAGCTAGTTTATATGCTGCATTTTTATTACATGTTGAAAGCAAGGGAGAGGGAAAGAAACAGCAATCATCTGCCTCCTGCATGACAAATTATTGGGTATTTAGGAAGGAATGTGCTCTGACCTGGAAGCAAACCAGTGGCTTTCAGTGAGCATGATCTCACCCAACAAAATGAGGCACAAGAGGCCAGTTTATATCTATGTTTTTATTTATAAATGATTGTATTATTTTCAGTAGCAATAATTCTATGTAAATCTACATATGCCACACCCTGACAGCACTTTGGTCAGCTTTCTGCCTCCCAGCCCTCCATTCAGGCATTGATTTACCTTCCTGCACAATAGAGTTGTTCATAATTTTATTGGCACTATAAGGTGAATTCTCTTTAACAAACACTGGCTTCCTTCATGCTACACAAATATTTTGAGATTTGACACTATTATTTATGCAAATAGTTAATTTTTCATTTCTAGGAAATATTGAATTCTCCACTTTAACTATTGAGTTGTCTATGGTTACAGTTATTTCTACATTTGGGGTTTTATATATTCAACATCTGGGCCCTAACCGGTTTGGGTCTGTGCAAAGAGCATTAGCTTGTGTAGGAGGCAGCTAATCAATGTTTCTTTCTTATCAATGTTTCTAACTCTATCCCTCTACCTTCCTCTCTGTAAAATAATGAATAAAATATATTCAAAACAATTTTTTAAAATTATACAGCTGGGAATGTTGTATTCTGTTCTTTCTACAGGTGTTTGTCTTAGGTATCATTCTGTTCCAGGTGACTGTGAGTGTGTCACATTTTAACATGTGGGGAACTGTGATCTAAAGTGGTTCAATCACTTGGCCTTCCCACCACCCACAATAATGAAAATTCTGTTTTTTCTGCAACCCGGCCAGAGCATGTGAAGGTTAATCTTTTTCAATACTAGCTCCATCAGTGAATATTGTTAAATTGATTTTGTTTTAATTCCGTTTCCCTAAAAATGTTTGGTGGTGATCATTTCACATGCAGTTCTTTACACTGTCTTTATTTCCTTTGGCAAAATGTCTGCTCGGGATTTTTGTCTACTTTTAAAGTTAATTTATTTTTCTTTCTTTTTTTTAAGTTAATTTCTTATTTTAACCAATAGGAAGACATTGCAGCCTCTAATACATATGTTTGAATTTCACTCGTTCCTCAATGACTCAAGTGACTTCTTTGCCATATAAAATTCTTGGTTTGGAATTCTATATACAAATAGTTTTTTCTCAATTTTTACTTTATGTATGAGTTATAGCCCACTTGTACAATACACTTATAAGTTTAATTGCATTGTTCACATTTTCTACTGGTGAACTTTAAGTATAAGCATTTAATAATACATTAAGTGAAGTCTAGGAAATAGTGCACATTACAAAAGTGCCTTCCCTTGCTCATCAGTTATACATACACCTAAGTAACGTCTTGAAATGTGGATCCATATAAATCCTAGATATCCCTCTGTTGTTAGAAAATTAAGATGACAACCCTATATAGACACGACCATCCCTCTCCTCGTTTCTTGGGAGGACCAGCCTCGCCTTAGTGCCAGCAAATATTGGCAAGCAGGATTTTGCTGGCGTAAATACTCATCACCACAGTTTGGCACATCAAACTGCCAAAATGATGCCATTGAACATGCACTTAAGATATTTCATTAGTAACTCATATTTTATTTTCAGCACACTTGATACAGTAGCAATGAATATGCATGAGAACATTTGTAATTAAACAGCTGAGTTATTGGAAAGTGACAAGTTTTAAACATTTTTAAAACATTTGATATAAGTGTAATTAAATTAAATTTTAAATATATATATATTTTAATTAGTTTTTTATTAGAGAAGAGAGAGACAGAAACACCAATGATGTGAGAGAATCACTGATTAGCTTCCTCCTGCAGGACTCCACCCCCACACTGGGAATTGAGCCTGCAACCCATGTTGTGCCCTGACCAGGATAAGAATCACGACTTCCTGGTTCTTAGGTCAATGCCCAACCATTGAGACACACCAGCTGGGCTTCATTATTGAAAAAAAAAAAAAAAGTGTAGTTTACATTGTTGATACAATTACGAATGTCTCCAATTTCCACCCTGTGTATTCTTGGTGGATCACTTGCAGTCCTAATATCCTCTTCCCCTAGGAGATCTGTCCACCTTTTACAATGAGCTAAGCCTATGGATGCGTCTTATTGCTCCCCAGCCATCACTCTCTCTGCCACAACACTTGTATTCACCAACTCATTGGTTTGGTTTCTAGCTGGGCTCCACTGTTTAGAAAACTACATTACCCAGAAAGAACTGCACAAGTGTAGGCGGAGTCAAAGGGAATTATATAGCCAGTTGGGGCAGGACTTCTGCTTTCCTCCTCACAGTGGTCATTTTAACTTCTTAGGTTTTTGTTCACAGATTCTCAGGCTTCGGGGCACCGAAGGTGAGTAGAAGGAGGCCTGGGAGGCCACTGCCTGTAGTGCAGGGTGTTTTTGAGGTGTCTGGAGCCCCAACAGCCCGAGATTGTCATCTACCTGCCTCCTGGTTCCTTTCTGCTCACAGTGTCCCTGCAGCCTGACCCCCTGAACCCTCAGGTCCTGCCACCCAGGTCCCGGCTCTCAGGATGTGAGTCCCTCCTAGTGACACATGGGTGATGGGGAAGAGGGTTAAAGGCGTCAGTGCCACCTTGAAAGGAGGCGATGGTGGGACTGAGCAGGGAGGATTGGGAAACCCAGGCCTGTTTGGAATGTAAAGGAAACAAAGAGCTGAGCTGTGGTATTTGCATGAGGAGTTTTACTTTCATTCTCAGAATGCTGGGGCCATAGATGGTTGTGAAAAAAGATGGACATTTTCAGATGCAGAATTCTAACTTTTCCTAACATTGCTCAGAGGAAAAATAGACTAGAAGACAGAGGACAGCAGCTGTGGACAGGAAGGGAAATCCTGTAAATGATAACTGGAAAGCGTAAGCACTGAGATCTGAGCCCTGAGATCATACAGGCATCTGGAGGGCACCTGGCCTCTGGACTTGAAATATAGTGGCAACCATACTTTGGTAAAAACTGCTGTTTGAATTTTAACCTTGCTATCTGACTTCAACCTTCTATTACTTGCTTAAACAATAGGGTAGTTACAGGAGATTGACTCCCACTGACTCAGTAGCTTCAGGGGTAGAAACTATAGATAACCTTTAGTTCTGCTTTTGTATTATGGGCAAGATAGGGCCACATTCCAATGTCTAGCAGGATGTGACTGGGAACTGACCCTGTCGGCTGTCCCCAGTCTTTAGAATTTAGTATTTAGGATTTAGAATTTAGAACAAAGGAAAATTCCTGTGGTTTGAACCTTTAAAAGGGTCTGCCTACCCCTGAAAAGGTGCAGTCATTTGGAGACCACCTGCCTGTGGTGCTCTCCCGGCTGTCCTGGCCAGTCAATAAATCCTTGCCTGCTTTTTTAAAATTAATTAATCAGCCTCCGGTGGTCTTATTTTTGAACCCAGGGTTCGAACCCACAGCAGACTGGGCAAGGGTACTGAGCAGCCTGAGCCCATAGAGCATGCTGGTTCCCAGGCTCACAACAGACCATAATATTTCCACAAATTCCTGAAAATCAGAAATGATTATGTGTACAGGTTTGTGGAACTTATTTCAGTGCTTCACATACTTATGGCCCCTGAGATAGTAGAGTTCTGGGACTGTCACCCTCTCTTGTAGCCCTTGGACCTGAGGACTTTGAACAGACACTAAGCCCAGAATCCTAAGGCCAGGACTAGGGCTTCATGATGTGGACCTTGTTTCTGGCAACCACTGTAGTGAGTATGAGGTCCTCCAGACATAGGTTCCAGAATGGGCAAAGGCTTGGAGTAAACAGTGAGCTGAATCAGGAACCTGCAGGTATGTTTTAAAATACATATATATTTTTATTGACTTTAGATGTAGGAAGGATGGGGTCAGTGAGAGTGACAAAGCAACAGGGATGAGCACACACACACACACACAAAAAAAAAACCACAAAAAACGGATTGGTTTCTTCCTGCACAATCTCTACTGTGGATTCAGCCCAAAACCCTGGCATCTGACCTCACAGCAGTGCATGGGTCTATACTCACCAAAATCATCTAGGACAGTATATCACTTTAATGCAGGGAATCATGGTCAAGTTGGTAATGGTAGTAGTAATTCAGAAGGGACAGTGTGAGCCTGAGGACTGGTTTTCTTCCTGGGGTCACTGTTTGTGAGAAGTGGGAGTCACAACACAGCACAGGGTCAGAAGTTGCATGTAACGTGTGAGGGAAAGAAATTGTTCAGCAGTGGCCAAAGCCTTTAAAAGATGAGTGAACTTGAGGTTAGTGCAGGTCAAAGAGTAATTTAAATAAGGTGAGACTAGGGCTGGTACATATTAACTTCTCTAAACTCTCACCAGGATTTTGTTGTGACTCTTGGTGTGGCCTGGCTGTGGGGTGCTGTAGTCAGTGTTGTGGATTAGCTAGGAGGCTTGAGTGGTCATCTATGAGACTCACTGGACATGGTGCAGAGGGCCATTAGGGCTGGCACTTGAGTGGACTTTAAGTGAGAGTTGTGGGCTGTGACTAGTGAACGGACATCAAGTGAAGCATAAAAGGAGGTGGGCAATAGATAGCTGAGATCTGATTATTGTTCTTAATAGTTGAGGTTGAAGGAAGTAAACAGTCAGGGTGAGAGGCCTACATGCAGGAATCCAGGCTGCCTCTATGTGTGTGGACTATCAGAGTCTGTGTAGTGCTTGATCCTGATTCAATATTGCAACCATTCTCTGGACCACACATGCTGAGTAATAAGTAAAAGGCCAGGAGATGAGTATGGGGAAGTGCTGAGGCCAGAGTTGTGGAAGTGCAGGCATGAGAGAAGTGTAGTAGAAAGAGTGATGTGCACTTGGTGAGGGAATGTGAATTCATGGCCACAGCACCATGACATTGATATGAGTGACTGAAGGAAGTTTCTATTTCTGGTGGTTCCTGGATGTAACAATTAGGTGAACTTCTGGGTAATTGCCTGTAAATAGAGGTGCCTGGGTGCTAAATTCTCGGTTAAGAGCTTAGGTGACATTTAACTAACCATCTGCCTTTTGTTGTTGGTTTGACACACTGGTTTGACGTAGTGGAGTTTTATAAGCCTGTTACCCAGGCTTATAAAACTCCACTGGCATGGGTAAGAAAGAAGCGTAAGAGAGAACTATATTTTGGAGGTGGTGAAGTGTAATTTTGGAAAAGAAGGGATTAGGAAATAATTTATGCACAACATGGCATATTTGCATTTCCTTTGAAGCTGTGCCTCTGGGAAGGAAGCTGTGTGAGATGAATGTTGTTCAAGGAACTACCCGTGTTTCCCCGAAAATAAGATATCCTCTGAAAATAAGACCTACTTACAGGTTTCCTTCTGAGTGAAATATAAGGCATCCCCCTGAAAATAAGGCCCCCTCCTAGGCTAACCATGAGAGATTTGGTCCACTGATTGTGAAAGAAATGGAGTCACAAGAAATTCACCAGGAAATTCAGGAATTGGATTGTTATGATGATGTTCCAAAAGATGATGACATGACTGTTATTGAATAAATGAGTGAATTCTTGATACTGTGGGATTCACAGTTTGTCTAGTTTGTGTTGACAACTATCGTACTACTGAACCATATACAGGTAATAAATTTCCTTTATTTTCATTTAACAATAAATATTTACCGTATTCTTCTTCATGGAAAAATAAGACATCCCCTGAAAATAAGACCTAGCACATCTTTGGGAGCAAAAATTAATATGAGACACTGTCTTATTTTGGGGGAAACAGGGTATGTGCAGCAGGGAGTACAAAGCAATGGCCTCACCACATTGGGATTGGGGTCAAGAGGGTGAAGTGAGATGCCATGTTTTTGGTGTCTTAGAGGAACAATCTGAGGGACTACAATGCTATCTTCTGAGAAAACAGTATCAAATCACTCACACTGTCTTTCTTTATGGCCAATATCCCTCACTAACCTGTTTTTGACACCCAATCTATTGATAAGAGGCAGTGTGGCATACATGGGTGGTCCAGAGCTCAGGTTTCTCCTATCTACTCAACTGCCATAATTGTTGTTGGAAAAAAAATGTCAGCACGAATATAAGAAGACAGTGGCTTTCATGGGATGAAGGCCTGGTATTTTCTCAGATGTGAAGAGTGGAAATAGCAGATTGGTGTGAAGGGTGGGTAGTAAATAGACTTATAACATAAGGAGTGACTCTGATCATGAGCTGTACTGTCCCCATTATGACAGGATGTGAACTTTGAGGACATGGCCATTGCCTTCTCTCAGGAGGAATGGGGGCTCCTGGATGAGGCTCAGAGACTTCTGTACTGTGATGTGATGTTGGAAGTGTATACACTTGTATCATCTGTAGGTAAGACCCTCAAATTATCCCAGTGACCTGCGGTGATTACCTCTCTTCCTTTATTCCTCAAGCATAGCTTTCTCTTTTCCACAGCCAGAACATTGCCTCTGCTTATTTCCCACACAGTCCTGTCAAATGAGCTGAGGCTTCCAGCCTGAGCAAAGGACTCCATGATCATTCATAACACCTGTTATCTCAAAAAGTACATTGTTAGGAAGTGATGCATCTTGCAATGAGCTTAATGGGTCCCAGTGTGGACTTTCTCTTTCAAGGGAGGCTGACAATGTCCACATGCACAGCTTCAACTTCTGACCTCTTTCTCTAGGTCAGTGTTTTTCAACCTTTTTTGGGCAAAGGCACACTTGTTTCATGAAAAAAATCACGAGGTACACCACCATTAGAAAATGTTAAATTTAACTCTGTGCCTATATTGACTATATATAAAGTAATTCTCTTGAATAGGAATCAAATAAACACAAAGAAAGTATTTTATAATTACTTTATTATGAAATATTAAGTAAACAAAATAGTGAAAAATTATAAAATTCTTGTCTTGTCTGCACCTACGGCACACCAGGCAACATCTCTTGTGCCGCGGAACAGCGGTTGAAAAACGCTGCTCTAGGTAAGGGTTATTTGTGGCAGCTTCTGCCATGTTATGATTTTTACCAACATGAACCATGGGCTTTTCTTGTAAGACCCCCATTACAACGTTGTAATATTTTCTTCCCTGTATACTATAGTAAGCTGTGTTGCTCTGGCCCACTGCTGACTGTTCACTGCTTCACCACCTGTTACTCTTCACTAGTGCTTCTGCAGTATTCTGCAACATTGACTAGCACATGTTTTACATGGAACACATATGTGCTAAGTAGTTTTCAAAACCACTCACTCCTTCATTGAATTTTATTTGGCATAAGAAGGAACCAACGTCTTACACAGCTCTCCTGGTCCCCAGCTGATAAACCATGGTGAATGCTGTTAGTTGAAGGATGAGCTGGAAATCCATATTCTAATCCATGTGGTGCTTGCCATGTTTGTGTCATATTTATGGTGAGGCCTCCCTGTGTTTGGATCTTCATTAGCCCAAAAAGTCACAAGAGCCTCTTATTCATCCTTCCTGCACAACTTTTATTTTCAGGCAATTCCATGGAACCAACGTGTGATGTGTAACACAGTTTTGCAATGGAACTTCCCCATGTCACACGATCAACATTCATTTTCGCACCATTTCTCACTTTTCAGGTTGTTGGCATAAAATGGATGAGGAGGAGGCCTGTTCTGATCATAGTGTATCTATACAAGGAGAGCCAAAGGACATGGCTTCTAAGACAGCTCCAGCCACCCAGAGGACACTTCTGTGCAAGCAGTGTTTGTCTTGTGAAAGGATACTTTTCACCTGACTGAGTCACATTCAGCATACTTTGAGCAGAAAGCCTTCTTTAATGATGCATGTGTTGTAGACAATTCAGAGCTTCCCCAGCACCAGGCCACTGTCAACACCGAGGAGCTACACTGTGGCAGTGAGATTTCATAGGAATTTCTTGATGGAAAAAATCATCACCAGTGGTAACTGTGAAAATGCTGCCAGACAAATCCTGAAAGTTGTTCAGTGTCCGGGTGAATTTTCTGGAGAAATGATTTATGAATGTAAGAAAAGTAAAAAAGTTTTTAGACAAATCTCTACCCTCATTGGACATAAGAGAGTTCACCATGGTGAAAAGATGTATTAGTGGAGTGAATGCGAGATGTCCTTTTGTCGAAGGGCTCACCTGACTACACACCCCAGAGTTCACACTAGAGAGAAGCTATATGAGTGTACTGAATGTGGGAAGTCTTTTCGCCAAAAATCTAGCTTATTAAACATCTGAGTGTTCACACTGGAGAGAAGAATTAAATGTGCATGGGATGGTTCATTTTATTCACTAAAAATAGCAACACTGAACTCTTTGGGACCTATTTTTCTGAATTTAAAACTTTTTAATGGAATATATACTGTACTATATTCCTCATGTGTTTCCAGTACAAGTGAGGCTTGAAGGACATGCCCAGATCTACTGCTGATACATTTGTGGCTGAAGAGATTTCACTTCTACCACCTGGCTCACCTGAAGAGCGTGCGTCAGTCCCAACCCCTATGTGCTCAGGAGAAATGAATTCTATGTTTTCACTTATGGTTGAGTACATTATGATTATTCCAGCTCTTGACAGTATCTTCATTTCTTTCTCTCTGACTGGGGAATGCAACTGACTCAGGGTTTGTCCAGAGCACCCATCCACTTTCAGGGACATTGTGAGTCTCACATTATACTTTTATGAATTGTTTTACTTTATAATTTATCAGCCTGCAAATTTCTTACTATCTTCTGTTCTGGTTTATGATTTTTTAGTAAAGATATTTTTCTTTCATACCTTTTTGTTTGTTTGTTTGTTTTTTGTTTTTTGGTTATTTTCACTTCCAGGGATGAATGTCAAGGATAATTATGATCTATCATCATAGAGTTTACAGTTTTTGTCTGAATCCCAACCTTTCTGTGCTTTTGGAGGGACAGCATAATGGTAGAAAATTACTCTGACCACTATTGGCTTATACGTGCATTGTTGCCCATGGCCTTGAAAGAAAGATTGCTTGACTTTGTGGTTCCAGTTTGCATGTTTGATCTCAGCATATATGGGAATATAGGAGGCATCTATTTTTTTCTTCTCTTTCACATGATGTCTTTCTCAATTTCTCTCTTCCTCTCCCCCTTCTCTTGCACTTTCTCTCAAAATATCCTCAGATAAGAATTTCCAAAAAAATCCAAACTTTCACTTTGGTGCCCTGAGATGGGGCCTCTTCCTGCACAGTTTCCCTTTGCTCACTCTTTCCTGCCTTTTCCTGTGATGTTCCCACTGTAGCTAGGCACACTGTGTCCTTCCCAGGGTTTGACATGAAGGATGCCCATGCAAGGCCCTCAGGGAAATTTGAGTTCTGTGTTGCCAGAGATGTGTGGGCCAGGTCCTGTCTCCATCCAGAGGTCTCCAGCCTGTTCTTCCTCATCCTCCAGGCACATGTCTTACTGCCAATGAACCTACTTCAGTATTTGTTAAAGTCCCCCTGATGTGTTGGGCCCCCAAATCAGTTCACCTTTAGAAAATTCTGCCTCCAGCCAGCCCATTCGCACCCATGAGACCCACTGGTGTTTAAGGTTTTTTTTGTTTTGTTTTGTTTTGTTTTGTTTTTCATTTTAGGGATTATTTTGCACTTTAAATTTTTTTTTAAATTTTTTTTAACTAAAGCATGTCTCTCCTCTACTCCCTCACCCAGCCATTCCTGGAGGAAGCATGGATTCTCTAGGAATTGGTGCTGTGTATTTTTAATGGTGAAAACATGCTCCAATACAAGCATTTCCAGAAGACGATGCTTGGTCTCAATGTAATTCCACAGAGAATGAATTGTGGTTGAGGTGCCCCCTCCCTAAGTTTTGCCTGTGCATACAAAACCTGAAGTGAGGTGATAGTTCCTGGATTCTGGGTAATAGTGTGCTGCTGGGGTGTGTGGTTGAGGGGCACAGAGGTTGAATGCCTGTGAACGTCTTTCTGCCAGCTCATGATCCAGGTTACTTGATTGGGTAGTGTGAGGGAAGATTGTAGGGATGAGAACTTGGATGAGGCTCATTGGAGGCATAAGGAACACATAGAAAGACTGAGCCTGTGAATACTGTTGAGCCCAACTGTTTCAGACACCTCAAATACAGAGTCCCCTGTGCTTGGGAACTGGCATTCTAATGGAAGACAGTGCAAATACAATGGACCAGGATACCTGTGACAAGTGACAGCAGCTTTGGGGGAAAAAGAAACCAGAATGGGTCAGTGGGGTCTTCACTGAGGAAGTCTAGGAAGGGGTGGCAAGCTCCAGGTGGGAGCCTGCAGGCCACATGTCCTATGAATTTGCTAGCTGTAGGGATGTCACTCTGGCTGGTTTTAACATCAAAGATCAGAAAGTGGTAAAAAAAAAAAATAGAAGTAAAATAATTGGTGGCCAAATAGGGACAGGTTTTGTGCATCTCATCCTCAGCCACACCAAAAATACAATGAAATCAAAGAACATCCACCTGGTATTAAATTACATGCAGTTGATCAGGCATTTTACAACAAGGAGGGGCAGAGGATGACTATAGAACAGCAAGAACTGGGAAGTGGGCTTGAGGGGGACAGCCAGCCAGTGGGCCAAGAGCCTGAGGAGAAAGCTGTGTTCCTCTATAGCTGCATCCCTTCAGGATGCGGGTAACACCAAACAGTGTAAAGGAAAAGCCACAGGGCAGCTGGCTGCTGGGGAAACTGAACCAAAATCAAAAGCCCAAAATGGCTGCCCCATGATAGGAGGGCCAAACAGCAAAGTGCTGGGGAGACAAAGGTACAGTTTCATTCTTTTGTTTTGTTTTTTTTCTTCACTTTTATTCTCTAAACCCAGAACACAGGACTTTTCTTTTGCAAACACTCACCTGGGGTTTTGGAGCAGGGAGAGGGGCACAGACCTGAGGTGCAAAAACCACACCTCATCACCTTGTTGTCTTAGTTTACACCAACAACAGGCCCGGTTCCTGAATGCTCCCTGCTCAGTCCCACCAACGCCTCTTTACAAGGTGGCACTGCCCCCTTTTATCCTTTTCCCCATCACCCATGTGCCACCAGGAGGGACTCACCATCCTGAGCACTGGGACCTGGACAGCAGGATCTGAAAGGCCCACTCCCCAGGGTGCAGTGTTCAGGGGGGTCAGGCTGCAGGGAAGCTGTGAGCAGAGAGGAACCAGGAAGCATGGAGATGTCAATCTTAGTCTGTTGGGGCTCCAGGCGCCTCAGACACACCCTGCATTGCAGGCAGCGGCCACCCAGTCCTCCTCCTGTTCTAGACCAGTGCCCTGAAGCCTGTGACTCTGTTGACAAAGACCTACATTGTTAAAATGGCCACCTGGAGGAGGAAGGCAGAAATCCTGCCCTTCTGAATGTGCAGACACCAAAATGCCCTTTATCTCCACCTATATGAGTGCTTGCCTTCTGGGTAATGTAGTTTTCTCAACCGCCCATGGAGTATGGGCATTCCAGCCAATGACTTAAGTGAATAAAGGTATTGTGGTCCAGCAAGTGACACCTGGGAGGGAGAAGATGGGACCAGTGGCCTGGCTAACTGGAGCAGATGAACAGATCTCTGAGGGTAAGAAGGTGGGAGGAATGCAAGGGATACACCAAAGTATGTATAGAGAAGTTAGTATCCAGACATCCATAATACTATGAACAATAAAAAAGAATATCTATTTTCTTAAATTTTAAAATAATATACCCCTAGCTGGTGTAGCTCAGTGGTTGTCCTTGACCTATGAATCAGAACGTCCTGGTTCTTTTTTATTCTTATTCATTTGTAAATTACTTATTGTTTAAAGTATTACATATAACTCCTCCCCGCCCCATTGAGCTCTTCCCAGCCACACAAAGCCTTTGCACATGCCCTTACCCCGCTCCCTCATAGCATCTGGGTCCATTGACATTGCTTATATGGATTGGCTGATGCCTTACCCTTCCCCCTCCCTTGAATTCCATGTGAAGTTTGACAATGTGTTTGATGCTTCTATAGCTCTGAATCTATTTTTGTTAATCAGTTTATGCTATTCATTATATTTAACAAATTATGAGGTCATGTGATACTGGTTCTTTTCTGGTCAGGACACATACATGAGTTGCAGGCTCAATTTCCAGTGTGAGGGTGGAGTCATGCATGAGGCAACTCATCAGCAGTTCTCTCTCATCATTGACGTTTCTCTCTCTCTCTCTCTCTCTCTCTCTCTCTCTCTCTCTCTCTCCCTCTTCTCTCTCTCTCTCCCTTCCACTCTCTAAAATCAATAAAAATATTTTCAACAAAGTATATACATATATGCATAGGTCATGGAATAGAAGCAGTGGGAAACTAAAAACAGTGGAAGCAGGGTAGGGAGATCAAATGTTGGAAATTGGGAACATTATATTAATAGAGTCACCAAGAAAAAGTAATGGTGTGCAGGGCCAGTGGGGTTCAGTGGCTGGGCGTGTAGCCATTAACCAACATATCACAGGTTTGATTCCAGGTCAAGGCACATACCCACTTTGGGGACTCCATCTCTGTAGGGGGAATGTGGGAAGCAGCTGGTCAATGATTCTCTGTCATTGATGTTTCTTCCTCTCTAAACAATCAATAAAATTTTTCAAAAAATGAAGTGTTAAGATCGATTTGATATAGTGATTGTGAGCCATCATGTTTTCTTCAAAGTCTTGTAAGCAAATTCATGCCTTTGTCTTTACACAGGATGTCCCATCCATAACTTTTAGGAACAGGAAATAACCTGAAGTTGGTCTGCCCCAGCTTGGCCTATAGTGTTTGAGTTCTGGACTTCATGCAGGAAAGTTTTCACAACAGGAGTTCAGAGATTTTTATTCATTACGTTTCCCTTTATTGATTAAGGTATTTTGTCCTTAACCCCACCTATTGTCCCCTCACCCCACCAATTTTGCCCTCTCCCTCAGGCCCTAATTGTCTGTAACCACTGCTTATGCTTATATGCATGTGTACAAGTCTTTTGGTTGATCACTCCCTCATAACCACCCCCTCCACTACTTTCCCTTTGTACTTCTCTGTCTCTGGATTTGTTTGGTTCATCACTATATGTTATACATTATATTCCACAAATGAGTGATATAATGTGATATTTATTTTTCTCTGACTGACTTATTTCACTTATCCTAATCCATGATGTTGGAAATGGTAGGAGTTCTTTCCTTTTTACAGCAACACAGTAGTCCATTGTGTCAATGTACCAAAGTTTTTAAATCCACTCATCTTCAGATGGGCACTTAGTCTGATCACACATCTTAGCTATTGTAAGTTGTGCTGCTATGAACATAGGGGTGCGATATCCTTTGTGATTTGTGTTTCTAGTTTTATGGGATATATTCCTAGAAGGGATCATTGGATCAAATGGCATTACCTATTTTAGTTTTTCAGGAAACTCCATACTGTTCTCCACAGTGGCCACACCAATCTGCATTCCCGCAGCAGTACATGAGGGTTCCTTTTTCTCCACGTCCTAGCCACCACTTGTCATTTCTTGATGTGTTGATGATAGCCATTCTGACAGGTGTGAGATGGTACCTCATTGTCCTTTTGATTTGCATCTCTTGGGTGATTACTGACTTGGAACATGTTTTTATATGTCTCTTGGCTTTTTTTATGTGTTCTTTTGAAAAGTATCTATTTAGGTGTGTTGCCCATTTTTTGATTGGGTTGTTTTTCTTCCTCTTGTTAAGTTGTATGAGTTCTCTGTAAATGTTGGAGATTAAACACTTGTCAGAGATGATAGTGGCAAATATGATCTCCCATGCAGTGGGCTTTCTGAACTTAGCCCTTGTGTCCTATATTCCATCAGTTACCAGTCAGCAGGGTCAGGCATTCTCTGACATCATCCAGCATGTTCACCATGTGAAATAACAGCATTCTCCACACGCCAAAGTCTCTACACATACATAAAACCTAAATATTCCCAGTATTAATTAGATATGACAGAGGTTAGCAGGTCTTCCTTTCCAACTGGACGTTTGAAATGACTCCATGCCTCCTCCTCCAGGCTCAGTATGCGCTTCAGAATGAGGGCTGTTAGATGTGCAGCTTTGCAGAGAGAGATGTATGGTGGTCTTTTTTCCAAGGATCCAGAAGGCTACTGTCCAAGGAAATCTACCTTGACTTAGAAGATGAGAGGATGTGCTTACAGAGAAGTTCCAGTGCTGTGGTGGATTGCTCAGTGCTGCATCCACGAGTCTGTGTTGCCGTGAATCAATAGTATACACTCAGAGTGATTTTTAAAAAATGTATTTTATTGAGTTTTTACAGAAAGGAAGAGAGGTTAGAGAGTTAGAAACATCAATTAGAGAGAAACATCCACCAGCTGCTTCTTGCACACCTCTTCCTGGGAATGTGCCCACAACCAAGGTACATGCCCTTGACCAGAATCGAATCTGGGACCTTTCAGTCTGGAGGCTGATGCTCTATCCACTGAGCTAAACCTTTTTCCGCTCAGACTGGTTTTTAAAGCATATGCCCTCTGGGTATACACATACTACAATGTGTATATTTATAAGTTGATGTTAAAAGTACTGATTCTTTCAGCATAAACACTACAACTTGTCGTAAAGAAGGATCCCTTAGAATAACTTGCTGCAACAATTGACAAGTGTTTGCAATGACATTTGGCCTGTTTCCTTTGTGCAGATCAGAGCTCCCTTCCTCCGGTCACCCTGAGAATTCAGTCAAACCTTCAGGGTGGATTCGCCTGGCACTATCACAAGTCCCAGGGAAGGCAGCCAGGTGCTGGGGTAATGGCTCAGTGATGCCATCAAGGGTCAGGCTTCCCTCTTCCCACTCTGTCAGCCTTGGCTGTTGTACCTCCACAAGAAGTGGGCAGGAAGGGTTTTCCTTGAGAAAAGTCCTGTTAAAGTGGTCTGTGGGATAAGCGGTTTGGGGATTGCTTTGGAGTAAAGTTCTCTCTGTGAAATGGACTTTCACAAGGGCTGGGTCTTTGGTTCTGCAGATGGAAGAGTTGGAGATAAAACTCCAGAAGGAAAGACAACAGCCAGCACTTGGAGACCATCAATAAAATGCAATACCAGGCCCTCATGGAGGAACACATCTGCTACAAGACCCTGCTGTGTCGCTGCCTGGAAGTGGAGAGCAAGGCGTTCAGGCGTAGGGGGGTGCCAGCAATTGTTGGGGTGACTAGGCAGCTCTCCAGGCTTCTGTCCCCTTTGCTCTGGCCCCTCATGGTTCCACTGGATCTGCTGCTTCACAGGGAAGAGAAGTGAATGGAGTGTCTCCCTCAGCAATGTAGGGTTGGTGCAGGCTGAAGGGCAGGAGTGTCCCCCAGGGGAGGAGGATATGCCCAGCTGATCTTGGCTCAGGGAAACCATGTGTCAGCATTGGGGTCCCTATAACCCTGGGGATTTCTGCTCCCTCTTCCTCTTCTTTCCCACCCAAGAACAAGGAGAGGGTGTTCATCACAGCTGTCGATGTACGGGGATGCACCTCACCAGCTTCCATGTCTTTTCTTCCCTGTAAAAGTCTCCAAGCTTGGGCTTCTGTGTGTGTTTTTAACTTTCTATTTGGGAAACTTTTGAATATATGGAAATGTACAGAATTGGATCGTGAGAGCCCCATGTACTCATCCCCGATGTCAGTACCCCATTACTCTATCTCATGTCATCTTTACCTTCACACTCCTTTTATTAAGGTAAAAGTGATGTACCTTGAAATTCACAAATCTCAACTTTGCACTTCTGCCAGATCAGGGATTTGTGTGCATGTAGTCAGACAAAGTTTCCCAAGTAGACCTGGATTGCTCCAGATCCCAGGGCAGGTGTAGCGATATCCACAGCCTTGGGTAGGTTTGATGTGCATGGGATTCCAACTCAGGAGAGAGGGGGAAAGATGTGCTAAAGAGAGGCTCTCCCATATGTGGAGCAGCAGAGGAGAGAACTGTCATTCACTTCCTGTATTTGTGAGATGCCCCTGCTCACAGCATTTCCCTTGATTCCTCCTCAACAAGATGTTGAGAAAACACTGGTTCTTCAGAAGTGGAAGTAGCTGAGGTGCTGGGAGTTTCCATCACGGGGTCCTAGGAGGGTATTGTCCCTGTAGAGCCTCATGCTGCCATGAGCGTGGGGGCCATGACATTCATTTGTTCACTCACCCTGTGCTTCCTGTCCACTCTGCAGAGCCTCCCACCTGTTTATCTTCCCAATTCTCCATTCTCCGGGGGCGCTGCCACATCTACTCCTACCAGACTCTCTGTTCCTTACAGCCAGAATGAGCACCTTCTGCCTCTTGGCATTCCCCCCTCCCTCCTCCTGCACTCATCCCATATTCACATGATGCTTAGTGAGCATCTACTGGATGTGTGGCGTTGTGTCTAAATGTGCTGGGAATGCCCCCAGCTGACAAATTAGGGGAGACTTGTATGGTACCCACCCCTCACCAGGTGCCTACAGGCCTTATCCGTCTGGCCCTATGATGTGGTAAAACAGTATTGTGATATTCTTTTCTCTTTTTTTTAACATTTTTAAATTAATTAATTAATTTATTTTTTATATTTTATTGATATTTTATGGATAGGATGGTAGAGGGACAAAGAGGAAGAAACATTGATGAAAAACATAAATCAGCTGCCTCCTGCACATCCCCAGTGTGCAACCAAGATACATGCCCTTGACTGGAATCAAACCCAGGATCTTTCCGTCTGCAGGCCTATACTCTATCCACTGAGCCAAACCAGTCTCGGCTTTGTCATGATATTCTTAACATCTGCTCACATGGGGAAGGTTTGTGCAATTAGCATCTGACTGGCTCTGAAGGAGGAGTTCCTTGTCAATCTGCAGGTAGCTTATTGCTTGATAGACCTCCTGTGTTACTTGGTAGTGTATGCTGGTTGCACAGAGAGCTGAAGACCTTAATGTGTCTGCAGCCAAGCTACAGGGTGGAAGTTAGACGTGTCTTCAACACAGGCTGGTATCTCTGTGTTCACTTTTCTTGACACCTGAGTGGGATACTCACTCCTTCTTTCCTTGGAACACATTTCCTGACTGTCAAGCCTCGTCCTAGAGGTTCAGTGGGGAGTGAAGACTCTCAGTAGGGTGGTTTCAAATGGTTGGAATGGGCTTGATACCTGTGCTTTTTCAAGACAGAAAAGGGAAGCAGGATTTGGAGAACCTAAAGGTCCATGACCCTATTTGTCAAACCTGGATGACTTTTTTTTTTTTTTTTTTTTTTTTTTTTTTTTTTTTTTTTTTTTTTTTTTACCAGCATCTAGAACCTGGATGAGAAAGATCCCCGCTACCCTGGAAGCCAGGCACATCCCCTACTTCCCACTTCCCAGGCTAGAGCAGCACCACCTGTTGCTAAAGGCCACAGGACGCTTGTCTTTCAGCAGCTGTCACTGCAGGTTTCTAGGTCTGAGTCAGCAGGAGTATTGGCTCCTGGCACTTGGTACAAGGACAGCTGAGAGGGGTGGTAGAGTGGAGAGGGAGGACTGCAGACAGAGGCTGCAAACCCTCGAACCCTGGGGGTCTCTGTCAGTCTGTCTCTGTGTGTGGAAAAGTCAGGAAGGAGGTGTGCAAAGTAATTTACTTGCGTGGGGAAGAGTGAAAGGGCACGACTCATGAGGAGCTGCTGAGTGACTCTGAACAAGGGAGGTTTCAGCAGGCAGGAGGGACAGCCACTGGCTGGTCAGGGTCTCCCCTTGTTCTCTGAAGCCCTCCAGAGAGGCTGTGTGGGAATCTATAAACCCTGAACAGAACGAAAATAAAAGCCCTGAACTAAGGAGGAGTGGAGGGGAGTGGGAGAGTACGGGCTGGACTCTAGGTGCCTGGAGGAGCAAGGTGTGTGGGTGTGCACATGCCTGTGTGCCACAGGCCCCTGGCAGCTATTTGGGCCCCACAGACAATCCTCTGGCCCCCATGCTGCCTGGCCCAGCACAGGGAGAATGTTCTGGAAATAGGTGGGGGCTCACCTGGTCCTGGTGAGTGGGATCAGCTGTCCATGTGGGTGGAATTCCTTGAATATGTTCTGGTTTCTTTGAGAAGGGTGAGGAATTCAGAAAACAGTGTTGGTGTTCCCAGAAGGCTAACAGATAGAGGCTGCTTACACAGGGACTGGAAGGGATCCTGGAGAAGGATCAGGTGCGATGAGGGACACTCGATTCTGGGGCTGGAGGAGACCCATGACTATGGCCGCTACTCTCAGCTCTGCAGAGAGAAGCAGGTCACAGAGCCTGTGCAGTCTCCTGTGTGTGGGTGCCTAGTGGGTGTGTTTACCTCCTCAGGGAGCAGGACCATCTCCAATATGAGGCAGCACTGCAGGAGCTGAGGAAGGAGGTGCAGGAGCTGAACATCAAGAGGGAGGCTCTGAAGCAGGCACAGGAGGTGAATGCCCTGGCTGTCCTGGAGAAGGAGAGGCTGTAGCAGGAGCCAGATAGGCAACTGCCTCCGCTCCCTGCAGTGGCATCTGCCAGGTTCCATTTAGAACAACTTCAAACTAAGCTCAAGTGAGTCTCCATTCCTGGCATAATCCCAGCTGGATGGTCACCAGATAAAGGCACGCCAGCTGGTGGCTGGGATGGAAAGATAGCAACACTGGATGTTGCATTGTCTAGGCTTGGATGACCTCATCTCCCACTTCGATGATGGTGATGATTGTATCAGGCCTGGGCCCCTTCATCCTCTACCACCAGCCATTGGTGAGGGAGAGACTCTCGGTCCTCAGCACCTATTGGCGAATTCACCTCCTCACGGAGATGCATTGAACCCCCAAATCCTGAAGTTTTTTTTTTTTGTTTTGTTTTTTTTACTTAAGTAGTATAACAGAAACTTACAGTGCTGACCAAAAGAACACACAGCTTTCTCATTGAACTTTGCTATTTTAATGGGTCTCAAAAATTCTGTGACAGATTTTTGGTCATGTTGTTTCCATTAAAAAGTACTGATTTTAAAAACAAATAACTTAAAATCTGCCACACATACAAGAACCAAATGGTCCCCAAAACATTGTCCTTCCCTTCTGAAGGTTTTATGATGCATTGTAGTCATTAACAAGTCTTGTATTCTTACACTGAAATGGCCAATTGAGACAAACAGTTGAAATCTTTCTTCCACCACTGATTAAGACGTACTGGGGTGCCAGTTGTTGGGAGTAGTATTCACTTAGCCTTCTGAGCTTTCTGGGCAGACTTGGTGACCTTGCCAGCTCCAGCCGCTTTTTGTCCCTTTCTTTGATGACACCCACAGCAACTGTCTCATGTCACAAACAGTAAAATGGCCTTGAGGAGGGTAGTCAGAGAAGCTCTCAACACACATAGGCTTGCCAGGAATCATATCAACAATGTCAGCATCACCAGATTTCAAAACCTTGTGGCCATCTTCCAGCTTTTCCCCAGAACAACGATCAACCTTCTGTTCAGCTCAGCAAATTTGCAAGCAATGTAAATTGTAAGCTGTGTGACAATCCAGCACAGGTGCATATCCAGCACTGATCTGGCCTGGGGGGAGGGGGTGTTTCAGGATAATCACCTGAGCTGTGAAGCCAGCTGCTTCCATTGGTGGATCCTTTTGCTGTCACCAGCCACATTGCCACAGCGAACATCTTTGACAGACACATCCTTGACGTTGAAGCCCACATTGTCCCCAGGAAGAGCTTCACTCGAAGCTTCATGGTGCATTTCAACAGACTTTACTTCAGTGGTAACATTGACTGGAGCAAAGGTGACCACCATGCTGGGTTTGAGAACACCAGTCTCCACTATACCCACAGAGACAGTACCAATACCAACAATTCTGTAGACATCCTGGAGGGGCAGGCACAAGGGCTTGCCAGTTGGACGAGTTGGTGGCAAGATGCAATCCAGAGCTTCAAGCAGTGTAGCTCCATTAGCATTGCCATCTAAACGGGTGACCTTCCATCCCTTGAACCAAGGCAAATTAGCACTTGGCTCCAGCATGTTGTCACCATTCCAACCAGAAGGTGGCACAAATGCTACTGTGTCCTGGTTGTAGCCAATTTTCTCAGTGTAGGTGCTGACTTATTTAACAATTTCCTTGTATCTTTTCTGGCTGTAGGGTGGCTCAGTGGGATCCATTTTGTTAATGCCAACAATCAACTATTCCACCCAATGTGTAGACAAGGATGGCATGCTCACAGATCTGTCCATTATTGGAGATCCCTGAATCAAATTCACCAACACCAGCAGCATCAATCAGGACTGCACAATCAGCCTGAGTTGTGCTTGTAATTGTATTTCTTAATGAAGTCTCTGTACCCTGGAGCTCCAATAATGGTCACATAATATTTGCTGGTCTTGAATTTCCACAGGGATACTTCAATGGTGGTACCTCGCTCCTGTTCAGCTTTCAGTTTATCCAAGGCCCAGGCATACTTGAATGAGCCCTTCCCCACCTCAGTAGCCTCCTTCTGAAATTTCCCGATGGTTCTTTGTCGATGATCCCACCACATTTGCAGATCAGATGGCCAGTAGTAGTAGACTTGCTGGAAACTAGGTGTCCACTGATCACGATGTTGATGTGAGACTTTTCCTTTCCCATCTCGGGTTTGCAGGACACTGGTGTTCAGGCAGCAAACCAGGTGGGAAAAGCTGGTAAATCTTTTTGAGACAGCTCCCCAGCTCTGTCAAATAGGGATCATATTCACTGAACGGAATTGTGGTGTTTAAAGGCGATCACTGGTCTAAAAAGTTCCTGGCCCTGAGCAGGGTTTCCTGTTCTTTTGGGCAATTTTTCCTACATATGGGGAATACTACCACCAAAGATCAGTTTCTAGGCTCGCTGCTCAGAGGAGCTAGGAAAGCTAGGGGGGCCAGGCCTTTGTAGTAACTAGCTACTTCCACAGCAAACCAGTGTGGGAGGGAAGCTCTTATGCTTAGCACCTGGGCAGTGGGCTCTCCATGCTCTTTGCCCCTTCCAGGCAACTGAATGCACTTGGAATCAAACCTGCCCAGAGCCACTGGGGGCGGGGAGAGGGCAGGATTTTCAGAGGAGTGGCAGAATTAAAGACCAATCTCTGGCCTCCTCTGCTGCTTTGCTTGCTTTAAAACCCTGGCAGGTGCCTAATGACTCTGGAAGTGGCAGATCCTGTGAAGTGAAGTGACCTATTCTTTATCTCACTGCTTCACTAATTCATTTTTGGGGACATCCTGTATATTGCCCTATAATATTCCCTAACTAGAAGGGAACTGGTTCAGATTTAGCTGTCCCTGCCATTTGTATAGAAGATTTACTCCAAGGGAGAGTGCTTCTTAATTGAAAAGGGTTTAAGATCAGATCAAGTAGCCCCAGTATCTACATGGGCCTTTGTAATCTCCTCTTTTACAGTGATTTAAATTTTTCTGAAAGTCTTAATAAGGAGAAGGGGAGCCTTAGTTGGTTTGGCTCAGTGGATAGAGCATTGACCTGGGAACTGAAGGCTCCTGGGTTTGATTCCAGTCAAGGGCACATGCCCAGGTTGTGGGCTTGATCCCCAGTAGGAGTCATGCAGGAGGCAGCAGATAAATGATTGTCTCTCATCATTGTTGTTTTTCTCTCTCCCTCTCTGAAATTAATGAAAATATATTTTTGAAAAAAATAAGAAGGGTAAATAACCTCTCATTGTCCTTAGAGCAACCTTATATATGCTCTGTTTATTTTTCTAAACCCTATTTTAGTTTTCTATAGCCTTATTCTTTTGGTGTTTTTTTGTTTTGTTTTGTTTTGTTTTGTTTTGTTTTGTTTTGTTTTGTTTTGTTTTTTTGTTAATTATCCCCTGAGGATATTTATCTATTGATTTTTTTTTTTAAGAGAAAGTGGAAGAGTGAGGGAAAGACATAGAGAAATCAATGCGGGAGAAACATATCAAGTGGTTGCCTCCTGCACGAGCTCCAACCAGGGCTCAGGCCTGGGAGGAGCCTGTAACTGAGATTTGTGCCCTTGACACAAATCAAACACGGGACCCTTTTGGTCTGCAGGCCAATGCTCTATCCATTTAGCCAAACTGTCTAGGGCTCCATTGATTTTTAGAGCTAGTATAAGGTAGGCAGGAAAAAGGGGGAGAGGGGCAGAAAGAAAGGATGAGAGAGAGAGAGATAGAGAGAGAGAGGGAGAGAGAGGGAGAGAGAGAAGGAGAGAGAGAAGGAGAGAGAGAAGGAGAGAGAGAAGGAGGGGAGGGGAGGGGAGGGGAGGGGAGGGGAGGGGAGAGGAGAGGGGAGGGGAGGAGAGGGAAGGGGAGGGGAGGGGAGGGGAGGGGAGTGGAGGAGAGGAGAGGACAGGACAGGAGAGGAGAGGAGAGGAGAGGAGAGGGGAGGGGAGGGGAGGGGAGGGGAAGGGAGGGGAGGGGAAGGGAGGGGAAGGGAGGGGAGGGAGGAAAACATTGATGTGAAAGAGAAAAATCAATTGGTTACTTCCCTTTCACATCCTGAACAGGGCCAGAGATCCAGCCTTCAACTGAGGTATATACTAGCTATACCAGTTAATTATGTGGATTTTGTAATCAAAGAAAACAGGATAATTTCAAGAGAAACTTCAAAAGTGCTTTATTTAAAGTAATGTCCATCGCTAGTTACACATTTCCCCCATCTTTCAGGTAATTTGTGGATACCATCCCAATAGAACTTTTCTTCTTTTAAGGCAGAACATTCAGAGACCAATTTTTCACTCATCCCTATGTTTTGAAGTGCTGCTCAGAAAATGGGTTTGCCATTGATCAGAACAAGAGGTAATCTGAAGAAGCAAGGTCTAGTGAATATCGTGTGTGAGTTAATACTTCCCAGGCAAGATCTTTTAACGTGTCTTTTAATGGTTTTGAAGTGTGTGATGGTGTATCACTATGAAGCAAAATTACTATGCCATGTCTTCTGGCCTATTGTGGTCATATTATGATTAAAATGTGGTTCAAATTGATTCTTTGTTGTTTGGAGGGATCAGTATTAATGGTTTCACCTGGTTTTAATGGTTTCACCTGGTTTTAGAAGCTCATAATATACCGCACTTTCCTGATCCCACCAAACCCAGAGTATTGTCTTCTTTCCAAGTCAATTTGGACTTGCATTCAATGTTGATGGTTGACCTGGATCAATCCATGATTTTGTGCGTTTTGGATTCTCAAAATAAATCCACAATGCATTGCCAGTCAAAATTTCATGCAACAAAAGATTTTTTTGTGCTGTTGAAGCAACATTTTCTGATGACTTTTCAGTTTTCCATTTGTCTTTCAGTCAGTTGATGTGGCACCCCTTTTCTTTCCTTTAAAAACTTTCCCATTGTTTGTAAATGATTGGAAATTTTTTGCAGAGCAAGGGTTCATCTTTTTGTAAGTTGTTTTTGAGTTTGACATGCACCTTTATCCAATAATGCTGGTAATGTTGGTCTTCAAACTTTTTCAGTTGACCTGGACATTCTTTGTTGTTCACATTGAAATCATCATTTTTAAAGGGTTTAAACCAGTGTTCACAAGTATCTTGAGATGGAGCATGTTCCCTGTAAGCTTTCAGAAATATTCAGCAGCACTTTTCTTCAAAATAAAATAATGAATTAAAACTTCCCGCAAATGCGCTTGTTCTCTCTCTCTCTCTCTCTCTCTCTCTCTCTCTCTCTCTCTCTCTCTCTCTTTCTCTCTCTCTCTCTCTTTCTCTCTTTCTCGGCATTGAATTGAACATTTTTAAGTGTAAAAATATCTATGATGTTAACCTTCAGAAAATGCGACAAATGAAGTTCTGAACCTTGTTGTCAATACAAAATAACATACACATCAAATTTCATATATATCAACATATGTGTAATTCCATCTATTGAAAAGAAATCCACATTATTAATGACTGTACCTAGTGACCTTGACTGAGAATCAAGGGGAATTGAACCCGAGGCTCTTTGGTCTGTGGTGCAATGCTCTAACCACTGACCTGACCAACTGGGCTGTAAATACTTCTCTTAGTGTGTCAGAGGCAGTGCTCATGCTGCTGATTTCTCTTTTGCTTTCCAGTGAAGTGCTTGAGAAAGAGTCCACATTATGTCTCCAGAAAGCAGTGAGTCATCTATGGGAAATATGGGAATTCATTGGGGTTCCTGAGGACCAGCAGTTACAAAGAATTCAGGACATACATATGTATATCAAGGTGAGTTTAGTGCTATGTTTTGGAGGAGGACATGGGTATTAAATTTTTGAAATTACTAGTGTTTGCGTATTATTTGTTGTTTGGTGTTTTTCCCCCGCTTAGTTCCAAACTTTTCTGGGGATGTTTTCTCTCCCATAGGACCTACTGGATAAAATGATTGCTGAAGAGGAAAGTCTGAAGGAAAGGCTCATTAAAAGCATAGGCAACTGTCAAAAACAGTTGGTTGTCCTATGCAGCGAGTTTCATGTTGAGCCATTTCAGGTACACAGGGTCTGGGCTCCTGTTTGGGTCTGAGATTGAGGCAGGAGCTTTGCCTTTAGGCTGAATGGAGGATTTATGTATCAGGGTAGTCCTGTACACGAGAAGTGGGGGAAATATGCTGCCTAGCCAACCAGTTCCAGCCGTCATTTTTTAAATTAATTTCTTTATTGATTAAGGTGTCACATATTTGTCCTCAACCCTCCATACCAATACCCCATCCCTCCCCTACTTATGCCCCCTCCCCCCTATTGTCCTTGACCACTGGTAGGCTCATATGTGTGCACATGAGTCCATTGCTTAATCTCTCCCTTTGATCCCCACCCTCCCTTTGAGGTCCAACAGTCTGACCCATGGCTCCTTATCTCTGGGTCTGTTCTTGTTCATCAGTCTATGTTGTTCACCATTTACCCTAGATGAGTGAGATCATGTCCTACTGGAAATATACTTATAAGAATCAAAAATGAGACATGCAATAATCATTATGCTGAAAGGCATATTAATCAATCTGTAGTGAGCATCTTTCTGGGCCACCAGTTCTTATGAGACCCAATTTCAATATCAAACTGTTCCTTATGTGTATATGTCAGCAATTATATTTCAGTTCTGGATGATAAACAAATGGTGGTAATGCAGAACCGACCCTCTCTGGTTTAGTTCTGGGCAACCTGCAGTGATACACAGATGCTGACTGCTATTATGGCAAGGCATCATCAGCGACTGCCATCTCTGGATTGCTTCTTTTCTGTCTTCCAGGTTGGAGTAGTCCTGTCAATTCCTCTCAGTTGCCAGAATCCACATGGTCTCCAAGTTGTTTTCTGAAAATATACAAACATATTCTTGACCAAAAGTTAATAAGGAATATTTTCTGTAAATTTGACTTGGGATCTTTTTCAATTTTCCCCCAAATAATTTTTCTCTGACATGTTTTGACACTATGTGTGTGTTTCATATCCAGTAGTAATTTTTACTGACATAAAGAGTTGCCCTGTTGAGAGGTGAAGAAGCTAATTTATTTTTATTTTTTGAGAGTTTATTTATTAAAGCTGGGGACAGTAAAACAAGGAAGGGCCTTGGATAGAAGAAATAGGAGAGAGTCTCATTGGAGCTGTTTTGGGATGTCAGAGAAAAGGGGGCTATGGAGACAGGTTCAAGGGGTTGTCCTGACAAGACCCTGCCCATAGCTTCCCTGATTGTAAGTCTCCTGGGGACTCTTAGAGTTACAGAGATGCCCCCTGAGGGGGAGAGGCTTGGGCGTGCTCCCAGGAGGGACAGCTTGCCAGAGGTGAATCAGCTAATGAGTGTTGGCTATGCTTTAGTCTAAAACACTTCCTCTTGCTATCAGTCTGTGAGGCATATACTACAACTTTTTTATTGTTAACTCTCAGGAAAAGTTAGGCAGAGACGATACTATGCCATGAACTGACTTATTTGTAAGTTGTCCCACTCTGTTGTTGTCCTACTCTTCCTTTGAGGAAATCCACTTGCAACTTGTAACAATGGTACATCCTCTTCTACAGCAGGAAAGAGAGCCTACCATCTTGCAGCGAGAACTAGACTTACACACTGAGGTGGAACTGAGGTGCAAACAGAAAGAGGAGAGGAAATGTCAACTGAAACAACTTAGGGAACAAGATCAAGAACTGTGTGAACTACTTTAAAGGCCACAATATGACATTGAAAGCAACTCCGTTCCCAGCCTGGAAGAGCTGAACCAGTTCAGACAACATTTGGAAACTTTGAGGGAAACAAAGGTATACTCCTTGCCTCCATACTTCCTAAAAGTCAGTTTGACTTCCCTGTGGGTGTCTTCTGATCATGTGATTTTATGGGCATATTGGCGTGAGAAGTTTGTCAACATAAAAAGACAGATCATACTGTGTATGAAATAATTAGATCACACCCCAGATACAAGCCTCAAAGAGATGTGGTGTGTGAAGATGACAATGCCTTTTGTTTGTCTTTGGAAAATATTTCCGCACTACAGAAGTTGCTACTGTAGGTAATGTCTACTCAGAATATGGCCTGGGATCTCATCTCTGTAGTATCCAGCAATTTGAAAAAAAGGGACAATTTTTTTTTTCCCTACAGTGTTTTTTTTAGGGACCGTTGTAGGTTAAGAGAATGAGGGAGGGAGGTTAGATATAGTATATGATATACAATCATGATTTTTTTTAAACAGGAAACTTAATTTATATGTAGCTCTAAGAACATGACATTGTAATTATGGATGAAATAATAGTCATTGAATTAGTGTTTAATTGAAAAAAAATTAATCTTTATTGTTGAGATTATTGCAGATATCCCTTTTTTCCCCCCTATTATCCCCTTCTACCAGAAAAAAAAATACTTTAAAATTTACATCCTAATTCTTGGGGTCTGAGATCCTGCTGTAAATGACAGACTTACAGTTTGTGTTCAGAAAACACACCTCTTCACAGTCTTATAACAGTACTTACTCTGCATCGGGTCAAGATACTTCTCTGTGGTAAGCCAGAGGGCTAGCCTCTGCTGCTGCCTTTTCGGTAACCACTGTCTTTCCTTGCCACAGCTGGAAGTGCAGAAATCACAAATCAAATCATTGTGTAAGAGGCTGCATGCTCAGATCCGGAAGCTCTGGGACAGACTGCAAAGACCAGAAGAAGAGAGAGAAGTTGTTATAGTTATGACTGAGTCGAAGGCCCAAGTTCAGAAAGCGGTATGAAACCCATAGGGTGCTGGTTCCATAGTCTCTACAGGCATTTTTATGTCTGATCTCATGTCTTGACCAACTTCTGCTTTGAACAAGTCTTTCTTTGTTGTTGTGAATCCTCACCTGAGGATACTTTCTCTATTGATTTTTAGAGAGAGTAGAAGGGAGGAAGAGAAAGAGATAGAGACACATGAATTGGCTTCCACATTCACCCTGACAGACTGGGGATCAAACCAGCAACCCAATAGCTGCCCTTGACCAGGAAACAAATCTGAGACCCTTTGGTGCACAGTCGAATGCTCTACCTAAACACAGTGGCCAGGGCAAGCAATTCTATTTTAAAGCAAGCATCAGAAAAAGGTGGCAGTAACCCACTTATCTTTGATCTTTCTTGAACCTTTCTTAGGTTTCTTTCTCCTTTGATAGCATCGTTAGAGTTGTGATTATCTCTGCAATTTTGTACTATAATTTTATTTTAAAAGGGGAAATTTAAAAAAAAATATGTTTTATTGATTTTTTTTTCAGAGAGGATGGGAGAGAGTTAGAAATATCTATGAGAGAGAAACATCAATCAGCTGCCTGCTGCACACACCCCACCCCCAACAGGGGATGTGCCTGCAACCAAGGTACATGCCCTTGACTGAATCAAACCTGGGACCCTTGAGTCCACAAGCCAACACTCTATCCACTGAGCCAAATTGGTTAGAGTAAAAAGGGGAAATTTTTGACCTAGCCAGTTTGGCTCAGTAGATAGATTGTCAGCCTGCAAATCAAAGGGTCCTGGTTTGATTAAGGTTAAGGGCATGTATCTATGTTGCAGGCTCCTCCCCAATGTGGGTCCTCATGGGGCTCATACTGGAGGCAACCAATCGATGTGTTTCTCTCAAATTTGTTTTTCTCTCTTCCTTTCACTCTTCCTAAAATAAAAATAAAAAGATAAAATATCTGTAGCCCTAGACGGTTTGGCTGGGTGGATAGAGGGTCAGCCTATGGACTGAAGGGTCCCCAGGTTCAATTCAGGTCAAAGGCACATGCCAAGGTTGCTGCTCATTCCCCACTAGGGACATGCAGGAGGCAGCCAGTCAATAATTCTCTCTCATCATGGATGTTTCTGTCTCTTTTCCACTCTCCCTTCCTTTCTGAAATCAATACAAATATATTTTAAAAACATACCCTTATGTGAGGATTAACAAAAATAAATAAATAAAACTGGAAAATTTTTGCAAAGCTCTGTGAATATAAAAGTAGAACAAGGACTTTCTGCTGCAATTAGAAGTGGATTGCTTGGAGGAACTGAAATTGCAAAACATAAAGAAATTGATTGAGGTGACTTGAGTGGAGCTAGCTAATTGCTGGGACCAGTGTTTCTACAGCCAGGAGCAGAGACGAGCTTTTGCTGCTTACTATGTTGGTCAGTACAGGAGCACTGGCCTTTATGTGGCCTGCACTTGTAAAGAAGTGCAGATGTTCACCAGAAAGTGTTTCCTCTGCTGAACAGATAAAACTGCCTTTTCAAGCCTTTCACCATAAGTTGCCATTCCTGCATCAGTGAGCATTTGCAGGTGCTACTGGGAAATAAGGGATGTCTTGATTTCTGAATTAGATTATCACTGTAGCCTAAAGTTGTGAAGCTCCAAGTTTATCAGCACTTGCTCACACGATGCCAGGTGCAATGGCAAACTCTTAACAATATCTCAATCTCATGTCAAGAGATGAGGACACAAAGGTGCATGATTGTTGAGCAACTTGAACCAGAGGCACAGTGGGTAAAGGGCAGAGCTCCCATTTAAGGCCACAGAGTCTGATCCCAGAGCCAGCAGAATTCTAATCTGACCTGAACTGAGTATAACGATGAGGTTATCTCCTAAATTCCACATTGGGGACATTTTCTGTGACCCAGCCCACTCCTGAGCAGGGTGGAAACAAAGGATATGAAAGAAAGATAAGAGAAGGTGAGAGATGACACAGAGGTTTGCGAATCTAGTCATTTTAGTCCACATTTAGGTCCTTACTCCCTAGTCCCTCCAGGCTCATGATGACAAACCTGATTTTATTAACCACAATGTATACTTATTCATGTAAAGTTTTTACTATCATGAGGAATGATTTATTTCCAGTTTAGGGAGTGAAGGGTTATAAAGTAAGATGCTAAACACTAGGGTAATTTTTTAAATCTTCTGGGCTTTTTGTCTTGCAGAGGATTGCACAACAAGTCTGCTCTAGGTCCATGATGGTGAGGTTTTGTGGTTAAAAAACTACTATGAGGTTCGCAAAGAACTCTTTGAGCCATGCAGAAGTGGGAAGAAAGCTGGAGACTTTTCTTAGAGTTTTAGGTAATGCCCTCTCCTCTGTTTTCTTCAGAAGACAATGAAATATTAAGAAAGCATGCCCTTGCCCTGGCTAGTTTGATAGAGCTTTGGCCTGTGAACTAAAGGGTCCCAAGTTCAGTTCTGGTCAAGGGCACTTACCTATCAATCCGTGCAGGAAATCTCTGGCCCTGGTCAGGGTGCATCAGGGAGACAACCAGTTGATGTGAGAGAGACATCTTTGGATGTTTTCTCTCTATCTCCCCCACTCCCTTCCCCTCTAAAAATGGAACAATATCCTTGGGTGATGGTTAAAAAAAAAGAAGGAAAGAAAGCATGTTCTTTATAGAGTCAGTCTCCTTTTCTCTTTCCTGAGTTTCTAATACCAGTGTCTTCATCACTGAGTCTTTAGCTTACTACTGACCCATCTGTATTTATGAGGCCCATGTACAGAAACATATAAGAGAAAATTTAGCTTCATGAAGGTACAAGTTTCTGGCATAAAGGAAGTCCAGAGGGGGCCAGTACAAGGCAGGTGTGGCAGTTCCACAGTCAGTGGGGTCCCAGGCTACTCCAGCTCATGGACCTTATCCTCAGGATCAGGGTGGCCCTCGAACTCCCACCACAGCCCTCAGGCACCATGTGGAGGAAGGGACACAGAAGGTACTGTCCCAACAGCCCCTCTAAAAGTTCTCCCAGCTCCCATCTCAGCATCCCTTACATATGCCACACTGTGAGGCTGAGGGTCATGTTGCCACAGAGGAATTCAGTTCTGTTACTGAGGAGGGAGAGGAGAATGAATATTGGGCCAGCCAAGCAATGCTTTCTCTTCCAACTTTTGCTGTTTTCTTAGAAAATTGCCCGGGTGTTAATGCACATTTGTATGCTGAATTCCATTTCTTCTGATCGACATAGCACGGGCAGGTTCCCTGAGAGCATTTCAGAAATCAGGGCTGGGACTAGTAGGAGGCATAGTGGATACAAAATTCAAGCAATCTTGCTCTCAGATTTATGCTGGCCCCGTTAGAGCCTAATGAGTCCTTCAGGGAGGCCTGAGTTCAACCTCACGTTTACAGGTGGGAAACTAGGGCTTAGAACTGGGGAGATCTGTGTGAGGCCTTACAGCTGGTTAACGACAGGTTTCTCTGTCCTCAGTGACCCCTGACTTCTGCTTGAAAGTGAGAAGGAGGAGGAGTAACTGTCAGTAAAGAGCCAAATAAGTAACCCTTGTTGACATGCAGGTATTTAAGGAAAAATAAGAGACTAACTTCCATCTCTTTGAGGTATTATTTATAGACCATCACCAACCAAGCAGGCTGGGAGGGCAATGGAATTTCTTCACAAGCTTTGGAAATTGTCAGGATTGCTTCTGTACTTTTCTGATGACCTGCCCCTAATTTTGAGTGTACACATCTAATTTGTATTTCTAAATTATATGCCTATACTACTGTTCTGGTATACTGTATGCATGATATAATTAAAACACACACACACACACACACAGAAAAAAAGAAGCCTACAGTAGTATAATTTTTTTTCCATTTTGTGAGGGTCAATTTAATGAAAACCAGATTATCTGTGACCCTTAAACTTGCATATTTAAGCTGCATCATCTCAATAGGCTGAAAGAGTGTGGGCAAGTTGGGGTGTCCACCAAACTCTGAGTGTGGACCTTTCCCTTGTACCTCCACATAACTCACTTCCTGTAGGTCACAAAATCTTTTGACATCTGAACTAAAGAAGGGAGCCAGTGGCGTGGGGTGGTAATACTGCAGCCTTTCTTTTAGATGACAAAGGAAGCACTGGTTTTCCTGCACCAAGTGGATGTGCTCACACCCAGCTCCCCTGCCTTAGGACCCTCCATTCCTCACTGCTGAGAGGCAGTGGGAATGCAAACCTCACAGACTCCTTAACCCGTTAACTGCCACACGTCCAAAATGGGAACCATCCCCACAAGCCACAGTACTTTGAATTTTAATTTCAAAAGTCAATTTGCAACGAATATTATAGAGTAAATGCATTACTCCCATTTGGGTGCTCTTGAATATTTTCAACTGAAAACTCTCATGAAAAATGATTTTAGAGTTGTTCAGATCTACCTCTTAGGGAAAACATTTTTCTTTATATTGGGTCGGCAACTAAGTAATTGCGGATTTTAAAAAAATCAAAGACAATTTTTTCATGGAACTAAATAACTTTATTCTGTAATGTATTGCCCATTTTGATCAATGACCTTTTGCCATCTTTCAGGCAGCATCATAATCCCACGTTCAAAAAACTTCTGGTTTTTATTAGCAAAAACCTGAATCAGGTACGATTTGACATCATCATCATTATTGAAATTTTTACCATTCAAGGAGTTTTGTAAAGATCGAAATAAAAAGTAATCAGATGGTGCAAGGTCAGGACTATATGGTGGATGTGGCAAAACATCCCAACCAAGCTCCATTAATTTTTGCCGAGTGACCAAAGATGTGTGTGGCCTTGCATTGTCATGATGGAATACAACACCTTTTCAATTTGTCAATTCGGGCCGCTTTTCTTCAACTGCATTGTTTAATTTCGTTAGTTGTTCAATGTAGACATCAGAATTGATCGTTCGGTTGGGTGGTAAGAGTTCAAAGTAGACAATTCCTTTGTAATCCCACCAAACTGATAACAAAACCTTCTTTTGATGAATATCAGCTTTTGATGTTGTTTGAGTTGGTTCACCTGGCCTGCTCCACGATCTTTTCCGCTTGATATTGTTGTAAACAACACATTTTTCATCGCCAGTTATCAGTCGTTTTAAAAATGGATCATTTTCATTACGTTTCTTTAGCAAATCGCAGCTGCTAATGCGTTGTGTTAACTGTGATTCTTTCAGTTCGTGAGGAACCCATGTATCGAGTTTTTGAACATAGCCAAGTTGTTTTAAGTGATTTTCAATGCATGTATGTAATACATGAAGCTTCTCTGCAATCTCACGTGTTGTACTGTGACAGTCCAAATTGATTATTGCTTTGATTAGGGCGTCATCAACTTCAACTGGACGACCAGAGCGTTTTTCATCTTTGAGTGAAAAATCACCAGAACGAAATTTGGCAAACCAATTTTGACACTGCCGTTCTTTTAAGGCTTCGTCACCATAAACAGCACATAACTTTTTATGAGCTTGTGATGCATTTTTCCCTTTGCGGAAATAAAAAAGCAAAATATGACGAAAATGTTCCTTTTGATTTTCCATTTTTCAACGAACGCCAAACAAAAACTACAAAACAGATCAAAAAACTTTTTTTACTGATTAACAGCTGAATAGCCAACTATCAAATAACAAAATGTGTTTTACATTTGTACTACGTCTGCAAACCTAAAAATTCAACTGAAGCCATATATGTGTGAAACCCGCAATTACTTAGCTGCCGACCCAATAGAAGCATGTGGCCTGTGGGGAAGGTCTGCCACTTGCATCTACAGATGCTTATGGCATACAATGGGTTTTATTACATCACAGCAAGGAGTCCTAGCAGAAGTGATTGGTCTGATTGTCTGCCCCAGTATTTACTTTGATTTAAATGTATTTTCACAGAGAAAATCATTAGAGCCAAGTCGACTTCAAAATCGTGGAACAAATCTTCAAAAGGAGGGAAAGCAACAAGCCAGAGTCCAAAAATCACTGTCTAAGGTAATAATGGTAATAGTTTTGGTGCTTGGGTACAAAATACCTCACTTTTGTGGATTCTTTGCTTGGAATCATTTTCCCCAAACTGTCTTCTCTTTCAAAGGTTAGGTAAGGATAAGGAACACTGGGCATCACTGGAATAAGTAGCTGTATGTCAAGGTGTATTAGTTTTCTAACACAGCCATAACAAAATACCACCGACTGGGTGGCTTAACAAAGACATATATTTTCTCACAAGTTTGGGGGCTGGAAGTTGCCAAAACCAACCATTGTCTCACTAATAGAAAGGTCAACCTTAAAGCTCTGAAAGGTCAGAGCCAACCACTCCCTATCTAATTGAGACAATGGTAACTGAGGCAACTTCCCCATTTTGCAATCATGTAAATCCTTACTGATATGATAATCTGCTTATTACCTTTCTAAGGGCTATGGGTGTTTCCCAAAGCTGCTTAAAGTTAATGGGTGTATCCCATAGCCTCAATAAAAGAGATAGCAAGGCCAGAGCCTAGTGGTAGTCTTCCCACTAGAGGTTGATTCCCACCTGGCCCCCCATTTGTCCCAAATTAACTCTTTTCTTGTCTCTCACTTTATTTTAGTGTGCAGCCTCCTCCAGAAACGACCCTGAGTGGGCCCTGAACCATGCAGGTGATGTTAAGGGTTCCCACATCTGGTGCCCAACATGGGGCTTCTGGAGGCAAATGTATTTTTTGCCTAAGGGCAAAGGAAAGGAAAAAAAAATTACACGGAGAAAAGGTGTGGAAATTTACCGGGAAAAGGTGAGGGAAATTCACTGCACACAAAAGCCCACAACCAGCTGCAGAATCAAGTACTAAGTAGGGTGGAACGTCTATTTCAGCCAGGCTAATGGGGAAGAATTAGGTTATAAATATAAAATAAACTTTATTATTCGAATTTGAATGCTTAAGGAATTAAAAAAAACTTTCAGAAAATATTATTTTATAGTTTTTGTTTAATGTTATAGAACATAACACTTGGTTTTAGATCTTGAGTATTTGGCAAAAAGTTGGTAAAAACAAAACACTGTTTCTCCATGGGGAACATAATATTGTGTTTGCTAGAGCCTTTTAGAGTGGCTGAGGAGGAGCTTCCTCCCCTGGTTCCCTCAGCTCCTCCCAGAGAGGAGCAGGAAGAAAAATTGAAGGAATGGCCTTTATGGCCACCTCCACTTCCATGTCCTAATCCTGAAACATTTAATTCACCAGTAGAATCCTCTCTACAGAAAGTCATCAGATAAGGAATAAAGGACATGTTGGTGGAAGAAAGACTTGATTTTCCTATTATACAAGTAGCTGACCCACAGAACCCAAATCAGATGATAAGAAGCCATGAAAAAATTTATTTTAAAATGATAAAAGCTTTATGAGAAAGCATTGTTCAAAATGGTTCAAAGGCTCCTTTTACAGGAGAAGTCATGAATAATATTTCTGATGCATTCTTAATTCCTTCTGATGGTTATACTCTGGCTTGTGCAACTCTGGATGGAGGAGATTATTTACTTTGGAAAGGAGAATATTTGGAGAAATGTCAAAAGCTAGCCTGCACAAACGGAGGGCCGAATGCTCAAATAACTTATGAAATGCTGGCAGGACTGGGACAGTATATGAATGTACAAAGTCATTTACATTATGTGCAACAGGCATATGAGCAAATAAGACTTTGTGGAAGGAAAGCCTGGTATGCTTTACCAACAAAAGGGGACCCTCAGGGATCTTTAGGTAAATGTATGCAGGTACCTACAGAGTCATTTTTCTGATTTTGTGGCTTGTCTTACTTGAGCAGTGAGATGACAGATTCAACATGAGGTAGCAGGAGATATTTTAATTCAGCAATTAGCTTATGAGAATGCCAATGCTGATTGTAAAAAATGCCTGATGCCTCTGAGAATAAATAGTACCATTACAGAGATGATTCAAGCATGTCAGAATGTGAGATCAGGCACTTTTCAAGCAAATTTACTCGCTGCTGTGGTAACAGGTAGAAATAAGAGGTGTTATAAGTGTGGAAAATAGGACATTTCCAAAAGGAATGTAGGCAACCGAGAAGGACACAAGGTAACACTCTAGGAAGAGGCATGAACACACTACCTCAAGATTTAAGCATTTTTCTGTGTCCTAGATGTCAGAAATGGAACCACCAGGCCAGTTCTTGTAAATCAAAATTTCATAGAAATGGGCAGCTGCTAGATCCAGATAGATGGCACGGTCAGTTGCTGGGAAACGGCAAAAGGGGTACCCCCTCAATCCCGTCATCAATAGGGGAAATCTGCCCTCCAAGGCCCACAGTGGATTCTTTCATCCAAGCAACTGCAGAAAGTACAGGCCTGGATCTTAATAGCACTATAGCAGTCAATTTGACCCCCACTGTGGCTCGGTAAGCTATTCCTACAGGAATTTGGGGACCTGTGCCACGAGGAACTTTAGGATTAATCTTAGGGAGGAGTGGAAACACTCTAAAAGGACTAACTGTCCTGCCTGGAGTCATTGATTCAGAGTATGTAGGAGAAGTTAAAGTTATACTAGAATATAATCATATTATGAAAATTACTCCAGGACAAAGAATTGCTCAGATAATACTTATGTTCAGCAAGGTGAGGCTATAAAGAGGAAAAGAAGGATGCAAGGATTTGGAAGCTCAGACATCTATTGGATATATGAAATTAGCAAAACCTGTCCCATGATTAATTTAAAAATAGAGGAAAAACAATTTAGGGATCTAGTGGAAACTGAAGTGGATGTAAGTGTTATAAGTAAAGAATTCTGGCCTCCAAGTTGGTTCACGGTAGAAGCTGTGGGCTTAGTTAAAGGGGTAGGAGTTCCTGATAATACACAACGTAGTGCTGCAGTGTTAAGGTGGCAAGATGAGGAAGGACAGACAGGATGGTTTCAGCCCTACATCATTTCTGGAATTGCAGTCAATTTATGGGGCCAGGATGTTTTAGAAGGTTTGCAGGCATGTATTGTTACTGGCAAAGGAAAGCAGTTAACAATTCAGATAGGATACCAAACTTTTTAGGAGTGGCCACTGCTCAGTCTCCTCACCCTCATGCTGATCCTATAAAATGGAAAGATGATAGCCGAGACCGGTTGCCTCAATGGATAGAGCATCGGCTTGGGGACTGAAGGGACCCGGGTTCGATTCCGGTCAAGGGCAAGTACGTTGGTTGCGGGCATATCCCCAGTAGGGGGTGTGCAAGAGGCAACTGATTGATGACTCTCTCATCGATGTTTCTAGCTTTCTCTCTCCCTTCCTCTCTGTACAAAATCAATAAAATATATTAAAAAAATGGAAAGATGATAAATCTGTATGGGTGGATCAGTGGCCATTAACCAAGGAGAAATTAAGTCATATTCATGAATTAATAAAAGAGCAAATAGAGGCTGGCCACATAGAACCTTCCAATAGTCCCTGGAATAGGCCTATATTTACAATCCCTAAAAAGACCACAGGAAAATGGCAATTGTTGCCTGATCTTAGAGCAGTTAATGTTACTATGCATACCATGGGAGCTTTACAACCTGGACTCCCAGCTCCTTCACAAATACCTTTAAATTGATCCCTCATAGTAGTAGATCTTAAGGATTGTTTTTTCACCATTCCCTTGGCACCTCAAGATAAAAAGAGATTAGCATTTTCAGTGCCATCTATTAATAATATAGAGCCTATGAAAAGATATCAATGGAAGGTTTTACCTCGAGGAATGGCCAATAGCTCTACTTTGTGTCAAAAATATGTGGCTCAAGCTATTCAGCCTTTAAGGGACAAATATTCCCAATGTTACATTATTCATTACATGGATGACTTGCTCTTAGCAAGCCCACGGGAAGAACAGACCTTGGCCATGTTTTCCCAATTAGAAGAGGAGCTCCCTAAATGGGGCTTAAGAATTGCTCCAGAGAAGGTAAAAAGAAACGCCTTTCCAATATCTGTGAACCATAATTGAAAACCAAAGCATTAGGCCTCAGAAGGTGGAGATAAGAAAAGATTGTCTTAAAACTTTAAATGACTTTCAGAAATTATTAGGAGACATTAACTGGTCAAGACCTTATCTGAAGATCTCTACAGGAGAAATGACAAATTTATTTAGTTTACTTAGAGGTGACTCTAATCTTTCTTCTCCTAGAACTTTAACAGATGAAGCTAGGAATGAGTTGCTAAGGGTTGAGCAGGCAATTTCCTCAGCCCATGTAGCACGGGTAGAGCAGGAATTACCTTTATTGGGACAAATTAACCACACTGCAAATAGTCCCACTGGAGTCATCTTTCAAAATAAAAAATTCTCCTGCCATTATCGAATGGGTCCACCTAAGACATCAGACATCAATCCTCTAAAACTGCAGTTACATATGTAGAACTATTGGCCCAATTATTATTTCAAATTTGAAAACATTGTAAACAGCTTAGAGGGGAAGAGCCCCAGTGTATCTACCTCCCCCTCACTGGGAAGCAATTAGAAATGTTATTTCAGACTCATATAAATTGGCAAATTGGGCTAAGTGGATATTCAGGGGAACTTAGCTGTCATCTATTAAAAGATAAATTACTATAATTTTTATATAATACGTCCATCATTATACCAAAAAATACTAGGCAGGAATCTATTTCTGGAGCTTTTACTGTTTTTAAAAATAATAAAAGAATTTGTGGGGAAATTCTGATCTTGGCCAAATTGGGTGCTAGTTATTACTTCAGAAAGTGAGGGGAAAAAATTGAGATCTGTCTTTATCTATTAAGCATGAAAAAATGTGTGGCCAAATCTGTTGCTGAAACTTCTCCCAGAGTAAGCAGGATGTGGGAGAAGGGAGAGATATGTGGCAATCCAATATGGACGCCACTCCCAAGAAAGCCACCATAAGAGGCCTCATATTTGCCATCTTTCCTTTCTGCAGCTAATGGCTTAAAGCTTTTAAAAATTCCTGATGCATTGGGGATTTCTTTGCTCATGCAAAGCAAAAAAGCCAGTTTAAAAATTAGTGTGCATAGTTTTTGAGCTGGCCTTGACACTTTTCTGTGTAGAGAATATAAACACTAGAGATTTATAGCTTTAAAGATGGCAAAGATGAACTGGGAGACAAATTAAAGCTAGTTTCCCAAGGCATTTTAAGCAGCCCCTTTTGAAATTCCCACCCTGATGCAAGTAACCAGCAGGAAGTAGATAACAAGCTTGAATATGAATGGCTGATGCAAAAACTTAGTAAATCATATATGGATATAGATATTTGTTTCATGGTTTTTTCCCTGTTAAAATTTCAAGGCCTTAAAAGAGATGATTCTTGAAAAGCTCCAAGGGCCCAGAGAAATACAAGAAATTTATTCTCTCTTCTTAAAGGAAAACTTTTTTGTTTTATGATAAATGCATCTCATTTACTTAGATATTTAAGCTATCACACTAAATTTTTACAAGCTGGTGAACACTGACAAATTATTTCTCCCACAGAACTATAACCACACATTCCTAAACAGTATAAATATATGCTTGAACTAACATCAATACACATCACCATTTTATCAATTACATAATAAAACAAATTATCCAAATATTAAGTTACACAGCTCAAAAGGCATATAAAATATTAGATGTCTGCTCAGTTCATTAGCAGAACCCCATTTTTTTTTTTTGCAAGAGGGTGGGAAGGAAAAAAAATCACACTTCAAACAAAAATATGTTGGTAAACTTCAGAATGTATGAAAAAAATACAAGAATTCAGAATTTTTATGATTAAGAGTCATTTCAGCTACAACAAAGCATGTCTACCTTTAAAAAAATATTTACCAAAGAGCACATTCTACATTTTCTGCACAAGACAAAGGCAACATCTTACTAAAAATACTTAATAGCACCCTCTCATTCTTTCCTTAGGCCCTCCCTATAAGTTGCACATTAAGTGCAAACATTAAAATTAACTGTAAGGCTTTTTGTCCGGAGACATTAAAGACATGTGCTTCTATACAATGCAGATTTTCAAAATGGAGGCTTTCTATAACAGCACAAAATGAGACTTACAGAAAGACATTAAATAATAACCAAGACATTGTATAAAAATCAAAAAGTTGAGCAAACCTGATGTATACTTGTATGAATATGGGAGATGTATACATAAAGTGTGCAGGCAAATAATCACATATAGGACCTAGGGACATAGGAATGGGGGCTTAGGGTATTTGGCAGGTGGTGATTGGTGGTTCAGAGCTCAGGAATGTCTGGCCGCAGGTGGGGTTTATGTCTGTCCATCAACTGAAGGATCTATCATTCCAGGCTTCGGGTAATATTTTTTTTAAAAAAATTGAGAGTCCGGGCAAGGTCAGGGGGCGAAGGTCAATCTTCCCTAGCTACTTCCAGCTGTGAGGGGGAGTCATCTTTTAGGTGTGTCTTTCAGGGGTATCAAAGATTCTGGTGTTCAGTTCTGAATTCAGTGGTAGATAGATCTTTCCCACCTTCTGGTTGGCAAATGCCTGCATTCTGTTCTGCCAAAGACTAGTGAAACAATGCATGAGACATGGGCCAAAGAGCAAAATTAAGACTATAAATACCACTGGGCCTATTATCGGAGGAGCCATGCAGTAAGTGAGCAAAAAACAGGTAGTTTTTCCATGCTGGTCGAAGGGTGCAGCAGCATGATTTTCCCGAGAGACTGGTTTGTGACGAGAGCAACCCCGTTGAGTCACTTGGGAGGTAAAAGCTGGTCCTGAGGCTGCCATAGCGTCACTTGTCTAGTTTTGCTGCTTTTCTGGGCTTGGAGCTGAAAGACAACCTGGGGGGTAAGATTTTTGAGGAGGTAAAAAGTGGGGCTCCTTGGTGTAGCCCGGATTCCAGTCAGGACCATGGGCAGAAGGTCCAGCTAGGAGCTGTGAATTTCTAGAGAGAGAGAGGGAGTTTAGTTAGATGATCTTTAAGAAAGCCGTTGCTCTTCTGGATCTTACCTGATCAATGTGGGTAGTAGGGTATGTGCAGTTTCCAGGAGATGCCAGAGATTATGTGTGTTATCCTCAGCAGTTTCCTTGCATGTAGGGAAGGCCTCTGTCCACCCTGTCAGGGTGTCTATCATGGTGATAGATATTTGCTCTTCTTGTGTGGAGGCTTATGGGTGAAGTCTACCTGCCAGTCCTGTCCTGGGAGGTGTTCCCTTCACTTGAGTGGCTGGGTTCAGGGCTGGGGACTGAGTTAGGGAGACATCGGGATTCTCGAGGAACAGGAGATGGAGTTCCTGCACGTGAGAGGGGGCAAGGAGAGATAAGGATTGGTGTGGTGGAAAATCCTGTAGTGTAGACTTATGGGTGGAGGAGACCTGTAAGGGTTGCTGGAAGCAGATCTTCTGTGCCTCCTTGGTGAGAACAGCAGCTGCAGCCAGAGTCCAGAGGCAGGACTGCAGTCCCAAACTGTGGGATCAAGCTGTTAGGACAAGTAGGCTATAGGGGTGAAGGCTGGCCCTAGGAGCTGGGTGAGGACCCCCATGGCTATTCTCTGTCTTTCATCAGTAAGTAGTTGGAAAGGCTTAGAGATGTCAGAGAGAGAGAGAGATTGAGAGAGAGAGAGAGAGAGAGAGAGAGAGAGAGAGAGAGAGAGACCAGAGGGGTGTCCCGGAGTTAGAGAAAGCTTGGCAAACGAAGGAGGGTGAGGAGACTTGATATAAGGTCTTAGCTAGGAGAGAAAATTTTGGGACCCAATGATGGAGAAATCCTATCAGTGGAGGCCAGCTGTTGCCTCTGAGACGTGTTCTTGGAGGTCTCTGGGTAAGGCCTGGCCAAACAGGTGACTGTCTCTGAAGGGGCAGGATTGTCCAGGTGAGTGGGAGACAGATCTAGAGCTGAAAGATAACTGTGACCTCAATGTTATTTTTAGGGGGGAAAGAGTACGGGTCTTAATTGCCTCACTAGTGATATGAAAGGGGAATATAGGTTACCGTTGGAAGTAGGTTCTTGTTTTTCCAGTTTTGCCCCTTGCTGGGTATCCACATGTTTCTTGTAGTTCCTGAGACAGGGTTTCAAAGTAGGTAGAACATTGGTTACTGGGACAAGTAAAGGCCGATTATTGAGGCTGCATCTACGCTGGGTGAGAGATATATGAGAGAACAGGTTCCTGTCCAGCTGATGGCAGAGTCAGTGTATGAGTTTTCTCCACAGAGAAAGAAAAATCCCTAATGATGGAGTCAAGCTGACAGGTGTAAGGAGAAGAGGTGGACTAAAGAGTATGAGATTCCTTTTTCTAATGCACTCCAAGCTGAGAGAGTAGTCACCATAGAGCTACCAATAAGAGGTGACAGATGAATGATTGAGACTATAGCAGTGAAAGTGGGAGGGAAAGGGGAAGGAAAGTAGTAAAAGCCAGGGACCTGGATGGTTGAAAAAGAGGTTAGACACTGTGAATATTCTGGTTTAGCTTAAGAAGTATCCAGCAACCTTGTCCTGTCAGGCTTGGGGACTGAAGCCTCACTTTCTTGCTTAGAAAAGGGGTAGGGGGTGAGGGAGGGAGCAGGCTCCGCAGCTGTTTCCAGGTTAGCCAGGCCTCTAGCCACTTGAGTTTTTAAACTGCCTGCCTTCTTCCTAGAGATACAGGAGATAAGGAGATAGGTGCTTACAGTCCCAGGAATGGCTGGGCTTTTTGGATCCAGAGAGTGAAACTGAGGAAGGTGACTGTGGTTTGGGAAAACTGGGTTTTATGAGCAGATGCACAGTAGCCCTGGCCAGGCACCAAGGTAGAATGAGAAAAGAGTGAATGGGGGAATTTGAGATAGCTGATGGCTGTGAGACTGATCTGTCAACCCCCATAATAGAGACTGAGGAGGGGACAAGGGTCCCAGTGAATTCAGAGAGGGCAGAATGAGTGGCCACAGTGTCAATTAGAAAGGAGATTGGCTTACCTGCCACCACAGTAGTTACCCGAGGCTCGGTCCTCGTGATGTAAGTCTGTGGGGCCCTGTCAGGGCCTGGGCAGCTTCTTCCGTGGCCAGTCTGAGGAGGTCAGGTAGATCCAAACCGGATCAATAGAATGGCCTTGCTGGACTCACTGAGGCCAGACCAGAGGGCGAGACGACAGTCTGATTTCCAGTGGCCTTCCCTTCGCACCTTGGGCAGGGCCCAGGCAGGGATCTCGTGTTTGAGCAAGTCTTGGCTCAGTGTCCTTCCTTGCTGCATTTGAAGCATGGGCCCAGAAGAGGCTTAGCCCCTGACTCTCGGGAGGACTGGCACTTCGTTTGGGGTTCATGAGAGCGGTGGCTAGGAGCCGGAAGGCCTCCTAATGGGCCTCAGCCTTGGCTTGATCTCGCCTGTTGTTGGATTTGGGTCTCCTTGTCTCTATTATTAAAGACCTGAAAAGTCAGGTTAACCAGGTCCTTTTGAGGGGTTTGGGGACCTGAAGTTGTGGCTTATGTAGGGGGGTAAAGGTGGTCAGTCAGTGGAAAAAGAAACCTGAGATGCCTCTCAATCTGTGAGGCTGCACATAGAGGAGAGGATGGAATGTAGACTCAGGAGGAGGAAGTGGTAAAGGAGGAGGGCCATACCAGGCAGGATCTGCAGGGGCGGGACTTACTGGTTTAAAATGATGGCCATCTACCTGAGACCACGTGGTTGGAGAGGGGCGGGGTTTTGTCAGGCCAAGATGACTGTGTCCCCCTGGGAACCAGAGGAGAGGGGCTGAATTTGCCATGCCAAGATGGTGGCGACCACATGGAAATCACATTTAGCTGTTCGCAGTTCAGTTTCTCAAGATTAGAATTCTCAGAGACTGGGGATGGTTCAGTTTGAGAAAGATAAGAGAATGGAGTACAACCACTGTGAATACCTTTGCTAGAGGCCACAGGAGCAGAAATTAAGGGAGAGCACGGGGAAAGGCAGAGCACATGGGGAAAAGCAGAGCGCAGGAAGGAAGGAGCAGAGGAGGGAAGGCAGAGGTGGGCGAGGTTAGAATTCTCAGGTAGGAATGCCCCACCCAACAAGGGCGGGACTTGGAGGTTCTACCCAGGGAGGGGCCTGCAAATTGCAGGGTGACCTAGGCTGAAGGATAAAAAAAAAAAAAAAAAAAAAAAAAAAAAAAAAAAAAAAAAAAAAAAAAAAAAAAAGGTTAAAATTGCTCCTGGGAGTCCATGCCAAAGACTCCCGCACTCAGGTGCATGACCTTGGACAAAGTGCTTAGCTAGAGAGGGACAGGTTTAAGGTTTTAAGGATGTGGCAGAAATTAGCCACGTGGAGAGAAAGAGCAGTCAGAAGACAAAGGGGTTTGAGAACAGGTTTGAGAGTACAGAGAGGATTTTCAGCTGATAAAGGAACAGGAGGAGTAGAGCGAGATGGGAGAGCTAGGGTGAGAGGGGGAGGGGAAGTCTGTTTGTGGAAATCCCTAAGGCTTCCCTGTCAGGTAGCAAAATTATCTGGATCTCAGAGGATATCGGGATGCTGTTTTATGAGGCAGACTGGCAGAAGATATTGGAATCGAAAATGCTGTTTTAAATGAGTGTTTTTGGTTTGCAGTAGCCAGAAAGACCAAGGGCCGAGAGATTGGCAAGGAGACACCTTAGAGGCATCTGGATTGAGAGGTTCCCATGACCAGAGGGGATAGGGCCACCAAGGAGAAGGTGGGGCGGGAAAAGGAGCGTCCTTCTTTTCCCCCTAGCCAACCTGTAGATAAAGAGATGAGAAAAGGTCCCAAGGTTGTCACCCTGAAACCTTTCCCGTGGAGTAGAACAGAGTTTTCCCGGCCAGGCGCCTGGGCTTTCGTAGAACGTAGAATGTGAACATAGAACATTAAGCCGAGTAGAGGAGAAAACTCTGAGGCCCTTCCATGTCAAGGGAACCGGGGTGGGGGTGGGGAGTCCCTGAGACCTACTGGTAAGGAAGCGATGAGATTCCCAAGTTTTCCTGGTATGGCAGGGTTCCAGAGGTGTTCTGAACGGGCCAATCAACTCAGGACCATGCCACCGAGCATGGCCAGAGGATTTACCACATTCACCGGAGTCTGAGGCACCAACATGACAGTTTTAATAGAAAAGGTAGACTGGAGATTGGGTGGCAGGATACACACAGGCTTTATTGGAGGGAAGGGTATCCCTGCCGGCTGCTTCCACGGAGAGGAGCGGAAGAGAGCGATTGAGGGGCTTACAAGCACCTTTAAGGATAGGGGGCAGGACTTAGGGCACTCAGCACACGCTGATTGATTTGGGACCTAGGGACTTAGGAATGGGGACTTAGCGTATTTGGCAGGTGCTGATTGGTGGTTCAGAGCTCAGGAATGTCTGTCCACAGGTGGGGTTTATGTCTGTCCATCAACTGAAGTAAGGGAGGATCTATCAGATCCTACTTTCTATGTTTGAAATGACTGAAGGGATAAACCACATAAGGTCCAGAGTGTTCTTAGTTCCTGGCATTTTAGTTCTGTATGAAACTAAAATATACAAGTATTGTGCTGGGTATTTTGGCACCTAATCTTTCTAAATCTTTTATATATCATTAGGATTCTGACATGGGAATAGATTTAAAGACATAATTCAATATTGCATGATTATAGGAAAAGTAAATTGGTACAAATGATAAGCAGATTTTAAATGCTGAACAGTAAGAATCTTGTCAATTGTCAAAATGGGTTGACCATAACCCAAATGTAGAGGTTGCAATTCTGTCAAGCTTGTGGCTAGATAAAACTGCTTTTCAACCCTCTTTTGGAAGCTTCCTTAGACTTATTCACCAAGCCAACATGTTGGCTAATATACATGACAAATTAGGTTCTATCTCAAGTTCCACTTTCAAGGCAATGGCATCAGGCACCTGTTTTATTGAATGCAACAGTTGTTTCCATGGCCAGTGGACTCTGAAGTGCAGCTGCATTTTAGGACGATACTTCTCCAGATACAGAAGCTGCTTGCTGCTGAAAGCTCTACGTCGCTTTTGTCTTATGAACTGTACTGCATCTTCATATTTCATTCCACCTTCGATTAATGCTAGGGCAACAAGCACTGGAGCTCTTCCAAGGCCTGCAACACAATGTACAGCAATACAACAACCAGGTTCTTCATGGAACTTAATTTTTACAAGATTTAACCAATCATCAATGATTTGGTTGGATGGTGGTGCACCATCATCGAAAGGCCAATCAAGAACCTGGATGCCTACTTTCTCCACAAGATTAGTGTCACATTGCTTCACATACTCTTACTATTGTGGTAACACCATACTTCTTAAGTTCCTCTATGTATTTCTTTAAGGTTGGATTGTGTGTAATAAGAAATCTCATGTTCTTATATGAGACTTCCACAGGAGCTGGGAGGTTCATTTGAGCCATGATAATTTAGTTAAAAAACACTCAATAGGGTTATGAAAGAATTTAAAAATCAAATACAGAAACGATGTAAAGAAACTGAGTCTACTTCAGTATACTCCACTTGAAATTCTCAGTGCTTTAAGTGACGTTGGGAGTAATGGGAAATGAAATGAACCTCCTAGCAAGAAGCAGCAACTCTTCAATCCAGTAATACTGAGGCAATAGAAAGGAAGTGCACTGAGGTTTACCCCATCCCGGTCAGAACTCATAAAATGCTCGCAGTTTTCAGTTCAACACTTCTGTGTCCAGGTTAACCGCTCATATGGGGACTTCTTGGTGGAGCGGTAATGAATTTCTACAGTTCGCTTGTCTGCATAGAGGTCATACTGTGCCTGGCAATAATCTCCACTGCCCTTCAGAAACTCCATAAATGTGTGACCAAGAACACCACAGAAATGAGGAATATGTTTACTCATTGAAGATTGTGGCCTAATCATACAGCCGGTCCTGAGGTGGGGCGGAGACGGCCGCAGGGCAGGGGGGACACCACGCTACCATGCAGGGAACTGCTCTGGGAGAGTGTGCAGCTGAACTGCTTCAAAGTGCATGGGGCCAATACGCGCGCTGAGGCTCTTCAAGGGAAACTTTTTAAAACAGATATAATATACTTGAAATTGCATGGTATTATTCTACAATGTCATTATAATTTTTGATATTTTATAATAGCATATTGTACAATTATCCCAAACAAACTTAAAATCTGTTTGTTTGTTTTTTAATGTTTGGCAGCAATTTAAAAGTACATGAAAGGATTTAATCCCTTTCACTGTGTGGAAAGCCTCACTGGGAAGGCACTTGAGCAACCTATATTGCCCCTTCTTGCCTTATTTGCAAAGAGGGACCCTCTTCCCACAATTCAGTTACCCACACTGTTGCTTGAGTTTTCAGTTCATGCTGAGGTTGAAGCCTCATGGTGAAAGGTACCATGGATCTGTCTCTCGCACAATGGCGTGAGCTGGGCTTTCCTTGGAGAAAAAACCTGAGTTCCCCAATATATGTGATCTATGCCGGGGTCCTGCCAGCAGGCAAGGGGATCCCAAGGCAGGCGCTGGGCATGGAGGCTGTAGGGGCATAGGCTACCAAGGAGACAGAACTGAATCTCACATCACCCTGCTTTTGCCCCGGAGGATGGCTGGTTAGTCAATGATGGGTAAGACTCCTCAAGAGAGGGGCAACCTAAGACAGGCATAGTCGCAGGGGGCCATCAGGAGAAAACTTGGGGGTCCACAGAGGTGGGACACAGGTGTTTACCCTTTCAACATTACAGGGGCTTGAACACTCGCCCCTACTGTGGGAGGTCTCCTGCCCCATGGCTGCTTTGCATGCCCAGCTCATATTGAGACCAAGGCAACAGAGAAGTGGCTGATGGCGACTGCTCTATATCTAAATCTAGCCTAAATCTAGGAGTGCTCAGGGCTTTCTCAAGGATGCATATAATCCTTTCCATTAATTTTTACAGAGTAAACTAAAATTGTTGTTCAAGTATTAAATTTGACAGTAAAATAGTCAAGTTTTCAGATTAATTTAAATTGGCTAAATGAAATAAGTAAATATTCAAGAAAATTTAATTGTACATAAAGCTGTTCCTAAAGTATTAACCACAATTTCAATTGGTAGTTCATTTCATGGTAAAATCGCTTAACATGCAATGAACCCTAAAGCAGTCATAGTTTTTGTGCAAAAAATTAAAATTTAAAGGCTATCAAAACTGCATTATAAAATTTTTTCCAAAAGCCTCCTAATAATTAAATAAGAAAAAGGGGAATAGTGGGAAAGTACCATGTAAGAAAAAATGTCCTGTAAGTAAATTACATTTAGAAAAATTTTCTTTTTTCCTTTTGTTGTTTTTTTTTAAAATTTAATTTTATTATTTTTTAAATAAACCTTTATTGTTCATATTATTACAAAAGTTCCACATTTTTCGCCCTCCACCAGGTTTCTACCCCATCGTCTGCCCTGTCCACACCCCCCCCCCCATAGTCCTCATCCATAGGTACACAGTTTATGTTCAGTCTCTTCCCGCACCCTCCACTCCTCTTTTCCCTGAGAATCATCAGTTCACTCCCCTTCCATACCTCTAATTCTATTATATTCAACAGTTAATATTGTTCATCAGGTTTTTTAATTCCCTTGGTTTTTAGATTCACTTGATAGTTATGTATTTGTTGTTCATAATTTTTATCTTTATTTTCTTTCTCTTCCGAAAGAACCCCCTTCAACAATTCATATAATTCTGGTTTGGCGCTGATGAACTCCTTTAGCTTTTTTATCTTAGTGAAGCTCTTTATCTGGCCTTCGATTCTGAGTGATAGCTTTGGTGGGTAGATTATTTTTTGCTGTAGGTTATTGCTATTCATCACCTTGAATATTTCTTGCCATTCCCATCTGGCCTGCATGGTTTCTGTTGAGAAATCAGCTGACATTCATATGGGTGCTCCTTTATAGGTAACTACCTGTTTCTCTCTTGCTGCTTTTAATATTCTCTCTTTGTCTTTTGCTCTTGGAATTTTAATTATGATGTGTGTTGGTGTGGTCCTGTTTGGATTCCTTTTGTTTGCGGTTCTGTGTGCTTCCTGGACTTGTAGGTCTAATTCTTTCACCAGGTGGGGGAAGTTTTCTGTCACTATTTCTTTCAGTATGTTTTCGGTATCTTGCTCTCTCTCTTCTTCTGGGACCCCCATCATTCTGATGTTGGTTCGCTTGAAGTTATCCCAGAGGTTTCTTGCATTCTCTTCAACTTTCTGGATTCTCTTGTCTTCTTCCTTCTGCGGAGCAGTATCTTATGGCTCTTTATGTTCCAAATCTTTGACTTGATTCTTGGGATCTTCCCTTCTGTTTTTAGGACTCTCTATAATATTTTTTATTTCAGACAATGTATTCTTTATTTCTTGTTTATCCCTTATTATTTCTTGTTGATCCCTTATCATTTCTAGTTGATCCCTTTTCATATCCTCATAGGTCTTATCGACCTTTTCTAGGAAATTCTTGAAAAACTTTATAAGCATGGTTTTGAACTCTATATCCAGTTACTTTTTGTCTTCCATTTCTTTCATTTGTGATCTGTTTCCTTGTCTCGGCATTTTCACAGCTTCCCTGAGTTGGTAGACTTAAAAGTCTCTGTTTCAGCTTGGATGGGAGCGGAGTTTCAGGGTAGAGCCTACAGCCTTGGCTTCCGTTAGCCACGCCCTATGAGGCTCCTGAGTCTCAGTATTCCTCAGGGTCCTTTAGTACTCATTGAAAGCACCTCTGAGAGAAAGGTGCCCTCGAGTTTTGCCTGCTACCAAACAGTCTAGGCTCTCCCCCAATAAGCCCGGAACTGGGGTTCAGTTCAGTTGGAAGGGGGTTCAGAGCAGTCTGGAGCTTTTGTTTCCTTCCCGCTAGGGCAATCCAGCAGCACAGTCAACCGCCCGTTCTCTGCACGCAATGTGTGCACTTCCGGGACTTCCTTTCACTGCTCCCCTGGGTTTCTGCCTTACACCCCAGGCTCCCTATGATTGAACCTGGGTCCCCAGGGCCTGGCCTAGAACTGGGGTTCAGTGCAATTGAAACTGTGGCTCAGCACAGTCCAGAGCTTTTGTCTCCTTCCCACTAGGGAAATCTAGCAGCAGAGTCAACAGTCCGTCCTCTGTGCGTAATGCGAGCGCCTCTGGGGGCTCTGCCTTTCACCGCTCCCCTGAGATTCTGCCTAACAGCCCAGGCTCCCTCTGAACGAGCCTGGGTCCCCAGGGTCTGGCCTAGAACTGGAGTTCAGTGCTGTCGGATCTGAAGTTCAGCGCAGTCCAGAGCTTTTATCTTCTTCCCACTAGGGAACTCCAGCCAGGCACTCAGCCTCCCCTTCCTCTCTGGCTCTGTCATCTCTGTGCACGCAATGTGTCTCCATACCTTAGGCTTTTACAGCTCCTCTGATTTTCCTTCTGGTCTTCTCTTTCCTTCTCATTGTAGAATTTCCAGTCAGTTGTAGTTCTGGGTTATGTCCATTTTGTATTTTAGTTATATTTTATTGAAATTGTGGTGTGAGGCTGCAGTTAGTTATTATAATACCTGTGCCGCCATTTTGGATTCTCTCTCTTTTTTCTATTGAAAACCAATTTTCATTTGTAATGCTATTAGCGAGACAGCCATGATAAACACACATGGTATTTAATAAGTCAAAGAAAAATTGTTTGGGCAAAAATTAAAAGGATCCCAAGTAAAATTTATAGAAATGTTTCCTTTATTAATTTTGGTCGAGATATGTTAGCATGTTTCAGAAAACAACTCCAGGACCATGTGGATTCCTGCAACAGAGAGGAATTAGCAGGAATGCTCCAGCTAAATTGAAGACAAGTGGAGAAACAGTACAGACATGAAAGACACTGACAATGTCTTGTCATGCCAGCAGTCAGCAGCTGTGCATTCCTGCAGGTTGCCCAGGACCAAACCAGAGATGGTCAGACCTGCATCGCCACCATTTGTCCACCATCCAGATATCATTGCTGAGATGTGCACATGAAGAACTTTTGGGATATTGAAACTTAGAACTCTTGGACTTTGAAATTGGACCCAAACATTTTTGTTCTTATATGTTTATTTGTGGTCTGCAGATGCAAGATTTTTTAGAAGAAAGAAATGGGGGAGAGGCCAGAAACCAATCATTGTCTCACTAATAGAAAGAGGCTGGTCAACCTTAAAGCTCTGAAAGTTCAGAGCCAACCACTCCCTATCTAATTGAGACAATGGTAACTGAGGCAACTTCCCCATTTTGCAATCATGTAAATCCTTACTGATATGATAATCTGCTTATTACCTGCCTAAGGGCTATGGGTGTTTCCCAAAGCTGCTTAAAGGTAATGGGTGTATCCCATAGCCTCAATAAAAGGGATAGCAAGGCCAGAACCTAGAGGTTGACTCTCGCCTGACCCCCCATTTGACCCAAATTAACTCTTTTCTAGTCTCTCTCTTCATTTCAGTGTGCAGCCTCCTCCAGAAACTGGACCGTGAGTGGGCCCTAAACCATGAGGTTCGTGGTAAGGGTTCCCACAGGAAGTCTGAGGTCAAGGCCTAGGCAGGGCTGGTTTCTTCTGAGACATGTAGGTGGTTGTCTTCTCCCTGTCTTCACATGTCAAATAAAACCACATTCCTGGACTTCAACATATGAATTCCGTGGGAGTGGGCACAGTTCAGCTGATAACACAGAACAAGCTATTTATCTTGAGCAAGTTCCGTGGGCTTAAGTATCTTCTCTATTTTAATAATAACAGTATTTACTGGATGAAGGGCCAGGTATTATTTCAAAGTGCTTTCCATTTTTGCAGATGAGGAAATAGGGTACTGAGATCTTAAGAAACTTGCCCGCTTTTCATGCTATCCTCTCACTTTCAGCACCAAAACCAGTGGCAGCTCTGGGCCTGTGTGTTGGGAACACACCCTCCCTCACCTTTGATTTCACCTACTCTGACATTTCCCCAAGTGGGCCCAGCCCCCTGGAGTCAGCCTAGTGATGCTCTGGGGAAGGAGTAATAATTTTTTGGGGAGTGTGGGGTATATCATTTCCTTCAGGCTTCACACTAAAGGTTTGAAGTAAATAACACATTCTTGCATCTGGTCTCAGGTAGAAGAGGAATTGAAGGCCCAGATTGAAATGCGGGAATAGAAACACACATCAGTGTTTTTGGTCAACGGGCAGAAATTCGTGGAGTATGTGACTGAGCAGTGGGAGATGCATCGGTTAGAGAAAGAGTGAGCCAATCAGGAAAGGGTATGTGAGCTCCGTTTGTGAAGAGGGAAGGGTGGTCATGTGAGCAACCCAGACCTGCTCCCTCCCGGGATGTGTCACTGTTGCTTCTGACTATCACATAGCAACTGAAGATCAAGAAGCAGACAGAGACAGAGATGCTGTATGGCAGTACTCCAAGGACACCCAAGAAGCAGTGAGGAATGTGACACACCACACAGGGCAAAGTGCGCAAGGTAAGGAGGCTACATGGCCCACTAGTGATGAGGGCATGTGGAGAGCAGGGCCACGGCCATCTCTTGCCATCTGTCCTGCAGAGATTGTCCTGCAGGGTTGGGGAAGGGTTTTTGGAGACTTTCTATTGAGTCCATTTGAGATTGGAGCATTATTTCTCTTCTCCTACTCATACTTTACAATATATAAAAACCATTTTAAAAGCACCTGTACCATAATTTCAAGAAGACTACTAAAACAATTTGGTGTTTTTCTTGCTTTTTTAAAAACAAATATATATATATTTTTTATTGATTTCAGAGAGGAAGGGAGAGGGAGAAAGAGATAGGAACATCAATGCTGAGAGAGAATCATTGATTGGCTGTATCCTGCAAGACCCGCACTGGTAATTAATCCCACAACAGGAGTATGCATCCTGCTGACTTATAGGTCAGTGCTCAACCACTGAGCCACCTGGGTTGGGTTTAAAACAGCTTTTATTTTTTAAAAATATATATTTTATTGATTTCCTACAGAGAGGAAGAGAGAGGGATAGAGAGTTAGAAACATCGATGAGAGAGAATCATTGATAAGCTGCCTCTTGCACACCCTCTGCTGGGTATGTACCCCCAACGAAGATACATCCCCTTGACCAGAATCGAACCTGGGACCTTTCAGTTGGCAGGCCAACGCTCTATCCACTAAGCCAAACCAGTTTTGGCAAAACAGCTTTTAAAAATAATGTATGTTTACAAAGTGGAGTTCACATTATAAAATTTTGATTTCTGTCTTTTTGTCTATTTTATGTTGTTTGTGGATTTTTCTTCGTAGTATCAAACTTTCTTCAAGTACATGTTCATTGTTAGCTACTTATTTCTGTCCTCTTAACATTTTATGAAACAATTACTATTGCTCAATACTATTATGAAAATAATGTGAACTTCTTAAAACATATAACACTAATATTCAGTCCCAGAAAGATTTATTTTAATTAAAAGTTTGAGAATTTCTCTGCTAAGAGTACAAGGTGGGCTAGCCTTTCTGTAAAAGTGCTGGCCTCATATGTTTCTTGTTTTTAATTGACTCTAGATAGAGAGAGGAAGGTGGAGAAAGAGAAAACCATTGATTTGTGTTCCACTTACTAATGGCATTCATTGGTTGATGTATATCCCCTGACCTGGGATCGAACTGCAGTCTTGGTGTGTTGGTACAGCACTCTAATTAGCTGAACTACTCAGCCAGGGTTCTATTATTTTTTATTTTGTAATTACAATTGGTGTGTCCCTGAAACTAATATAATGCTGTACCACTCAGTGACTAAACATTTAAATAACTTAAAGAGTGATCACCCTGATAAGTCCAGTACCCACCTGGCACCATACCTATTCACTACAGTATTGACTCTGTTCCCTGTGCTGGGCTTTCCCTCCACAGGACTGCTTTGTCATCACCAATTCGTGCTTCCTAATGCCTTCATCTTTCACCCAACCTTCCAACCTTCCTTTCTCTGGCAGCCATCAAAATATTCTCTGTATCTGTAAGTCTGTTTCTGTTTTTTCCCCCATTTTTTTTCTCACTACATCCCTTTTATTCACACATCCCCCAAGTAAAAATCACAAGAAGGTGCCTGTGGCAGAGAACATTTTATAGGTTATAAATCTTTATCGTAAGAGGCCCCTGAGAGTTTTTCCCATTATGCTCATGTGAGAAAGACAATGTTCTTTAAATGCTTTGTGCAAATGTCCGTGCAGACTGGTTCTGAAATCCTTTGGGGAGGAAGGAATCTCTTGGCCAAAGAGCCACGTGTCCCCCTGAGCGTCAGACTCCCAGGAGCAGAGGCAGGGGGCCCAGACTTTCCAGTTCCAGGTGGTAATGACATGTCGGCCCATGTGGCTTTTGACCCCTTGGCCGTGGTGAGAGTCAGCCCTGCAGACCGTGACTGTGCTGTCAGTCTCCCACCTACCGAGACATCATCTGGGCGACATGCTGGGGCTGGGGAAGGAGCTGGAGTCCCGCAGCAACTGGAAGGGGATGGCAGGGGACGTGGGGGACCTGTGGGAGCTGCACAGATCCTCGTTGTGCAGCTTCCACAGCAGCTCATCGTTCTCCATAGACAGGCGCTTGTTGACTTTCGACTCCTTCTTCAGCCACTCCTGCAGGGTGGCCTGCTCCTTGGACAATTGCCTTAAAATTGCAATGTGCTTGTCTATCCAAGCTTTTAATTCCCCGTTCTCCTGCTGACATCGCTCCAGCTTGTCCACCAGTGCAGTGTTGTTGTCCTCCAGTTTTTCCATTTTCATCAGCTTCACATACTGCTGGTGCACCTTCTCATTCTTGATCTCCAGCACAGCCTTCAGGCTCTCCAGCTACTGCTCCAGGTACATGATCTGCGGGTTTTTTGAATTCGCATTCTCTCTTGAGAGTCTTTTTTGTTCTTCTGATTTCAGTTTTTCATTTAAAGCCTCATTTTCACTATTCAGATCAGTGATTTGTTTCCCTAGGGATTCATGCTTCTCAGAAAGCAAATCCTCGACTGATTTCTTTTCTAATTCATGGCTTTTCTTGATTTCTGAAAGGAAGTTTTCATAGGCCTTCTTTAGTAATTCTACTTCATCCAAATAGCTTCAATTTCCAACTTTGAGGTTTCATGGGCAGCACTCAAGTTGTCAAACTGCTCTTGCAGCTGAGTTTTTTACTTCTCTGCTTCTTCTATGTAAATGTTCTGGAGCTTCTCACACTCCTTGGTGTAGAACTCTTTGAGCCGATTCTCTAGGTCTGTTAGATCCGCCTGGTGCTGCTGGTTCAGCTTCTGGGAAAATCCTTCATAAGCTACTTGCAACTCATTCCTGGCTTTTTCTAATTCCTCACAGGTGGTCAAAGCAGTGACCAGCTCTCCCCAGAGGCTCATGAGTTCTTGTGACAGGGTGTTGTGCTGCTTCAGGACTTCCTCCTGTTCAAACAGTAGGTGCTGAATCTGTTAATGCTTCGAACTTGGCATTCCCACAGGAGACAAGCTGCTTAAGGTGAAGGATAAACTGACTCTGCTTCTTCGATTTTGTTTTATACTGAGCAAACTCAAGTGTTTTCTCAGAGGAGAGCACATCTGGAGACGTCTGAGTTTGGATACATAAACTTCTAGGAGTCTTCTGTCTGCCGTTTTCAAAATTGCTGCTGTAAGTGTTCAGGTCACTGTGGGTGCTGGTGATGGAGGAGCGGCTGCCTGTCCGCCGGAGCACGGAGCTTTTCAAGGCCCTGTTGGACTTCAGAAGCGGTCGAGAAAAATTCACCCAAAACAGCCACGCAGTTTTCAAAGACGTACGTTTTCCAGAACTGGCCACACGCCCGATCTTCTGGAAAGATAAGGTCCGGTCAGAACTGAGAGTCCTGCTGTTGCTGGTACATCTCAAGCAGGAAGCAGAAGGGCCCACTTTGACCTTCGGAGGCATCGGGCTTGGGTGCATTCCTGCCTGCGGGCGCTGCAGTTTTTGAAGCAGAACCCAAAAACAGAGACCCATAGTCAAAGGTCTCATTCAAAACGTCCTTCTTGAGGTCTTGGTTTTCCAGAAGGGTCCCATTTTCCTGTGCCCCCTTCTCTTTAGGGCAGGTCCAGTGGAGGTGGGGCACATAGGTCATTTCCAAGCACTTAGGGCTTTCCATCGCCACTGAGAACAGCCCCCTGCACTTCTGGAGGAACGAAGCCACGAAGCCAGGCTCACATGCCAAATGGGAAGGGCTTGCGTTGTCAACATCCTAAACCCTGTGGGAAGCGTTTTCAGAATGCATCCTGACATGCTCAGCTTGGCTTGTGAGGAGCTTGTTCAGTTGCTGCTTCTGGGTCTTGCTGATTGGGATTTCTGCCTTCGTGTCTGCATTCAGGTCGGCCCTCTGAGTTCTGCTCAGCACGGCCAACTGTCTCAAGTAAGAGACTGTGAAGGGGGTGAGCAGGCACTGGGCAGCTGAGGTCTGGGTGTGACCTTGGACAGAACAGGGTCATGGGACCATGACACAGGTCTCAACATCTCTTTGGCTTTGACGTTCTTGAAGTTGGGTCTTGGCTAACTGATGATTTTGTTCTTTCTGACCTTGTTTGCGTTAGTTGTGGGCTTTCCCAGGTTCAGTATAGAGATACTCTTCTACAGGTGGCTACATTTCTCTGTCGCCTCGACGACGGGGGAAACAAAAAAGGTTGAATTCAGGGATTTGGGGACCGGTGTGGACATGCCAATGGTGTCATTCGCACTGATGACCATGTCATTTTCATCCCAAGATAGTTAAAGCGCATGTCTGTGGGAACCCTTAACAGGACCCGCGTGATTAGGGCCCACTCAGGGTCCGGTTTCTGGAGGAGACCGCACACTAAAATGAAGAGAGAGACTAGAAAAGAGTTAATTTGGGACAAATGGGGGACCCGGCTTGAGTCAACCTCTAGTGGGAAGACTACCACTAGGCTCTAGCCTTGCTATCCCTTTTATTGAGGCTATTGGATACACCCATTACCCTTAAACAGCTTTGGGAAACACACATAGCCCTTAGGCAGGTAATAAGTGGATGGATTATTGTATCAGTAAGGATTTACATGATTAGAAGATGGGGAAGTTTCCTCATTTACCACTGTCTTAATTAGATAGAAAGTGGATGGCTCTGACCTTTCAGAGCTTCAAGGTTAGCCAGCCTCTTTCTATTAGTGAGACAATAATTGGTTTCCGGCACATGTCCAGGGGGGCTACTTGGGACCAGCTCTATGGTATGATTTTGGATCTCCAGGTTCACATCATGGAGGGCTATGTGTGTGTTTGGAACCTCAGTGACATTGGGTTCGGGGTGCAGCCCTTGGGCTGGGCTGTTGTCAAAAGCTGGCACCAGGCAAGGGCACTCGTCTTCGATAAGACAATCAGACAGTTTCTCCTGGATTTTGGCCCATGTCCTCTGGCCCCTGTGAGCCCACTGAATGTGCATCATTGTGTGGTTTGTCATCAGAATCACAAAAGAACTCCTTTACTGCAAGCCTGCCCGGGACATCCATGCCATTGGAAGCTGGTGCCGGGTGTGTGTCTTTTTCTCCCACGAGCCTCTGTGGTGGCCCATCTGTGTACTCCCTGGTGACATTCACTAAAAAACACAGAAAGGCGTGTCCAACATCTGGAACAAAGGTGTCCGTCTGCATCTGCACCTGAGAATGCCATGTGCTCTGCACCCCGGGCCTCAGAGACTGTGGCTGCAGGGCTTTGACGAAAGATGCCTCTATATCGTAGCTCGTCTCCATCACGTGTGTCTTGTCAGAATGGGAAGCCAGGTGGACGGAACTGAACAGAGACGTATTTCCACTTCTCATGCCAGCTGGTTGCAGGCTTCCGGGGGCGTGCAAAGACTGGCTCTTTCCAACGGCATGGTGTTTTGCAAAGGCGCAGTGAGCATTATGCACTCTCCCGTCAAAGGTCTGGTGCAGCTCCCAGGCACCGGGGTAGTCTGCACAGCTCCAATCGCTCTCGTTGGGTTTCCCTGAAAAAGGCAGGGATGGCTCCTCACTCTGGCCCTTAGAGGCCTGCAGGGATGACAGTTGCTACAAGGGTACCCAGGCTCCCCTGGGACAACAGCGCGTGCGGAACCAGGGAACTCACTCCGAGGCTTTTGGGGATCAGGGTCTTGGACACACGGAAGGTTTAAGGCCATGTCTTCACCAATGTCCGCAGCAACATCGGTGTCATCGTCCGCCACCATGTTGTCTGGGTTGGCACAATGCCAACCGCCCGCTGAGCAGCTCTGCGGAGGGGGTGGTTTGGGGTGGTAGGCATAAGTGTTCCCATTTTTGTCGCTGACAAGTAAGGTCTGCAGGTCGTCTCCTGGCTTGTCTCCTGAGCTAAACTCCTTCATCCTGAAGATGAACTCAAAACCTCTGCCACTTTAGTTCTTTCGTAAATCCTTTCCAACAAAAGGGAAGGAAACACTGTCCATCTTCAATGTTCTTCTCAGCACAGTCGAGAGTTTCTTAGTCTGAGATGTTCTGAAGCCCTTCCCTCTGCGCCTCGGACCCATTGGCACCTGGGCACCTGCGGGATGGCCCCACCCCCACCCCCACCTACACACCTGCAGTGGAGGCTGCTGCGGGGCGGATCACGGCGTCCAGAGCCTTAATTTGTATTTTTTAAATAAATATTTATTTTTCAGATTTTTACAGTCATTCCTCATTTCCCCCCCTTGCTCCCCTCCACTCAGATCCAATCCCACCCTTGCCCTTACCTTTGCCCCCCCCCCCCCCACCGCACTGTCCTAATCCATAGGTATGTGATTTTTGTCCAGTCTCTTCCCGCCAACCCATACCCTTTCTCCCCGAAAATTGTCAGTTCACTCCTTTTCTATGCCCCTGATTCTATTACGTTCACCAGTTTATTCTGTTCCTCAGATTTTTTATTCATTTAAGTTTTGGATTCACTTGCTAATAGATATGTATTTGTTATTCATAATTTTTATCTTTACCTTTTTCATCTTCCTCTTCTTAAAGAATACCTTTCAGCATTTCATATAATACTGGTTTCTAACTTTTTATCCCTCTCCCTTCCTCTCTGTAAAAAAAAAAAAAAAAAATATATATATATATATATATATATATATATATATATATATATATATTAAAAGTTTTAACATTGAATTTATTAGGGTGTTATTGGTTAACAAAATTACATAGATCTCAGGTGTACAACTCTGTAATACATCATCTTTGTATACAAGTCAAGTCTCCTATCACTACTTACCACTTGTCCCCCCTTTACCCTCTTCTACACACCCCCCTCACATTTTCCTCTGATAATCACCCAACCCCCCACCCTCATTTTCCTCTGGTAATCACCCTACAGTTGCTTATTTTCTTCAGCTTTTTCACCCAGCCTCTTTCAGACTGCTGCCTCAAGTGGCTGCCTGGTAGAAATTCTGGAGCAGCTATAACCTATATCAGGGGTCCTCAAACTTTTTAAAGTGGGGGCCAGATCACGGTCCCTCAGAGAGCTGGAGGCTGGACTATATGAACTACTAATTCCTACCCACACTGCACATATCTTATTTCGCAAAAAGGTAACAAATACAATATAAATAAAATGAAGAACATTTATAAATAAACAGATCACTTACCAGTATTTCAATGGGAACTGTGGGCCTGCTTTTGGCTAATGAGATGGTCAATGTCCAGTTCCATATTTGTCACTGCTAGTCGTAACAAGTGATGCAAGTGGGCATCAGTTAATCTTGATCTGGTTGGAGATTTCAGATGTTTCATTCTTGAAAAAGTCTGTTCACAGACATAAGTGCTACCAAAGATGGTTACCATTTTGAGTGCATGGTTCCTGATATTTGGATATGTCTCAGAGGGGAGAGATGCATAGAAATTCAGAAGGCTACTTGACTTGAATGTGTCTTTCAGAGAGTCACAATTCTGCAGTTCAGCCAGTTCCATTTGGTAAATTGTAAGGACATTTTCAATCTCAACAGAAAATGGGTTACGAAAAAGCTGTATGTCCTGTTCATGGAGATGAAGGTCTTTGAATCTAAATTGAAACTCCTTTTGCAACAATTCCAGTGAATCCACACATGTTTTCTTTGGGAATGTAACCAATGGTTTGTCCGCTGACAGGTTTTGAATTGTTGGGAGATGACTGAAGTTTTCCTCCTTTACTTGTTTGATGAGAAGGCCTAATTTTACTTCAAATGCTTTCACATGCGATGCCATATCACAGATGAGCTTCCCCTTTCCTTGAAGTTGCACATTGAAACTGTTGAGTAGCTCTGTTATATCTGTCAGAAAGGCAAGGTGCCATTTCCATTCTGCATCATTGAGCTCTGGTACTTCTTTGTTTTCTGAAAGTAGAAAAGCTGTAATCTGCGGAAGTAAGTCATAGAAACATTTCAAAACTCTCCCTCTACTCAGCCAACGGACTTCTGTGTGGTACAGAACATCCTCATGGGCAACATTTAGCTCAGACAGAAATTCCTGAAATTGTCTGTGGTTTAGTGCATGAACTCTAATGAAATTAACACAAGATACCACAATTTTCATAACAGAGTCCCACTTCAGTGATTTAAAACACAGCGCTTGTTGGTGGATGAGGCAGTGTATGGCAATTGGATGAGGATGGTTATGTTTTTCCATCTCTTGTTTAATGTGAGCAATTACTCCTCTCTTAGACCCCACCATGATAGGAGCACCATCAGTTGTCACACTGGCTAGTTTAGCCCAGTCCAGCTCCAAACCATTCACAGTTTGGCAAACCTTTTCATATATATCCACTCCTGTGGTTGTACCTTTGATACTTTGCAGTGCAGCAAGCTCTTCTGTGACTTCAAAATACTCATTTGTCCCACGCATAAAAATGAGAACTTGGGCAGAATCACGAACATCATTGCTTTCATCGAGTGCCAAGGAAAAATAGCAAAGTTTTTTTGCAGAGTTTTGCAAATGGTGCTGCAAATTGTCCCCCATTTCTTCAATCCTTCGTGTCATTGTAGCTCCTGAAAGACTCACTGTACTAAATAAATCAGCCTTCTCTGGACACATCTCTTTGGCAACAGAAAGAAGGCATTCTTTAACAAATTCTCCCTCCACAAATGGTCTGCCATTGCGCGCTATTAGCTTGGCAACTTGAAAACTTGCCCACAGTGATGAAATATTTAGCTGCTTCTGCTTCACAAAAGTATTTTGCTGAGTTGTCAGTGTATGTTTCAGTTTTAATATTTTATCTTTTCTCACTTCTCCTACCAAACAATCATATTTATCTTTATGTTGAGTTTGATAGTGGCATCGCAAATTGTATTCTTTGAACACAGCAACTATATTCTGGCATATCAGACACACAGTTTTTTCTTTGTACCACGTGAAAAAGTAATCATAAGTCCACTGTTCTTTGAATATCCTACACTCGGAGTCAATTTTTATTTTTCTTGACATCATTGTTTCCTAGGGATTACAAATTGCTATTAGTAAAATACTAATATGTGTGTGTGTGTGTGTGTGTGTGTGTATATATATGAACTCCCATTAGTAGGTCTCTGCCCCCGATGTGGACACTAACCTCTTGCAGGCTTTTCTAAGCAGACCAGCTCAGTCCCTGATGGGGTTCGGTTATATCTCCCTATATAATGGCCAAATTGATATGTTCGGAATCAGCATGTGAACACTGAAAAGGAAATGCAAAATGCATATAAAATTTTTAATGTAAACCCCTTTAAAAGGCTTTAATTGTCTTTTTACACTGGAGTTGACTTTCTGGTTTGGAATGGGCCTGGCTATATTAGTAGGAAGATGCGATCAGGGTTGCCTCATGGAAAAAAAAAGGCTGTTGGCTGGGGTGGCATGCTGTCAGTCTCAATTCTTCCACAAAGAGACTTGGTCCAAGTCCCCCCCCCCCCCCCCCGCCACACCTGGCAGAATTTTGATTTCTCATATCAGCACCGAACACCTTCCCCCCAAAACTGGCAGAATTTTCCATATGGGCAATTCAGCACCGAACCCCTAACCTCCCCCCCACCTCCCACCTGGCAGAATTTTGATTTCACATATCAGCACCGAACACCTTCCCCCCAAAACTGGCAGAATTTTCCATATGGGCAATTCAGCACCGAAGCCCTGACCTCCCAACCACCCCCCACCGCCCACCCCACAACTGGCAGAATTTTGATTTCAGCACCAAACGCCCCCCCCCCCAAAGGGGAATTTTCATATGAGTCACCAACCCCCCACCCCCCAATCGGGCAGAAACCCCCCATCTGGCAAAAATTTCTTTCTATGGCACTTTCGACCGACCTTTGGTGAAGGCAGTGGAGGGAGAGGAGGAGAACCTCACTGACAGGCAGGCACAGCACACAGACACCACGTTGCCTTGGGGTGAAGCGGGCGCCTTTTTACATCATTGCTGCGCAGCACAGCACAGACGTGCCTGTGCGGCGGCACGTTGCACGCTCTGAGCCCCAGCAGGCACTGTGCTCTTAAAGAGGCAGAGGGATCAGAGCGGCCGTGCAGTGACAGTGTATATGCAGGTCCTGGCGGCCGAACTGTAACACCTCGGCTGCGCTCACTGCCCAAAAAACCTGGCAGGCCGGATCAGACTCCTCTGCGGGCCGCATGTGGCCCACGGGCTGTAGTTTGAAGACCCCTGACCTATATATTTTGAATTCTAGTGTTTTTCTTTTCTTCATTTTTCTGGGTAACTCCTTCAGAGCTAGCACTGATTGGTTTCCCATAAGAACACAATACGTGTTAACAATTAATAAAATTATTGTGTGATTTCTGTATGTGGAGAAAGACAATTCAAGCATTTTTGCAAGAACTCTGGAATTGTCTCCTCACCTGGTAATTTTAGAAGATAATCATAGATACTAGTCATGCAGGGACTATTTGATGGCTTAGATAAAATTGTTAAAAGTATTATACCTGAATGCTTTAATATTTTTCTTATGCACTGGTGCATTTTTGACTTTTAAAAAAATGAGAGCCTTTTACCTTCTTGATTTTCTATTTTCTGTCTCAAAAGTGACCAACTTTCTAAGCATTCACATGAATGGGATCAAACTTTATGTACCTTGTTTTCTAACTTAGCTTTTTTTTTACTTGATGATACAGCTTGAAGTTTGCATGTTGCTCTGTTTAATTTAAATCCACCTCAGTTTTTTAAAAAATTATTTGATTATTTTTATATATTTTATTGACTTTTTACAGAGAGGAAGAGAGAGGGATAGAGAGTTAGAAACATCGATGAGAGAGAATCATCAGTCAGCTGCCCGTTGCACACCCCCCACTTGGGATGTGCCCACAACCAAGGTACATTCCCTAGACCGGAATCGAACCCAGGACTTTCAGTCCGCAGGCTGACGCTCTATCGACTGAGCTAAACTGGTTTCAGCTCCACCTCAGTTTTTAGAAGGCAGTTTAGTTTTTCTTGAATGGCATGTGCCCCCTCCTACTGATGGACACTCAGGCTAACTGGCTGATCTAATTGTCTACATGAGGATCCAGATTAGTCAAGTTCTGGAACAATAATGCAGATAAAACATTCTCACATTCATGTAAATCAACCTGTGCCAAAGAAAATCAGCTTGTCCCTAAAGGAAAAAGGCAGACATTTTCAAGGCATTTGAACAACAATGGTAAAAGAAAATTAATTTACTTCTCTTTAAACAAATTCAAGTTTTCATGGCAGTTTGTGCTTGTGAAAAAATTCTTGATGTATCTTCTGCATGGAATACACTTGCTCTCTGTAAACCCTTAAGATAGGAGGAAAAGGGAAGAATCTATTAACACTCAGTGAAGCAGAAACATATTTTAGTTGCATGATTGTTAGTGTTACGCCCAGACTTCATGATCCCCAAGGACCACCAGGGAGCCGAGTCCGATGCAATAAACAAGAGTTTCTTGCCGGGACCGGTTTGGCTCAATGGATAGAGCATCGGCTTGGGGACTGAAGGGTCCCGGGTTCGATTCCGGTCAAGGGCATGTACCTTGGTTGTGGGCATATCCCCAGTAGGGGGTGTGCAAGAGGCAGCTGATCGATGACTCTCTCTCATCAATGTTTCTAACTCTCTATCTCTCTCCCTTCCTCTCTGTATAAAATCAATAAAATATATATTTTTTAAAAAAAAAATGAGTTTCTTCCATGCTATCATGGGCTCTGTCTCACCCATGCCGAAAGCATGGCAGAAGAGAGCTAGAACGTTTCCCAGCCCAGAGGTTTTACACTGGTGGTGATGTCACTGCTTTGGCTGACCCTGATGGGTTGGGTGAGGGCTAGGGCCCAGTTACACAAAATGGAGGTTAACTCTGCTCTGCCCCACAGTGGAGTCAGGAGTTTATCCTCGCCTTGCTCTGCCCTCTCATTCCCCCCCTTGTCTTATGTGCATGGGTAAAATCATTGACTCAGCCTATTTCCTTTCATCATAAACAATAAATACAGTTACCAAGACACTTAGTACCACATTCCCCATCAGTATTGTCTTCACTGAAGTCCAGTCCCCCCCTGCAGGCATCAAGTCTCCTCCTGAAATGCGTGAAGCCCAGGCTGGGGATCTCACAGGTGAGGCCGCTAGTTGCCAGGATCTAGGCCATGCAGGAGCTGGGAGTCATGTAGTCAGGTCTGGGTGCCGTTTCAACAGCCGTTGGTGTGCTCAGGATGTCCCTTTTGAGTTACTGGGAAGTAAATTTCTTTACCCACACTGAGTTCCCAGGCTACAGGGTTTGCGGTGGGCACTGGTAGTGCAACTGGAACAAGCAAACTGCAGAGCCTATAAGGACATGAGCAAGGGAATGGTTACCATACATGATCCCGCCCCCCCCCCCCCCCCCCCGAAAAAAAGGGGAACTCGTCCCAGTGAAGGGTACACCTGGCCTTTCAGAGAGCAAAGAACAAGGGGTTGGTCCAATTTTCACTGATTCTAGGACACATTTAGTTAAAACCCTTTTCAGAGTCCTGCTTATGCCTATCCTAAGGCTACAGCTATACTTTGAGATACCTTGGCTACAAAGGTGGGGCTGTTATCTGATACTGGCAGCCCAAACCTAGGTATAATCTCCTGGGGTAATCTCTTGATTACTATAGAGGCAGTTTCTGTCCTAGTGGGGTATAATTTAACTTAATCTGAAGTGTCTACAAAATCTAGACCTTATTGCTCATAGCTTAATCTCTGAAATCCACCTACCAATGCTCTCCTGGGGAAGTTCCCTGGGACCCAAATTCCCAGGGGGACCCCTTTACCTTGCTTAGCATTTACCAGTACACAGACAGTACTTCTAGCAACTCTGCCTCACAGAAGCTCAGAAGTCTTGGTGACACTTAAGTGGGTAACCTGGTGTCACTGGGCAACTCTGACCTAGAGCCTCTGGTACCAACAGTCTGTCATCTGGAGAGTCCACCAATCATCTGGTCCTTCAGTGGTTTGCTTCTGTTCAGCCAATTTCTTCTGGCTGCAGTTGGTAACCCTCTTTTCTCTGTGGATGGCACAGTGTCTCCATCAAAGGGCCTGGAATAAGGCCAAAAGTTCAGGAACTGTGCCCAAATGGTGTGGTCCAGGGAGTCTACCACTGCCCCTGCATATCAGGTCCCATCCTGAACGTAACTGCTCCCATCCGTTAACAGTACCTTGTCATCTGTTACCTCTGTGCAGTCATGAATGGGTTCCTCCATCATCATCTGGAAAAAGGCTGGCATGTTTGATGGCCAGAGTCTTATGAATCCGGGCACAGGGCTGGTCTAGGAGAAAAGCTTGGCCCATCAGGGTTAGCTCCAGGCCCAGAGTCTGCTTATCTGCCTCCTTCACCATCAGTGCTGTGGTGGCCACTGCCCAGAGGCACGCTAACCACCCTGCAGCCACAGGGATAGGCAACAGGTCTCTTCCAGGGACCTAGAGTCTGAGTGAAAACCCCTTTGGCAATGCCCCTTACCTCACTCACATAGAGGTGGAAACCGGGCTTCTTGACATCTGGCAAGGCTAGGGCATGTGCTGAGATGAGAGCCTTCTTTAGCTACTCAAAGGTCCATTGTCCAGTTCAGCAGCTGCGTTCCCTCAGTACATGTTCCTTCTGAGGTCCACAGTCCTTCTTCGATGTCTAAGGAGGCTCCCTGCTTTCTATAATAAACATACTAATTCCTTTCTATTAGTTGCTGGCCTTTTATAATTTCAAATTAACTTCTAAACTTTCTTTCTATATCCTTTAAAAATACATAACCATGCCTCAAATTTTAAAGAAAAGGCAAGGGAGGAGGGAGCAGGTCCAGTACCCTGTTCCCAGGCCTCCAGCCGCTTGAAATTTAAAATGCCACATTTTTCCTACAGATACAGATTTATCTGTATTTCTATGTCCCCTTATCCCTCCCGCAGAACATCCATGAAAATTGTCCAAGCAGTCACAGGGTGTTAAATCATACAAATAATTATTTTCATATTGTTTTAGTACAATTTTAAATAAATTATAAACCTTTGTGATGAAGTCTACTTAAATCTATAAAGTAGACACACATGACTGAAACCAAAAATGACTCACAAAGTTTACAAAATACAAGATGCAGGTACAAGCCCAAATTCAAGCTTACAATGTGATTACAAATGACAACAAAAATGGCATAAACAAAACAGATCAAATATAGAAGTGTTACATGTTACATGAAAACATCACTTAAGAAAAACTGATTTCAAAAAAAAAATACTGCATCACTGACTTAAAATAATTTAAGTGTAAGAATCACACAGATTCCTCATTTGACAAATGAGAACAAACCAATCCTTGAGATCTTTGATCATTACTGCTTATTTTTAACACATGTAATACAGTTCAGCCTGCCAATAATTCTATGAGGCAAATTTAAACTTTACTTTTCTATATCTCTTCCTTCTCTTACATCCTGCTTACTTAGTGAGAAGTTTCAGCAACAGATCTGGTCACACATTTTTTCAAATCTCAATTTTTTTTTCTGAAGTTCAAACAAAGCACTTAATAATCCCTTTGCCGGAGAGCAAATAGTCTTGCCCTCTCTGGCCACCCCTAGACCTCTCTGCACCAGAGGCAGTTTACTAAGATTTTCATTTATTCAAGAAACCACATTTATGGCAATGTCAGGGAAAGAAAAAATGAATGTTGTTCACAGGTCAATCGCAAACCATTGGACTTTAGTAGCATATGGCTCTGCTTAGCTGATACCAATGTCACTAGCTAGTTATTAATACCCTGTTTCCCCGAAAATAAGACACTGTCTTATATTAATTTTTGCTCCCAAAGATGTGCTAGGTCTTATTTTCAGGGGATGTCTTATTTTTCCATGAAGAAGAATGCAGTACACATTTATTGTTAAGTGAAAATAAAGGAAATTTATTACCTGTATATGCTAGGGTAGTACGGTATATGACACGGTATATATGACACGGTAGTTGTCAACACAAACCAGACAAACTGTGAATCCTACAGTATCAAGAATTTACTCATTTATTCAATGACAATCATCTCATCATCTTCTGGAACATCATCATAACAATCCAATTCCTGAATTTCCTGGTGAATTTCTTGTGACTCCATTTCTTTCAGAATCAGTGGACCAAATTTCTCATGTTTAGCCAGGGGGGTCTTATATTTGGGGAGATGCCTTATATTTCACTCAGAAGGAAACCTGTAAGTAGGTCTTATTTTTGGAGGATGTCTTATTTTCGGGGAAACAAGGTAATAGGAAAGAAGCAAAGGTAGACTACACATTGTAAGCATGGCCATCTGGGCAGCTTCACTGGGAAGCTGCCCAGATGGCCATGGGTGTAGCCATTCAAATGAAAATGAACACATTCTTTAGCTGAGGACTCCGGCCATTCATTTGTAAACTTGTTACCACTACCTGCCTCAGGGAGGGAAATTTCAAAAGCTGCTTACAATGCCTTCGGAAACCAGTTTTAATTTATCTCCCAGTTAATATCCACCATTTTTAAAGCTCATTCTGTACACAGAAAAGAGATTAAGCACAGCCCAAAACTATGCTCACTCATTTTGAACCGGCCTTTTCACTTTACATGAGCACAGAAATTCGAGATGCATAAAAACTTTCTCGAGGAGTGGCTTCACCACGTATCTGCCCTCCCCCACCTCCTGCCTGCTTTGGGGGGAGAAAGTAGCAAATTTACAAATAAGAGCAAACTGAAACCCTTATACAAACATACAAAGAACATAGAAACAGACAGAGGGCTCCTGAGAACAGTTTTCCAACTCCGTGGAAGCCAAACCAAACAACGGCCTCATGCCGACCGGTGGCCTTCCAACATTGAAAGCTGGCCACCCACTAGAATAAGTACACCATTGGCCATTCCAGACCTCCACAACACAGAAAATCAAAACAACCAACAAGAGGGCACCCAACATCAACATTTCAGCTTAAAACCAGACTTGGGAGAGGTCCACTTCTTTCTCACCTTTACAAGAGCACAGAAATTCGCCCATGAGGCCTCTTCTCCTGGACCTGATGCCACCACGCCGGCCCAGGCCCCAGAGCAAGGTTTCTGCTGCTGCAGCCCCAGCCACGCTACTCCGGCGGCCCCCGAGGAGGCAGGAAGGGAACCTGGGTCACCCCGCTGGCTTCCCGGCTCTGCCTCCCCTTCTCCAGGCAGCCAGCAAAATTAACCCAGGTGATTGCCCCCCGAACAAGGCCACTGCTGACAACCACACTCCGAAGCGCAGACTGAGCCCGGTGGAAGTCCCCCACCCTGTCCGATCCAATGCCACCAGGGGGCCCCACACCACCATGGGGCCACACTTCCCAGCTCCATCCTCAGACACCACGCCACCCGCCAATACCAAATTCAAACATGGGAGAGGTTTCCATCCCTCTCCCGCATGTGTGGGACCCTCTATGAGAGGATTCCATGTCTCTCCTGCCTGTGAGGGGCCCTCCCAGGAGGTCAGAACGTCTTCTGAATCCTCCGACCAGTGGCCTTACTGGCATGTATGCCAGACATGTTCAGGCACCACCGACACGAGGGGTTTCCACGTCCCTCCAGAGCACTCACACAAGGACACAGACACACATACTTACCGCAGCCAGTCAGTCTCTCCAGATCAGAGCCCCTCATTGTTCTGGGAAGTCCAGACGAGCCCCCATATGTTATGTCCAGACTTTGTGATCCCCAAGGACCACCAGGGAGCTGAGTCCGATGCAATAAACAAAAGAGCCTCTTCCATGCTAGCATGGGCTCTGTCCCACCCATGCTGACAGCATGGCCGAAGAGTGCCTAATAATATATATTTAAAAAAATAATAATCTAACAATTTTTGTTCATTACCTTGGCCCTTCTAGTTTGTTCACCTCAAAATTTGCTGCAGTCAAAATATACTGGTAGAAGAAGGGTAATCCTGTCATCAGTCTCAGAATGTGTCTTTTGTAGTCAGTCAGCCTGTCTGTCGATTCTGATAGTAGTAGTCTTCCCTGCTTTCCAGTGTTTGCTGCCACTGAGGCAAAGCTGCTCTGCCCAGGTAATGAGAATTGACATGCCACAAAGTACGCCTTCTAATGCACATTACTTGGTGAGCTTTGACATAGGGATAAAACTGTGAAAGTGTCACAGTTTTGACAGATATGATTATCTGTCACCAATATGTCCATTTGGGCAAAAATTGGTGTAGCAGTTCCAAGTATGCTAAACACAGAACTTATTCTTTTAAAAAAACATTTTAATAATTACATTTATTTATTTATTTATTTATTTATTTATTTCTTTTAGGGAGATGGAAGGGGAAGGAAGAGAAGATACATTGTTCTCTTGCATTTCCCCTGCCACCTACATGTGATGGATACGGGCATGTGCCCTGTTCTGGAATGGAACCTGCGACCTTTCAGTAAATGGGACAATGCTCAATCAACTGAGCCATACTTGCTAGGGCAGAGTATATTTGTGTATTATTATTTATTAATTCTATTTTTTCATACCTAAGTCTACTTTTGATACCTTTTACCTTTTTATAATCTCTTTCTGTTTTCCTCAGCCCTCAATGCAGTCATTAATAGTCTTTTCTATACAATAGATTAGTTCATATTTTTCATAATTTTATAGGCTCTATAAGCTGTGATGTTTAACAAATAGTGGTTTTCTTCATGAAAAACAGTTATTTAGAGATTCAACACTTATCCTCATGTGAATAGTTACTTTTTGATTGGCGAATAGTACTGTGTTCTAGGCATAATAATTTTGCCTATTGATGTCTATGCTTAATATTTCCAGGTGTGGCACATTATAAAAAAACCTTCTGGGAATATTTGTGTTCAGTTATCTCTATTTATGTCTATGTTTTACTTATCAAACTGTTGTGGTGTAGGTGAATGTTTCACACGTTAAGATATGTGAAAATGTGATCCAATATGGTCATTGCTTTTGCCTTCCACAAACCCACATTATAAAATAAATCCAGTTTTATGCTACTCTGTGATCACAAGCAATAGTTAATCTTTTTAAAGAGCACCCAGAATTGAGTTTAGTGTTAACTCACTTTTGTTTTAATTCGATTTACCTAAGAATTTTTTTCCCTTTATTGATTAAGGTATTACAAATCTGTTTTTTCCCCCACCATTGTCTCCCCACCCCCCAATCCTGCCCTCACTCTCACTCCCTGTTGTCTGTGTCCATTGCTTATGCTTATGTGCATGCATAAAAATCCTTTGATTGATCTCTACCCCTTATCCCCACCCTCCCCTATCTTCCCTCTGAGGTTTGAGCATCTGCCTATGGCTTTTCTGTCTCTGGATCTGCTTTTGTTCATTGGTTTATGTTGTTCATTATAATCCACAAATGAGTGAGATCATGTGATACTTATCTTTCTCTGACTGGCTTATTTCACTTAGCATAATGTTCTTCAGCTCCATCCATTTGCAAATTGGAAGTTCCTTCCTTTTTACATCAGCATAGTATTCCATTGTGCAGATGTATCACACCAGTCAGAAAGGATATATGCATACCTATATTATAGCAGCACAATTTACAATACCTAAGAATTTTTTATGGTGAACAGTTTTTTCACACATTTATTTACACTGTCTTTATCTCCTTTGTTAAAAAACGTCAGCTCATAATCACTTTCCAATTTTTAAAGTAAATTCATTATTTTAACCTGAAGGAGGATTGTGTAGCATCTAAGACATATGTTTGAATTTCACTCATTACTCAATGATTCAAGTGACTTCTTTGCCATACGGAACCATAGGTTTTGAATACTGGAAGGAAACTTCATTTTTATACTATGTTCAACTTAAGCCAACTTGTAGCATATTCTTATACATTTAATCTGCATTGTATACATTCTCCAGTATTTTTTAAAAGTTCAAACACATTAATTAAAGGCTAGGTTTATAACATATGCTACTTTTCCTTGTGTAAATACTCTCAGCATTGTCAGTTGCAAATTATTAAAATGATGGCACTGAAAATAGACATGTTAAGATATATCAGTAGCACATCATTATATTTTATTTGCAACATTCTGATTCAGAAGCAACAAATATCTCAAAAACTGTCATAATAATATAAAATTATAACTGCCCATTTTTTAAACTTTCTTAATGTTTGATGTATTTGATTTAAATATAATTTTTTAAATATGTGATTTTGATGTTTCCATGCAGCCCTGCATCGCCGAAGCCAAGATCCTCCTGCCTTATCAGTACTTCATTCTTGGCATATAAAAGAACTAATGCAAAAATTCATCCTGCCTTTGAAATAGTTTACTTGAAATATATCCATGTAAAAAGACACTTATAAAACCTCAAGATTCCTACCTTGCCTTCCACCACTCTGATATCATGATGGTTTTTGTATCTGTCTATTGATAAATGATTGGGTATTTTACATAAATTGCTGCATATGTCTTGCCATGGCCAAATAGCTCAGTGGGTTGGAGAATCATATCAATACACCAAGTTTGCAAGTTCCATCACTTTTCAAGGCAATTACAAGAATCAACCTCTGAAGGTATGAAAGTAATGGAAAAAAAGAACTACTCTGTGTCTCTTTTTCTATCCCCATTTTCCTATCACTCTAAATTCATTATATCTGTTTATTCACCCAGTCAGTCCACACACATGCGAATATCAGCACAGCCCAGGGGCCCCATGGTGACCAGCAGCCAAGGTTCTCATGAGGGCAGAGCAGGAAATTGTCCAGAGAACAGTATGGGAGGTGCTGTTGCTGTAAGTGTAGCAGGTGAGGAACCTGGGCTGAAATGCAATATCACCCACAGGGAATGATGGCATCCCTTGGACTGAAAGCAAAGAAGCTGGGAGAAGCTTTGAGCTAGGACATGCCCCGGTGGTCTCTGCACCTTCCAGTCAGGGGTTTAGGCTGTGTTATTTTACATTCAAGTGGTTGAGAAGCCCAGATTCCTCGCAGGTGGCAAGGCTGGGAGCAGCATTGACAAATGGGCAGGTGGGTGAATGTGGGCAGGCAAAGCCCAGGGCAGTTTCAGGGAGAATTGGTGCTGGGAGAGGTGTGTGGCTCTGAGGCCATCCCTAGTCAGAGTCCAGGCTGGTGGTCATCACGGTTAGTGGGAAAGTGAGAAAGTGCTTCTGCAGGAGTTCCTGGGGGGTCATGACCTGGGAGTCACCATGTGCTCCAAGAAAATGTGTGAGCCAGACAGGGATAACCTAGTCCACTGTGATGAAATGCTCCCTCCATTGCCCTTCTCAGGGTGGAGAGGTGCTGTCTCTGCTGAGGCTGATTCCCTATCTGTCCAGCAGGAGGGGTTTCAGGCTGCTGAGCCAGGTGGTCCCCTGCTGGGTTACAAGTGTCTTAAAGTTTAGCTACCAAAGGAGGGTCTAGAAATTTATCAATTTAGAGAGAGAAGGTGGCCCTAATCTTTCCTTCCTGGGTAAACATCCATCCTGCTGCACTGAGATTGGTCTCCTGGCTGCACAACCCGCCCCTCTGCACTCTTTTATGGCTGTGGCTGGGATGGTCCACCGAAGGTGATACATGCCCCTGACTGAATGGACTTGATGGACCATGAACTCTGGGCAAAGTGTGCTACTGATGGGTGTGGGTAAAGTAGCACAGAGATTGGAGTCTGGGGCAGGGATGAAGAGTCACCTGAGCAGGGCAGCACTTTAATTCTTAGTGTTTCCTTTAAGAGGGAAAATTATGATGACTCAGCATTTCTGGGGTCCCAAAAGTTCTGTTTTGGAAGGCACATAATAATGGCAGAAAAATCACTCTATGTTCAATATTGGGTTATTTAGCATTGCTGGCCTAGGCCTTGAAAGTCTATAAGACTTTGTGATTTTCATTTGCAGTCTGGCGTGTCTGTCATTGGTGAAGAGGCTCAGGGAAGAAGGGCCGGCCTAAAACTTCTCCTTCAGCCCCCAGATCCGACAATTGGCCCAGAGTTGGCGTGGGCTCCGGGATAGGCACAAAGAGCAGGAGGGGCAGGGCTTGGACACCCAGAAACCAGGAAGGGGTCTGCGTGAGAGTGTCCCTGTGTTACCAGAGGCATAGCAGTCTGGGGGTGAGCATGGGGAGAAGCGAGGGGCTACATCGTTTGTCCCACACAGAGCTGAGGTGGACTCAGGGGCCAGGCCCCAGACCACACGGGTGACCCTGGGCAGTGCTAGGTCCTTCTGGCCTGGTCTCCCGCTTCCCACGCCCTTCTCTCCCCCCATCCCTTCCCCCTCTACATCTTGGTAGGGCATGGATTGGAACAGTGGGCAGGGCAGCAGGCAGAGAGAACCTATGTGGTGATTTCAAGGTTGGGGTTCGGGTTGGGGTTGGGATTTGGGTAGGGGCTGTACCTGCACTTGATACTCCTGCAGATCCAGCATGGCCACCAGGGCCTCGCATTCACCAAAGGTTCCATAGGGTTTCTCCTCAAAGAATGTCTCCAGGACCTGCAGCTGTTCTGCGCTGAACATCGTGCGCGGCCGCCGCCTCCTCTTCCTTGGGGCGCTCGGGGACAGACCCGAGCCTGGCAGAAGGGGGAAAGGGAGACAGAGGAGCTCCAAGGACTGTCCACCAGGCCTGGGCCACACACCTGTGAGCAGGTGGGGGCTTCGGGCCTGAGGGCGGGGGAACAGCGCTTGTGCATGAGCACATGACATGTGGCGCAGCAGCCCCAACCGGGCACCTGCCTGCCCAGGCCACCCACCTCTCTAGGCTTTGTCGTCCGCATCTCACAAAAGGGCCTGAGGCCAGCGCCTGTATTCTTTGTTGGGGCCCACAGTCAGGAAAGGTGGAGACCTCAGACTCACCAAGGCTTCCCCTCCTGCAACCCTCACCCCAACAGTGCCATCCCACCACCCAAAATGCACTAAGCCTCCCAGAGAAGCTGGCCCTGGCCTGGATGCCTTGGTTCTCCATCCCCCACCACAGGATCCCACCTATGCTATGCAGGCCCCCACCCAATGGGGCCCCGAGAGTGCCCCCGACTTCACGGGTCCCGGGTCCGAGTAGCCTGTCAAGCACACCAGCTCAGAGCAGCAGCCACGGCTCCAGGAGCTGTCCCAGCCCAAACCTCAGTTCAATCTCAGAGAGCTCCAGTGTGCCCTGCCCGCCAAAGCCGTTGTCCTTCACCAGTTTCGGGGCAGAGGGGGCAGGACCGAACGCCTGCTCAACAGTCCAGCTGGGGATGTCCTCCCCTGGGAGGCCAAGGGCACTGACCAAGGCCCTGGTCCCAGAGGTGGAGCCAAGGTGAAGAAGAAGAAGAAGAAGAAGAAGAAGAAGAAGAAGAAGAAGAAGAAGAAGAAGAAGAAGAAGAAGAAGAAGAAGAAGAAGAAGAAGAAGAAGAAGAAGAAGGGGCACAGGTCCGTGCCCGCGTGCCAGTGATGTCAGCAGCAGCAGAAGTCCAGCAGCCTGCGGGAGAGCCTGGGGCTCAGCGCTGGGTGGTGGTGGGCGTGGGGGTGGGGGTGGGAGACTTTCCAGGGCTCCGGGTCAGGTGTCAGTGGTGGGCGGCACAAGGACTCTGCAATTTTGGTCAAGTTGGATACTCCTGAACCCATGTAGATACTTTCAAATGGTAAGTATGGAGGCAATTTTTTTTATTTCATCATCCACCACCGCCCCCTTCCTTCCTTCCTTGTACATCCTCACAGAAGGATACTTATCCATTAATCTTTAGAGAGAGTGAAACTTCAATGTGAGAGAGACACATAGATACTTCACCTACCACACCCAGCCTGGCCAAGGAAGGTTGTGGGTGGAGCCTGCAACCCAGGTAGGTGCCCTGGGTCAGAATGGAAACGGTGACCCTTCAGTCCTAGGAACGCCTCTCTATCCTCGGTGCCCCAACCACCAGGCTGCACATTATCCTGATTTTTATGGCTGGGAATCTCGTGGAGGGTCATTTGGAAGCAGGGGTGGGAGGGGAGAGATAGTTGGGGGAGGAAGGAGGAAGGAGGGTGAAGGGGTGTGGTTGTGCGCATTGATTTCAGACTCTCCTTTCCTGTGCCGGCCTCCTGGAGCCCATCAGCCCATCAGCCCTTGGAGCCTGCTTCCCAGAGCTGCCTGCACTTCCGGGCCCCAGTTCTGCCCCATGGAGGCGCTGGGTCTCCACTCCTGAGATTTAATCTCCGGAATGGCTCCACGTCTCCTTCTGGAGGCCCACGTCCAGCTGCGCTGATGTGACCCGAGCTGGATTATGCCCTCAGGGTGGCTAGGACTGCAGGAAAACATCCCAGAGCCCTCCCAGGATCAGTAGCCCGGCACAGCCTTGGGGGGTTGTGTGGCACAAGAGATCCCCCAAAGATTTCAAATAGCTCTGTAGGGCTGTCATGGCTCTTGCCACGGGTGTGTGAGGGGGCGCAGGTGGAGAGTTGTGGCGTGCAGGAGCTTCCCAGGCACCTGCTGAATCTCCCAAGTCCTTTCCAAACCAGGGAAAGGCTTCAGCAGGCCCTTGCGCCCTCTGCTAGTCAAGGCGAGCCAATGCAAGTCCCTCGCACTCCAGCAGCCTCCTCTGGGGAAAGCAGAGTCAGGTGCCTGGAAGTGCCCAGTTCTGGAGAGATCCTAAGGAGTGGCGGGGTATTGGTGGTGGTGGTGGTGTTGATGGTGGTGGTGGTGGTGAAAGTCCTGCAAGGAGCATTGTCTGTGAGAATGCAGGCATTTGCAAGGGTCGGGAAAGGGGCGTGCTCATAGCTGCCTTGAGACCACTCAATCAACAAATGTGCTTGTGAGTCCGCGGATGTACACGCGGGAGCACAAGTTCTGCTTCCAGGATGTCTGCCGAGTGACCCACGTCTGGGTGATTCACCGTGGCTGCTTTCCTCGTGGCACCGGCCCGTGTATGATATCTGGAGCTCACGGGAGATTCTTATCACAGCTACAGGAAAACCTTTCAAGACACACGTGGTACAACACGTTTTAAGGACAGCATTCCGTGCATCTCATCGATTCGCCATGCCCCGCCACCACCAGCGAGGTGGCTTAGGAGAAGAGAAAGGCATTCCCCTAGAGGCCAGATTGCAGAAGTAAAAAATCGAAGTGCCAGCGGGACCCCTTTCCTTCTGAGGGCTCTGGGGAAACAGTTGGCCTGCCTCCTCCAGCCGTTGGTGGCCTCTGGCACCGCTGGCCCAGAGCCTTCAACTGCAGCTTGTGCCTCTCAAGACCTCCCAGGCCAGCTTCGGTGTGTGTGCTTGTCTCCCGTGTCCCTCCCCTTGTGTTGCAGGAACACCAGGTGTGGGGTGCGGAGTATGTGGAATAGAGATTTCTAGAGTTTTGTGGAAGAGAGGCCATGTAAAATTCAGCAGAATAGAGAATTTTTAGAATTCTGTGGAAGAGAGGACTTCCGGAATCCTGTGGAATACGGAACATCCAGAATTCTGTGGTAGAGTGAACTTCTATAATTCTGTGGTATAGGGGATTTCTATCATTCTGTGAAATAGATGATTTATTGAATTCTGTGGAAGAGAGGATTTCTAGAATTCTGTGGAAGAGTTGACATCTAGAACTCTGTAGAATAGAGGATTTCTAGAATTTGGAGGAATGTAGGACTTCTACAATTTTGTGGAATAGGGAATTTCTAGAATTCGGAGAAAGGGAGGACTTCTACAATTCTGTGGAATAGGGAATTTCTAGAAATCTGAAGAGAGGACTTCTAGAATTCTGTTGAAGAGAGGATTTCTAGAATTTTGTGGAATAGAGGCCATATAGAATTCAGCAGAATAGAGGATTTTTCTGTGGAAGAGAGGACTTCAGGAATCTTGTGGAATACAGAACATCCAGAATTCTGTAGAAGAGTGGACTTCTAGATACCTGTGGAATAGGGGATTTCTAGAATTCTGTGAAGATATGATTTCTAGAATTGGAGGAAGGGAGGATTTCTACAACTCTGTGAAATAAGGTATTTCTAGAAATGAGGAAGAGAGGACATATATAAATCTGTGGAATAGAGTATTTCTAGATTCCTGTGGAATAGGAGATTTCTGGAATTCTGAGGAAGAGAGGAAATCTGGAATTCTGTAGAATAGGGGACTTCTCAAATTGGGATGAAGGGAGGAGTTCTAGAATTTTGATGAATAGGGGATTTCTAGAATTTGGAGGAAGGGAGGACAGTTAGAATTCTGTGGAATAGGGTATTTCTAGAAATCTGAGAAAGAGGACTTACAGAATTCTGCGGAATAGAGGATTTCTAGAATTCTGTGGAATAGACCTTACAATTACAGACCAGGAGAATGTATGTGCAAGAGTGTTCTACCACACTTGGAATTCATTTGGGATCTTAACATCTCCACTGAAGGTTGATATTCTGAGAATTTGCCTTTGAAGAGCTGGGAAAGGCAGGATCCTCTTTCAAAGGGTACTAGTTTTATTTAAAGTGCTGGTACTTATGTAAAAACGGTGTTTAACACCTGCAGTTCACAATGAGGGAGCTTGAGACACTGAGAGAAGGTGGATAAACTCCAGCAACTCACAAAAAGAAGCACCGTTAATGTCCAGGAACGTGCTGAAAGAAAAACTCTAGCAATATACATTGTTTAATGACAGGGAAATCACGTTAAAAAATCAGACAACCGAGTTGGATATTGGTTACACTTATACTTCAGTGCCAGTGAGTTGGTGTTTTTTGAAAGAATGTTGGTGAATCACTGAAACCGGGAGTGGCGAGGTTATCAAGTGGGAGGGGCCAGGTGGACATGCTCAAGTGCTCAGGTGGTGATGGTTTGGGCCAGGGGCCAGGGCTGGGAGTGCTGATGTCATCAAGGATAGGACTAGGATAGGGTTAGGTTTAGGGCTAGGGTTAGCATTAGGTCTAGGATTAGGGTTAGCATTTGGGTTAGTGCTAGAGATCAGGCTTAGGTTAGGGTTAGGGTATAGAATAGGCTTAGGTTTAGGGTTAGGGTACAGTTAAGGGTTATAATGAATTAACATTTGGATTAAAAAATGAATGAGCTTCAATCAATGGACAAAATTGTGTGTAACACTGAGGCAGACAAGGACAGACTAGTACTATATGTATAAATGTGCTTTTGCTCTAGGACACATGTTCAAATGGGTTTAATTTCTAAAGGACAAAATTTGTCCCTGGGAACTCATGTTCAAAGATTGAGAAGTGAGTGTGATAATTTTTTCATTTATTATACCCATCAGAATGAGTAAACACTGGGAGTTTACAATGAATGAGCTTGAACCACACTGTAAAAGATGAATCAAAATCTGGAAATTATAATGATAACCTAGATCAGTGTCTAAGAACGTGCTTGAAACACAAGGAATACATCAACAAAGAGCCTTAATATTGGTTATGCAATGTTTAAATACAGGAAAGTCATGCTCAATGTTCAGAGAGGCTAGTTGCATACTAATTACATATGTATTTCTGGCCAATGTATTGCCGTTTTTGGAAGAATTGTGGTTAAGCATCCAAACTGGAAGTGCTAATGCCATCAAGAGAGAGGGGCCATCTGGACAAGCTCATGTGCTCAGGTGGAAATGGTTTGGGCCAGGGGACATGCTGGGAGTGCTGAAGTCATCAAGGATAGCACTAGGATTAGGGTTAGGGTTAGGGCTAGGGTTAGCAGTAGGTCTAGGATTAGGGTTAGCATTTGGGTTAGGGCTAGAGATCAGACTTAAGGTTAGGATTACGGTTTAGTGTAGGTTTAGGTTTAGGTTTAGGATTAGGGTACAGGTACGGGTTATAGTGAATTAACATTTGGGATTCAAAATGAATGAGCTTCATTAAATGGACAAAATTGCGTGTAACACTGAGATAGACAAGGACAGGCTGGGAAAATACTTAGAAATGTGCTTATACTCTAAAATACATGTTCAAATAGGTTTAATGTCTAAAGGACAAAATTTTTCCCTGGGTACTCGTGTTCAAAGAGCTGAGAAGTGAGTGTAATAATCTTTTCATGAGTAAACACTTGGAGTTCACAATGAATGAGCTTGAACCACTGTAAAAGATTAATCAAACTTTAGAAATATCAATGATAACTTAGGATTATGTCTAAGAATGTGCTTGAAACACAAGGAATACATCAACAAAGAGCCTTAATATTGGTACCACAATGTTTAAAGACAGGGATACCATGTTCAAATACCAGAGAAGCTAATTGGTTACTGATTATATATGTATTTCTGGCTAATGTATTGCGGTTTTTGAAAGAATTTTGGTTAAGCCGAAACCGGTTTGGCTCAATGGATAGAGCATTGGCTTGGAGACTGAAAGGTCCCGGGTTCGATTCCGGTCAAGGGCATGTACCTTGGTTGCGGGCATATCCCTAGTAGGGGGTGTGCAAGAGGCAGCTGATCGATGACTCTCTCTCATCGATGTTTCTAACTCTCTGTCTCCCTTACTCTCTGTACAAAACCAATAAAATATATTAAAAAAAAAAAAAAGAATTTTGGTTAAGCATCCAAACCGGAAGTGCTGATGTAATCAAGAGGGAGGGGCCATGGGAACAAGATCAAGTGCTCAGTTGGAAATGGTTTGGAGGGGGACAGAGCAGGCCCCCCATGTGGGCAGGTTGCTGGGGTTAGTCATGATGGGACAGACCTGATGGGATAGCCAAGTTGGGACAGTTGTGATGGGACAGTCGTGATGGGACAGTGGAGATTGGAAAACATAGACATTGGAAAACACAGATATTCGCATTAGGATTTATTAACAGTAGTGAAGTTACAGTTATGAAGTAGCAACAAAAATAATTTTATGGTTGGGGGTCACCATAATATGAGGAACTGTATTAAAGGGTCATCGCATTAAAAAGTTGAGAACCACTGATATAGAGTAAAGGAGGAGTATTCATAGGTACTAGTATGGGAAAATATTTTACATGGTTGACAAGGTCAGAAAAACAACCTGTTACAGGAACCAGCACATAGAAGGAGGCAAGTGAAGTGTGCTTATTTACATCGGAATGAACATCAATTTATGTTCAGAGTCTCTAAGTAGGGTTTCCAGAAAACAATGTCTATTCTGGCTTGATTCCAGGTTTCAAGACAGTCAACAGTCACACCATGAAACACTCTCATCTACATATGTATACCTTAATAGTTGTATGTAACTATTTCCAAGTCTCAACAATTGCATATAGCTGCATTTCTAGTCATATAATTGTATATGTAGTTAAACTGTACGTGTAATTTATCATTGAATGTAGTATATATGGTTGACTAATTGTACAAGCTATATATATATAGTTGCATAGTGGTGTATAGCTGTACATAAAGGTGAATAGGTGTATATAGTTGAATGTGATTATATAGATATATCTTTAATTCAATAGTCATATACTAGGATAGTAAATGGATATGAGGTGGAATAATTGTATATAGATGTACCATACAGTTAAAACGTTTCATATAGCTATATATAAGAATGGTTGTATGTTGCTGTATATGTAGTTAAAGAGGTGAATATAATTGCATATATATTGAATAATTGTACATAACTAAATACAGAGCTGAATTGTTGATATATATAGCTATATATCATTATTACTTGAATATTGGTATATATATATATATATATATACATATACATATACATATATACAGTTGAATAGTTGTACATAGTTGCAAATATGGTTGAATATAGTTGTGTATATAGTTGAATATTTATATCCTATCTAATAAGAGTAATATGCAGATCGACTATCACTCCAACACACAAGATGGCTTCCCCCATGTGGTCAAAGATCCTGCCCACCATGTGGACACAGATGGCCAGCAGGGGAAGGCAGTTGGGAGAGACCAGGCCAGCAGAGGAGGGAATATAGGGGTGACCAGACAGACCTGCAAGGAAGGGCAATTGGAAGGGGGCGGGGACCAGGCCTGCAGTGGAGAGAAGTTGGGGGGACCAAACCTGCAGGGGAGGGCAGTTAGGGGCAAACAGGAAGGCAGGCAGGTGAGCAGTTGGGAGCCAGGAGTCTTGGATTGTGAGAGGGACATCTGACTGGTGGGATTGGCCTAAACAGGCAGTCAGACATCCCTCCAGGGGTCACAGATTGGAGAGGGTGCAAGCTGGCTGAGGGACAGCCCCCCCTCTGTGCACAGATTCCATGCACTGGGCCTCTAGTATAGCAATATATGTGATTGAATAGATTTACATTGCTTTATATATAATGGATAGTTATGGATAGTTGTACATATAGTTGAAAAGCTATTTATAGTATATATTTAGTTGAATAATTATTTATCTGTATATTTAGTTGAATAATTGTGTATATAAAGATGAACTGTTTTACATAGCTGTGTGTGAATATATACCTATCTATACTTATATATATGTGTCTGTGTATATATATATATATATTTAAATAGTAGTATCTAGGTGTATTTTGTCTAGTAATCATATATAGGTTTATGTGTTCAAATAGTTTCATAAGGCTTTAAATAGTTGAATAGTTGTTTAAAATTGTAGGTATAGTTAAATAGTTGTAAATGTCTGTAGTATATTTAGTTGAATAATTGTATATAGCAGTATATATATTGTAGGTGAAAAATATATATAGTTAAATGTTTGTATTTAGCTGTATATGTTTGGTTTAATGGTTGCATATTCCTATATATTAGTTTAAGAGTTATATGTATAGTTAAAGAGTTGTATGTAGATTTATATAGGATTGAATAGCTATATATAGCTAATGTATATTTCATTGAATAATTGTATATAACTGTTGAAGAGATGTATATAGTTGTATAAATAGTTAAATTGTTTTTATACATGTATATATTAATAGCTGTATATAAATGTTGCTTAGTTTACATGCCTGTATATAGATAGCATTGAGAGTTTTATTTAGTAGTATGTATAGATGAGTAGTTGTATGCAGTGGTATACTGAGTTGAATAGGTATACAAAGCAGTTATTTATTTTGTTGAAATATTGTATATGGTTGTATATAGAATAGTTGTATGTACACATGTATAGATGGTTGAAAAGTGTTTACGTTTGTATAAATTAATATATAATTGAATTACTGCATATAGCTTTTGTATATTTAACACCTTTTCATAACTGTACATATTTACCTATATATGTTTGGTTTGATATTTGTATATCCCTGTATATTGGTTTAAGAGTTGTATGTATAGTTAAAGAGTTGTATGTAATTGTATATAGGGTTGAATTCTATAGATGTACATATAATTGAATAGTTGCAAGCAACTACATATGATTGATAGCTGTATAGAGTTGTATAAATAGTTGAATACTTGTGTATTGCTGCTGTATGTTTACTTCATAGTTGCCTAGAGCTGTACATTAGCTGAATACTTGTAAATGGATGTATAATTGAAAAGTTGTATATAGCTGTATATATAATTGAATAGTTACTGCTAGTTGTTTATATGTTTGGATAATTGTATATACTTGTATAAATCGTAGGGTAATTTATAGGTGAGTTATATATGCTTGAAATGTTGCATATAGCTATATATATAGCTGAAGGGTTGTATATTCAGGTACTTAGCCCATTTAATAATTTTACATACTTTTTAAAGATGAATAGTCATATGTAATAAATATAGCTTTTGTATATTTACATAGCTTTTCCTTAAGCTTCAAATGATCCCTGGCACAGGATGTGCAGGAGGCAGCCGATAGATGATTCTCTTTCATCGTTGATGTCTCTCTCTCCCTCTTCCTTCCCTTCTCTGAAATCAATAAAAAAAATTAAAAATATATATCTATTATTGACTATATTCTCTATGCTGTACTTTACATACATCACCGTAACTGTTTTCTTATCTGGCAATTTGAACATCTTAATCCATTCCCCTTTGTCACCTATCACCTCAAACCCCTCCCTCCGGCAACCATTAATTTGTTCTCTGTATCTATGAATTTGTTTCCATTTTGTTTGTTCATTTATTTTGTTTTTTTAGATTCCATGTATAATTGAAATCATATGGTGTTTGTCTTCTTTGTCTGCCTTATTGCACTTAGCACAATACCAACTAGGACCATACATGTTGTTGCAAATGGCAAGACTTCATTCTTTTTATGCCTGAGTAATATTCCAATGTATATATGTACCACATGTTTATCTGCCCATTTATCAATGAATATGTAAGTTGCTTGTGTTTATTGTAAATACTGCTTTGATGAACATAGGGTGCATATTGTTGTGGGGTCGAATCCTGGGTTCAGAATAAGACCACCGGGGGCTGATGATTAATTTAAAAAGAGCAGGCAAGAATTTATTGAAATAAAAACTGGCCAGGACATTCACAAGAGCGCCACACGCAGATGGACTCTATACGACTGCACTGTTCCAGGTGTAGGCAAGACTTTTTAAAGGCCTAAACTGCAAGAATTTTTCTTTGTTCCTAAATCCTAAAGACTAAATTCTAAAGACTGGGGACAGCCCACAAGGTTGGTTCCCAGTCACATCCTGCTGGACATTGGAATGTGGCCCTATCTTTCGATAGCCAATAACACAGAAGCAAAGCTCAGCGGTTAGTCTCTAAAGGTTATCTACAGTTTTTATTCCTGAAGCTACTGAGTCAGTGGGAATCAATCTCCTGTGGTCCTGGTCCTAGGCAAGGAAAAATTGCCTTAGCCTCCAGGTCTCCACCTGGAAGCTGACATAAGTACCCAGTGTTTTAATCAGATGCAGGGGCCAGACTTAGCAGGGTTAAAATTCAAACAGCAGTTTTTACCAAAGTATGGTTGCCACTGTATTTCAATATGTTCTTCAAATTACTGTTTTGTATTTTCTAAATAAATACCCAGAGGTGAAATTTCTGCATCATATGGTAGTTCTACTTTTAAGTTTTTGAAGAACCACCGTATTTTTCCCCACAATGGCTGCACCAATTTAGAAGCCCACCCACAGTGCACAAGTGTTCCATATTCTCCACATTCCTGCCAACATGTTGATATATTGATGACAGCCATTCTGACAGGTGTGAGGTGGTACCTCATTTGGTTCTATTTTACATTTCCCTGGCAATTAGTGGTGATGAGCATTTTTTCACATGTCTATTGGCATCTGTGTGTCCTAGTCTGAGCAGTGTCTATCCAGTTCCTTCACTCCTTTTTCATCAGATTGTTGGCTTTGTTTGGTAATAAGATGTATGAGTTCCTTAAATACTTTGGATATTAATTGGTTATCAGATATATCTTTGGAGAACACCTTCATTCATTCAGTAGTTTGTCTTTTCATTTTGTTGATTACCTTCACTGTTAAATAACTCTTTAGTTTGTTGTCCTTCCATTTGTTTATTTTTCCTATTGTTTCTCCTTCCAAGGAAACAACTTCAATATATATATATATATAGACACATGATGTCAAAGAGTTTACTGCCCATGATTTCTTCCAATAGAGTATTTCTAGAATTAGAAATAGAGTATTTCTAGAATTCTGTGGAATAGGAAATTTCTAGAATTTGGAGGAAAGGAAGACAGCTAGTATTCTGTGGAATAGGGTATTTATAGAAATCTGAGATAGAGAGGATTTACAGAATTCTATGGAATAGAGGATTTGTAGAATTCTGTGGAAGAGATTACTTGTAGAATTGTGATTTCAGGTGTTACGTGGTGGTAGGCATCAGGAACTTGCATTACTTCGGGGGCATGAGGCAGGAGGAAAAAGCCTTCAGAAACAGGTATGTCCAGTTGGTCTCCAAACCAAGAACCAGGCCTGTCTCAGATTTAAAGAACCACCCTATTCCACAGAATTCTAGAAAGCATCTCATCCACAGAATTCTACAAGTAATCTCTTCCACAGAATTCTACAAATCCTCTATTCCATAGAATTCTGTAAATCCTCTCTATCTCAGATTTCTATAAATACCCTATTCCACAGAATACTAGCTGTCTTCCCTTCCTCCAAATTCTAGAAATTTCCTATTCCACAGAATTCTAGAAATACTCTATTTCACAGATTTCTATATGTCCTCTCTTCCTCATTTCTAGAAATACCCTATTTCACAGAGTTGTAGAAATCTTCCTTTCTCCAATTCTAGAAAAACCCTATTCCACAGAATTCTAGAAGTCCACTTTTCCACAAAATTCTGGATGTTCCATATTTCACAGGATTCCTGAAATCCTCTCTTCCACAAAATTCTAGAATTCCTCCCTTCCATGGAATTCTAGAATTCCTCTCTATAGATTTCTAGAAATTCCCTATTCCACAGGATTGTAGAAGCTCTCCATTCCTCCAAATCCTACAAATCCCCTATTCTACAGAATTCTACAATTCAACTCTTCCACAGATTTCTAGAAATACTCTCTTACACAGAATTCTATAAATCATGCATTACACAGAATGATAGAAATCCCCTATTCCACAGAATTCTAGATGTCCACTCTACTACAGAATTCTGCGTGTTCCGTATTCCACAGGATTCCTGAAGTCCCCTCTTCCACATAATTCTAAAAATCCTCTATTCCACGGAATTTTATATGGCCTCTCTTCCACAAAATTCTAGAAATTATCACTTCCAAAGTATTCTAGAGGTCATCTCTTCAGATTTCTAGAAAACCCCTATTCCACACAATTGTAGAAGTCTTCCTTTCCTCTGAATTCTAGAAATCCCCTATTCTACAAAATTCTTAAAGTCAACACTTCCACAGAATTCTAAAAATCCCCTCTTCCACAGAATTCTATAAATCATCTATTCCACAGAATTCTATAAGACCTCTCATCCACAGAATTCTAGAAATCCTCTCTCAGATTTCTAGAATTATAAAACTCCACTCTTCCACAGAATTCTGGAAGTTCACTATTCCACAGAATTCCAGAAGCCCTTTCGTCCACAGAATTTTAGAAATCCCCTATTCCCCAGAATTCTAGAAATTCTTTCATCCACAGAATTCTAAAATCTTTTCTTCCACCGAATTCTAGAAGTCCTTAATTCCTCAGATTTCTAGAAATCCCCTATTCCTCAGAATTCTAGAAATTCTCTCTGCTACAGAATTCTACCAGTAATCTTTTCCACAGAATAGTAGAAATCTCCTATTCCACAGAATTCTATAAAGCTTCTATTCCACAGAATTCTAGAAATTCCCTGTTCCACAGAATTCTAAAAATTTTCTTTTCCACAAAATTCTAGCAATCCCCCATTCCACAGAATTCTAGAAAGCCTCTCATCCACAGAATTCTACGTGCAATCTCTTCCACAGAATTCTACAAATACCCTATTCCACAGAATTCTAGAAATGCTCTATTCCACAGAATTCTATATGTCCTCTCTTTCTCAGATTTCTGGAAATACCCTATTCCAAAGAATTCTTGCTGTCCTCCCTTCCTCCAAATTCTAGAAATCCCATATTCCACATTATTCTAGAAAGACTCTCATCAACAGAATTCTACAGATAATCTCTTCCACAGAATTCTACAAATTCCCTATTCCACACAGTTCTAGAAACCGTCTATTTCACAGAATTCTGTAAGTCCTCTCTTTCTCTGATTTCTAGAAATACCCTATTACACAGAATTCTAGCTGTCCTCCCTTCCTCCAAATTCTAGAAATTTCCTATTCCTCAGAATTCTAGAAGCCCTACCTTCCTCCCAATTTAAAAAAATCCCACATTCTATAGAATTCCAGAAATTTCCTATTCCACAGAATTCTAGAAATACCCTATTTCACAGAGTTGTAGAAATCCTCCCTTCCTCCAATTCTAGAAATCATCTCTTCCATAGAATTCTAGAAATCCCCTATTTCACAGAATTCTAGAAGTCCACTCTTCCATAAGATTCTGGATGTTCCACATTCCCCAGGATTTCTGAAGTCATCTCTTCCACAGAATTCTAAAAATCCTCTATTCTGCTGAATTCTACATGGCCTCTCTTCCACAAAATTCTGGAAATCCTATTTTCCACAGAATTCTAGAGGTCCTCTCTTCAGATTTCTAGAAATTCCCTATTCCACAGAATTGTAGAAGTCCTCATTTCCTCGGAATTCTAGAAATTCCCTATTCGACAGAATTATAGAAGTCCTCCATTCCTCTGAATTCTAGAAATCCCCTATTCTATATAATTCAAGAAGTCAACTCTTCAGCAGAATTCTAGAAATCCTCTCTTCCACAGAATTCTATAAATCATCTATTCTACAGAAGGATAGAAATTCTTCCACAGAATTCTACAAGTCCTCTCTTCCACAGAATTCTATAAAACCTTTCTTCCACAGAATTCTAAATCTTCTATTCCACAGAATTCTATAAGACCTCTCATCCACAGAATTCTAGAAATCCTCTCTTCCCCCAAGTTCTAGAAGTCCTCTCTCAGATTTCTAGAATTCTAAAAGTCCACTCTTCCACTGAATTCTCTAAGTTCTTTATTTCACAGGATTCCTGAAGTCCTCTGTTCCAAAAAATTCTAAAAATCCTTTATTCCGCTGTATTCTAGAAGGTCTCTCCTCCACAAAATTCTCTACATCCTCTTTTCCACAGAATTCTATAAATCATCTATTCTACAGAAGGATAGAAATTCTTCCACAGAATTCTATAAAAGCTTTCTTCCACAGAATTCTAAATCTTCTATTCCACAGAATTCTACAAGTCCTCTCATCAACAGAATTCCATAAATCCTTTCTTCCACAAAATTCTAAATCTTATATTCCACAGAATTCTAGAAATCCTCTCTTCCACAGAATTCTAGAAATCCTCTCTCAGATTTCTAGAATTCTAAAGTCCACTCTGCTGTAGAATTCTGGATGTTCAGTATTTCATAGCATTCCTGAAGTCCTGTCTTCCAAAGAATTCTAAAAATCCTCTATTCTGCTAAATTCTAGAAGGCCTCTCTTCCACAAAATTCTAGAAATCTTATCTTCCACTGAATTCAGAAAGTCCTGTTTTCAGATTTCTTGAAATTCCCTGTTCCACAGAATTGTAGAAGTCCTCTGTTCCTCCAAATTCTACAAATCCCCTATTCTAATCCTTGGTCAGGGCACATATATGTACAACAACCAACCAATGATTATGTAAATAAGTGGAATAACATTCGGATGTTTCTCTCTCTCAAATCGATCAATAAATTATAAACTTTAAAATGACCAATGATGACAGATTTTAGTGTTTATAATGAGATAATCAATAATGCTAATAATTCAGAGAAGAAATTAAAAGTGTACTTAAATTTTAAGACCATGCTTTACAAAATTTTATAACAAAAATAAAGTATTAAACTTTTAAATACATACATTACTTAATAGTTTGTCAAATGATTTCAAGACACTCTCTTATATAGACATAAAAAGTAAAACAGAAACTTGGGTCATCAAGTATTAGTCCACAGAAGCTTGTGAAGTTTACTTTTTTTATTCTTATTGATTTCAGAGAGGAAAGGAGGGGAAGAGAGAGAGAGAGAGAGAGAAACATCAGTGATTAGAGAGAATCATGGATCAGCTGCCTCCTGCACACCCAACACTGGGGATTCAGCCCACAACCCGGGCATGTGCCCTGATCGGGAATTGAACTGTGACCTCCTGGTTCATAGGTCGATGCTCACCCACTGAGCAATGCCAGCTGGGAAAAGTTTACTTTTTTATATAAAAATTATTCCATTTATACTTGTTGTTGTTATAGGAGTAGAAAGAAACTAGCATGACAAATATATTTGAGGAGTCTGTAAATTACATAGCAAAAACAATTATTTTTAAAAAAAAACTACGAAAATGTGCACCAGGTAACATTTATAGTAACCGAGCAAATGTAAACAATCCTATACAATAAAGAGCTAATAGGCAAATGGTCATCATGCCCTCACTACCTCACACCCTCAGACCCTTGTGCCATGTCTGTGGAACCTGAGGCTGCACCAGGGGACCAGAGGCCATGCCATTCCCTCCCCCTCCCGTGGGGCTTTATGGGGTGTTGGTGACAGGATGTAAGCTGACAAGGTCCTTGTATCTGAGAGGGCTAGCAGGGCTGGCCCCCTACCCACACAGTTTTCCCAGACTTGTTTGGATGGTTATTATCAGTAGAATGAGAGCAACCTTGCATAGCTCGCCAAAAAGTCTGTAACTATTTACTGAGATTTGCTATATCAAGAATTTGTCCTTCTGCTCTGTCCCTTAGAGATTAAGAGGAACAAAGAATACACTCCTCTTGACAGACCACCTAATTAGTGCCTTGTGTAGAAAAAGCATTGCGCAGTGAATAAACTTGCTACAGTTCCTGGATGACTTGTAGTCCTCCCAACTCTGCCTTCCTGTCTCTCTTTCTTTTCTCAATTCCCACCTCCCTACCTCAGCCCGGTTCAACCTGCCAGGCAGGCCCTGCCAATTGGAGCCAGAATCCAGGGACCTGAGGTCTTGGGAAGCAGATGGTGAGGAACTCCTCTAGACAAAGAGTGCACTCCTTAAGGTAAGGGAGGAGCAATTTATTGATAGTAGGGAGTAAAGCATGGGACAAAGTGAAAGTGCCCTTTAGAGGCAAATATGTGATCACAAAATAATGTTGTTTTTTGTTGAAATTAGAATCTTAGTGTGTATATGGAATTTAAAATCTGTAATAAGTGGAACTGCACTGCTGAAACTGCCTCTGATGCGGATAAATTCAAAGGCAGCTGGAGAGGGCAGGGCTATCTGCTCTCCCACATTAAGATTACTTGCAATAAGACTACTTAATGCCATGTTTAAAAATTATAAGAGAACTCTCAGGGAAATGCAAATATTGGCCAAATTGGGTATTAGTTATTATTTCAGAAAGCCAAAAAGGAAGAAAAAAATTGAGATCTGTCTATCTTTTAAGCATGAAAAGGAATTCAGCCAGATCTGTTGCTGATGCTTCCCCTGAAGTAAGCAGGATGTGGGGGAAGGGAGAGACATGAGGCGATCCAATATAGAAGCTTGCTCTCCTAGTATATTAAATTAAAGGTTTCCTTTCTCGCCATAAAAAAAGTTTTAAAAATTTAGAAATGCGTCTGGGATATCTGTGCATGTGTAAAGAGAAAGCTAGTATAAGACAAAATGTGCACATGTCCGATTTCGTATATTAGATAGGTCTCGAACTGGACTTAACTCTTTACAAGGGCTACAGAAATGAAAAACCCAGAGCTGATTCTTTATCCTGAGGAAAAAAAAAAAAACGGTGAAAAAAACTTCTTGAAAGAAATTCAAGCTAATTCCAGCAACAAGATTTGCATTTCTATAATAAAGAGTAGTTTTCAAAATGGTAATAAACTTTATTAAAAAGTTAACTTTTCCCAATTCCATCCATGTTGCTGCAAATGATGAGAATTCCTTCTTTTTTATGGCAGCAAAGTATTCCATTGTGTAGATGTACTATAGATTTTTGATCCAATCATCTGCTGATGGGCACCTAGGCTGTTTCCAAATTCTGGTTATTGTAGATTGTGCTGCTATAAATATAGGGGTGCATATATCCTTTCTGATTGGTGTTTCTAGTTTCTTGGCATATATTCCTAGGAGTGGGTATACTGGGTCAAATGGGAGTTCCATTTTCAGTTTTTTGAGGAAACTCTACACTGGCATTTCTATACACCAACAGTGAAATTATAGAAACAGAGACTAAAAAAGCAATTCCATTTACCATCGCACCAAAAAAATTAAGATACCTAGGAATAAATTTAACCAAGGAAGTAAAGGACCTATAATGCGGAAAACTACACGACACTGAAAAAAAAGAGATAGAGGAAGATGTAAAGAGATGGAAGAATATACCATGTTCATGGATTGGTAGAATAAACATCATCAAAATGTCCATACTTCCTAAAGCAATCTATAGGTTCAATGTACTCCCCATTAAAATACCAATGGCATATTTCACTGATCTAGAAAGAACTCTCCAAAAGTTTGTTTGGATCAATAAAAGACCCCGAATAGCCACAGCAATTCTGAGAAAGAAGAGTAAAGTAGGAGGGATCTCAATACCAGACTTCAAACTGTATTACAAAGCCATTGTTCTCAAAACAGCCTGGTACTGGCACAAGAACAGACATATAGATCAATGGAATCGAATCCAGAACCCAGATATCAACCCAAATCACTATGCTCAATTAATATTTGACAAAGGAGGCACGAATATACAATGGAGTCAAGACAGTCTCTTCAATAAATGGTGTTGGGAAAATTGGACAGATACATGCAAAAGAATGAAACTAGATTATCAACTTACACCATACACAAAAATAAACTAAAAATGGATACAGGACTTAAACATCAGATGGGAAACCATAAAAATACTAGAAGCATCCACGGGCAGCAGAATCTCAGACATATGCCAAAAGAACTTCTTCACTGATACTACCCCTAGGGCAATGGAAGCTAAAGAGAAAATAAAAAGTTAACTTTTAAGGCCTTCAAGAAAATAAGTAAATTAGTCTCTGTCATAGAATTTATCCAAAGTAAATACTTTAAAATAATTATAATTGATTCTAGAATCTCAAAGAGATTATTGAAATATATATAAATAATATGTTAATTATAAAGATCTAAGTAGTCTAGGTAACTGGCTTCATCCTTTGTTAAGGGAGAAAAGGATAAAGGCCCTTCCCCTAGCAGACAGTTAATGTAGTGTCCTGCCAGAAGCCATCTTAAAGAATGTGATAATTTATAGTCAAACAAACAAAACTAGTTTATCAGAGCCACTGGCAAATAAAAATTAAAAGTTTAAATTTGCCTCATAAAAAACCTAGAGGACAGAATTGAATCTATTAATTGATTATGTCTTGTATTTTTCTTAGAAATATAAAGTGTTATTAATCTAAGGACTACTAAATATATTTAACTTGCCAGCTTTAAAAGTTCAAAGTACAAATGAAATTAGGAGAAATTATAGAGTTGTGGTAATTAAATACTTAAAGCATAAAAACTTATTTTTAAGAAAATAAAATGTTGTATTTCCTCTAATAATTAGAAATTCAAAATATATCAATTATTGGTCTGATTTTACAAAGAGGGTTAATTTTATAATCCAGTTTAAATATATTTGATATTCTTTAAGATAATTTAGTTATACAATCGATGAAGCATATATATATATATATATATATATATATATATATATATTAAAAGTATATATATATATTTAATCTTTCCTAGTTATTTCAAGACTGAGAATGACTTTTAGACATTTTATGAGCCCTAAAATGTTTTTTAAAAAGTCTATTCTCCCTTAAAAAATATTTTTAATTAAACAGATTGATACTTGAAATCACATGGAAAGATTTATCAAATAAAAGTTAATTAATATATTTTACTTATATACTATATATTAAATATTATAAAAGTTTTTGCCTGTAAGAAAGGCAAAAACAATATATTTCTTAAATATAGCCAAATTTTTCAACGGCAGTAGAATTTCAAGAAAGACAAAAGCCATGCTTTTGGATCAGACCAATAAAGTCTCAAACCTATAAGTTTTACTGAATAAGTTTCTTTGCCTTTTTTTAAAATTAAAAATACCTACTTCAGTTACTTTATAAATTAGCTTTTACAATATAATCAATGTCATATAAATTAAGTTACATGAGAAGCCAATATTTTATAAATAATTGAATCCTCACTTTATGTGGCTGCCTGCATTTTTAATTAAGCTAGAGGCAGGGCAACATTTGTGGCTTATGAATTCAAAAGTAAATTTGCATTATTTTTAAAGTAAAGATACCTTGCCATGATAGCAGTCAGCACCTGTGCATTGCTACAGGTTGCCCAGGACCAAGGGCAAGGAAGGTCGGTGTACACACCCTTCTACATAGAAGTCAAAATACTTAATATTTTATATTCTACCGGGAACCCAGTTTAGGGGCTTGATTTATTTCTAACACAGGGAATAGTATTAACTGCCACATTAAAAAATATATATTATATCTCAGGTATTAACCATTTTTACAGATTGATCCAGTTCTAGAAAGGCTAGATATACTACAGCAGAGGAGCAAAGGTCCTTCAAACCTCTTATATTTCAATAGAAATGCAAGCTCTTATTTATGCCTTAACAGATTTTACTACGGAGCCTACCAACCTATAGTAATAGTACTTATATGGCAAGTATAGCAAAAATTATTTAAACAGCTACTAAAAGGCACACTAATTCAAAAAAACTTTTCATTTAAATTTCAGTTTTTAAAATGTTATTTGAGAACGACAATTTCCATATTTTATTAGTAACAATGTCCTCAGTATATTACCCACCTTCCTGTACCAACTTTAGGGGTAAATCCCCAAAAGACTTAAACCTAATCAAATCTAGTAAAAATAAATGTCCCTCAATTGTAGAAAAAGCCATTCATACTCTTAAAATCATTTTAAAAACATAAAAGGGGGAGACAGATGTTATGTGTCACTCAAGAAAAGCTCAGTCATGCTTTTCATATTTTAAAAAAAATTTAAATTGTGATGCAGAGGATCGTACAGCAGGCGAAAGGCATCAGGCCTCCTGTACAATAACCTCCACCAAGTCAGCTAGGTGGAAGGAAGCATAAACCAGAAAAGAGTTTTATCAGATTCAGTAATAATGTGGGGAAGAGGTTATATTTTATATCTCTCCAGAAGGAACAATACAGCCAATTCAGGTGCCGGAGCATTATGTGTGTCTCCATAATGGATTCAGACAAGCTTCTGTGTCCCTTCACTCAAAAGGACTAAGGACTGCCCTAATGACAGCAAAGCAGCAGCAGAAGAAGAAAACAGAAAGCTATGCAAGGGACTGAGGTACCAACATAGAGTCATCTAAAGAAGTTAAATGACTGAAGTGCAGCAGATATTTCTTCAATCATGTGCCTACTCATGCTAGCAACTGTTAGCTGCCAGTGTTCTACAAAGTCCTGCACAGTCAAGTCAAAAGATTCTGAGAAAATATGCATCAGCAGCACAAGAGACTTTCTTTCATTTAGTAGCTAAAAATGTTAACATATCCATAGTTTTAATTTCTCTCTTATTTTTTTGTTATTTTTTAATAGCCAAAGTTTTGCTCTTGACATTCAAGTTTTGAAGATAACATATATAATTTAGTTTTGCATTGGCACTGTTTACAATTACTTTAATATTAGAGCTTTATTATTATTTAAATTTTACTTCTATTATTAGTAGCCTAAAAAACAGAAAAGAGGGATCTGTTGGTGACAGGATGTAAGCTGACAAGGTCCTTGCATCTGAGGGGGTTAGCAGGGCTGGCCCCCTACCCACACAGTTTTCCCAGACTTGTTTGGATGGTTATTATCAGTAGAATGAGAGCAACCTTGCATAGCTGGCCAAGAAGTCTATAACTATTTACTGAGATTTGCTATACCAACAATTTGTCCTTCTGCTCTGTCCCTTAGAGATTAAGAGGAACAAAGAATACACTCCTCTTGACAGACCACCTAATTAGTGCCTTGTGTAGAGAAAGCATTGCGCAGTGAATAAACTTGCTACAGTTCCTGGATGACTTGTAGTCCTCCCAACTCTGCTTTCCTGTCTCTCTTTCTTTTCTCAATTCTCACCTCTCTACCTCAGTCCAGTTCAACCTTCCAGGCAGGCCCTGACAATGGGGGACCTGAGGCTATTGCCCCCTCCCCCCACCTGGCACTAGCAGGGGGGTACTTGAGGCTGCACCCCCTGCCCTGCAGGGCTTTATGGGGGGTCAGGCTGGCTATGTTTAGGTCTCGCTTGATTTCAAGGTGCATGTGGGTGGAGTGGCAACTTGACTTGGTCCCGTGGCAGGCCCGAGACTCTGACAGGAGGGAGATTTTCATATAAATTTTACTAATTTTCTTTCATCTCTGACACTTCTATCATAAAGGGCAAATAGCAATATTAAAATATTTCCTCTAATTAATTCCCTTTTACAGTGCACAAATTTTGTGCACTGGGTCACTAGTATGATTATTAACTCTTCTACAAACACACCATTTTATTTTATTTATTTATTATTATTATTTTAATTTTAACAAATCTTTATTGTTCATATTATTACAATTGTTTCTCCTCCCTCCCTCCCCCATAGCTCACCTCCACCCAATCCCCACCCCATCCTCTGCCGTTACCTCCCTCCTCCCCCACTGTCCTCATCCATAGGTATAAGATTTTTGTCCAGTCTCTTCCCATACCCCCCACACAGACACCCCTTTCCCCCTGAGAATTATCAAGCCCCTTCCATTCTATGCCCCTAATTCTATAATATTCACCAGTTTATTCTGTTCCTCAGATTTATTAATTCATTTGAATTTTAGATTCCCTTGTTGATAGATATGTATTTGTTGTTCATAAATTTTGTCTTTACTTTTTTCTTCTTTTGCCTCTTTTTGAAGAACACCTTTTAGCATTTCATATAATATTGGTTTGGTGGTGATGTACTCCTTTAGCCTTTTCTTATCTGTGAAGTTCTTTATCTGCCCTTCAATTCTGGATGATAACTTTGCTGGGTAGAGTAATCTTGGTTGTATGTTTTCGCTATTCATCACTTTGAATATTTCTTTCCACTCCCATCTGGTCTGCATGGTTCCTGTTGAGAAATCAGTTGATAGTCGTATGAGTGCTCCCTTGTATGTAACTAACTGTTTTTCCCCTGCTGCTTGTAAGATTTTCCCTTGGCATTTTAATTATGATTTGTCTTGGTGTGGTCCTCTTTGGATTCCTTTTGTTTGGGGTCCTTCCTGGACTTGTAAGTCTATTTCTTTAAGGGGAGAGAAGGGAGTTTTCTGACATTAATTCTTAAAATATGTTTTCAGTGTCCTGCTCTCTTCTTCTGGCACCCCCATAATTCTGATGTTGGTACACTTGAAGTTGTCCCAGAGGCTTCTTACACTATCTTCAACTTTCTGGATTCTCTCCTTTTCCTGCTTCTCCAGAGGAGTGTCCTTTGCCTCTTTGTATTCCAAATCTTTCACTTGTTTCTTGTGTTCCTCTAGTCTGCTGTTGGGTCTCTGTATAATATTTTTTATTTCAGTCAGTGTATGTTCAATTTCTAGTTGGTCCTTTTTCATATCAAAGGTCTCATTAAATTTATCAGCCTTCTTTAAGAAATTCTTGAAAAACCTTATAACTGTGTTTTTGAACTCTATAGCCAGTCTTTTGTTCTCCTCCATTTATTTATTTGAGATCTGTTTTCTTTCCTTGGCATTTTCACTGTTTCCCTGAGTTGGTAGGGTCTCTTTGTGGGCCTGGGTGTTCTATATGGTTCAATGGGTCAGCCTCCCAGTTGCCTGATGTGGACACTCTTGGTGCACCACTTTGTAGACTATGTGTACATCCTTGTTGTAGTTAAGTCTTAATTGTTGTGGGTATCACTGAGAGGAATTGACCTCCAAGCCAATTAGCTGTGGGGACCCACTGTGTCTATAACAGAAGAATTGCTTTGCTGGAGACACGTTTATGGGTGAGGCTTTGGTGCTCACTGAGTTTGTCTCTTGAACGTGTCCCTTATGAGAGTAGTTGAAATGTGGTGTCCTTTCACACTGACCATGAGATACACTAGTTTCCGGATCTCCAATGTGGTGCAGTTCAGCTACTGTCTGAGACCACCTAGCAGGAGCTACAACGAGAAATACAGTATTGTCCTCTTTGCTTGGGACTGGTGGTTTTGTTACTGGGGCTGCAATTTCTTTTGTTAAGCTGCCACAATTCAGGCCATTTCTATGCAAAAGCAGCTGTGTGGTGCATGGGCGGGTCTGTAGAATGTGCGGTGTGGGGTCTTGAGGCGGGGCCTCAGGACAGTGTGGGTCTCAGAACATCATTAGGCTGGGGTGTGGCAAACAGCAATGGCTGCAGTCAGCCTTCTCTGCCCTTCTGTGTTTCCAAGTCCCCCGTTTCCAAGTCCCCCATTTCCAAGTTCCTGGGTCCCTTCAACCCAGTGCAGTAAACAATTATTGCTGCTCACACCTCTGCAAGAAAATCACCCTCACTTTTGGACCTCAGAGCCTACAGACCGTCTTCTCCCCACAGGCGTCTGGGTCCCCTGCATGACCCCAGAAACTGGATTTCAAAGTGATCGGAAGCTTGTTTCCCTTTGGGTTGAAAGAAAGCCACATGCCCAGTTGCCCACCACCAGCCAGATTCGCATGCCTCCGTATCTAGGCTTCTCAGCTTTGCAGCACTTGGGATCCTTTCTCTTTCAGCCAGCTGTCCCATGTTTTTGGATAATAGACGTTTTGTCTATTAGTTGTAGTAATGAAATTGTTGTGCGAGGTGGCAGACCAGTTGTTTACCTACACCGTCATCTTCATTTTACATCTTATCCAATCATTCTTCACCCCCCTTTTCCCTATCCCTTGCTTTCTCCCATCTCCATAATCTATCACCAGGGGATTTCATGGAACCCACTGGCTGGTCAACATCAGGAAAGAGTGTAGAACATTGTTTGAAACCACTTACGTTTCTTCCTGTACAGTGATTTATAAAAATAGGTCAAACACAGACATGCTTGCTTGTGGACTTTGGGTTTTGCAGTGCTGTGTATTTATGCAGAGGCAGGTTGCTTTTAAACTACTATGTGTTCAAGTTGAGCTTACCCTTCACCCCTGGACTGGCCTGGCCTGCAGGCTTTGTTATCTAGGGTTTCGAAAGGCCTCCTCCATGCCTTGAACAGAAGAGATTTTAATTTCTTGAGACTCTGCTTCCCAGCAATTGCCTACAGTCTGGTTCAAATAAATTCATCATAGCCCAGACCGGTTTGGCTGGGTGGATAGAGCATCAGCCTGCAGACTGAAGGGTCCTAGGTTCGATACCAGTCAAAGGCATGTGCCTTGGTTGTGAACACATACCCAGAAGGAATGTGACCTGGAATTTAAGCATGGCCAGCCGGGTTAGTGCTCTGGTGGGAGACCGCCTGGGCATCCCAGGCGCTGCAGGCTGTTTTCCCCAAGAGATGGCCCCATCCCCCACAGACACATGAGCTACATGCCTGGTGCCTGGTGGACAGGGCCAGGGTGCCTGTATCTCTTGTTCCCAAGAAATCTTTTCATGCTTCCTACCACCCTCATCACCCCTCAGCCCATTGGGGCTTCCCTCGGGAGCTGTGGCACCCTGTAGTAGGCCACCATTCCCACCCTCTTCCTGCCATTCTGTGAAAATCCCTCCACCTCACACCCAGGTGGTTGGCCCATCCTCTTCCCTCCTCCCTTGGAAAGTGGAGGTAACGCCAGGGCTAATCTGATCATCAGGCCCCAGGGGGGACTTCCCACTGACCTCGGCCCCTAAATAGGAAAACGTGTTAACCGCCTTACAGAGGGAACCCATGATTAGAGGGTAATCTCTTACTCAGGCACACCCAAGTAGAAGCCCACAGCGTTTCAATGGGGACCTGGTGCCATGACAGGGGTTACTGAACAAACCCCTGATGCTATGGACAGAGACAGTCCCCAACCTGCCATAGGAACCCTGCACCTCTGGCCAAAGGCTCATGCCGCCCCTCACCCTCTGCCATTCCTAGGGGGCTCCGTCCTGTTTAGTTGGGGAGGGTAAACACTACTGCACCACCCAGGGAATTCCACCCTGTAAGGAGGTGCCCCCCTGCACCCTCTGGAAGCTCAGAATTTGGGCCAGGGGGCAGACAAAAGCTCAGCTAGAGATCTGGACCCAGCATGGTCAAGGGTGGGGGTAACCAGCTCTGCCTAGGGACAAGCGCCCAGGGTTTTGAGGCCAGGTGTGGGCACTTCGGGCTCCTGGAGGCCACTGCCAGCATCTTGTGCCAGAACACCCTGACTATCCCCTGTCTCCTCTGATCTAGGAAGCTAAGCAGGGTCAGGCCTGATTCATGCTTGGAAGGGAGACTGCCTGGGAACACAGGGTGCTGTTGGCTGTTTGCCCCCAGATGCTCGCCCTCCCACTGCAGACACACAAGATAATATGCTAGGGCCCCATCCGGAGTGCTGGTGTCTCATTTTCCCAGGGATTATGTCACTCCAGCCCCGCTCCATGAGGCCCCCTCAGGAACTGTACCTCACTGCAACTGGCCACCATACCTGCCCCCTTGCTGTAATTCTGAGAAATGCCCACTGGCCCCGAACCTCCCACCCTACTCAGGGAACAGCCACGTCTCCCCTCTGCTTCTTGGCCGTGTGGAGAGCACCCCGGGCTACTTTGAAGCCAGCGCCGCTCAGCGCCACTCTGAGGGCCACCGCCAGTCAGGGAAGATGTCTCCTGGCTTATAAAGACACCCCTCCATTAGAGGGGGGTCTCCTGATGCCTTGCACCTGAAAGGAAGTCTGAAGCTCTCCTCTGGGGACCTGAAACCCCTAAACAGGGGTAACTGAATGAACCATGGTGCTATGGAGGGAGGTAGCTCCCAAGATGCTAAGAGAACCCAACACACATGACGGATGGCAGGTGCCACCCCTCACCTTGCACCATGCCCAGTTGGGGCGGGAACTCCTTTCTGCACCACCCAGCAGATCCCACCTCCTCAGGTGGGAGTTTCACCACACCTGTGACCCCCGGCTTGAGGGGCCTACCTCTGGAACTGTCCTGCCTTGTTGGAAGCCACCATGCTTGCCCCTTTCCTGCCACTCTGTGAAACACCCTACCCCTGTCCCCAACCAGTACCCTGAGGAGTGAGTCCACCTCTCCCCGCCTACTCTTGTAACTGAGACCAGCTGGGCCACCCCCAACCACCACCCTCAAACACAGAAATGCATTGCCCAGCTTACGAGGGCACCACTCCATTAGAGGGATGGTCTTTTACCACGGTTTGCCTGGCTGGGAGCCCCCGAGCTCCTCTAGGGACTCAGCTCCTCAAAACAACCATAACGGAATGAACATTTGCTGATGTGGAAGGAGGTAATCCAAAAACTGCTAAGGGCATGCACCCAATCCAAGTTCAGTGCTGCCCTTCACCATCTGCCAGCCCTCAGGGGCTCTGTCCTACTCAGACGGGGAGTGCACCCCATCCTGAGCTACCCATAGAATCCCACCACCCAATGAGGAGCCCTCCTCCTCAACTGGGAAGCTCAGAATGTGGGCAGGGGGAGCTAAGGTGCTCAGCTAGAAATCTGGTCTTGGAAGTGGGTGAGAGGCAGGAAGTCACCAGCTCAGCACGGCGAACAAGGGTTGAGGGGCGTGGAGGCAAGGCATCGCTCTTGGTGCTCCTGGAGGCTGCCCTCACGTGTCCTGGGCCTCAGCACCCTGAAATCCCCTGATTGCCTCTTAGCCAGGCCTGCTGAGCATGGACAGGCCTGGCTAATACATACATGTGAGACCACCTAGGAATAGTGGGTACTGTAGCCTTTTTTGCCCTCAAGAGGGTGTCCAGTGGTGCCTCTGGGTGGCACTCACAGTTGTGGCCTTTGAGAGCTCTGCAGTTGTGAAAGAGCAGTGTGGGCAAGAGGGTACCTGGGTGGCACAGAGGTGTGTTGGCACTGAGCGCTCAGTTGGGGACAGAGAGAAAGCTTGGAAGTGGGAACCTGGCATGGCACCGTGGTTGTGAGCAGTGGGTTATGTGACATGTCACCATGGTCTCTGGGCAGTGGTAGATAAGAAGGTGTAACCATGGTGCGTGGGTTGTGAGAGCCCTGTGTTGTCACAGTGGCACTGGGTGGTGGGGATGCTGGAGGGTTATGTTGGAATGTGGGCTGGGAAGCCCTGTGCTGCAATGTTGGATAGTGGACAGGGAGCACCCTGGATGAACACAGTGGAGCCCTAGACTTACTGAAGTGGGAGGAGAAGGAGCCATGGGGTCAATAATGAGTAATATGCTCAAGAGGGCTGAACTTTTCACTTGGGGTAAGGAGAGCGTGTGTCCTTGAGTTTCCCATTTGTGTAGTGAGGCCAGGACCTTGTGGTGTCACAATGGAGAATGTACAGTAGGGCCAATGAGGAGGGGCAAAGTCGATTGTGGGCACTGCTTGCCCTAGGGCAGGGGTCCTCAATTTTTTTAAAGTGGGGGCCAGATCACGGTCCCTCAGAGAGCTGGAGGGCCGGACTATATGAACTACTAATTCCTACTGTAACACCTCGGCTGCGCTCACTGCCCAAAAAACCTGGCGGGCCGGATCAGACTCTTCTGCGGGCTGCATGTGGCCCTCGGGCCGTAGTTTGAAGACCCCTGCCCTAGGGTGTCACAGTGGATGTATTTCTGTAGGGATACCTCAGTTCTCTAAGGGCAATTGGCCTTCAAGAGCCCAGAATGCGTCAGCTGTGGACAGTGTGCACCTGGAGTGCTACAGTGGAGCCTGTTAAGTCCTGGTTAAGGGCAGTTGGTGCTATCAGATATTACTGTGGGGTGTGGGCATCTAGAAGAATCATGTGCCATGCGGTAAAAGAAATTGAGATTCCTACATGTCACAATGAAATGTGGGGAGTGGTCACCAAGGGATTCTCAATAGAAGGTGAGCAGTGGGACGGTTGAAGGTGTCTGAGCAGAGTGAGTACATTGACAGCCATGGGGAACAGTTAGTGTGAGTCTGAAGAGCTATTGCGAGTCATAGCAGAGCTTTGTCAGTATGTCCCCTGTCGTGTCCACGTGGGTGTTTCAGTGAGGGTTCTTTTGTGTCAGTGTAGAATGTTAGTAACATGAGCCCAGAATGTGTCATAAACGTGTAGTGTAGTGGGATCCCTGTGGTGTGACAGTGGAGAGGGAGTATTGAAATCACATCAGATTGGCAGTGGAAGAAGTAGTGTTGTATAGTAATGAGTGAAGTTTAGAGCTCTAGAAGGTCAGACATGATTGTGTAAATTGGGGACTCCAGAACATCACAGAAGACTGTTGATGCAGGCCGGTGGGAACTCAGGCTGTGACAGAGCAGACCTCGCGTGTCTGGTGCTGCATCTGCAGGATGAGCACTGTGTGTGTAGTATGGAAGGTGGGCAATGTATCCCTGGGGTAGCACGGTGATGTGTTGGCAGTGAAATATCTTGGTGTTAGAGGGAAATGTGGGCAGACAGGGCCCAACCTTGTGACTGTGGAGCGATGGCATTGTCATCGCTGGAGCATCACAGTGGGGTTTTGTTCCTGGAAACTGTTTGTTGTCCTTATGGAGGGTGGGCATTTGGAGCTTTGGTTTGAGATTGAAGTGAGGGCTTTGGGAAGGGTGTGATGTCCCAGTGCAGTGTGAATAGTACAGTGTGGGTAGTGGGTGTCCTTGCATGTCACAGGTGATGGTAAAGAGTCTGATCACAGCAATGACAACATGATTGCAGTGTGGGCTACATATCACATAGGAGTGTAGGCAATGGGAGCCTTACATTGTCACACTGGAATGTTTTCTGTGTAAGTGCTGAATGTGTTCCTGATGTGTTTGCGCCATGTGACATCTGGGATATCATAGTGTAAAGGCTCACAGTGGGAAGTTGGCCATGATAGCCCAAGCTACATGGTAGCTAAGGTATCACATGGTATACTGAGCAGTGATGACCCTCAGGTAAAAAGGTGTTGAATTTCAGGGATACTGGGAATGTCACAGTAAATATTAGAAGTTACCATTCATGGGTTCAAGGATAGATTCTGGCCTTGTGTTTTGTAGCTGAGGGTTTAGTGCAAGCGTGTCAAACTTGCGGTGCATGGGCTGCATATGGCCCATAACCTATATTTTTTTGTGACCTAGCCAATATAAGAGTATGTAAGAATGATCTTAATAAAAATTTTGTAACTTAATTTTTATAATATCCTGTTATACATAATTATTAATAACAAACTACAATGTTCACTAATGACTTATCACTATAATCGTGTTGCATTAATTTCCCTTATGCACCTTACACATACTAACAGAAAATGTTTTAGCAGGCCATTGCTACATCATTAGTCTTCTAATGACTTGTTTGGGGAGCACAACAGTCAATATTTCACTTTCAGAAAATAAGAAAATAGGTTTATTTGTGTTATGCTTATTAATTTGTGTAGTTATTCAGTATCTGGTAAATGAATGTTCAAGAAAAATTTTTTTTCATTTTTATTAAAATGTTCTATTATTTTATGTTAATGATTACTCATTTTTTTCAATCCTTTGTATTAAGAATTTCTCTATTGAAATAAACCTATGCTTCGATGAAAATGGAAACTTTTGCTTTTTTGTGTGTGTGTGGTCCATATAAACTTAAACCTTGTTTATTTGGACTGTGTTAGCCTTTGAGTTTGACATGCTTGTTTTAGTCTGTCAGTCTGAGTACCAAAAAGTCGCAAGTTCCATCCAGGTCAAGGGCATGTATACTTGGGTTGTGGAATTGCCACAACCACCATTGGGCAACCAGTTGATGTGTTTCTCTCTAACTATCCCTATCCCTCCTGACTTATACTTTTCCTATGTCTCTTAAAGGCCACAAAAGTCATATTGTCGGGGGATGATTTATAACAAGTAAAAATTCTGCACATTGGGAACCATTGAGACTAACAATAGAGGGTAAAGTGGGAGTCCTGAATGTGTTCCAGTGAACACTGGCTGTGTGATTCTTGGGGTGTTAATGGAAAAGATGGACAGCAAGAAACTTCAGGTTTCACAGTGCAGTGAGTCCAGTGTAAGTTCTAAAGGTGTCACTGTATACTGTGGCCTTCAGTACCCCTCAGTACCCAAGGGGGTTGACATTAGTGTGGCCCATTGGAGTGGGCAGCAGAAGTCCTGTGCTGTCACTGTAGTGTGTTGTGAAGCCAGCAAATTGATGGGACTGTGGCCCTCGGGAGACCTTGTCTAACCCTGTGGTGTTTGTTACTTGGAGACTTGGAATGTCATAAAAGATTGTGTCCATGGCTTCTCTCAGATGTCACTTTCAGTTGTGTCCTTTGAGAGCTCAGCAGTGGTTTCAGAGTAGTGTGGGCAAGGGAAAACATGGGGAATCACAGCAGTGCATTGTTAGTGTGAGCCTTGTGCTTTTCAGAGAGAAGGCTTGGGACTGGGTGCCATGGGGAAGCACAGCAGTTTGTGAGGAGTGGGAGGCATGAAGTGTGACAGGGAAGTCTTGGCAGTGGTAGACCTCAAGGTGTCACAGTCTTGTGTAGGTACTGAGAATCATTTATTGACACAGTGGAAAGTTCTCAGTGGGATTTTGGAGGGTTATATTGGCATGTGGAATCCTTGTGCTGTCACGTTGGATTGTGGACAGGGAGCCCCCTGAATTGTCACAGTGAAGTGTTGGATGTAGGAGCCCTGGACAGATTGAAATAGAGAGTGGACAGTCAAAGTCGAGAGGTTCACCAATGAAAGATGTGCTTGAAGCTCCGAACTTACTTCACAATGAAGTAAGGAGAACGAGTGTTCTCAAGTTTTACATTTGTGTGTTGTCATCAGACTTGAAGTGTGAGAATAGAAAATGTGCAGTGGGACCATCTGGGAATGATAAAGGAAACCATGGTAACTAGATGCCTTGATGCGTCACAGTGGATGGGTGGCTAGAAGGATACCTCAGATGTCACATTGCATTCTGCTCTGTGAGAGCCATGAAACATAAGAGTGGAGTGTGGACATTGGGCTCTCTGGAGTGTTACAGGGGAGAATTGTCCAAAGAAGTCATGGGCTAAGACAGATGATAATGGGCAACTCTTACTATTGGATATTACTGTGGGTGTGGGCATTGGGAGGCATCTTGTGCTATGGTCATAAAAGGAATTGAGATTCCTGGCATGTCACATTGGAATGAGGGGAGTAGTCACCAAGTGATTCTCAATAGAAGGTGAGCTGTGGGATGGTTGAAGGTATCAGAGAAGAGTGAGTACATTGAAGGCATAGGGAATTATGTGTGTGTGAGTCTGAAGAGCCATTGCAAGGCACAGTGGAGCTTTGTCAGTATGTCCCCAAGGGTGTCCACGTGGATTTTTCAGTGAGGGTTCTTTCATGTGACTGTAGAATGTTGGAAACATGAGCCCAGAAAAGTGTATGTGTAGCTGGACCCCTGTGGTGTGACAGTGGGAAGGGGGTATTTAAACCTCATCAGCTTCGCAGTGGAAGACATAGTGCTGTACAGTAATGAATGATGTCTGGAGCTCTAGAAGGTCAAACAGGATTATGGGAATTGGATTCTCCAAGATATCACAGAAGAATTTTTGTGCCAGGCCGGTGTGAACTCAGGCTGTGGCAGAGCAGTGTGATCAGTGGAAGACCTCACTTGTCCAGTGCAGTGTCTGCAGGGGGAGACTGTGTGTGTCAGTGTGGAAGGTGGGCAATGTATCCCTGGGGCAGCACTGTAATGTGTTGGTAGTGAAACACCTCCATGTCAGAGGGGAATGTGGACAGAAGGGCCCAACTTTGTGACTGTGAAGAGATGGTATTGTCATCTCTGGAGCATCACAGTGGAGATTGTGCATGGAAACAGTTTGTTGTCCTTGTGGAGGGTGGGCATTTGGAGCTTTGGTTTGAGGTTGAAGTGAGGGCTTTGGGAGGAGTGTGGTATCCCAGTGCAGTTGTTGGCATTCTTGCATGTCACAGGGGGTTGTAAAAAGCTCAATCACTGCAGTGACAACATGATTGGAGCATGGGCTACAATTTTGTATCACATAGGAGTGTAGGCAATGGGAGCTTTAAATTGTCACAATGGAATGTGTGCTGTGTAATTGCTGAACATGTTACTGATGTGTCTGTGTCGTGTGACATCTGGGGGATGATAGAGTAGTGTGTATTAGCAGCCCAGCAGACTCAAAGAGGGATGTTGGCCACGAGGGACCCAATGTGTCACATGGTAGACGGAGCACTGAAGGCCCTCAGGGAAAAAGTTGTTGAGTTTCAGGGATACTGGGAGTGTCACAGTAAATATTAGAAGTTACAATTCATGGGTTCAAGGATGGATTCTGACCTTGTGTTTTGTGACTGAGTGTTTAGTGCAAGCATGTCAAACTCGTGGTGCACAGGCTGCATACAGCTCAGAAACCCACAACCAATATTTTTGCGGCCTAGCCAATATAATGTTATGTAAGAATGGTTTTAATAAAAATTTCATAACTTAATTTTTACAATATCCTGTTATACATACTGAGATTCCCCAAAAATAAGACATCCTCCAAAAATAAGACCTAACGCATGGAAAGATAAGACATCCCCAGAAAATATGATCTAGCACAACTTTGGGAGAAAAAAATTAATATAAGACACTGTTTTATTTTCTGGGAAACAGGGTAATTATTAATAATGAACTGCAACCTTGATTAATGACTTATTACTGTAATCGTGTTGTATTCATTTCCCTTAAGTGCCTTACACATAGCAGCAGCGAATATTTTAGCAGCCCATTGCCAGGTCTTATAATGACTTGTAATGACTTGTTTGGAAATATTTAGCTTTCATAAAACAAGAAAAGTAGGTTTATTTGTGTTACGCTTATTAATTTGTGTAATTATTTAGTGTCTGGTAAATTAATGTTCAAGAAAAATGTTCATTTTTTAAATGTTCTATTATTTTATGTTAATGGTTACTCATTTATTTTGGCCCTTTGTATTCAGCATGTCTCTACTGAAATAAACCTATGCTTCTAAGAAAATGGAAGCTTTTTCTTTTTTTCTTTTTTGTGGTCCATATAATCTTAAACCTTGTTTATTTGGCCCGTGTTAGCCTTTGAGTTTGACATGCTTGGTTTAGTCTGTCAGCCTGAGTACCAAAAAGCCTGGAGTTCCATCCAGGTCAGGGCATGTACTCAGGTTGTGGAATTGCCGCAACCTCCATTGGGGCATGCACTTTGGGCAAGCAGTTGATGTGTGTCTCTCTAGCTATCCCTACCCCTCTGACTTCCACTTTTCTACTGTCTCTTAAAGGCACCAAAATTAATATCCTCAGGAGATGATTTATTATAAGAAAAATGCAGCACATTGGGCACCATTGGGACCAACAACAGAAGGTAAAATGGAAGTCCTGAATGTGTCCCTGTGAACATTGGCTGTGTGAGTCTTGGGTGTTAATGGAAAAGATGGATAGAAAGAAATTGCAGGTTTCCCAGTACAGTGAAGCCAGTGGAAGATCTGAAGTTGTCACTTTATACTGTGGCCTTCAGTACCCCTCAGGTAGCCTAGGGGGTTGAGGTTGGTGGTGCCCCATTGTTGTGGGCAGCAGGAGTCCTTTGCTGTCACTTTAGTGTGTTGTAAGGCCAGCAGATGGATGGGACTGGGTGGCCCTCAGGAGAACTTGTTAAGCCCTGTGGTGTTTGTTACTTGGAGGCCCAAGAATGTCATATAAGATTGTGTCTGAGGCTTCTCTCAGGTGTTACTTCCACTTGTGTCCTTTGAGAGCTCAGCAGTGGTTTCAGAGTAGTGTGGGCAAGGGGAAACCTGGGGAATCACAGCAGTGCATTGTTAGTGTGAGCCTTGTGCTTTCCAGAGAGAAGGGTTGGGAATGGGTGCCATGGGGAAGCACAGCAGTTTGTGAGGAGTGGGAGGCATGAAGTGTGACAGCAGTAGACCTGAAGGTGTCAGAGTCGTGTGTGGGCAGCGAGAACCATATATTGACACAGTGGAAAGTTCTCAGTGGGATTTTGGAGGGTTATATTGGCATGTGGAATCCCTGTGCTGTCACGTTGGATTGTGGACAGGGAGCCCCCTGAATTGTCACAGTGAAGTGTTGGATGTAGGAGCCCTAGACAGATTGAAATAGAAAGTGGACAGTAGAAGCCGGTAGGTTCACCAATGAAAGATGTGCTTGAAAGCTCCGAACATTTCACAGTAAAGGAAGGAGAGCGAGTGTTTTCAAGTTTTACATTTGTGTTTTGTCATCAGACTTGAATTTTGAGAATGGAAAATGTGCCGTGGGACATACTGGGAATGGTAAAGTAAACGTTGATACCTGGATGCCTTTAGGTGTCACGATGGATGGATAGCTAGAAGGACACCTCAGTTGTTGCATTGCAATCTGCCCTGTGAAAGCCATGAAACAGAAGAGTGGAGTGTGGACATTGGGCGCTCTGGAGTGTTACAGGGGAGAATTTTCCAAAGAAGTCGTGGGTTAAGAGAGATGATAATGGGAAACTAGAAATATTGGATATTACTGTGGGGAGAGGGGATTTGAAGGCATCCTGTGTTATGGTCATAAAAGAAATTGGTATTTCTGGCATGTCACAATGGAATGTAGGGAGTGTTCGCCAAGGGATTCTCAATAGAATGTGGGCAGTGGGATAGTTCAAGGTATCAGAGTAGAGTGAGTACAGTGACGGCCATGGGGAATTATGTTTATGTGAGTCTGAAGAGCCCTGCGAGTCACAGTGGAGCTTTGTCAGTATGTCCTCTCTTCAGATTTCTAGAAATTTCCTGTCCCTCAGAATTGTGGAAGTACTCCATTCCTCCGAAATCTAGAAATTCCCTATTCCACAGAATTGTAGAAGTCCTCCTTTCCTCCAAATTCTAGAAATCCCCTATTTCTGGGAGTCAACTCTTCCATAGAATTCTAGAAATCCTCTCTTCCATAAAATTCTATAAATCATCCATTTCACAGAATAATAGAAATGCCCTATTGCACAGAATTCGAGAAGTCCACTCTACCATAAAATTGTGGATATTCCGTATTCCGCACTATTCCTGAAGTCCTCTCTTCCACAGAATTCTCAAAATTCTCTATTCCACTGAATTCTATATGGCCTCTCTTCCACAAAATTCTAGAAATCCTTTCTTCCACAGAATTCTATAAATCATCTATTCCACAGAATGATAGAAATTCTTCCACAGAATTCTATAAATCATCTATTCCACAGAATTTTATAAAACCTTTCTTCCACAGAATTCTAAATCTTCTATTCCACAGAATTCCATAAGACCTCACATCCACAGTATTCTAGAAGCCCTCTCTCAGATTGCTAGAATTCTAAAAGTCCACTCTTCTACTGAATTCTGGATGTTCCTTATTTCACAGGATTTCAAAAGTCCTCTCTTCCAAAGGATTTTAGAAGTCCGCTCTTCCACAGATTTCTGGATGTTCTGTATTCCACAGGATTCCTGAAGTCCTCTCTTCTACAGCATTCTAAACATCCTCTATTCCACTGAATTTTATATGGTCCATCTTCACAAAATTCTAGACATCCTCTCTTCCACAGAATTCTAGAAGTCCTCTCTTCAGATTTCTACAAATTCCATAATCCAGAGCATTGTAGAAGTCCTCCTGTTCTCCGAATTCTAGAAATCCCCTATTCTACAGATTTCTAGAAGGCAACTCTTACACAGAATTCTAGAAATCATCTCTTCCACAGAATGATAGAAATCCCATATTCCTCAAAAGTCTAGAAGTCCACTCTACCACAGAATTCTGGATATTCTGTATTCTGCAGGATTCCTGAAGTCCTGTCTTACACAGAATTCTCTAAATTCTCTATTCTGCTGAGTTGTATATGGCCTCTCTTCCATAAAATTCTAGAAATCCTCCATTCCACAGAATTCTATAAATCATCTATTACACAGAATGATATAAATTCTTCCACAGAATTCTTCAAGTTCCGTCTTCCACAGAATTGTATAAATCCTTTCTTCCAGGGAATTCTAAATCTTCTATTCCACAGAATTCCATAAGACCTCTCATCCACAGAATTCTAGAAATCCTTTCTTCCACCGAATTCTAGAAGTCCTCTCTCAGATTTGTAGAATTCTAAAAGTCCACTCTTCCACTGAATTCTGGATGTTCCCTATTTCACAGGATTCTTGAAGTCCTCTCTTCCAAAGAATTCTAAAAATCCTATCTTCCACAGAATTATAGAAGTCCTCTCTTAAGATTTCAAGAAATACCCTATTCCACAGAATTCTAGAAGTCCTTGTTCCTCTGAATTCTAGAAATCCCCTATTATACAGAATTCTACATGTCCTCTATTCCCTAGAGTTCTAGACATCCCCTATTACAATGAATTCTAACAGTCTTCCCTTCCTCTAAATTATAGAAAAGCTCTACAAAATTCTTAAAGTCAACACTTCCACAGATTTCTAAAAATTCCCTCTTCCAAAAAATTCTAGAAATCCTTTTCCCACAGAATTGTAGAAGTCTTCCTGTCCTCGGAATTCTAGAAATCCCCTATTCTACAGAATTCTAGAAGTCAACTCTTCCACAGAATTCTAGAAATCCTCTCTTAAATAGAATTCTATAAATCATCTATTCCACAGAATGATAGAAATCCCCTATTCCACAGAATTTGAGAAGTTCACTCTACCACAGAATTCTGGATGTTCTGTATTCTGCTGGATCCCTGACCTCTCTTCCACAGAATTCTCAATTTTTTTTATTCCACTGAATTCTGAAATCGTCTCTCTTCCACAAAAATTCTAGAAATCCTCTCTTCCACAGTATTCTAGAAGTACTATCTTCAGATTTTTAGAAAATTCCTGTTCCACAGAATTATAGAAGTCCTCCTTTTCTCCAAATTCTAGAAATTCCATATTCCACAGAATTGTAGAAGTCCTCTATTCCATTGAGTTCTAGAAGTCCCCTATTACAAAGAATTCTAAAAGTCCTCCCTTTCTCTGAATTATAGAAAAGCTCTATTTTAAAGAATTCTAGAAATCCCCTCTTCCACAGAATTGTAGAAGTCCTCCTGTCCTCCAAATTCTAGAAAACCCCTATTCTACAGAATTCTAGAAGTCAACTCTTCCACGGAATTGTACAAGTCCTCTATTCTACAGAATTCTATGAGCTCTCTTCCACAGAATTCTAGAAATCTTCTTTTCCACCGAATTTTAGAAGTCTTCTCTAAGATTTCTAGAATTCTAAAAGTTCACTCTTACATTGAATTATGGAATTTCACTATTCCACAGAATTCACCAAGTCCTTTCTTCCACATAATTTTAGAAACCCTCTATTCCAAATAATTCTAGAAATCCTGTATACCACAGCATCCTATAAATCCTTCTACAGAATTCTAAAAATCTACTTTTCCACCAAATTCTAGAATTCCTTTCTAACTCAGATTCCTAGAAATCCCCTATTCCAAACAATTCTAGAAATTTTCTCTGCCACAGAATTCTAAATGTAATCTCTTCCACAGAATAGTATAAATCTTTTATTCCACAGAATTATAGAAATGCTCTATTCCATGGAATTTTGTAAGTACTCTATTCTACAGAATTCTGGAAAGCTTCTCTTCCACAGAATTCTAGAAATCCTCTCTTCCACACATTTCTATACAACCTCCCTCAAAATTCTAGAAATCTATTTCACATAAATCTAGAAAGCTTCTCATCCATAGAATTCTACAAGAAATCTATTCCACAGAATTCTGCAAATCCATATTCCACAGAATTCTAGAAGTCCACTCTCCCACAGAATTATGGATGTTCCGTATTCCACATGATTTCTGAAGTCCTCTTTTCCCCAAATTCTAAAAATCGTCTATTTCCCTGAATTTTATATGGCCTCTCTTCCACAATATTTTAGAAATCCTCTCTTCCACCGAACCTTAGAAGTCCTCTCTTCATATTTCTAGAAAATCCCTATGCAAGAATTGTAGAAGTCCTCCTTTCCCCTGAATTCTAGAAATCCCCCATTCTACACAATTCTAGAAATCAACTAGAAGTCAACTCTTCTACATAATTCTAGAAATCCTATCTTCCACAGAATTCTACAAATCATCTATTCCACAGATTGATAGAAATTCTTCCACAGAATTCTTTAATGACTCTCTTCAATAGAATTCTATAAATCCTTTCTTCCAGGGAATTATAAATCTTCTATTCCACAGAATTCTATAAGACCTCTCATCCACAGAATTCTAGAAATCCTCTCTTCCACCAAATTCTAGAAGTCCTCTCTCAGATTTGTAGAATTCTAAAAATCCACTCTTCTACTGAATTCTGGATGTTCCTTATTTCACAGGATTCCTGAAGTCCTCTCTTCCAAAGAATTCTAAATATCCTATATTTTGTTGAATTCTAGAAGGCCTCTTTTCCACAAAATTCTAGAAATCCTCATTTCCACAGAATTCTAGAATTCCTCTCTTAAGATTTCAAGAAATACCCTATTCCACAGAATTCTAGAAGTCCTTGTTCCTCTGAATCCTAGAAATCGCCTATTATACAGAATTCTACAATAGATGTCCTCTATTCCATAGAGTTCTAGACATACCTTATTACAATGAATTCTAACAATCCTCCCTTCCTCTCAATTATAGAAAAGCTCTTTTCTAAAGAATTCTAGAAGTCCCATATTCCACAGATTTCTAAAAATTCTCTCTCCCACAAAATTCTAGAAATCCCCTATTCCACAGAATTATAGAAGTCTTCCTTTCCTCCGAATTCTACTAATCCCTTATTCTACATAATTCTAGAAGTCAACTTTTCCACAGAATTATGTAAACCTCTCGTCCACAGAATTCTAGAAATCCTCCTTTCCACCAAATTCAAAATTTCTTCTCTCAGATTTGTAGAATTCTAAAAGTCCACTCTTCCACAGAATTCTGCAATTTCACTATTCCACACAATTCCAGAAGTCCTTTCTTCCACAGAATTTTAGAAACCCTATCTTCCATCGAATTCTAGAAATCCCCTATTCCACAGAATTCTAGAAAGCCTCTAATCCACAGAATTCTTCATGTAATTTCTTCCACAGAATTCTACAAATCCCCATTCCACAGAATAATAGAAATCCTTTATGTCACAGAATTCTGTAAGTCCTCTCTTTTTCATATTTCTACAAATCACCTAATCCACAGAATTCTAGAAGTCCTACCTTCCTCACAATTTGAGAAATCCACTATTCTACAGAATTCCAGATATCCTCTCTTCCTCAGAATTCCAAAATCTCCTATTCCACAGAATTCTAGAAATACTCTATTCCCCACATATCTGTAAGTCCTCTCTTCCTCATTGCTAGAAATACCCTATTTCACAGAGTTGTAGAAATCCTTCCTCCCTCAAACTCTAGAAATAATCTCTTCCACAGAATTCTAGAGGTCCACTCTTCCACAGAATTCTGGATGTTCCATATTCCACAAGATTCCTGAAGTCCTCTCTTGCAAAGAATTCTAAAAATCGTCTTTGTCGCTGAATTCCAGAAGGCCTCTCTTCCACAAAATTCTAGCAATCCTATCTCCCACAGAATTCTGAACATCCTCTCTTCAGATTTCTAGAGAATTCCTATTCCACCGAATTGTAGAAGTCCTTTTCTCCGAATTCTAGAAATTCTCTGTTCCACAGAATTATAGATGTCCTCTAATCCATAGAGTTCTAAAAATCCCCTATTGCAAAGAATTCTAAAAGTCCTCCCTTCCTCTCAATTATAGAAAATTTCTATTCTAAAGAACTCGACAACTCCCATATTCCACAGATTTCTAAAAATTCTCTCTTCCACAAAGTTCTAGAAATCCCCTATTTCACAGAATTATGGAAGTCCTCCTTTCCTCCTAATTCTAGAAAACCCCTACTCTACAGAATTCTAGAAGTCAACTCTTCCACAGAATTCTAGAAATCCTCTCTTTCAAAGAATTATATATATCATCTATTCCACAAAATTATAGAATTCTTCCACAGTTTTATAAGACTTATCATTGACAAATTTCTATAAATCCTTTCTTCCACAGAATTCTAAAAATCTTCTCAACTGAATTCTAGAAATCCTTTCTTCCTCAGATTTTTAGAAATCCCCTATTCTACAGAATTTTAGAAGTCAACTCTTCCACAGAATTCTAGAAATTCTCTGTTCCACAGAATTCTATAAATCATCTATTTCACAGAATGATACAAATCCCCTATTCCACAGAATTCTAGAAGTTCACTCTACCACAGAATTCTGGATGTTCCATATTCCACAGGATTCCTGAAGTCCTCTCTTCCACAGAATTCTAAAAATCCTCTATTCTGCTGAATTCTATATGGCCTCTCTTCCACAAAATTTTAGAAATCCTTTCTTCCACAGAGTTCTAGAAGTCCTCTCTTCAGATTTCTATAAAATCCCTATTCCACAGAATTGTAGTACTCCTTTTCTCCAAATTCTAGACATTCCCTATTCCACATAATTTTAGAAGTCCTCTATTACATAGAGTTCTAGAAATCCCCTATTAAAGAATTTTAAAAGTCCTCCCGTCCTCTGAATTATAGAGAAGCTCTATTCTAAAGAATTCTACAACTCCCATATTCCATAGATTTCCAAAAATTCTGTCTTCCACAAAATTCTACAAATCCCCTATTCCACAGAACTGTAGACGTTCTCCTTTCCTCTGAATTCTAGAAATTACCTATTGTATAATATTCTAGAAGTCAACTCTTTCAAAGAATTCTAGATATCCTCTCTTCCACAGAATTCTATAAATCATCTATTCTACAGAAGGATAGAAATTCTTCCACAGAATTCTACAAGTCCTCTCTTACACAGAATTCTATAAATCCTTTCTTCCACAGAATTCTAAATCCTCTATTCCACAGAATTCTATAAGACCTCTCATCCACAGAATTCTAGAATTGCTCTCTTCCACCAAATACTAGAAGTCATCTCTCAGATTGCTAGAATTCTAAAAGTCTATTCTTCCACAGAATTCTGGAAGTTCACTATTCCACAGAATTCCAGAATCCTCTCTTCCACAGAATTTTAGACACCCTCTATTCCACAGAATTCTAGAAATCCTCTATTTCACAAAAATGTATAAATCCTTTCTTCCACAGAATTCTAAAAATTGTCTATTCCACCAAGTTCTAGAAGTCCTTTCTTCCTCAGATTTCTAGAAATCCTCTATTTCACAGAATTCTACAAATTCTCTCTGCCACAGAATTCTGCAAGTAATCTCTTCCACAGAATAGTAGAAATCTCCTATTCCACAGAATTATAGAAATGCTTTATTAAACGGAATTGTGTAAGTACTCTATTCTACAGAATTCTAGAAAGCTTCTATTCCACAGAATTCTAGAAATCCTCTCTTCCACAGATTTCTATACATCCTCCCTCAGAATTATAGAAATCTATTCCACAGAGTTCTAGAAATCCCCTATTCCACTGAATTCTAGAAAAGCTCTATTCTAAAGAATTCTAGAAATTCCCTATTCCACAGAATTCTAAAAATTTTCTTTTTTCAAAATTTTAGAAATCCCCTATTCCACAGAATTCTAGAAAGCATCTCTTCCACAGAATTCTACAAATAATCACTTTCACAGAATTCTACAGATTCCCTATTGCACAGAGTTCTAGAAACGGTCTATTGCACAGAATTCTGTAAGTCCTCTCTTTCTCAGATTTCTAGAAATACTCTCTTCCACAGAATTCTAGCTGTTCTCCCTTCCTCCAAATTCTAGATATCCCCTATTTCTCAGAATTCTAGAAGTCCTCCCTTTCTCCCAATTTGAGAAATCCCCTAATTTCAGAAATCTCCTATTCCACAGAAATCTAGAAATACTCTATTCCACAGATTTGTATAAATCATTTCTTCCTCCAATTCTAGAAATCATCTCTTCCAGTGAATTCTAGAAATCCCCTATTCCACAGAATTCTAGAAGTCCACTCTTACACAGAATTCTGGATGTTTCGTATCCCACAAGATTCCTGAACTCCTCTCTTCTACAGCATTCTAAAAATTATCTATTCTGCTGAATTCTATATGGCCTCTCTTCCACAAAATTCCAGAAATTCTCTCTTCCACAGAATTCTAGAAGTCCCTCTTTAGAATAGAAAATTCCTATTCTAGAAAATCCCCAATGCCATCTCTCCACATTCACATTGGGCCCTGTCTGCCCACATTCCCCTCTGATACTGAGATATTTCACTGACAACATATCACAGTGCTACCCCAGGGACACATTGCCCACCTTCCACACTGACACACACAGTGCTCCCCCTGCACAACCAGCACAAGACACGCGAGGTCCTCCACTGATCACACTGCTCTGCCACAGCCTGAGTCCCCCACCGGCCTGGCAGCAACAGTTTTCTGTGACCTCCTGGAGACCCAATTCCCACAATCCTGTATGACCTTCTAGGGCTCCAGACTACACCCATTACTGTACCGCACTACGTCTTCCACTGCCAAGCCGATGAGATTTCAACACCCCCTTCCCACTGCCTCACTACAGGTGTCCTGCTACACGTACACTTTTCTGGGCTAATGTTACCAACGGTCTACAGTGACAGGAAAGAACTTTCACTAAAAAACCCATGTGAACACCCCAGGGGACATACTAACAAACGTCCACTGTGATTCGTAATGGCTCTTTAGACTCACACAAACATCATTCCGCATGACCGTCAATGTACTCAATCTTTTCTGACACCTTCAACTATCCCACTTCCCACTTTCCATTGAGAATTTCATGGTGACAGCTCCCCACATTCCATTGTGACATGCCAGGAATCTCAATTCCTTTTATGACCATAACAAACAATGCATCCAAATGCCCTCACCCCACAGTAATATCCAGCAATATTAGTTGCCCATTATCATCTGTCTTAGCCCATGACTTCTTTGGACAATTCTCCCCTGTAACACTCCAGAGAGCCAATGTCCACACTCCACTCTTATGTTTCATGGCTCTCACAGGGCAGATTGCAATGGACAACTTAGGTGTCTTTCTAGCCACCCATCCACCATGATGCCTCAAGGCATCCAGTTACCACGGTTTCCATTCCCAGATGGAACAACTGCACATTTTCTATTCTCACACTTCAAGTCTGATGACAACACACAAATGTAAAACTTAAGAACACTCTCTCTCCTTACTTCACTGTGAAGTGTTCGGAGCTTTCAAGTACATCTTTCATTGGTGAAACTCTTAGCTTCTACTGCCCACTTTCTACAATATTTCAATCTGTCCAGGGCTCCTACATCCAACACTTCACTGTGACAATTCAGGGGGCTCCCTGTCCACAATCCAACATGACAGCACAGGGCTTCCACATGCCAATATAACCCTCCAAAATACCGCTGAGAACTTTCCACTCTGTCAATACATGGTTCTCACTGCCCTCACATGACTGTGACACCTTTGGGTCTACTGCTGTCACACTTCATGCCTCCCACTCCTCACAAACTGCTGTGCTTCCCCATGGCTCCCATTCCCAACCCTTCTCTCTGGAAAGCACAAGGCTCACACTAACAATGCACTGCTGTGACTCCCCAGGTCTCCCCTCGCTCACACTACTCTGTCACCACTCCTGAGCTCTCAAAGGACACAACTGGAAGTGACACCTAAGAGAAGCCAAGGACACAGTCTTATATGTCATTCTATGACATGAAAAACATACATGGTTTCAAAACAAATCAGAGGAATATCATTCGGGCAAAAAATGAAAAAGATCCCAAATCAGATTTGTAGAAAATATTCCTTTATTAACTTTTGGTCAAGAATATGTATGTATATTTTCAGAAAACAATTCCAAGACTATTTGTATTCTGGCAACAGAAAGGAATTGATAAGACTACTCCTTCCATGAAGACTGCAAAGAAGCTGTCCACAGATGGAAGTCGTTGATGATGCCTTACCATAATAGCAATCAGCAGCTGTGTAACACTGCAGGTTGCTCAAGACCAAGTCACAGAGGTTTGCACTTGCATTACCACCATTTGCCCACCATCCAGAACTGAATTATCATTGCTTACATGTACACATAAGGTACTGTTTGACACTGAAATTGGGTCTCAAAAGAACTGGTGGCCCAGAAAGAAGTTCACTGCAGACTGATTCATATGCCTTTCAGCATAACAATTATTGCATGTCTCATTTTTTTATTCTTGTAAGTATATTTCCAGTAGGACATGATCTCACTCATCTAGGGGAAATGGTGAACAACATTGTCTGATGAACAAGAACAGACCCAGAGATAAGGAGCCATGGGTCAGACTGTTGGACCTCAAAGGGAGGGTGGGGATAAAAGGGAGGGAGACACCAAAGGACTTATGTGCACACATATGAGCCTACCAGTGGTCAAAGACAATAGGAGGTGGGGGAATTAGTGGAGAGGTGGGGAATTGGAATGGAGGGTTGAGGACAAATATGTGATACCTTAATCAATAAATAAATAGATTTAAAAAATGACTGCTGGAACTGGTTGGTAGGCAGCACATTTTCCCCACTTCTCATGTCCAGGACCACCCTGATATAGAAACCCTCCATTCAGCCTAAAGGCAAAGCTCCTGCCTCAATCTGAGACCCAAACAGGATCCCAGACCCTGTGTACCTGAAATGGCTCAACATGCAACTCGCTGAACAGGACAGCCAACTCTTTTTGACAGTTGCCTATGCTTTTAAAGAGCCTTTCCTTTAGACTTTCCTCTTCAGCAATCATTTTATCCAGTAGGTCCTATCGGAGAGAAAACATCCCCAGAAAAGTTTGGAACTAAGGGGGGAAAATAATTCCCCTTGATTCCCAATCAAGGTAACTAGGTGTAGTCATTAATAACAGGGATTTTTTTTTCAATAGATGGAGTTACACATATGTTGATGTATATGCAATTTGATATGTATGTTATTTTGTTGTATTGAAAACAATCTTCAGAACTTCATTTGTCACACTTTCTGAAGGTGATAACATTATAGATATTTTTATGCTTAAAACTGTCTAATTTCATACCAGAGAGAGAGAGAGAGAGAGTTCATTACTTTATTTTGAAGAAAGGTCCTGCTGAATATTTCTAGAAAATTATGGTGAACATGCTCCATCTCAAGATACTTGTGAACACTGGTTTAAACTCTTTAAAAGTGATTACTTCAATGTGAAAAAACAAAGAATGTCCAGGTCAATTGAAAAAGTTTGAAGACCAACATTATCAGCATTATTGGATAAAGGTGCATGTCAAACTCAAAAACAACTTACAAAAAGATGAACCCTTTCGGCAAAAACTTTCCAATCATTTATAAGCAATGGGAAAGTTCTTAAAGGAAAGAAAAGGGGTGCCACATCAACTGAATGAATGACAAATGGAAAACTGAGAAGTCATCAGTAAAATGTTGCTTCAACAGCACAACAGAATCTTTTTTTTTGCATGCAATTTTGACTGACAGTGCATTGTGGATTTATTTTGAGAATCCCAAATGCACAAAATCATGGATTGATCCAGGTCAACCATCAACATTCAATGCAAGGCCAAATCGATTTGGAAAGAAGACAATGCTCTGGGTTTGGTGGGATCAGGAAAGTGCGGTATATTATGAGCTTCTAAAACCAGGTGAAAGCATTAATACTGATCCCTTCAAACTACAAATAATCAATTTGAACCACATTTTGATAATAAAATGACCAGAATGGGCCAGAAGACATGGCATAGTAATTTTGCTTCATGGTGACACACCATCACACACTTCAAAACCAGTTAAAGACACGTTAAAAGATCTTGCCTGGGAAGTATTAACCCACCCACCATATTCACCAGACCTTGCTTCTTCAGATTACCTCTTGTTCTGATCAATGGCAAACCCACTTTCTGAGCAGCACTTCAAAACATAGGGAGGAGTGGAAAATTGCGTCTCCTAATGGTCTGTCTCAAAACAAGAGACGGTATCCACAAATTAACTGAAAGATGGGGGAAATGTGTAGCTAGCGATGGACATTACTTTAAATAAAGCTCTTTTTATGTTTCTCTTGAAATTATCCTGTTTTCTTTGATTACAAAATCCACATGATTAACCGATACAGCTAGTATATACCTCAGTTGAAGGCTGGATCCTTGGCCCTCGTCAGGGTGTGAATGGAAAGCAACCGATTGATTTTTTTATTTCATATCAATGTTTTCCTCCCTCTTCTCTACTCTGCTTTTCCCTCCTCTCTCTCTCTCCCTCTCTCTCTCTCTCCCTCTCTCTCTCTCTCTCTCTCTCTCTCTCTCTTTCTCCCATCCTCTCTTTCTGCCCCTCTCTCCCTCTTTCCCACATCCCTTCCACTAGCTCTAAAAAATAAATGGAGCCCTAGCCAGTTTTGCTCAATGGATAGAGCATTGGTTTGCAGACCAAAAGGGTCCCGTGTTTGATTCATGTCAATGACACAAACTTCAGTTGCAAGTTCTTCCCAGGCCTGAACCCTGGTTACAGCTCATGCAGTAGCCAACCACTTGATATGTTTCTCTCGCATCAATTTCTCTATGTCTTTCCCTCTCTCTTCTACTATACAAAAAAAAATCAATAGATAAATATCCTCAGGGGGAATTACCAAAAAAAACAAAACACAAAAAAGTAAGGTTGTAGAAAACGAAAATAGAGTTTAGAAAAATAGAAGCAAATATAAGGTTGCTCTGAGGGTTATGAGAGGTTATTTTCCCTTCTTATTTTTTCAAAAATATATTTTCATTAATTTCAAAGAGAGAGAGAGAAAGAGAGAGAGAAAGAGAGAGAGAGAGAGAGAGAGAGAGAGAGAGAGAGAGAGAGAGAGACATCAATGATGAGAGAGAATCATTTATCTGCTGCCTCCTGCATGACCCCTACTGGGATCAAGCCCACAACCTGGGCATGTGCCCTTGACTGGAATCAAACCCAGGAGCCTTCAGTTCCCAGGTCAATGCTCTATCCACTGAGCCAAACCAACTAAGGCTCCCCTTCTTCTTATTAAGACTTTCAGAAAAATTTAAATCACTATAAAAGAGGAGATTACAAAGGCCCATGTAGATACTGGGGCTACTTGATCTGATCTTAAACCCTTTTCAATTAAGAAGCACTCTCCCTTGGAGTAAATCTTCTATACAAATGGCAGGGACAGCTAAATCTGAACCAGTTCCCTTCTAGTTAGGGAATATTATAGGACAACATACAGGATGTCCCCAAAAATGAATTAGTGAAGCAGTGAGATAAAGAATAGGTCACTTCCCAGACAAAACAGCTGAGATTTTCTTGAAATCAGGACAGCCACATATCCTCTTTCAGAAGGGTGGAATATATTTAGAAGTAAATTATTCAGATACTAATTGGGAAAATAATGATTTTAAAGGAACCCTACAAGAGGAAACTAACCTTGAAACTGACTGAAGGTTAAAGATCATTCCAATACAACTTTAGGCTTTTCTAGTCATGAATATCCTTTATGCACGAGCTGGAATTTTGTCCACTATGAAGGCTTACTTCTTAAACTGGGACTTGTAACCTGAAGTATGAGCCCTGTAATTCTCCTATCCTTCAAGTAAAAAAACAACAACAACACTGAAATGGGAAAGGATGGAGATTTGTACAGGATCCCATACCTACCTGGGGAGGAGCAGGGGGTGGGAGTGGGCAAGGCTAGTTCCTTGTGAGTAGTTCCCATGTGAGAAAAGGAGTAACCAGAGGCCTAAAATGGAAACAGGCAGGGTAGGGGACTCAAACCTTTCCTGCCTGCCTTCTGGTGCCCCGTAGGGGGCTGCCCAATCTAGTGCAGGGGCTAGGGAGGTAGGGAAGGAAGAAAAGAGGGAATGAGTCACACATGTGAGACACAGGTAGGTTTTGGCATGCTGGGGCCAAGCAGTCCCATCCATTGGCCACACCTGTTGCTGCTGCCAGTCAGAGAGATGGGACTGCTTGTCAGAACAAGATGGAGCTCTGGCCCCTACAAGGCTAGGGGAACCCTCCAGTGTAGCCAGTCGGTGCTTGGAGTGACTTGTGGGTCAGAGGCCTGGCCCGCCTTGCCGCCCCCAGCACAGGGGATGTCTCCTTGGAGCAGAGCCAGCACCCAGAACATCCAGCTTGAAGCCCCAAGGAGAAGACCTTCTTACTTTAACACAAAATTAACATGTAACATTCACTTCATTTATTTATATATTTTAAAGTACACCTTTTTAAATTAGCCTTATGCATGTCTTCTTTTTGAAAAAATATATATTTTATTTCAGAGAGGAAGGGAGAGAAAAACATCAATGAAGAGAGACCATCATTGTTTGACTGCCTCCTGCAGGCTCCACATTGGGGATGGAGCCTGCAACCCAGGCATGTGCCCTGGGACCAGTCCCCAGGCAGATGCTCTATCTGCAGAGCCATTCTATCTTAAAGGCAAGAAGACATATTCCCATCTTGTCCCAAGTCACAGGATAGTAAATGACAGTGTGACACCCTCGCTCAGGGCCCAGAAGGGGCTCTGGATGCCCCACCGGCCTGCACCTGGGATGGGCATACCCCTCCCACATCCCCAACTCCCCAGCACTTTCTCATGATGGAAGTTCATGACCTACTCCACCAGAAATCAAAACCAAGCACTGCAACCAGCTTCTACCATGGGCTAGCACAGGATCTGCCACTTTCAGAGTCATTAGGCACCTGCCAGGCTTTTAAAGCAAGCAAAGCAGCAGAGCAAGCCTGAGATTGGTCTTCCATTCTGTCACTCCTCTGTAAATCCTGCCCTCTCCCCACCCCTAGGGGCTCTGGACAGGTTTGATTCCAAGTGGATTCAGTTGCCTGGAAGGGGCAAAGAGCATAGAGAGCCCACTGCACAGGTGCTGAGCATAAGGGCTTCCCTCCCACACCAGCTTGCTGTGGCAGGAGCTGGTTACTACAAAGGCCTGCCCTTTAGCTTCCCTAGCTCACTCCTCTGAGCAGCAAGGTTGAGAACAGATCTTTGGTAGCAATATTCCCCAGATGTAGGAAAAATTGACATAACGGCAGGGAACACTTCTTAGGGCCAGGAACTTTTTAGACCAGTGATCCCCTTTAATCACCATAATTCCATTCAGTGAATATGATCCCTATTTGACAGAGCCGGGGAACCTTCTCAAAAAGGTTTACCAGCTTTTCCCACTGGGTTTGCGGCCTGAACACCAGTGTCCTGCAAACCACCATGAATTCAAACCTGAGATGGGAAAGGAAAAGACTCACATTAACATCTTGGTCATTGGACACCCAATTCGGGCATGTCTACTACTGGCCATATGATCTACAAATGTGGTGGGATAATCGACAAAGAACCATCAAGAAACTTCAGAAGGAGGCTGCTGAGGTGGGGAAAGGCTCCTTCAAGTATGCCTGGACCTTGGATAAACTGAAAGGTCAACAGGAGCGAGGTGTCACCATTGAAATCTCCCTGTGGAAATACAAGACCAGCTAGTATTATGTGACCATCATTGGAGCCACAGAGCACAGATATTTCATTAAGAAATATGATTACAGGTATATCTCAGGCTGATGGTGCGGTCCTTTTGCTGCTGCTGGTGTTGGTGAAGCAGGCATCTCCAAGAATGGACAGACCCATGAGCATGCCCTCCTTGTCTACACATTGGGTGGAATAGTTGATTGTTGGCGTTAACAAAATGGTATAGAAAGGGAATCCAAGATGTGGGAAATTCTTAAAATAGCACAAAGAGCACATTAAATATTCTTTGAAAACTCTGTTTTTGCTGAAAGGTAATAATGCACAATAACCTTGAAATAGAGAAATAAGCACATTTAATCAGCTTTGGAAAGTCTTAGACTTCACTGCAAAGTAGCATTAAACTGTGAAATGTAATACAGAGACAATGTTACAAAGCATCTCAAGTTCTGAACAGTGTGTAAGAAGTTGTATGCACATGTGGGCAAATTTTATACTTAGAGCAGAAGCCCATTTATAGGACACTGCAAGGAACCACTAGTAATTCAGAGAAAGTAGCAGTAAATAAGCCAAAATTGCTAGAGAACAAGTGGAAAAGACTTCTCAATGTCAGAATATAGTAAAGTAAGTATTTCGTACAATGTGAGTTACCCTTGAAATGGAGAAATGAGCACATTTAACCAGATTAGGAAACACCAACACTTCACTCCAGAGTAGAATAAAAATGTAAAACATAGTGAGAGACAAGTTTTCAGAGTTTCTCAATGTAAGATAAGAGTGTAGGAAGTTGTTTATACATGTGGGCAATTCTCATACTTAGTATAGAAGCCCATTTATAATATACTGTAAGAAAGAACTAGTAATCCAGAGAAAGTAACAGTAAATAAGCCAGAATTGTTAGAGAACAACTGGAGGCCTCCCGGGCCATGGCTCAGGGAGCAGATGGGCAGAGGGTGACCTCAGATTGGAGGCCACCATCATTGTGGCTTAGTCTGCACCTGCCACTGGGACAAACACAGGAGAGCAGGCACCTGTTCCTCCATCCTGGAGGCTGGGCCTCTGCCACCAGGTGACAGCCAAGTCTGTTTTCAGGGAGGGCTTCTCACCATCCTCACAGCAGAGAGTGTTGCTGGTCTCTATTCACTAGGGTCCCAAACCCATCACAGGCCCATCCTCGGGGCCTCATCTAACCGCACTCCCTCCACCTCTCAGCCCATCAAGTCAGGGTTCCCACACATGAATTGGGGGGCACAGAAATTCAATCAAGGCTGACAAAGTCGTGGTCCAGGTCCCTGAGTTCTTGCCCCTAGAACTCCCATTCCAGAGGCAGGGGCAGCCATCCTGCCCTCCCGTGCATGGAGGAAGGGGGCAGCCCTGAGCCTGGGGGTCTCACTGCCCAGTGCTAGGGACCTGGAAGGGCCTCCTGGGACAACTCAGCTTCCACCTTCGGTCTCCCACATCCCCATCCTGGGGGGAGGCCCGTGATGCCAGGGTGTCGAGGTTCAGGAAACACTGTGGGTGGGAAGCCAGGTCCGCTGACTGCCCCGCTTCGGTCATGCTTACCTGCAGAGGTCCTTGCCAGGCTCTGCCACCCCCGCCTTGCTCCCCACTAACAGGGCTCCAGGATAAACACTAGTCAGCGCACAGGGCCCCTTTGTCCCGGAGCGGCTCCCGCCTGTGACAGTAGTGCAGCTAGCCACCCCGCGTGGCCTTTTCCGGGCCAACACATGGCTGGCTCAGAGGCCTGGGACAGGGCACGGGGAGGCTCTCAGAGGCTTGAGGGGCCTCCACATCAGCCCTGGCTTTTCAACAGGAGGGGTGCTGGAGGCCACACTGCAGCTCTCAGCTGGGACAGCTGTGAACACGCCAGCCCTTCACTGCCCCCTAGCCCCAGGAACCCCATCACTCCACCACAGTCATTGTCCCTGTGCCCTCGGCTTGGCAGCCACAATAATTGGTGAAGGGGCCTCACAGGCTCTGAAGGCTCATCAGTGTCTCAGCTCCATCCCTGTCTGGGGGAGGGGGAGGTTTGGGGTCCCTGTGCAGAGGAGGGGAGGGTGAGATTTGGGGTCCCTGTGCAGAGGAGGGGAGGGTGAGATTTGGAGTCCCTGTACAGAGGAGGGGGTGGGTGAGATTGGGGTCCCTGTGCAGAGGAGGGGTGGGTGAGGTTTGGGGTCCCTGGGCAGAGGAGGGGTGGGTGAGGTTTGGAGTCCCTGTGCAGAGGAGGGGTGGGTGAGATTTGAGTACCCTGTGCAGAGTAGGTGGTGGGTTGGGGGGTACTTGTCCAGGGGCCTACGGAAGGGGTGTCCGGTGTGTGGTGGCCTGGAAACAGGTTGCCACTTTGTGGTGGGGTGAGGTGTGCGTGTCGAGGGCAGAAGCCTGGGTGATTCCAGGGAAGAGACCCAGCTTTTTGTAGCAGGACTTTCAGGGGTCCTGGCCTGGCTTTGAGGGCCTTACCCCCACACCCCTGCAGCCATCACCCTGGGGTTTGGAAAGGTTGAAGACTCACAAACCCTGAGATCACAGCTGCTCTTGGAGGAGCCTTCCAGTGTTGAGTCCTTCTACACCAGCCACTCACACGGAATGGGACAATGGCATGAGGGTCAGAGTCCTGAGCAGGGTCTGGAGGGTCAGCGTGGGCAGCGGCCTGAAGGGGGTGCTCTACATGGGAGGAGCACATGCTTGGGCCCCAGGGCCTGGCCACAGCTGGTGTGGTTTGGGGGTGTCCAAAAAGCCTCCTGAGAAGCGGCTGTTAAGCACAGAGGTGACAGTTTCGAATGTCCAGCTGGCCCCGCCTGAGGGCTTGGCAGGTTAGTACACCTGGCGCTAGGAGTACTGCCACAGGAAGGACCTGTGTGAAGGTTCATAAAAGGACCTCCTGCCCTGGCCTGTTTGGCTCAATGGGTAGAGCATCGGCCTGTGGACTAAAGGGACCTGGGTTCATTCCTAGCCAGGGAACAAGCCTGGGCTGCAGGCTCGATCCCCAGCGTGGGGAGTACCGGAGGCAGCCAGTCAAAGATTATCTCTCATCATTGATGTTTTTCTCGCTCCCCCTCCCTTCCTCTCTGAAATCAATTGAAGATTAAAAAACAAACAAACAGCACCTCCTGTGCTGACAGTGGAGCAGGAAGACCCAGAGGGTCCCGGAGCTGCCACGGGACAAGGAGAGGGCAGGGCCGAGCGTAGGGGCCATGGGGAACAGTCCCTGCTGTGGCCCTGTGCCAGACACTCTCCCCAAGTCTTCCACGTGTGGGGTACTGACGCCCTCTGGCCAGCCAGAGCCCCAAGTGCAGGTCCCCAGCCAGGAGGTCACCTCCAGACCCTTACCATGCACCTTGGCCCATGGCCGGAAGCGCTTTCTGGTGGCAGCCAGGCACATTGCCACTGCCCACCCTGGGGCCAGTCACAGCCAGACTCAGTGGCTGTGACTGGCCACAGTGGCAGGTTGAAACCCTGTCCCTCAAGGGAGGTTTGACTGGGCTCTTTCTGGTCGGGTCTTGTGCAGGGACCCTGTTCACGATGACCTGGGGTGGAACACACCCCTTTCCTGCTTTCCCCCGGGCCTGAGTGTGGGCACCTCCTTAGCCGGGACAGGTGGCAGCCATTCCCCTGCACTGGGCCTTTCCTAGAACCCAGCGGGCTCTAGGCCCAGGAGTGCCTGCTCACTTGGGGGTCAGACACACAGACCTGGGCCTAGAGCACTCGGGAGTCCATGCCTCCAGCTGGCTCTGGAGGCCCAGGCATGAGGATGTGGCTCCCGGGCAAAGGGCCAGTCCCAGTCTGTAGCCCTTGTCCAGCCGATTCTGTGCCTTCAGTGTCTAGGGACTGGACTGTGATGCCCTTCAGGCAGAGCCTCTGCCCTCGGTTGCCTCCCTCCCGCCAGTGCCTGTCCTGCTTGCAGTGTACCCTCCAGGCCCAGACCCCTCGCTGGGATGGAGGGCCGGGGCCCAGGGCCAGCGAGCTGAGAACAGGCTCCCTGGAGCAGGCCTGGATGCTGCTGACGGCCCCAGAACCAGGAGTCCACGCAGATATTCCTCTGCACTGAGCCACAGCCGGTAGCTGGAGGTCTCCTCTGGCAGGGGTGCCCAGAGACCTCAGCTGCTGGAGTGATCCCCAAGCCCCATCTGGCAGGCTTGGCTGAGCAGGCTGGAGCCCAGCGGAGAGCCTGAGGTCTGGGGCACAGACCGCTTCCTCAGGGCATTCCCCTTGTCAGTCCACGGGGCTGGATGAGGCCACTGAGCAGCCAGGACATTGCAGTGCTCGTGTGAATCAGGCACAGGTGCCAACCTCAGCCCCCTCAGAGAGGGCTCCTTCCTGGGCCGCAGTCTCTCCCAGCGACACAGGCCCACCATCCCCTTGCCAGTTTGTTTTTACATTAAAACTAGTGGCCCAGTGCTCAAAATTCATGCACATTAAAAGGGGATTAGAGGAAATAATTTAATATTGCTATTTTCCCTTTATAATAGAAGTGTCAGAGGTGAAAGAAAATTAGTAAAATGTATATGAAATCCTCCTGTCAGTCTGGGGCACATGCACCTCAAAATCATGTGAGAGTCAGACCTGGCTGTGCCGCCCCCAATCCCTGCCACATTGGCCAGTCCCATCCTTGTCAAGCCTTGCCAGGCAGGGGGTGTAGTCTCAGGTCCCTTAGCTTGGCAGTGGATGGGGTGCAGCCTTAGGTCCCCCAGCCTGACTCCGGGGGGCAGGGGAGAGGCATGCAACCTGAGCTCCCCTATAAAGCCGCACGGGGTAGGGGGAGGGGTAGCCTCAGGTCCCTGCTGATTGCTCATTAAGGCTTCCTATAGGAACTTGTCCTCAGCTGTGGGTACAGCCATCTTTGTGATGGAGTGATGGTCACTTAGCATATTCCCTCTTCATTAGATAGGATTACAGTGACCCTAGCTCAGTGGTCAGCAAACCTCTGCTTGCGAGCCACATGCAGCTCTCTGGCCCCCTGAGTGTGGCTCTTCCACAAAATACCAAGGTATGGGCCAGTCTATATTGAAGTGGTGTTAGAAGTTTTAAGTTTAAAAAATTTGGCTCTCCAAAGAAATTTCTCCAAAATCATTGTACTGTTGATATTTGGCTCTGTTGACTAACAAGTTTGAATAACCACTGCCCTAGTTGATTTGGGTCAGTGGATAAAGCATCAGCCTGCAGATTGAAGGGTCCCAGGTTCAATTTTTGTCAGGGCATGTGCCTGGGTTGCAAGCTCAATCCCCAGTAGGGGGCATGCAGAGGCAGCCGATCAATAAGTCTCCCTCATTATTGATGTTTCTCTCTCTCCCTTCCTCTCTGAAATCAATAAAACATTAAAAATAAAATAAATTTTGGTCCATTGGACTCTGGTCTGTGGTTGGGAGGCAGACGCAGCAGGCTGCATGCCCGTCTGGTAGCCCTGAGGTGCAGGCAGAGGGTCCAGAAGCAATGTGGGCCATAGAAGCCTTGCTTTAATCAAGATAGAGCAACTTCAGTACAAAACTCACATTTTATTTAGGCTAATGTCTAAAATTTAAACATGAGCTAACAGACAGACAGACAGACAGACAGGAGAGAGGGTGCGCAGGCAGGGACCCAGGTCATATCTTCTGCAAGTTGAAAATAAGGTGTTTGCAGATTCTGACAAGCTCATCGTTTTCTTTTGACTGAAAGAGGAGCATCCACCCTCCATTTACCAGTGCTCAGAGGTGGCAGCAGGGCACAGGAGGCACCTGGCCTGGCACGGAGAGGCACTTGGGAGGAGGGTTGTGTCCCAGCTTGGGAGCCAGCAGGCCCAGGGGCCATTACAGGGCAGGTCCCAAACCACAGGGCCATGTCCCTCCAGCTCCAGGACCTCAGGCTGGACCCACCTTTTGCTCCAAGGCATTGTCCAGAGACTCCTTCTGCAGCTGCACCTTCCATAGCCTTGCCTGGAAGGCCAGCACCTCTGCCTGGGCCTTGCTTTGGACTAGGGCGATCTCCTCCTTGATCCTGCACAGGGGGATTGGCTCAGCCTCCCCTTCCACCCCCACCACCCCACTGTCTGAGGTGCCCATGCTCACAGCCAGAACTTTAACTCCATGTGGGTCTTCAGTGCCTGGTACTGCTGGCCTAACTTTTTGGCCATGAGGAAGTAGTCCTCTGTACAGTTCTTCATTGCCTCTTCTCTCTTTAAGGGAGAGGGGTGTTACTGGCTCCTTTGCTGCTGTGGGGTTGGGTGCCAAACCAGACCAGCCCCCTGGGGGACACATCAGCAGCAGCTCCAACGAGGAAGGGCCTTAGAAACAGCCCTTGTTTTTCTTTTGGAAAAGGCCCTCCTGGCCTCTGAGCCTGCCTAGCATCAGAGCTTCCCTCCCTGCAGCCCTGTGGGCCCTGACTGCCGCACATCCCAGCTGGGGGTGCTGAGGGGGCCCTGGCCAGGCCTCCAAAGGCAGCGCTGGCTCCTCGATGCCCACTGTCACAATGGCATCTGCTGGGCCACACAGTCCTGCCTAGGCTGTGCCTCCAGCTCCGCTGTTTACATGCCCAGGCCGACAGCACAGCACCCTGCCCTGGGCTCACAGGTGAGGCCGGCCACACAGCCCAGCACAGAGCAAGGCTTCGCCAGGTGCCGTGTTTAAGGGACCCAGGACTCAGTGGAGAGGGCAGCTTCAGCCCGAGGGGCTGGGACTGAGCATGACAAGGCGGGTGACAGGGCAGAGCCCCTACCATCAGGTAGCCCTTGATCGCCGCCTCCAGCTTCTTAAGGGACCTGGAGAGGTCGGAGGACTTCCCCTTGGAGCTCAGCTGGTCTTTCTGGATCTCAGCTTCTTCAAGTTGTTCCCGATTCTGAGCCTCCTCTAGAAAAGGGACAGGCACACGGGGTCAGGGGGCAGTCTCCACGGGGCGATTGAGGGCAGGACAGTGGGACGGAGGCGTGGGGGCAGCATTGGCCACAGCACCCGGAGGTCCCCAGAGGACGGTGGCCAGGCCCCTCCCGCCTGCTCTTCCAGAGCACAGCACTTCCCAGCACCAGGTCCAGAAGCCCAGGGGGAACAGGAACCCAGGGCCCCTGCAGAGCTGTCCCCACAGCTGGTGGCCTCTGGAACCTGAGTCCCTGGCCCTGGGAGAGGCAGGGTGCTCCCACCCCAGCCCAGCCTGGATGCACCCAGAGCCGATGGCCACAAAGTTGAAACTGGAACCGCCCTGGGAGTACTGCTCCCTGTGGTCCCAGCTGCGGGCTCGGGTTCTGGTTCTTTGGGAACTGAGCACCAGCCCATTGCCCCCCCCCCCTTTTCCACGTTCCCCCTCCCCCTTGGAGCCTGCCCACACTGGCCTGGGCTGCCCTATGCTGGAGCTGTGGCACAGAGGTGGGAACTGCTGTTAGAGAGGGGCTCGGGGCCGCACTTACCTATCATCTGCTCCATCAAGCCCCCATACAGGTCCAGGACCTTCCTGTGGAGAGGAGATGCATGTGAGTGCTGTGGTGGCCACTCCCCCACTGCAGCCTTCCCAGCCTTGCAAACCCCACTGCATCCTCAGGTGCACGCCACAACAGGCCCCACCCCATCCTTAGGTGCCCCCACCACCGGCCCCACCCAATCCCCAGGTGCCCCCCCCCCCACTTCCAGGAGGCCTCACCTCAACTGTAGGTTTGTGTCCTGCAGCATATGACACTGGCTCCTCAGCTGCAGGATCTCCTTCTGTGCTGCCTCCACCTGCACAGAAGAGGTGTGAGCAGCACCAGTTGGCCAGCAGTTGCCACTGAGAGCCCGGTTCTGGGGAGTGAGACCATCTTGCCTCTTGCTACAGACCAGGCTGGGAGCAGCTTGTGGGGAGGGGGTGGTAGAGAGAACAGCACACAGGGGGCAGCTCAGAGCAGGGGCCATGGGCAGTGAGGCCAGGGCAGGACACCGCTGCCAGTGGCACAGCCTGGAAGCGTGTGCCAGCTGGGCGACAGCCGGCTGAGTAAGTGGACAACTGGAGTCCACCCCACAGCACCCCTTCCCCAGGCATCGCCCTCACTGCCGGGTCCCTCTGGCTGAACTGTAGCACCTCCACGAGGGGGCCCCGGGCCTGAGCACACAGGAGCGGGGGGAAGGGGGCATCTGTGGGACAACAGAGACCAGCTGGGCCCCAAGCTCCTCTCACATCCAGCCCTATCCTGTAGTCAGAGAGGACAGGTCCTGGGGGGCGGGAGGCTCCAGGACTGCATAGTGACCAAGACAAGCAGGGCCCCCCTGTCCACTGACCCTTCAGATCCCCAACCATAAGGCCAATCCCTTTCCACAAAGGGAGCAGCACTCACAGAAAGGCCCAGCCCTGCCTCAGAGTCCAGGTCCACCAGTGGGGCCTCGGGCAGGCCCCCACAGGAAGGCGCCTCTGTGCCTGGCACACTGAAAGCAGAGAGAGGCACACACATGTTCACCTTTTGAAATCCACTATTAAGCGGGTGTCGTCCTCCTGCAGCCCAGGGCGTCAGCTCAGAGCCTGATGTTCAGAAGCCAGGTCATGAAGCCCCCTGTGCCTTGCTGGCACTACCAAGGGCGCTGGGCAAGGAGAGGACGTTTTCTCCTCTAGTCTCCACGGAGGGGACTCCCGTGGGTGGCCCAGCCCTGCTCTCTCTCCTGAGATTTCACAATAGCCCCCCTGTGCCCCTCCTCGGGGCGCCTACTGGCATTTCTGGTCCTGGGTCCTCCCGCACCCCCTCACTCACGGACTCGGGGGCTGGACATCCCCAGCGCCTCCCAGTGGGTTGAAGGGTGGGTGGGCCATCGTGTCCCAGGTCAGGGCGTAGATCCCTAGGGAGGAGCAATAGGACTTTGGTCACCTCCTGGGAACTTCTTCCTGCCTCCCCTCTGGCCGCCTGGGGTCACAGGTCACCGATGGACAGCAGACATGGGCCCTGTCAAAGGCGAGGTTGTCTGTGCTCGCCTATTTCCCCTTCTGCTTCAGACCCCTAGCTCCATGGCCCAGGACCCACCAGGGTCAGCTTTTCACTGGACAGGATGGAGAGGGCGTGAGGCTGCCTTCAGCCAGGGAGGGCTGGGTGGCAGGGCCACCTTCCCGGGTCCTCTCCCGGTCCCCAGGCCTCTGCTCTCTGCCCTGGAAGCTAGTCAGACCCCGAAGCCAGGAGTCGGTGCCTGAGCCGCCTGCTTCCCTCCCTTCCTGGGGCCGCTCTGGAAGAACAGGACCTGCCACTCCAAGCTCTTTCCATTGAATTTCAAAAAGAGAATACTAAGTAAAGTTGAAAATTAACAAAGTAATCTGGGGAGAGAAAAAGATTCAGGTTCCAGAAGCTTCCACCTGGGATAAGAAGACAGCCTGAGGATGCTTTGCACAAGGTAGGTGAAGGGCCTAGCGGGGACATTTTGTTCCAACCCCTTTCTCTGTACCTCGGACTGCTTAAGAGAAAGGCAAGTTTTAAACAGCATAAGTCAGCAAAAGGCAGCACAACCATGTTCCTGAGGCCCCGCCCCACTCGGGGTCCCTGGCGGCCAGGGGGGTCAGTTCATCCTAATGCAGGAGAAGGGCCCAGTAGGGTCCTCCAAATCAGACAGAGGCAGGCAGATTGGCAGCACCTGCTTAGCGCACCACCAGCCAAGCCAAACACCAACACCTGTGGCGGCTGTGGTGCGCGCCTCATGAGGAAGGACCTAGCTAACTCTCATCCCCCCAGAGGGCCGGCCAAACCCCACAGAAAGCCGCTGCCCTGAACCAGCCTCTGCCTGTGGTCTCCAAGGCTCGGTGGGAACATGTGGCCACTGGCAGGCAAAGGGCGACCAGGGGACACAGAACAAGGCTGGGGAAGCGGGAAGAGAAGTCCAGGGTGACTGGGTTCTGGCCTCAGCGCAGGGTCAGAAGGGCAGCCTCCTTTGAGCAGCTCACTGCCTGCGGGTGCAGGGGTGGGTAGGAGGGGGGCGGGCGCAGTGGGCCTGGGGCAGGTTCCACTCCAGTGGCCCATGGCCCAGGACCCACTTGCAGGGCTCCACGCAGAGCCTCCTGCCTGTGGGTGGGCAGGCCAAGCCCAGGTGTGGCCAGGCTTGGCTGCTGGAGGGATGCCTCCCGGGGAACACTGTGGCTGGTGGACCCTGACTGGGAGCCAAGGGATCGTGGGAGGGCGGTCTGTGTTGGGGGGACTTTGCCCACCTTTGGGGAGGGACCTAGGCAGGGATGCTGCCAAGCCCTGGCCCACTGCCCTACCTGTCTTCCTCAAGGTCACAGATGGAGCTGAAAGAGGAGACCAGTCCTGCCCGCCTCCCATCAAATGCCCAAATCCGCCAATCAGCGGTGGTCAGGGTAGGGCGCATGGCGCCAGTGACCAATAGGAGGGCGGGCCTGCCAGCACTGCCCACAGGATGAGGTCCTCAGGTGTGAGCAGGGAGCTGCATTGCAGCCACCTAAATGGCCTCCAGGAGCAGGAGCCTGGGAAGGTGTGCAGCTGGCGAGCCCCTGGGAGCAGGGAACCAGGAGCTGGGCTTTGCGCGGGCTCAAGAGGGCTGGATCAGGAGCTGCCCTGGGGTTGCTGGTCTCCCTGTTTTGGGTGTGAAATGCGAGCAGGTGCAGCGTCAGCCTCCAGGCAGGTCTGAGCCTTCCAGCCCTTGCTTGGCGGGCAGGTTGCCTCTTGGAGAAGTTCCGGGGGGCAGTTTGTCTCTTGGAGAAGTTCCGGGGCCCCTTGGGGCTGATGGCTGGCTACACAGGTCCCAAAGGCGGGTGGTGCAAACCATCAAAAGTAGGAATATGCAAGATGCTAAGGACCTATGGTGAAGTCAAATAAATGCCACTTAAAAAACATTCTCCCAAATATCTGGGGACTGACTTTACATCCTGCCACGTGGTTCGAGGTGGGGAATGGGAGTCTGGGATCCTTTAAACACGGACAGGCCCCAGTCGGGTTTGCTCCGTGGGTGGGGCGCCCGCCTGTGGACCAATGGTCCTCGGTTTGATCAGGTCCACGCACCTGGGTGCAAGCTCCATCTTGGGCCTGGTCCGGGCGGGTGGGGGAGGCAGCCAGTTGATGTCTCTCTCTGACATGGGTGTCTCTCTCTCACACACATCAGTGTTTCTCTCTGTCTTTCCCTGTCCCTTCCAATCTCCAAAAATCAGTGTGAAAATATCCTGGTGTGGATTTACAAAGAATAAGTAAGTCACAGTAGAACACTGAACACTCCAGTGGGAATGTGCAATCAGCTCTCATTGGTCATCTTAATCCTAGGGTGCAGCACCTGCAGTGCCCACCCTCAGCTCTGCCCCACGCTGCCGGTGGACTGGTCTTAGCCCCTGCACAGGGACTGGGAGATGTTGAGCCTGTCCACGGAGGCTCCTTGGGCCTCGCCATGACCTCCCAGTGGAGCTCTGAAAGGACAGCGTCTGGTGTCCAGGCCCCGCCCCATCAGAAACCTGCCGGGTCTCCCCACAGATGAAAACACACCATAACGCTGTCTTCCCTGGCCAGGACCGAGGGTGTCTGAACAGACTTGCAGCCACAAAAGGAGAAGCTGACCCTTCAGCACCTATTAAGTTTTCCCATGGGCAGGGGAGCTTCTCGTTATGCCGCCCGTGACCCAAGATGAGCACGTGAAACACCCAGCAGGCCTCCAGACCTAACTACTGCCCAGCCTGGGAGAACCACATTCCCCTCGTTTCAACCCTTTCTCTTCTACACACACAGCGGCAAGGACAGATATGATATGATATGTCTACCAAGTAGCAAGAACTTATGTCCACACAAGTGTTCCCAGGTGAGGCCTCCCTAGATTGGCAAGCACTAGGCTGTCAAATGTTACCCAAGGTTACAGACTGTGAGTGACATCAGGAGTCAGAAGGGAGACTAAAGCCACTGTCTATGGCGAGTGAGAAAGCTTTTGTGGTAAGCTCTTCCAAAGACACACCCTGAGACCACTTGGAGACCAGCTTGCTCCAAGGTCTGCAATCAAGTGAGGTGATAGGTACCTGGCTAAAGAATGTTGGTGCCTGGTGACCAGAGTTCTAGCTTATGTATTGTCCTGTCACTGAGGAAGTGACATCACGTGTGTAAGATTCCATTACCCGATTGCTCCCATCACTTATAGAACAGACTTCCACAAAACTACTCAAGATCTGACTCCTGTCCCATTGTTTCCAGTTCCTAATTAAAAGGAAAAAAAAAAAGATGGGGGAACACCTCAGGATTCCTGAATGAGCTCTGTTTTCACTCCAAGCCTTTACCCATATAGGATCTCATAACTGGAAAAACTTCTCACATCCCATTCCACTGGTTTCCAAAAACAAGAACCAGTCATATGATCTTTGTCCTGGACTTAGAATTCTTGGATGGGTGTCCCATCAAGGTCCCCAGGTCAAAGACCTAGAAGAGTGGCTGGACGTTCCCAGGACACAATTCTCTCAGATGCCACAAGATTTGGAGGCCCTGAAATAAGCTCTGCAACCCAGTTCCCTTAAGTGATTCTACATCTGCAGGAATCTGGTGAAAGTAAAGTTATATTGAAAGTCTGGAAACCACCACCAGGACCCATAGTCTCAGGCTGCTGAGGGCCTTTGCCCAGCCCCAGACCCGGTGATGCCTATATTCCATCAGGGCTTTCACAGGACTTCTCCATCATGTCCCTAACTGCTATCTTCTCTCTTCTAGTATGTTCTTCCTCTGAGAAGTTTTGAAAAAAGTTAGAAACCTAACTCACACCATGCCCCTCTTTGGATCACAGTCATTAATGGGAGAAGTTTCCTGCAAATGAAAGTAAAAACTCCTCACACAAAACTTTGCTTCATCTTTGCTGCCTTTAGGCGTAAAACAGACCGGGATTTCCCCAGTCATCCCTCCTCAGTTATACCACCACGGCCTTACATGGTGTCATTTTAGCCTGTCACCTTCTCCCATCCAGTCACACCATGTGGCAACCTCAAGTAACTCACTGTTCAGACACTAAGACCTGGACTGCAGGACTGTACAACACCAAAACACAAGTTTGGAGGATAAATGAGGTGAGTCTGAGTTGAACTCTGGTAGCAGAAAGTCGTATGGGAGGCAAAGAGAATTCAATTTTGTCCTGTTACTCAACCTCCTCAGACACACAACTGCACTGTGGGGAAACAGCCTCTGATGGCTCCCGACTCAGCACTGGAGACTCTGATTCTGTGAACAAATTGCATAGGTCAAATTCACCACCAAGAGAAAGACTCTGGAAGTCAAACTCAAACCAATGAGCACAGGGATAATGCACCTCTCCTGGGCTTCATTGACTAAACCCAGCCCTCCTTAGTGCATGGCCCTTTGGGTAATGTAGCAATTTAGCCTTGCATGTGGCACTAAGATCCCAACCACCCACTGACCACTGGGAATATTGTTGTGTTGAGTGCAAGTGGCAACTGACAACTTTAGGTTTTAGGAGATCGTCAGAGGTTTCTAGGGAGTGTTGTCTACAAAACTTAACTCCCGTTTGGAAACATTATTTCAGATTCTGTGACTCTTAGAATGGTCCCTCTGGTGAAAAGTATTATTTCAGTTATTTCTTAAGACTACAAATCTAAATGGATAAATATTTGCAAAGGTATTTTAATTGACTTTTACAGAGAGAAGAATGATAGAATCACAGAGTGACTTCCTTCTCCATAGCCCCCTAATGGGCTACAGGCCATAACCACATCAGGTGCCCTCAAATAATAACTGAACCGATAATTTTTTGTGCATCAAACTACGCTCAATAAGCTGAGACATTTCAGCTTGGCTCTTTTTTGTTTTTTACGATCAAAACATTACATTTTTAAGAGAAAAAGCAGGCTATGAGGGAATATATTTAATCCTATCCAACTGGTTTAAAACGAAAATGTGGAAGTATATATAGGCCAACACATTGACATTTTCTATATTGTCTGGATGTCTGTCGTCAGTACACATTGTGATGTTAAGGAGCTAAGAGTTACTGAATGTTTACTACATGTGCCAAGCTTTGATTCAATGCTTCACATGAATTATTATTTCATTTAATTCTCTTTGCAATCTGAGATGGTTTCACCATTTACTTGATGGGGCGGGAATTCAGGCTCAGAGTCTCAATATAAATTGATCCTTTGTAGAGTTAATAAAGGCAGGGCTGGAAGACAAACTCATGTGTCTCTAACAACCTTGCTCTGCCTTCTGATTTCAGGCTCTGCTCACTTTTAGAGGGTGGAATAGGAGATGCATTTCCATTAGGACAGGCTGAATGTCTTGTGAGTAATGAGCACCTCCAAAGCTTTAGTGGCTTAGATTAAAGAAGGTATCTTTCTTGTTCATAGCACATGAATACCCTGGTTCTGCTGGAATCAGGATAAAGGAGCAGCCAAAATGTAGGTTCCTGCTGGGTGTTATCAGAGATAAACAGAGAGGGTGGCCTGTCTCACTGGTTCCAAACTCTTCTGTTAAAGGTTACAGGCTTGACTCCCTCATTTTATTGGTCAAAGCATATCACTGGCTGGAGCCAACATCAGGGTCTGTAGCAGAGCCTGACCTATGTGATGAGCCACAGGAAGGAAACACATGGTGCCAGCCTCTTTGAGGCTGCCTAGGGGCAAAGGAGAGGAGTGGGGACTGGTAAGAAATGACAGTGGAAGTCAGTCAGGACGGTTTGCTTTCCCCTCGTCCACCTAGACTTTGTCCCTCAGCTGCCCAATACTTAATATTCATAGTTTTGAACTTCAAAAAGAAGGAGTTTGGTCAGATACCATTGGCAAACACTCAGAACCCACTTCTGAGGTAAATCCCTGCTGCCAGGATTCCCCCATTGTTGTGGGTGTGAAGACCACATGTTAATATTATTGACTGGGAAGGTTACTGGACTGCAAGTATTCCAGTGTCCATGTTCTTTTATATTAACAGTAGTCACTACACTGCCTCCAAGATTCTTTGTCATTTGCATTGCCCAGGTGAATGCTCCATCAAGTGGAGCTGATTGGAAAAATGCTGACATTAACATCCATGGTGATCCTGTGGTTTCCCTTCATTCCCTGCAGGAACCTGTGCTAAGTGTGATCCCTTCATATTTTCCCCATTCCTACTTCAGAGAGCACTGAGCCCATTCTGCCTCCTGGCCCCATTGTTACCAGAGATTGGAGATCCAGGAGTGATGCTCAGTGCAGCTTTCGTACCTTCATCTATAAGGTGTTGGCTAGGATTTCCCATGGGTAAGGGGATGACCTGCTCTCCAGGGATTGGCAGTACCAAAGAAACCCCAGCCTGTACCATGGGTATCCAATTCCTCATTCCCAAGGGGGACTCAGGGGCCTAGGAATTTACCCCCTCAGCTCTCCCTATATGGACACACCCACTTTTATAAAATTTCTAGGAAACCAGGATCCCCCAGACCTCCTCAAAGGCCTAGAGTCTTCCCAAAACAGCACCTCCACACTCTATAAGTCTTTTCTGTCATCAGACTCTCTCCCAGGCCCCACCTTCCACCAGCCTACGGTTCGATGAAGTGACCCTTCACTTCATCCATCCTTGGGGCCTGAGATCCGACCCCCAAGGGGAAACCAGAGCCTGGAAACCAGGGACAGAAGTTGCTCAGTCTGGAGTTCAGGAAGAACATATTGCCCTCTCCATCAAGTCCCAGGAGATTTCCTATGAAGCTGCCTGTTGCCACGGTGTGCAGCCACACAAACTCATAGGGAAACATACAGACAACAGAAGCAGGGAAAACACTCAGGTACAGAGCACTCACAGCCTATGGGGGGCACTCACGTGCAGAGCTTATGGCAAGGCTCATGGGGACCAACAGTGTAGACACTAGTAACACCTTGTTGGGAACATACACAAAACAACACACAGATAAAAAAAACAGGGTCACTCAGCATGTACCACAGGGCATATTCACACACAATGGACACATACAAGCACACATCGGACCAGCCTCATATGGACACAGAACACAGACACAAAGAGGACACAAACAGATGCAGATACAATTAGGAACACTCAAAGGGGGAGCAAATTCACACATACAACCAACACACAACATGCAAATCAAACAATTCCCCAAATGTTGATTTATACTAATTCTCTGTCTTGAAAAAATTAGAAAGAATTAAGGTGCTTTCCTGGCCATGTGGCTCAGTTACTTGGAGTTTTGTTTTATACACCCATTCAAATAAAAGTACAGGTTTGGTTCCTAGTAAAGACACATACTTAGGTTGCAGATCCATCTCTGGTTGGGTCATTGATGAGAGGCAACCGATTGATATCTTCTCTCACATCGATATTGCTTTTTCTCTCTCTATTGATCCCTTCCTCTATCTCCAATCAATAAACCTATCATTAGGTGAGAATTTAAAAAGGAAAAAAATATTTAAGGTTTTGAGTTTTCAAGAATATACTGTTAACTCTAGAGCCATCTCTCTAGAACAGTTATCTAAATACTCTGAACTCAGAAGTCTGTCTTCTTTCCCATGAGGGTATAAGAGAATCAATATAATGGATCTTAGAATCCTTCCTAATTTTGTTTTAAACCAGAGGTTCCCAAACTTGTTTGTGCCGTAGACCCCTTGCCATGTTTTTCGATTTTGGGTAGACCTCCTACTTACCTGATATTGATTTTTTTGTAAATTTCTAACTGTAGTGAAGTTTAGTGTTAAATTTTAATAAAAAATAATGTACCTACTTTTCTCCAGCATTCTCAAACAAAATAAGACTGATTCACTATAATTTGTATGATAAACTACCAGTTTATATTTTTTTAAATATTTTCTCAGCACTTTCCTATTCAAGATTCAGGAAATGAATGAACGTATTTTTCTCACATTCATATTTATAGAGTGAAATTGAACAAGTCGGTGCAAGTTCGCGAAGCTTTGAGACAAAAAATGGCAAGAATGTTTACTGCGAGTATGCTTGTAACAAGATGATACCGGTATATCATTATGTGCAGGTTTTTATCCTACAACTTACACAATTTTATAAACATATATAATAAATTTTTTACTTCATAGGTACTTTTATAAATAATTTATATGTTTTTATATTATAAGATAATATGATATAAGTAAATAGGTACTATCAGTGTATGTTGAGATCCACTATCGTGGACCCCCATTTTCATTTCATGGACCCCCCAATTTTTTTTTCGCTGACGTAGACCCCTTGCAGGTTGTCATAGACCCTTGGGGGTCAATATAGACCACTTTGGGAATCACCGTTTTAAACAAATAGGATGGGATTATGTATAATCTTTCATAATCTGTTTTTCTCTTTATCATGTGATATTTTTATATTAAAAATAAGAAATTGGCCTCCTGGGATGGTTCAGATGGAAGAGTATGGTCCCATTCTCAGAATGGTTTCCGGTTGGATTCTCAGTGAGGAAACAGGAAGGGGGGGCATGGGAGCTCAGTCCTCAGTGTAAGGGCTTGTGGAAGCCTGCTCATGAGAATTTATCTCTTGCTCTCTACCTTCCTCTCTCTTTAAAATCAATTAAATAATGTTTATATAAATCTATTAGTATTTGTGGTCTTCAGGAGTAATTGAAATAATACATTTCACTTCAAGGAGCATTCTGAGCTTTACGGAATCTGAAATAATATCTCCCAACAACATGTCAATTTTAGACAACAATCCCCGGACACCTGCCACCAGCCACTGAAGCCTAATGTAGTCATTTTCCAGTGACACTCCAGCTCCCAAACACCAACATTCACCATAGTCAGTGAGTGTCTGTGAGAAAAGTTAGCTTGACACATAAGCAGACAGTTCAGGGGTCCAATGCAAAACAAAGGCAGGTGAATCATGGGCAGAGGCAGACGCGGCAATTTGAGCATGCCTAATGACATACACCAACCATGCAGAAATAATAAAATGTTTCTGGACTCATACCAAAAGGCATGGAGAACTAGGGAGGGTCTTCAACAATAAGGTGAACTGAGGCATAGAAATGGGAAAATTTCAGGTTTCTTGATGGAAAGTACTAAGAGAGGGAATCAATCAGGTGATGACAAGGATGGATAGACAACAAGCTTAGAGCAAATATCTACCCCTAGTCCACACGTCTTAATGACCAACCTATTCTTGGCTCCCTCTCCATATGGGGAGTCTGAATCTGCTTGCAATAAATTGGACACATTTTTGCTGAAATGTTCTGGTCAGTGATTACATTCTTTGGCTTCACAAGACAAGAACACGGAAAAATCCTCACTTCACCATTCCTGTTACAAATTTGGATGCAAATTCCACCTGGAAGGACTCAAACAGTATATTAAATAAAAGGCAATGTTCCTAATTATGACTGGGTTTAGCCAATAAATGCCAGGTAAGAGGCATACTATCCAAGTGCAAGTGGTTAGGGCAGGACATCCTGTTTCTTTACCTGGTGGTCAAGTTGACCTCTTTGGTCTCTTTCTAGAGACAGGCTTCAGAGAACCAGGCCTCCATTAAGTTCAGACATCTGAGGCTTGTTGAGTACAAACAGGCCAGGATTGGGGCCTCTGTGACTCCCAGACTCCTCTATGCTTACAGAGTTGGGCTCACCTGATTTAACCCTCCAGTCTTGGGTGTCAGTGCCTTTCAGGCTCTGCAGCTCAAGTCGAAGCATCAGGGACAGTGAGTTTCTCCTGGGTAACACAGGGTATGATGGGGAAAGAGGGTAACATGCTGCAATACCACCACGTGAAGATTTAGTGGTGTGACAGAGCTGGAAGGATTTTGGAAACTCAGGCCTTGTTTTGTGTTTAAAGGCAACAAAGAAGATGAGGCAAAGTTTCAAATGAGGAGTTTTACTTTCATTCTCAGGAAACAGGGCCATGGATGGTCCTTAACAAAAAAGGGACATTGTGTGAGGTAGGGTTGTAACTTCCTAAGCAGCTCAGAAGAAGAACAGACTAGAAGAGAGAGGACAGCAGTTAGGGACAGGAACAAGTCCTATATAAGATAAAGTTATTGGCAATAATGTGCACTGAGAATTGAGCCCTGAAGTAATGCAGTCATCTTCAGGTCATGTGGCCACATTGGCTGGGCAAGGGTACTGAGCAGCCTGAGCCCATGGATCCTGGCGGTGGTTGCCAGGCTCTCAACACACATTTCTATTTCCACAAATTTCTGCAAATGCAACAACTTTCAGGGGTACTGATGTGTGGAGCTGGCTTTAGGGCCTCATTCTTTTATGATCCCGAGACTTCCTCACAACTGTTCTAGTCCTTGGATCTGGAACACTAATCCCAGAATCCTAAGTCCAGGTCTAGGGTCCTGTGAGTGGTCCCTGTTTTGGGCAATTAGTGCAATGATATTTTGGAGGTCCTCCCAGGCACAGTTTCCAGAATGTGCCAAGGCTTGAGGTGAAGACTGAGCTGGGTCAGGGACCAGCATGTCTCCTTCATTTTTCAAAAAAAGGAACTTGTGATTCTGGGACAGGAATCTGGGCTAAAGTAGCTTTGTGAGAGCTGATGTGTGTTCTGCCGGTGATGGAGGGAATGGGAGAATTGGAGCAGTACAGGCAGGTGATCTGACCTGGGTCTCATTAGATTCCCTGTGACTAAAACATAATAAAAAATATAGGTGTGAGGGGGGTGGTAGAAAGTATAGGAACTAAGCTTCTATGATAGTCTTGGTGACTTTGATGGTAGCAGACTTATGATGGTGGATGTGGAGGAGGAACCAGCAATTGGATTCTTGATCTGTCTAAATTTTGCCACCAGCATTTTCTAATTATGAGGTTAAGGGGGGAGAGAAGTAATAGATAAAGATGTCATGAGCGTTTTAATTTAACAGCTGATGTTATGAAAGCACCATCAACTGAGGTGGAGAAATTCATAGTAAAAAGAGTAATGTTCTTTGAGGATACAAAGCCTTTTATATTAGACTGGTTAGGGTATGAAATAATCCATAGAGCTTTTCATGAGTGTCTGGTACTTTGAGGAACATTTAAGGGTGACGACATGTTATAAAGGTTGTTGGGAGTGTATAAACCAGTGAGGGGTTGTAGATCACCATTTTATTTGTTAATGGCACTCATGGAAGATGAAGTCCAAAGTGTGAGACTGGGTCTGCTGAATATGTATTACTTAAACACTCAACAGGAATTTGTTGTGACCCTGGGCCAAAGTGTTTGTATAAGTTTGTGGATTTCCTTAGGGGCATCAGTTGTCACCTGTGAGACTCACTGGCCAAGGCAATAAGAGCCATAGGAGATGGTACTTGAATGATGAAGGCTAAGACTTGTGAAGAACATCAAGTGAATCACCAGTGAATGTGATACATGAGATCTGATGTGGTTCTCAATAAGTGAGGTTGAAGGGGAAAAAAAATAGTAGAAACCTTCATAGCAGTAATCAAGGCTGTGTCTTGAGTGTGAACCATCAGAGTGTGAGTAGTACTTTACCCAGTTTTAATTTGCCAAATGTTGTCTGCACAAACCTCAGAAAGATGAGTAGCTTGCCAAGGAGTTACCAGTTATATTCTTGGTGAGGCACAGGTTTTCTTAGTGAAATCCCGGTGGGTGGGTGGGTGCCATGCAGGAGGCAACAAACAGTATTTTTCTCTTTTCCTTTCCTTCATTCTCTCCACAAAAATCAAATGAAGAAACTTAAAAAACAATATACCCGTTTAGATTTGTGGTCTTCAGGAATAATTGAAATAATGCTTTTCACCTCAGGGAGCATTCTAAACTTAATGAAATCTGAAATTATATCTCAAAACAAGAGATCACTCAAAATAGACAACACTTCCAAGCAACTTGCGGCCAGCCCCCAAATCCTAAATTTGTCATTTTCCCGCAGCACTGGGGGACCCCAACACCAATATTTGCAATGATCAGTCAGTGATTGAGATCCTAATTCCACCTGTTGGGCCTGAAAAAGTAAGTAACCCAAAGGGCAGCAAGCCTAATTATGGCTGCATTTAGCCAATGAAAGCCCAGGCCAGGGGTATTATCCAGTGCTGATTGGTTTGGGTGTTGCTTCCAGGTGCTCATTGTGACCTTTTTGTTCTGTTAACCTACAGATTCCTGCGCTGGGTCACAACTAGGACCAGGCTTCAGAGGCACTGTCCCCAGGCTTCAGAGGCACTGTCCCCATGGTTCATGGTTTGTGTGGAGCTTGTTGAGTAGCAACAGTCAGTATTGAGGCCTTTGTGTCTCAATATTGTTTTTTTTAAAATATATATTTTATTGATTTTTTACAGAGAGGCAGGGAGAGAGATAGAGAGCTAGAAACGTCGATGAGAGAGAAACATCGACCAGCTGCTTCTTGCACACCCCCTACCAGGGATGTGCCCGCAACCAACGTACATGCCCCTGACCAGAATCGAACCTGGGACCTTTCAGTCCGCAGACTGATGCTCTACCACTGAGCCAAACCGGTTTTGGCTGTCTCCATATTGTTTTAAGACTTCTCAGCCTCACTCCATTTACCTCCATCCTTGGGTGTTGGTGCCTTTCCTTCTTGAAACCCAGGCCACTTAGTACAGATCAGTAAGTGCCTTGTGGGTGATGCATGTTGTGACGGGTGAAAGAGAGTGATGGACTAGAAAACCACCTTGTAAGAATTTGGTTGTTGAGGCTGAGGATTTGCCTTTGTGCTTATGGAAGACACAGCATCAGAAGGAATATAGGAGAGATTAACTTTAATGGCGACAAGGTCTGCTATCTTCTCTGATGTGAAGAGTAGAGGGAGAAGATGGATATGCAGGGTGGGGAGTATGACAGATATGTCATCTCAATAGAAAATCTTATCATGTGATGTTCTGTGCCCATTATGACAAGATATGAACTTTAAGGACGTGGTAATTGTCTTCTCTGAGGAGGAGTGGGAGATCCTTTATGAGTCTCAGAGACATATATACTGTTATGGGATGGTGGAAGTGTTTGCACTTGAATCATTCCTAGGTAAGACCTTCACATTTCTTCTAGTGTCCGGAAGTGATGCTCACTCTATTTATTCTCCAGGCATAGTTCCCTCTCTCTCTCTCTCTCTCTCTCGCTCTCGCTCTCGCTCTCTCGCTCTCTCTCTCTTGCTCTCTCTCTGTCTGTCTGTCTGTCTCTCTCTCGGCAATACCAAGGGCTCAGCTAATTTCCCCTGCTGTCTTGTCAATTGGGCTGTGTCTGCCAGTGCTGAGGTAGGCAGAGTGCTCTGAGCAATAGACTCCATAAACCTCCCTAACACCAGTTGCTTCAGAAACTGCAGGAGGTGTTTGGGTGTCAGCCGTCTTACAAACAGTTTAACAGGTCCCTCCTGCTCTTCCACTCCCAGGGAGGGTGACTATATCCAGATTTAGGGCTTCCACTTCTAAACCTTTCCTGTAGGTAAGGACCTTGGTGAATGCCTGTGCCAGGAATCTTCTTTACATACATGAAACAGAGGCTGTTCTTGTAAGACCCTCCAATTGTTGATGTAATATTACTTTCCCTGAATACTATTGCAAGCTGAATACTATGGGCAAGTGATGGTTGCTCACCTCTATTGTCTTTCCATTGATACTCAGAATTTTTAGTTTGTACATACTTCTAGAAAATGAGGTTCAGGGAGAACCCTGTGTTTCTCCAGTGTGAAGGTACAGGAGGATGCTTAGCCCAGCTGAGTGGCAACCGGGGGAAGGTGTTCAGATTATACCAGGAACCTGCTCCTGTACAATAGTGTTTGGTGCAGGTTCCAATGGCCACACCTCATTTAGTCCTTTCTTTTCCACACTTGACACTTTGCTGACTTGTCATTTCATTGGTGACTTCCTAACATTATCTACTTTTGCCTTTGTGTCCTTTTACATCACTTATTACTCTGCACATCTCTTTCTGCAGTATATTACTACATGGACCTTTGCAAGTATTATAAGGAGCACATACATGCTTTAAAAATCCTCAAACACCAATTACTTGTTTGTTGAATTTTACTTGGTATGATATGTAACCAACCTTCTGCACAGCTTGCCCGTGTCACCAACAGAGAAGATCTACTGAATGCTGTTAGCAGCACAATGAGCTGGATATTCCAGTTCTATTCCATGTGGTGCTTGCCAGGTTTTTACTCTATTTCTGTTTAAGTCACCCCTGTTTTGTGATCGTCAATGGTCAAGAACTTCAAAAGGGCCTCATCAATTTATCTTTCAGGTCTTTTATATTCAGCCAATTGCATAAATCCAATGTATTATGTGCCACACACTTTTAAAATGGGACTTTCCCCTGTCATCACAGTCAGCATTCATTTCCTCATCATTTTTCTGTTTTCAGGTCATTGACATAAAATGGATGATGTGGAATCCTATTCTGAGCACATGTACCTATAGGAGATTCTCAGGTCAAGGCTTCCATGAAAGCTCCAGGCACCCAGAGGACCCATCTGTGTAAGCCGTGTTTCTCAGTGTTAAAATATATTTTGCATCTGACTGAGTTATAAGTGGTATACTTTGAGAAGAATGTTTTCTTATTCGATAAATGATGCGTGTGTGAGAGACTTGTGTTTCAGTGTAGAGCCTCATCAGCAACAGAAGGAAGTTAGTGGAGAGAAGCCCTGGAAAGGAGATATGGAGAGTGCCTTACTTGGAACCAGTTGCTACTTCTGCTTATCTGGAGTGCCTGCAGCAAGTAGGGAGGTTGGGGAAGACTCCCCAGCCATATCAGGGCTTCTCCAGCACCAGGCCACTCTTTACACTAAAGAGCCACACTGAAGCAATGATATTACACAGTAATGTCTCAGTGGAAAAAGACATCACCAGTGAGTTCAATGTGAAACAGCTGTCAGTCAGAAACACAAAGTTGCTTATCAAAAGATCTCTGCTCTGGAGATAAGATTTATGAGTATAATAAATGTGGGAAAGTGTGTACACAAATCTCTCACCACCCTCAACATGGGAAAGTTCACACTGTAGAAAAGCCCTATAAGTGTACTGATTGTGGGGAGGTCTTCAGTGAAAGCACTGCTCTTCTTAAACACAACAGAGTTCACATTAAAAAAACGTGGTATGAGTGTAGTGACTGTGGGAAGTACTTTTGTTACTTGTCTGACTTCACTAGACACCACAGAATTCACACTGGAGAGAAGCCACATATGTGTAGTGAGTGTGGGAATCATTTAAGTCGAAGGTCTCACCTCACCATACACCACAGAGTTCACACTGGAGAAAAGCCATATATGTGTAGTGAGTGTGGGAATCATTCAAGTAAAAAGATTCACCTCACTAAACACCACAGAGTTCACACTGCAGAAAAACCATGAGTGTAGTGAATGTGGGAAGTCCTTTACTTAAATGTCTGATTTACCGAGTGCATTCACAATGGAGAAAAACCTTTAAACATGCAGGGAATGTTTTATTTTTCTCACATATTATGAGAACACTTAAGGGGCTCTCTGAGACCCTTTACATGGATGTAAACTCCTTTCATGGGAGTATGCAGCCTGCTAAATACCTAATAAATTTCAGATACAAGTGAGATTTGAAGTTGTGTTGTACTTGCCCTGTCCTACCACCCAAATGATATCATTGTGTTTGTCGCTGAAGAGATTTCACCTCTAATATTATACCTGGCTCACCTCAGGAGTATACATCAGTCACCATCCCTGGGTACTCAGGGGAATGTATTCTGTGTCCTCACTTGTGCTGGAAGTAATTATGGTTCCTCCAAGGTGTTTGCAGTATCCTCATTCAATTCTCTGTAACTAGAAAATGGACCTGACCCAGGATTCATCCAGACCACCCCTTCTCAGCTAAGAAGTACCACCTCTTTCAGGGACATAGTGGTATTCACCTTATGCTTTGATAAATTAGGGGGATTCTTATTCACCAATCTGCAGACACTTGCTCGCCTGTGTTCTGGCTTATGATATTTTTGTAAAGTGTTTTTACATCTGTACCTTTAGTTTTGGTTTGATTCACTGGCACAGATGATTTGAAAGGAAAAAGGTGATCTTTCAGCAGGAAGAGATGAAAAGATATTGTGTTTATCCCAAATTTTAAATGGTTTGGAAGGGAAAGAATAATGGCAAGAAATCACTTTTTGTCCAGTATTGCTTCATTATTTGCTGTGGGCAAGTGTGCATTCCCTGACCCATTTAGGGTGTTCACATAAGTTAGTTTCTCAACAGGCAAGAAGTCAGAGCTAGAGGAACGATAATCCTGCAATCTATTCCAGGATGTGCCTTTTGTAAGCAGTCAGCATTCCTGTTGAATTTCATGGCAATAGTTTGTTGTTGTTTTTAATATATACTTTTATGATTTTGAAGAGAAAGGGATGGAGAGATAGAGAGAAAGAGAGAGAGAGAGAGAGAGAGAGAGAGAGAGAGAGAGAGAGAGAGAGATGATAAGATTGAATTATTGATCAGATGCCTCCTGCACACACTGCTCTGTGGAACGAGCCTACACACTGGGCATGTGCCCTGACCAGGATTCCAATCTTGACTTCCAATCTTCACTTTCAGGTTGATGCTTAACCACTGAGCCACACTGGCTGGGCTGATTGCAATAGTCTTCACTGCTTGTCAATATTTGCTGCCACTGAGGCTGGGCTGGTCCTCTCAAGAAATGATGGTCACCATTTTAATTTTATAATAGCAAAGGGATATCTAGGATTTATATGGGACCACATTGCAAGGCTTTCCTTAGATATATGTATAACTGGAAATGCACTTTTCTAATGTACACTATTTGGTGAAGTTGAACCTGATGTAAAGCTGAAAAACATCACAGATGAAATACGGTTCTCTGTTACCCACATCCTTGATGGGAAAAAAGTAGGCTTATTGATGTGAGTATGCCAAACAGACAGATAATTCTTTTTTTTGAGTAACTATTTTATATATATTTAAGCTGCATTTTTATTACATTTTGAAAGCAAGGGTGAGGGAGAGAAACAGCAGTCATATGCCTCCTGCATGACCAATTATTGGGTATTCAGGAAGGCATGTGCTCTGACTTGGAAGCAAACCAATGGCTTTAAGTGAGCATGATCTCACCCAACAAAATGAGCACAAGAGGCCAGTTTATATCTGTGCTGTTATTTATAAATTATTGTATTATTTTCAGTAGCAACAATTCTATGTAAATCTACTTTTGCCATAACCTGACAGCACTTTGGTCAGCTTTGGTCAGCTTCCTGCCTCCCAGCCATCCATTCAGGCATTGATTTACCTTCCTGTACAATAGAGTTGTTCATATCTTTCATAATTTTATTGACACTATAAGATGAATTATTTTTAACAAACACTGGCTTCCTTCATGCTACACAAATATTTTGAGATTTGACACTATTATTTATGCAAATAGTTAATTTTTTATTTCTAGGAAATATTGAATTCTTTGAATAACCACTTTACTTATTGAGTTGTCTATGGTTTCAGTTATTTCTACATTTGGGGTTTTATAAATTCAACATCTTGGCCCTAACCGGTTTGAGTCTGTGCAAAGAGCATTAGCTTGTGTAGGAGGCGGCTAATCAATATTTCTTTCTCATCAATGTTTCCAACTCTATCCCTCTACCTTCCTCTCTGTAAATAATGAATAAAATATATTTAAATTTTTTTAATTAATTATCTGGGGATGTTGTGTTCTGTTCTTTCTATAGGTGTTTGTCTTAGGTATCATTCTGTTCCAGGTGATTGTGAGTGTGTCACATTTTAACATGTGGGGAACTGTGATCTAAAGTGGTTCAATAACTTGGCCTTCCCACCACCCACAGTAATGAAAATTCTGTTTTCTCGGCAACCCTGCCAGAGCATGTGAAGGTTAATCTTTTTCAATACTAGTCCCATCAGTGAGTATTGTTAAGTTGATTTTGTTTTAATTCCATTTCCCTAAAAATGTTTGGTGGTGATCATTTCTTCATGCAGTTCTTTACACTGTCTTTATCTCCTTTGGCAAAATGTCTGCTCGGGATTTTTGTCAAATTTTAAAGTTAATTTATTTTTCTTTCATTTTTTAAAAGTTAATTTCTTATTTTAACCAATAGGAAGACATTGCAGCCTCTAAGACATATGTTTGAATTTCACTTGTTCCTCAATGACTCAAGTGACTTCTTTGCCATATGGAATTCTTGGTTTGGAATTCTATATACAAAATAGTTTTTATCAATTTTTACTTTATGTATGAGTTATAGCCCACTCGTACAATACACATATAAGTTTAATTGCATTGTTCACATTCTCTGCTGGTGGTCTTTAAATATAAGCATTTAATAATACATTAAGTGAAGTCTAGGAAATAGTGCATTCCCTTGCTCGTCAGTTACATAGACCTAAGTAACGTCTTGAAATGTGGATCCATATAAATCCTAGATATCCCTCTGTTGTTAGAACATTAAGATGGCAACCCTATATAGACACGACCATCCTTCTCCTCATTTCTTGGGAGGACCAGCCTTGCCTCAGTGGCAGCAAATATTGGCAAGCAGGATTTTGCTGGTGTAAATACTCATCACCACAGTTTGGCACATCAAACTGCCAAAATGATGCCATTGAACATGCACTTAAGATATTTCATTAGTACATCATATTTTATTTTCAGCACACTTGATACAGTAGCAATGAATATGCATGAGAACATTCATAATTAAACAGCTGAGTTATTGGAAAGTGACAAGTTTTAAACATTTTTAAAACATTTGATATAAGAGTAATTAACTTATATTTTAAATATAATATATATAAATATATATATATATATATTATATTTAAAATAGTTTTTTATTAGAGAAGAGAGAGACAGAAACACCAATGATGTGAGAGAATCACTGATTAGCTGCCTCCTGCATGACTCCACCCCCACACTGGGAATTGTGCCCTAAACAGGATAAGAACCATGACTTCCTCCTCGTTCATAGGTCAATGCACAACCATTGAGACACACCAGCTGGGCTTCATTAATTTAAAAAAAAATACATGTAGTTTACATTGTTGATACTATTTCAATGTCTCCAATTTCCCCCCTGTGTATTCTTGGTGGATCACTTGCAGTCCTACTGCCCTCTTCCCCTAAGAGATCTGTCCACCTTTTGCAATGAGCCAAGCCTATAGATGCATCTTGTTGCTCCCCAGCCATCACTCTCTCTGCACAACACTTGTATTCACCTAATTCATTGGTTTGGTTTCTAGCAGGGCTCCACTGTTTAGAAAACTACACTACCCTGAACTCTCCAGCCTGGGGAGCAGTCCTCTCAGGTTATGAGTCGCAGGTCCCCGCACTCAGGATGGTGAGTCCCTCCTGGTGACACATGGATGATGGGAAAAAGGGTTAAAGGCGGCGGTGCTGCCTTGTAAGGACGTGATGGTGGGACTGAGCAAGGAGGATTGGGAAACCCAGGCCTGTTTTGGGTGTAAAGGAAACAAAGAGCTGAGCTGTGGTATTTGCATGAGGAGTTTTACTTTCATTTTCAGAACGCTGGAGCCATAGATGGTTGTGAAAAAAGAGGGACATTTTCTGAGTTCAAAGTAGGGTTCTAACTTTTCCTAACATTACTCAGAGGGAAAACAGACTAGAAGACAGAGGACAGCAGCTGTGGACAGGAAGGGGAAGTCCTGTAAATGATAAGGGAATTGGAAAGCGTAAGCAATGAGGTCTCAGCCCTGAGATCATACAGGCATCTGGAGGGCACCTGGCCTCTGGGCTGGGCAACGGTACTGAGCAGCCTGAGCCCATAGAGCATGCTGATTGCCAGGCTCACAACAGACCATAATCTTTCTACAAATTCCTTAAAAAAAAAAAACAGCAATGATTATGTGTACATGTTTGTGGAACTTATTTCAGTGCTTCACACACTTGTGGCCCCTGAGATAGTAGAGTTGTGGGACTGTCACCCTCTCTTGTAGCCCTTGGACCTGAGGACTTTGAACAGACACTAAGCCCAGAATCCTAAGGCCAGGACTAGGGCTTCATGATGTGGACCTTGTTTCTGGCAACCACTGTAGTGAGTATGAGGTCCTCAAGACATAGGCTCCAGAATGGGCAAAGGCTTGGAGTAAAGAGTGAGCTGAATCAGGAACCTGCAGGTATGTTTTTAAAATACATATATATTTTTATTGATTTTAGATGTAGAAAGGATGGGGGGCAGTGAGATAGACAGAGCAACAGGGATGAGCAAAAAAAAAACAGGGATTGGTTGCCTCCTGCATAATCTCTATTGTGGATCCAGCCCAAAACCCTGGCATCTGACCTCACAGCAGTGCATGGGTCTACACTCACCAAAATCATCTAGGACAGTATATCACTTTAATATAGGGAATCATGGTCAAGTTGGTAATCGTAGTAGTAGTTCAGAATGGACAGTGTGAGCCTGAGGACTGGCTTTCTTCCTGGGACCACTGTTTCTGAGAAGTGAGAGTCACAACACAACACAGGGTCAGAAGTTGCATGAAACGTGTGAGGGAAAGAAATTGTTTAGCAGTAGCCAAAGCCTTTAAAAGATGAGTGAACTTGATATTAGTGCAGGTCAAAGAGTAATTTAAATAAGATGAGACTCGGCTGGTACATATTAACTTCTCTAAACTCTCACCAGGATTTTGTTGTGACTCGTGGTGTGGCCTGGCTGTGGGGTGCTGTAGTCAGTGTTGTGGATTAGCTAGGAGGCTTGAGTGGTCATCTATGAGACTCACTGGACATGGTGCAGAGGGCCATTAGGGCTGGCACTTGAGTGGACTTTAAGTGAGAGTTGTTGGCTGTGACTAGTGAAGGGACATCAAGTGAAGAATAAAAGGAGGTGGGCAATAGATAGCTGAGATCTGATTATTGTTCTTAATAGTTGAGGTTGAAGGAAGTAAACAGTCATGGTGAGAGGCCTACATAGCAGGAATCCAGGCTGCCTCTATGAGTGTGGACTATCAGAGTCTGTGTAGTGCTTGGTCCTGATTCAATATTGCAACCATTCTCTGGACCACACATGCTGAGTAATAAGTAAAAGGCCAGGAGATGAGTATGGGGAAGTGCTGAGGCCAGGGCTGTGGAAGTGCAGGCATGAGAGAAGTGTGGTAGAAAGAGTGATGTGCACTTGGTGAGGAATGTGAATTCATGGCCACAGCACCATGACATTGATATAAGAGTGACTGAAGGAAGTTTCTATTTCTGGTGGTTCCTGGATGTAACAATTAGGTGAACTTCTGGGTAACTGCCTATAAATAGAGGTGCCTGGGTGCTAAATTCTCGGTTAAGAGCTTAGGTGACATTTAACTAACCACCTGCCTTTTGTTGTTGGTTTGACATAGTGGAGTTTTATAAGCCTGTTACCCAGGCTTATAAAACTCCACTGGCATGGGTAAGGAAGAAGCGTAAGAGAGAACTATATTTTGGAGATGGTGAAGTGTAATTTTGGAAAAGAAGGTGATTAGGAAATAATTTATGCACAACATGGCATATTTGCATTTCCTTTGAAGCTGTGCCTCTGGGAAGGAAGCTGTGTGAGATGAATGTTGTTTAAGGAACTACCCGTGTTTCCCCGAAAATAAGATATCCTCTGAAAAGAAGACCTACTTACAGGTTTTCTTCTGAGTGAAATATAAGGCATCCCCCTGAAAATAAGGCCCCCTCCTAGGCTAACCATGAGAGATTTGGTCCACTGATTCTAAAAGAAATGGAGTCACAAGAAATTCACCAGGAAATTCAGTAATTGGATTGTTATGATGATGTTCCAAAAGATAATGACATGATTGTTATTGAATAAATGAGTAAATTCTTGATACTGTAGGAATCACAGTTTGTCTGGTTTGTGTTGATAACTATCGTACTACCATACTGTATACAGTTAATAAATTTCCTTTATTTTCATTTAACAATAAATATGTACCATATTCTTCTTCATGGAAAAATAAGACATCCCCTGAAAATAAGACCTAGCACATCTTTGGGAGCAAAAATTAATATAAGACACTGTCTTATTTTTTGGGAAACAGGGTATGTGCAGCAGGGAGTACAAAGCAATGGCCTCACCACATTGGGATTGGGGTCAAGAGGGTGAAGTGAGATGCCATGTTTTTGGTGTCTTAGAGGAACAATCTGAGGGACTACAATGCTATCTTCTGAGAAAACAGTATCAAATCACTCACACTGTCTTTCTTTATGGCCAATATCCCTCACTAACCTGTTTTTGACACCCAATCTATTGATAAGAGGCAGTGTGGCATACATGGGTCGTCCAGAGCTCAGGTTTCTCCTACCTACTCAACTGCCTTAATTGTTGTTGGAAGAAAAATATCAGCATGAATATTAGAAGACAGTGGCTTTCATGGGATGAAGGCCTGGTATTTTCTCAGATGTGAAGAGTGGAAATAGCAGATGGGTGTGAAGGATGGGTATTAAATAGACTTATAATATTAGGAGTGACTCTGATCATGAGCTGTACTGTCCCCATTATGACAGGATGTGAACTTCGAGGGCGTGGCCATTGCCTTTTCTCAGGAGGAATGGGGGCTCCTGGATGAGGCTCAGAGACTTCTGTACTGTGATGTGATGTTGGAAGTGTATACACTTGTATCATCTGTAGGTAAGACCCTCAAATTATCCCAGTGACCTGAGGTGATTACCTCTCTTCCTTTATTCCTCAAGCATAGCTTTCTCTTTTCCACAGCCAGAACATTGCCCCTGCTAATTTGCCACACAGTCCTGTCAAATGAGCTGAGGCTTCCAGCCTGAGCAAAGGACTCCATGATCATTCATAACACCTGTTATCTCAAAAAGTACATTGTTAGGAAGTGATGCATCTTGCAATGAGCTTAATGGGTCCCCGTGTGGACTTTCTCTTTCAAGGGAGGCTGACAATGTCCACATGCAGGGCTTCAACTTCTGCTCTCTTTCTCTAGGTAAGGGTTCTTTGTGGCAGCTTCTGCCATGTTATGGTTTTTACCAACATGAACCATTGGCTTTTCTTGTAAGGCCCCCATTACAACTTTGTAATATTTTCTACCCTGTATACTAATAGTAAGATGTGTGGCTCAGGCCCAGTGCTGACTGGTCTCTACTTCACCACCTGTTACTCTTCACTAGTGCTTCTGCAGTATTCTGCAACATTGACTAGCACATGTGTTACATGGAGCATATAAGTGCTAAGTAGTTTTCAAAACCACTCACTCCTTCATTGAATTTTATTTGGCATAAGAGGGAACCAACGTCTTACACAGCTCTCCTGGTCCCCAGCTGATAAACCATGGTGAATGCTGTTAGTTGAAGGATGAGCTGGAAATCCATATTTTAATCAATGTGGTGCTTGCCATGTTTGTGTCATATTTATGGTGAGGCCTCCCTGAGTTTGGATCTTCATTAGCCCAAAAAGTCACAAGAGCCTCTTATTCATCCTTCCTGCACATCTTTTATTTTCAGACAATTGCATGGAACCAAAGTGTGATGTGCAACACAGTTTTGCAATGGAACTTTCCCCTGTCACACAATCAACATTCATTTTCGCACCATTTCTCACTTTTTAGGTTGTTGGCATAAAATGAATGATGAGGAGGTCTGTTCTGATCATAGTGTATCTATACAAGGAGAGCCACAGGACATGGCTTCTAAGACAGCTCCAGCCACCCAGAGGACACATCTGTGCAAGCAGTGTTTCTCTTGTGAAAAGATACTTTTCACCTGACTGAGTCACATTCAGCATACTTTGAGCAGAAAGCCTTCTGTAATGATGCATGTGTTGATGACAACTCAGAGCTTCCCCAGCACCAGGCCACTCTCAACACTGAGGAGCTACACTGTGGCAGTGAGATTTCACAGGAATTTCTTGATGGAAAAAGTCATCACCAGTGGGGTAACTGTGAAAATGCTGCCAGACACATCCTGAAAGTTGTTCAGTGTCAGGGTGAATTTTCTGGAGAAGTGATTTATGAATGTAAGAAAAGTAAAAAAGTGTTTAGTCAAATCTCTACCCTCATTGGACATTACAGAGTTCACCATGGTGAAAAGATGTATGAGTGTAGTAAATGTGAGATGTCCTTTTGTCGAAGGGCTCACCTGACTACACACCCCAGAGTTCACACTAGAGAGAAGCTATATGAGTGTACTGAATGTGGGAAGTCTTTTCGCCAAAAATCTAGCTTATTAAACATCTGAGTGTTCACACTGGAGAGAAGAATTAAATGTGCATGGGATGGTTCATTTTATTCACTAAAAATAATAACACTGAAGGGGACTGTTTGGGACCTATTTTTCTGAATTTAAAACTTTTTAATGGAATATATACTGTACTATATTCCTCATGTGTTTCCAGCACAAGTGAGGCTTGAAGGACATGCCCAGATCTACTGCCTGATACATTTGTGGCTGAAGAGATTTCACTTCTACCACCTGGCTCACCTGAAGAGCGTGCATCAGTTCCAACTCCTATGTGCTCAGGAGAAATGAATTCTATGTTTTCACTTATGGTTGAGTAGATTATGATTATTCCAGCGCTTGACAGTATCTTCATTTCTTTCTCTTTGACTGGGGAATGCAACTGACTCAGGGTTTGTCCAGAGCACCCATCCACTTTCAGGGACATTATTGTTGCGAGCCATCAGAGTTGAGACAAGCAACTCCGTCTTAAGGAAATAGAATTAAGTTCCTTCTAGCAGAAGTTATGCGGTGCCCTGAGGATTTGGCCAGAAGATAAGATTAACCTGCCACTTAACATCTTTGCAACTTCCCCTTCCTGATCCTCCTCCATAGATAGCCCAGCCTTGGAATGTTACACCTTGGAATGTTATGCCGCCCTGGCAGTTAGCCAATCCTGTGTTGCCAGATACCTTACCACCTGCCACTCAGTGCCTAAACCAATTGTACACTGCCAAAGACCCCTCTGCATAGGCAATCCTGCCCCCCTTTGTTTCTGCTGTATATATACAACCATTTCAAAAAATAAAGTCGAGGCTTGATCAGAACCTTGTCTTGCCTCCATTCTTCCACGTTCCTTGTTTGTTTCATTCTCTTATGTGGTTCCTGCATACCCCCGTTGTTGCCCCGCAGGTCGGGACACATTGTGAGTCTCACATTATACTTTTATGAATTGTTTTACTTTATAATTTACCAGCCTGCAAATTTCTTACTATCTTCTGTTCTGGTTTATGATTTTTTAGTAAAGATATTTTTCTTTCATACCTTTTTTTGTTTGTTTGTTTTTTGTTTTTTGTTTTTTGATTATTTTCACTTCCAGGGATGAATGTCAAGCACAATTATGATCTATCATAGATTTTGTCTGAATCCCAACCTTTCTATGCTTTTGGAGGGACAGCATAATGGTAGAAAATTACTCTTTGACCAATATTGGCTTATACGTGCATTGTTGCCCATGGCCTTGAAAGAAAGACTGCTTGACTTTGTGGTTCCAGTTTGCATGTTTGATCTCAGCATATATGGGAACATAGGAGGCATCTATTTTTTTCTTCTCTTTCACATGTTGTCTTTCTCAATCACTCTCTTCCTCTCCCCCTTATCTTGCACTTTCTCTCAAAATATCCTCAGATAAGGATTACCAAAAAATCCAAACCTTCACTTTGATTCCCTGAGATGGGGCCTCTGCCTGCACAGCTTCCCTTTGCTCATTCTTTCTTGCCTTTTCCTGGGATGTTCTCACTTTAGCTAGGCACACTGTGTCCTTCCCAGGGTTTGACATGGAGGATGCCCATGCAAGGCCCTCAGGGAAATTTGAGTTCTGTGTTGCCAGAGATGTGTGGGCCAGGGCTGCTTTCTCCATCCAGAGGTCTCCAGCCTGTTCTTCCTCATGCCCAGGCACATGTCTTGCTGCCAATGAACCTACTTCAATATTTGTTAAAATCCCCCTGATGCTTTCGGCCCCAAAGTGAGTTCACCTTTAGAAAATTCTGCCTCAAGCCAACCCATTCACACCTATAAGACCCACTGGTGTTTAAGTCTTTTTTTTTTTTTTTCATTTTAGGGATTATTTTGCACTTTAATTTTTTTAAAAAAATCTAAAGCATGTCTCTCCTCTACTCCCTCACCCAACCATTCCTGAAAGAAGCATGGATTCTCTAGGAATTGGTGCTGTGTGTTTTTAATGGTGAAAACATACTGCAATAAAAGCATTTCCAGAAGACGATGCTTGGTCTCAATGTAATTCCACATTCAGAGAATGAATTGTGGTTGATGTGCCCCCTCTCTAAGTTTTGCCTGTGCATACAAAACCTGAAGTGAGGTGATAGTTCCTGGATTCTGGGTAATAGTGTGCTGCTTGGGTGTGTGGTTGAGGGGCACAGAGGTTGAATGCCTGTGTACGTCTTTCTGCCAGCTCATGATCCAGGTTACTTGACTGGGTAGTGTGAGAGAAGACTGTAGGGATGAGAACTTGAATGAGGCTGGTTGTAGGTATAAGGGACACATAGGAAGACAGAGCCTGTGGATACTATTGAGCCCAACTGTTTCAGACACTTCAAATACAGAGTCCCCTGTGCTTGGGAATTGGCATTCTAATGGAGGACACTGCAAATAGAATGGACTAGGATACCGGTGACAAGTGACAGCAGCTAGCGGGGGGAAAGAAACCAGCATGGGTCAGTGTGGTCTTCACTGAGGAAGTCTAGGAAGGGGTGGCAAGCTCCAGGTGGGAGCCTGCAGGGCACATGTCCTGTGAATTTGCTAGCTGTAGGGAGGTCACTCTGGCTGGTTTTAACATCAAAGATCAGAACGTGGTAAAAAAAAAAAAAATAGAAGTAAAATAATTGGTGGCCAAATAGGGACAGGTTTTGTGCATCTCATCCTCAGCCACACTGAAAATACAATGAAATCAAAGAACATCCACCTGGTATTACATTACATGCAGTTGATCAGGCATTTTACAACAAGGAGGGGCGGAGGATGACTAGAGAACAGCAAGAACTGGGAAGTGGGCTTGAGAGGGACAGCCAGCCAGTGGGCCAAGAGCCTGAGGAGAAAGCTGTGTTCCTCTATAGCTGCATCCCTTCAGGATGCGGGTAACACCAAACAGTGTAAAGGAAAAGCCACAGGGCAACTGGCTGCTGGGGAAACTGAACCAAAATCAAAAGCCCAGAATGGCTGCCCCATGATAGGAGGGCCAAACAGCAAGGTGCTGGGGAGAGACAAAGGTACAGTTTCATTCTTTTGTTTTGGTTTTTTCTTCACTTTTATTCTCTAAACCCAGAACACAGGACTTTTCTATTGCAAACACTCACCTGGGGCTTTGGAGCAGGGAGAGAGGCACAGACCTGAGGTGCAAAAACCACACCTCATCACTTTGTTGCCTTAGTTTACACCCACAACAGGCCCGGTTCCCAAATGCTCCCTGCTCAGTCCCACCATAGACTTTTTACAAGGTGGAACTGCCCCCTTTCACCCTTTTCCCCATCACCCATGTGCCACCAGGAGGGACTCACCATCTTGAGCACTGGGACCTGGACAGCAGGACCTGAAAGGCCCACTCCCCAGGGTGCAGTATTCAGGGGGGTCAGGCTGCAGGGAAGCTGTGAGCAGAGAGGAACCAGGAAGCATGGAGATGCCAATCTCAGACTGTTGGGGCTCCAAGCGCCTCAGACACACCCTGCACTGCAGGAAGCAGCCTCCCAGTCCTCCTCCTGCTCCAGACCAGTGCCCTGAAGCCTGTGACTCTGTTAACAAAGACCTACATTGTTAAAATGGCCACCTGGAGGAGGAAGGCAGAAATCCTGCCCTTCTGAATGTGCAGACACCAAAATGCCCTTTAGCTCCGCCCATATGAGTGCCATGCCTTCTGGGTAATGTAGTTTTCTCAACCGCCCATGGGGTATGGGCATTCCAGCCAATGACTTAGAAGAATAAAGGTGTTGTGGCCCAGCAAGTGACACCTGGAGAGGGAGAAGATGGGACCAGAGGCCTGGCTAACTGGAGCAGATGAACAGAACTCTGAGGGTAAGAAGGTGGGAGGAATGCAAGTGGTCCACCAAAGTATATATACAGAGGTTAGTATCAGATATCCGTAATACTATGAACAATAAAAATATATATTTTCATAAATTTTAAAATAATATACCCCTAGCTGTTGTAGCTCAGTGATAGGGCCTTGACCTATGAATCAGAACGTCCTGATTCTTTTTTATTCTTATCATTCATTTGTAAATTATTTATTGTTTAAAGTATTACATATAACCCCCCCCCCCCCCGAGCTCTTCCCAGCCACACAAAACCTCTACACTTGCCCTTACCCCCCTCCCTGGTAGCATCTGGGTCCATTGACAATGCTTATATGAATTGGTTGATCCCTTACACTTCTCCCTCCCTTGAATTCCATGTGAAGTTTGACAGTCTGTTAAATGCTTCTATATCTTTGAATCTATTTTTGTTAATCAGTTTATGCTATTCATTATATTTAACAAATTATGAGGTCATGTGATACTGGTTCTTTTCTGGTCAGGACACATACATGAGTTGCAGGCTCAATTTCCAGTGTGGGGGTGGAGGCATGCATGAGGCAACTCATCAGCAATTCTCTCTCATCATTGATGTTTCTCTCTCTCTCTCTCTCTCTCTCTCTCTCTCTCTCTCTCTCTCTATTTCTCTCTCTTTCTTTCTCTCTCTCTCCCTTCCACTCTCTAAAATCAATAAAATTATTTTAAACAAAGTATATACATATATGCATAGGTCATGGACTAGAAGCAGTGGGAAACTAAAAACAGTGGAAGCAGGGTAGGGAGATCAAATGTTGGAAATTGGGAACATTATAATAGAGTCACCAAGAAAAAGTAATGGTTTGTGGGGCTGAGTGGCTGGGTGTGTACCCATCAACCAACATATCATTGGTTTGATTCCAGATCAAGGCACATACCCACTTTGGGGGCTCCATCTCTGTAGGGGGAATGCGGGAAGCAGCTGGTCAATGATTCTCTATCATCGATGTTTCTTCCTCTCTAAAAAATCAATAATTTTTTTCAAAAAACGAAGTGTTAAGATCAATTTGACATAACAACAAAAAAGTGATTGTGAGCCATCATGTTTTCTTCAAAGACTTGTAAGCAAATTCATGCCTTTGTCTGTCTTTACACAGGATGTCCCAGCCATAACTTTTAGGAACAGGAACCAGCCTGAAGTTGGTCTGCCTCAGCTTGGCCTATAGTGTTTGAGTTTTTTATTTCATGCAGGAAAGTTTTCACAACAGGAGTTCAGAGATTTTTATTCATTACGTTTCCCTTTATTGATAAAGGTATTTTGTCCTTAACCCCACCTATTGTCCCCTCACCCCACCAATTTTGCCCTCTCCCTCAGGCCCTTATTGTCTGTATCCACTGCTTATGCTTATATGCATGTGTACAAGTCCTTTGGTTGATCACTCCCTCATAACCACTCCCTCTCCTACCTTCCCTTTGGACTTCTCTGTCTCTGGATTTGTTTTTGTTTATCACTATATGTTGTACATTATATTCCTCAAATGGGATATCTGACTTACTTATTTCACTTATCCTAATCCATGATGTTGGAAATGGTAGGAATTCTTTCCTTTTCACAGCAACACAGTAGTCCATTGTGTCAATGTACAAAGTTTTTAAATCCACTCATCTTCAGATGGGCACTTAGTCTGATCACACGTCTTAGCTATTATAAGTTGTGCTGCTATGAACATAGTGGTGCAATATCCTTTCTGATTCATGTTTCTGGTTTTATGAAATATATTCTTAGAAGTAGGATCATTGGGTCAAATGGCAGTACCGATTTTAGTTTTTCAGGAAACTCCATACTGTTCTCCACAGTGGCCACAACAGTCTGCATTCCCGTAGCAGTACATGAGGGTTCCTTTTTCTTCGCATCCTCGCCAGCACTTGTCATTTTTTGATGTGTTGACGATAGCCATTCTGACAGGTGTAAGATGGTACCTTATTGTCCTTTTGATTTGCATCTCTTGGGTGATTACTGACTTTGAGCATGTTTTTATATGTCTCTTGGCTTTTTTTAATGTGTTCTTTTGAAAAGTATCTATTTAGGTGTGTTGCCCATTTTTTGATTGGGTTGTTTTTCTTCCTCTTGTTAAGTTGTATGAGTTCTCTGTAAATGTTGGAGATTTAACACTTGTCAGAGGTGATATTGGCAAGTATGTTCTCTCATGCAGTGGACTTTCTGAACATAGCCCTTGTGTCGTATATTCCACCAGTTACCAGTCAGCAGAGTCAGACATTCTCTGATATCATTTAGAATGTTCACCATGTGAAATAACAGCATTCTCCACATGCCAAAGTATCTACACATACATAAAACCTAAATATTCCCAGTATTAATTAGATATGACAGAGGTGAGCAGGTCTTCCTTTCCAACTGGACGTTTGAAATGACTCCATGCCTCCTCCTCCAGGCTCAGTATGCGCTTCAGAATGAGGGCTGTTAGATGTGCAGCTTTGCAGAGAGAGATGTATGGTGGTCTTTTTTCCAAGGATCCAGGTGGCTGCTGTCCAAGGAAATCCACCTTGACTTTGAAGATGAGAGGATATGCTCCAGTGCTGTGGTGGGTTGCTCAGTGCTGCATCCACGAGTCTGTGTTGCTGTGAATCAATAGTGTACACTCAGAGTGTTCTTTTAAATAAATGTATTTTATTGAGTTTTTACAGAAAGTAAGAGAGGAGGATAGAGAGTTAGAAACATCAGTGAGAGAGAAACATCCACCAGCTGCTTCTTGCACACCTCTTCCTGGGAATGTGCCCACAACCAAGGTACATGCCCTTGACCAGAATCGAATCTGGGACCTTTCAGTCTGGAGGCTGATGCTCTATCCACTGAGCTAAACCTTTTTCGGCTCAGACTGGTTTTTAAAGCATATGCCCTCTGGGTGTGTACATACTACAATGTGTATGTTTATAAGTTGATGTTAAAAGTACTGACTCTTTCAGCATAAACACTACAACTTGTAAAGAAGGATCCCTTAGAGTAACTTGCTGCCACAATTGACAGGTGTTTGCAATGACATTTGGCCTACTTCCTTTGTGCAGATCAGAGCTCCCTTCCTTGGGTCACCCTGAGAATCCAGTCAAACCTTCAGGGTGGATTCGCCTGGCACTATCACAAGTCCCAGGAAAGGCATCCTAGTGCTGGGGCAAAGGCTCAGTGATGCCATCAGGGGCCAAACTTCCCTCTTCCCGCTCTGCCAGCCTTGGCTGTTATACCTCCCCAAAAAGTGGGCAGGAAGGGTTTTCCTTGAGAAAAGTCCTGTTAAAGTGGTCTGTGGAATAAGTGGTTTGGGGATTGCTTTGGAGTAAAGTTCTCTCTGTGAAATGGACTTTCACAAGGGCTGGGTCTTTGGCTCTTCAGATGGAAGAGTTGGAGATGTAACTCCAGAAGGAAAAAGACAATAGCCAGCACTTGGAGACCATCAATAAAGTGCAGTACCAGGCCCTCATGGAGGATCACAGCTGCTACAAGACCCTGCTGTGTTGCTGCCTGGAAGTGGAGAGCAAGATATTCAGGCATAGGGGGATGCCAGCAATTGTTGGGGTGACTAGGCAGCTCTCCAGGCTTCTGTCCCCTTTTCTCTGGCCCCTCATGGTTCCTTTGAATCTGCTGCTTCACAGGGAAGAGAAGTGCATGGAATGTCTCCCTCAGCGATGTGGGGTTGGTGAAGGCTGAGGGGCAGGAGTGTCCCCCAGGGGAGAATGATATGCCCAGCTGATCTTGGCTCAGGAAAACCAATTGTCAGCATTGGGGTCCCTGCTACCCTGGGGATTTCTGCCCCCTCTTCCTCTTCTCTCCCACCCAAGAACAAGGAATGGGTGTTCATCACAGCTGCCTATGTACGGGGATGCACCTCATCATCTTCCATGTCTTTTCTTCCCTGTAAAAGTCTCCAAGCCTGGGCTTCTGTGTATGTTTTTAACTTTTTATTTGGGAAACGTTTGAATATATGGAAATGTACAGAATTGAATCGTGAGAGCCCCATGTACTCATCCCTGATGTCAGTACCCCATTACTCTATCTTATGTCATCTTTACCTTCATACTCCTTTTATTAAGTTGAAAGAGATGTACCTTGTAATTCACAAATCTCAACTTTGCACTTTTGCCAGATCAGAGATTTGTGTGCATGTAGTCAGACAAAGTCTCTCAAGCAGACCTGGATTGCTCCTGATCCCAGGGCAGGTGCAGCGACATTCACAGCCTGAGGGAGGTGTGATGTGCACGGAATTCCAACTCAGGAGAGAGGGGGAGAGATGTGGCCAAAGAGAGGCTCTCCCATATGTGGAGCAGCATAGGAGAGAGCTGTCATTCACTTCTTGTACTTGTGAGACACCCCTGCTCACAGAATTTCCCTTGATTCCTCCTCAACAAGATGCTGAGAAAACACAGGTTCTTCAGATGTGGAAGTAGCTGACGTGCTGGGAGTTTCCATCACAAGGTCCTAGGAGGGCATTGTCCCTGCAGAGCCTCATGTCCCTGCCATGAGCGTGGGGTCATGACATTCATTTGCTCACTCATCCCATGCTTCCTGTCCACTCTCCAGGGCCTCCAACCTGTTTATCCTCCAAATTATCCATTCTCCAGGGGTGCTGCCACATCTGCTCCTACCAGACTCTCTGTTCCTTCCAACCAGAATGAGCACCTTCTGCCTCTTGGCATTCCCCCCTCCCTCCTCCTGCACCCATCCCATATTTACATGATGCTTAGTGAGCATCTACTGGATGTGTGGTGCTGTGTCCAGATGTGCTGGGAATTCCCCCAGCTGACTAATTAGGGGAGACTTGTATGGCACCCACCCGTCACCAGGTGCCTACAGGCCTTATTCTCTGGCCCTATGATGTGGTAAAACAGTATTCTGATATTCTTTTCTTTTCTATTCTTTTCTTTTAACATTTTAAAAATTATTTATTTTTTATATTTTATTGATATTTTATGGATAGAAAGGTAGAGGGACAAAGAGTTAGAAACATTGATGAGAAACATAAATCAGCTGCCTCCTGCACATCCCCAGTGTGCAAACAAGATACATGCCCTTGACTGGAATCAAACCTGGGACCTTTCAGACTGCAGGCCAATACTCTATCCACTGAGCCAAAGCAGTCTCGGCTTTGTCATGATATTCTTAACATCTGCTTACATGATATTCTTAACATCTGCTCACTTGTGCAATTGGCATCTGACTGGCACTGAAGGAGGAGTTCCTTGTCAATCTGCTGGTAGCTCCTTGCTTGATAGTGTTTGCTGGTTGCACAGACAGCTGAAGACCTTAGTGTATCTGCAGCCAAGCTACAGGGTGGAAGGTAGACGTGTCTGCAACACAGGCTGGTGTCTCTGTTCACTTTTCTTGACACCTGAGTGGGATACTCACTTCTTCTTTCCCAGGAACACATTTCCTGGGTGTCAAGCCTTGTCCCAGAGGTTCAGTGGGGAGAGAGACTCACGGTAGGCTGGTTACAAATGGTTGGAATGTGCTTGATCCCTGTGCTTTTCCAAGACACAAAAGGGAAGCAGAATTTGGGGAACCTAAAGGTCCATGACCCTATTTGCCAAACCTGGATGACTTTTTTTTTTTCCCAGCATTGAGAACCTGGATGAGAAAGATCACCACAACCCTGGAAGCCAGGCACATCCCTTACCCCACTTCCCACTTCCCAGTTCCCACGCTAGAGCAGTCTCCACCTGTGGCTAAAGGCCACAGGACGCTTGTCTTTCAGCAGCTGTCACTGCAGGTTTCTAGGTCTGAGTCACCAGGAGTATTGGCTCCTGGCAGTTGGTACAAGGACAGCTGAGAGGGGTGGTAGAGTAGAGGGGGAGGGCTGCAGACAGGCTGCAAACCCTGGAATCCTGGGGGTCTCTGTCAGCCTGTCTCTGTGTGTGCAAAAGTCAGGAAGGGGGTGTGCAAAGGGATTTATTTGCGTGGGGAAGAGTGAAAGGGCACGACTCATGAGGAGCTGCTGAGTCACCCTGAACAAGGGAGATTTCAGCAGGCAGGAGGGACAGCCATGGGCTGGTCAGGGACACCCCTTCTTCTCAGAAGCTCTCCAGAGAGGCTGTGTGGGAACCTAAAAACCCCTAACAGAAAGAAAATAAAAGCCCTGAGCTGAGGGGGAGCGGAGGGGAGTGGTAGAGTACGGACTAGACTCTGGGTGTCTGGAGGAGCAGGGTGTGTGGGTGTGCACATGCCTGGCAGCTATTTGGGCCCCACAGACAATCCTCTGGCCCCCATGCTGCCTGGCCCAGCACAGGGAGAATGTTCTGGAAATAGGTGGAGGGCTCACCTGATCCTGGATCAGCTGTCCATGTGGGTGGAATTCCTTGAATATATTCTGGTTTCTTTGAAAAGGCTGAGGAGTTCAGAAAACAGTGTTGGTGTTCCCAGCAGGCTAACAGAGAGAGGTTTCTTACACAGGGACTGGCAGGGATCCTGGAGAAGAGTCAGGTGGGATGAGGGACACTCGATTCATGGTTTGAGGAGATCTCTGACTATGGCCGCTGCCCTCAGCTCTGCAGAGGCTGTGAAGTCTCCTGTGTGTGGGTGCCTAGTGGGTGTGTTTACCTCCACAGGGAGCAGGACCAGCTCCAATATGAGGCAGCACTGCAGGAGCTGAGGAAGGAGCTGCAGGAGCTGAACATCAAGAGGGAGGCTCTGAAGCAGGCACAGGAGGTGAATGTCCTGGCCATCCCGGAGAAGGAGAGGCTGTAGCAGGAGCCAGATAGGTAACTGCCTCCGCTCCCTGAAGTGGCATCTGCCAGGTTCCATTTAGAACAACTTCAAACTTAGCTCAAGTGAGTCTCCTGGTAATGGTGTATCTTTCCCATTCCTGGCATAATCCCAGCTAAAGGTCACCAGATAAAGGCACGCCAGCCGGTGGCTGGATGGAAAGATAGCAACACTGGATGTTGCATTGTCTAGGCTTGGATGACCTCATCTCCCACTTTGATGATGGGGATGATTGCATCAGGCCTGGGCCCCTTCATCCTCTACCACCAGCCATTGGTGAGGGAGAGACTCTTGGTCCTCAGCACCTATTGGCAAATTCACCTCCTCACTGAGATGCATTGAACCCCCAAATCCTGAAGTTTTTTACCTAAGTAATATAACAGAAACTTTCAGTGCTGACCAAAAGAACACACAGCTTTCTCATTAAACTTTGCTATTTTAATGGGTCTCAAAATTCTTTGACAGATTTTGTTCATGTTGTTTCCATTAAAAAGTACTGATTTTAAAAACAAATAACTTAAAATCTGCCACACATACAAGAACCAAACGGTCCACAAAACATAGTCCTTCCCTTCTGAAGGTTTTATGATGCATTGTAGTCATTAACAAGTCTTGTATTCTTGCACTGAAATGGCCAATTGAGACAAACAGTTGAGATCTTTCTTTCACCACTGATTAAGACTTACTGGGGTGGCAGTTGTTGGGAGTAATATTCACTTAGCCTTCTGAGTTTTCTGGGCAGACTTGGTGACCTTGTCAGCTCCAGCTGCCTTTTGTCCCCTTCTTTGATGACACCCACAGCAACTGTCTGCCTCATGTGATGAACAATGAAATGGCCCTGAGGAGGGTAGTCAGAGAAGCTCTCAACACACATAGGCTTGCCAGGAATTATATCAATGTCAGCAACACCACATTTCAAAGCCTTATGGCCATCTTCTCCTTCAGCTCAGCAAATTTGCAAGCAATGTGAGCTGTGTGAGAATCCAGCACAGGTGCATTTCCAGCACTTATCTGGCCTGGGGGGAGGGGTGTTTCAGGATAATCACCTGAGCTGTGAAGCCAGCTGCTTCCATTGGTGGATCATTTTTGCTGTCACCAGCCACATTGCCACAGCGAACATCTTTGACAGACACATACTTGATGTTGAAGCCCACGTTGTCCCCAGGAAGAACTTCACTCAAAGCTTCATGGTGCATTTCACCAGACTTTACTTCAGTGGTAACATTGACTGGAGCAAAGGTGACTACCATGCTGGGCTTGAGAACACCAGTCTCCACTATACCCACAGAGACAGTACCAATCTGCACTGGCATTGCCACCTTCATGGGTAACCTTCCATCCCTTGAACAGAGGCAAATTAGCACTTGGCTCCAGTATGTTGTCACCATTCCAACCAGAAGTTGGCACAAATGCTACTGTGTCCTGGTTGTAGCCAATTTTCTCAATGTAGGTGCTGACTTATTTAACAATTTCCTCGTATCTTTTCTGGCTGTAGGGTGGCTCAGTGGGATCCATTTTGTTAATGCCAACAATCAACTATTCCACCCAATGTGTAGACAAGGAGGGCATGCACACTGGTCTGTCCATTCTTGGAGATACCTGCTTCAAATTCACCAAGACCAGCAGCAGTAATCAGGACTGCACCGTCAGCCTGAGATGTGCCTGTAATCTTATTTCTTAATGAAGTATCTGTGCCCTGGGGCTCCAATGATGGTCACATAATACTTGCTGGTCTTGAATTTCCACAGGGATATTTCAATGATGATACCTCACTCCTGTTCAGCTTTCAGTTTATCCAAGGCCCAAGCTTGAAGGAGCCCTTCCCTACCTCAGCAGCCTCCTTCTCAAATTTCTCGATGGTTCTTTTGTCGATGATCCCACCACATTTGTAGATCAGATGGCCAGTAGTAGACTTGCTGGGATCAAGGTGTCCAGTGACCACGATGTTGATGTGAGTCTTTTCCTTTCCCATCTCTGGTTTGAGTTCACTGTGTTTTGCAAGACACTGGTGTTCGGGCAGCAAACCCAGTGGGGAAAGCTGGTAAAGCTTTTTGAGACGGTTCCTCTGCTCTGTCAAATAGGGATCATATTCACCAAATGGAATTGAGCTGATTAAAGGCAATCACTGGTATAGAAAGTTCCTGGCCCTAAGAAGGGTTCCCTGCCCTTTAGGGCAATTTTTCCTACATCTGGAGAATATTGCCACTAAAGATTAGTTCCCAGTCTTGCTGCTCTGAGGAGCGAGCTAGGGAAGCTAAAGGTCAGGCCTTTGTAATAACCCGCTCTTGCCACAGCAAGCCAGTGTGGAAGAGATGCCCTAATGCTTCGCATCTGGGCAGGAGGCTCTCTATGCTCATTGCCCATTCCAGGCAATTGAATGCACATGGAATCAAACCTGCCCAGAGCCCCAGGGGCGGGGAGAGGGCAGGATTTCCAGAGGATTGACAGAATGGAAGACCAATCTCAGGCCTGCTCCTCTGCTTTGCTTGCTTTAAAAGCCTGGTAGGTGCCTAATGACTCTGGAAGTGTCAGATTCTGTCCTAGCTGGTGATAGGAGTTGTTTGCAGTGCTTGGTTTTGATTCCTGGTGGAGTAGGTCATGAACTTCTATCATGAGAAGGTGCTGACTGTGGGGGAGTTGGGGATGTGGGAGGCAGGATGCCCATCCCGGGTGCGGGGCTGGTGGGTCTTCCAGAGCCCCTTCTGGGCCCTGAGCGAGGGTGTCACACTGTCATTTACTAGCCTGTGACTTGGGACAGGATGCGAATGTGTCTTCTCACCTTTCAGATAAACCTTACCTGCCCTCGCTGGTTTGGCTCTGCAGATAGAGCATTGGCCTGGGGACTGGTCCTGGGTTTTTTTCAGCCAAGGGCACATGCATGGGTTGCAGGCTCCATCCCCAATGGAGCCTGCAGAAGGCAGCCGAACAATGATGGTCTCTCTTCATTGAGGTTTCTCTCTCTCTCTCGCTTCCTCTATTTTTCAAAAAGAAGAAATGCGTAAGGATAATTTTAAAAGGTGTACTTTAAAAATATATAAATACATGAAATGAAAGTTACATGTTAATTTTGTGTTAAAGTAAGAAGGTCATCTCTTTTTTGCTTCGAGCTGGATGTTCTGGGCGCTGGCCCTGCTCCAAGGAGATGTCCCCTGGGCTGTGGGCACTGGGTTGGGCCAGGCCTCAGTGTCCAGCCTCACAAGTCACCCCGGGCACCGCCTGGCTACCCTGGAGGGCTCCCCTAGCCTTGAAGGAGCCAGATCCCCACCTCACTCTGATAAGCAGTCCCATCTCTCTGACTGGCAGCAGCAGCAGGTGTGGCCAATGGATGGGACTGCTTGGCTTCAGCATGCTGCAAACTACCTGTGTCTCACACGTGTGGCTCATTCCCTCTTTTCTTCCATCCCTGCCTCCCTAGCCCCTGCACTAGGTTGGGCAGCCTCCTAAGGGGCACCGGAAGGCAGGCAGGAGGGGTTTTAGCCCTCTACCCTGCCTGCTTCCATTGTAGGCTGCACATTTCCTCTTTTTTCACATGGGCGCTACTCACAAGGAACTAGCCTTGCCCACTCCCACCTCCTGCACCACCCCATGTAGGTATGGGATCCTGTACAAATCTCCGTCCTTTCCCATTTCAGTGTTGTTTTTTACTTGAAGGATAGGAGAATTACAGGGCTCATACTTCAGGTTACAAGTCCTTGTTCAAGAAGTAATCCTGCATAGTGGACTACATTCCAGCTTGTGCATAAAGGATATTCATGACTAGAAAAGGCCTAAAGTTGTATTCGAAAGACCTTTAAACTTCAGTCAGTTTCAAGATTAGTTTCCTCTTGTAGGGTTATTTTAAAATCATGATTTTCCCAATTAATATCTGAATAATTTACTTCTAAATATATTCCAAGAGGATTTGTGGCCGTCCTGATTTCAAGAAAATCTCAGCTGCTTTGTCTGTGAAGTGACCCATTCTTTATCTCACTGCTTCACTAATTCATTTTTGGGGACATCCTGTATATTGCCCTATAACATTCCCTAACTAGAAGGGAACTGGTTCAGATTTAGCTGTCCCTGCCATTTGTATAAGAGATTTACTCCAATGGAGAGTGCTTCTTAATTGAAAAGGGTTAAAGATCAGATAAAGTAGCTCCAGTATCTACAAGGACCTTAGCAATCTCCTCTTTACAGTGATTTAAATTTTTCTGAAAGTATTAATAATGAGAAGGGGAGCCTTAGTTGTTTGGCTCAGTGGATAGAGCAGTGACCTGGGAACTGAAGGCTACTGGATTTGATTCCAGTCAAAGGCACATGCCCAGGTTTTGGGCTTGATCCCCAGTAGGGGTCATGTAGGAGGCAGCAGATAAATGATTGTCGCTCATCATTGTTGTTTTTCTCTCTCCCTCTCTGAAATTAATGAAAATATATTTTTGAAAAAATAAGGGGAAATAACCTCTCATTGTCCTCAGAGCAACCTTATATTTGCTTCTGTTTATTTTTCTAAATCATATTTTAGTTTTCTACAGCCTTACTTTTTTGGTGTTTTTTTTTTTTCCTTTGTTGTTTTGTTAATTCTCCCCTGAGGATTTTTTTTTTTTTTTAGAGAGTGGAAGAGTGAGGGAAAGACAAAGAGAAATCGATGCGGGAGAAACATATCAAGTGGTTGCCTCCTGCACAAGCTCCAACCAGGGCTCAGGCCTGGGAGGAGCCTGCAACTGAGAATTGTGCCCTTGACACGAATCAAACACGGGACCCTTTTGGTCTGCAGGCCAATGCTCTAGCCATTGAGCAAAACTGACTAGGCCTCCATTGATTTTTAGAGCTAGTGGAAGGGATGTGGGAAAGAGCTAGAGAGGAGCAGAAAGAAAGGATGAGAGAGGAGGAGCGAGAGAGAGAGAGAGAGAGAGAGAGAGAGAGAGAGAGAGAGAGAGAGAGAGAGAGAGAGAGAGAGAGAAGAAAGAAAGAAGGAGATTAGAGGAGAGGGAGGAAAACATTGATGTGAAAGAGAAAAACCAATTGATTGCCTTCCGTTCACACCTGACTAAGGCCAGGGATCCAGCCTTCAACTGAGGTATATACTAGCTGTACCGGTTAATCATGTGGATTTTTTAATCAAAGAAAACAGGATAATTTCAAGAGAAACTTCAAAAGTGCTTTATTTAATGTAATGTCCATCGCTAGCTACACATTTTCCTCATCTTTCAGGTAATTTGTTAATACCGTCCCAATAGAACTTTTCTTGTTTTAAGGCAGACCATTCAGAGACCCAGTTGTCCACTTCTTCCTACGTTTTGAAGTGCTGCTCAGAAAGTGGGTTTGCCATTGATCAGAGCAAGTGGTAATCTAAAGGAGCAAGGTCTGGTGAATATGGCAGGTGGGTTAATTCTTCCCAGGCAAGATCTTTTAATGTGTCTTCAACTGGTTTTGAAGTGTGTTATGGTGTGAAGCAAATTACTATGCCAAGTCTTTTGGCCCATTCTGGTCATTTGATGATCAAAATGTGGTTCAAATTGATTATTTGTTGTTTGGAGGGATCAGTATTAATGGTTTCACCTGGTTTTAATGGTTTCACCTGGTTTTAGAAGCTCATAATATACCGCACTTTCCTGATCCCACCAAACCCAGAACATTGTCTTCTTTCCAAATCGATTTGGCCTTGCATTAAATGTTGATTGTTGACCTGGATCAATCCAAGATTTTGTGCTTTTGGGATTCTCAAAATGAATGCATACTGCATTGCCAGTCAAAATTCGATGCAAAAAAACATTATTTTGTGCTGTTGAAGCAACATTTTACTGATGACTTTTCAGTGTTCCATTTGTCTTTCATTCAGTTGATGTGGCACCCCTTTTCTTTCCTTTAAAAACTTTCTCATTGCTTGCAAATGATTGGAAATTGTTTGTGGAGCAACAGTTCATCTTTTTGTAAGTTGTTTTTGAGTTTGACATGCACCTTTATCCAATAATGCTTGCAATGGTTGGTCTTCAAAGTTTTTCAGTTGATCTGGACATTCTTTGTTGTTCACATTGAAATCATCACTTTTAAAGCATTTAAACAAGTGTTCACAAGTATCTTGAGATGGAGTATGTTCACCATAAGCTTCCGGAAATGTTCAGCAGCACTTTTCTTCAAATAAAATAAAATAATGAATTAAAACTTCCCGCAAATGCGCTCTCTCTCTCTCTCTTTCTCTCTCTGTCTCTCTCTCTCTCTCTCTCTCTCTCTCTCTCTCTCTCTCTCTCTCTCTCTCTGTCTCTCGGATGAAATTCGACATTTTTAAGTGTAAAAATATCTATGATGTTATCAACTTCTGAAAATGTGACAAATGAATTTCTGAAGCTTGTTGTCAATACAACAAAATAACATGCATATCATATTGCATATATATCAACATATGTGTAACTCCATCTATTGAAAAAAAAAATTCACATTATTAATGACTACACCTAGTGACCTTGACTGGGAATCAAGGGGAATTGAACCCGAGTCTTTTTGGTCTGTGGTGCAATGCTCTAACCACTGACCTAACCAGCCAGGGTTGTAAATACTTCTCTTACTGTGTCAAAGGCAGTGGCTCATGCAGCTGATTTCTCTTTTGTTTTCCAGTGAAGTGCTTGAGGAGGAGTCCACATTATGTCTCCAGGAAGCCCTGAGTCACCTTCGGGAAATATGGGAATTCATTGGGATTACTGAGGACCAGCAGTTAGAAAGAATTCAGGATGTACATATGCATATCAAGGTGAGTTTAGTGGTATGATTTGCAGGAGGACATGGGTATTAAATTTTTGAAATTACTGGTGTTTGGGTATTATTTGTTGTTTGATGTTTTTCTCCCCCTTAGTTCCAAACTTTTATGGGGGTGTTTTCTCTCTGATAGGACCTACTGGATAAAATGATTGCTGAAGAGGAAAGTCTGAAGTAAAGGCTCATTAAAAGCATAGGCGACTGTCAAAAACAGTTGGCTGTCCTGTGCAGCGAGTTGCATGTTGAGCCATTTCAGGTACACAGGGTCTGGGCTCCTGTTTGGGTCTGAGATTGAGGCAGGAGCTTTGCCTTTAGGCTGAGTGAAGGGTCTCTGTATCAGGGTGGTCCTGGACATAAGAAGTAGGGGAAATGTGCTGCCTAGCCAACCAGTTCCAGCAGTCATTTTTAAAATTAATTTCTTTATTGATTAAGGTATCACATATTTGTCCTCAACAAGGTGGGGAACATGACTATGACACTAATAGTGTGTGTTATTTTGTTTTTCTTTTCAGAAATCCGTGATATGATTATTTTAGCCTCTTACATGAAAGGAGACAGACTTCCACTGAGTATTCTGACAATTGTTCTAGAGATATCGTTTTAGATTTAAACATATGTACTTATGTACTTGAAACATAAACAGTTTATTTTTTTTAAATTCTGTCCCAGGGAATTATTTATTAATTTGAGGGAGAAAGGGAGGGGTGGAAGAAAGAGAGAATGAGAAAGAGAGAGAGGGAGAGAGAAAGGGAGAGAGGGATAAAGACAGATAAAGAAAATAAAAGCAGAAACTGATTTAGAGCATCAGCCTCTGGACCGAAAGGTCCCAGGTGAGATTCCGGTCAAGGGCATGCACCTTGGTTGTAGGCACATCCCTTGTAGGGGGTGTGCAGGAGGCAGCTGATTGATGATTCTCTCTCATTGATCTAACATTCTATCCCTCTCTCTTCCTATATGTAAAAAATCAACAAAATATACTTTTAAAAAATGAAATAAAAAAGTAGCATAATAGAAAAAGGAATCATGGATCAATTGCCTCCTCTTTGCTTTGTGAACAAGAATTTAATTTACAAACTACCCTGTTTTCCCCAAAAGTAAGACAGTGTCTTATATTAATTTTTGCTCCCAAAGATGTGCTAGGTCTTATTTTTAGGGGATGTCTTATTTTTCCATGAAGAAGAATATGGTACACATTTATTGTTAAATGAAAATAAAGGACATTTATTACCTGTATACGGTAGGGTAGTACAGTAGTTGTCAACACAAACCAGACAAACTGTGAATCCTACAGTATCAAGAATTTACTCATTTATTCAATGACAATCATCTCATCATCTTCTGGAACATCATCATAACAATCCAATTCCTGAATTTCCTGGTGAATTTCTTGTGACTCCATTTCTTTCAGAATCAGTGGACCATGTTTAGCCTCGGGAGGGTGGAGCTTATTTTCAGGGAATGCCTTGGATTCACTCAGAAGGAAACCTGTAAGTAGGTCTTATTTTTGGAGGATGTCTTATTTTAGGGGAAACACAGTAGTTAGTTATGTACCCTTAGCATATATCAAACAAAGACATCAATTTTTGGGGGTGTGCTTTACAGCAGGATGCTCCAAACCACTGAGCCCCCTGAGCAGGATACACCTTAATTCTATTTTTTTAAAAACTTTTTAAAAAGTTCTTTATCCTTTAAAGTATTACTTAAGTTTCCTTTTCCCCCCATTGATCTCTCCCTGGCCACCGCATCCCCCTACTGTCTGTGTACATTAATTATGCTCATATGCATGCATACAAGTCCTTTGGTTGATCTCTTACCACCTCCCCACACCTCTCCTGCCTTCCCTCGCAGGTTAGACATTCTGTTTAGTGTTTCTATGAATTTGTTTCTATTTTTGTGGCATTTTTATTGAGTTATTTTTTTATTGTGAAACTTAAAGACTTAGATACAACAAATAAAAACCACTTTCTGGGGGAGGGGGAAAGATCAAAACCCACAACAGGAGGAAAAAGAAAAAGTTAACACTGTCTGAGCCGTAGCAGAACCCAGAGAATATTTTTTTTTAATTGAAAAATTCTAGGTGCTTCATAATTGACCTTTTGATACAAAATGACCTATTAAATTTGCAATTTGTGGTTCTTAGTGTTGAGGTCCATAGGACAAGCTAGGAAGTCTTCAAACCTTGAGCTGAATTTCATGAGGGGTTATTTGGCTTTTGAATCACTTTTTTCCTTGCCTAAGAGGTAGCAGCAGCAACAGTGCCCAACTTCTGGGCAGCTTCTTTCTTGGCATGATGAGCCTGTAGAACTGCCACAGCTTCATCCACCTTGGAGCGGAGAGACTCGGGGGACTCTGGCATGTGCAGCAGCTCAGAGTTGTCGATCTCTAGAAGCATTCCCGTAATCTTTCCTGCCAGGTTCGAATGCCTGGTTTGGATGAGAGGGAACAAACGTTCGCCCAGCATCTGCTTTTGTTTCTGGGGGGATGCTGCGGCCAGCATGGAGGTGGTCAGGGGCTTCTGCCCCTGCACATGGACCACAGGCTGGGGTGCCTGCAGAGATGGTATGGCAGGGTGAGGGCTGCGGACACTGGAGGCATACTTGTAAGGTGCAACAGCCCGAGGAGCAGCAGTAGCCACAGCAGCGCGAGGTGCTAAGTTCTGCACAGCTGTGGGAACACCGCCAGACTGGCAGCTGTCAGTCAGCCCTTGCTGGGCGGTACCAGCCCCACGAAAGTCCATAGCCAAGCAGTCCGGGCACTCAGACCCGACTCTCTGAGCAGTAGTAGGGAGGCCACGAGAGGCCGGAGCATTACCAGTTGGAGCCAGATGACGAAGAGTTGGACGAGGCCCAGACTGGCGTATAGCACTTGGCATTCCTTGGAAGCCTTGAGGTCTCCCACCTTGCTGCCAGCGTGGATTAGGTCTCATTTGTGCTATCTGGTTAGGTGTATAATATGGAGGCCTTCCCTGAGCCTGTGGAACTGCTGGCACAAAGTAGCCACCAGCTACAGGCTGGAACTGATTTAAGATGGCATTGGCAGGGAGTGCTCTCATTCCAGCCACCCGCTGCATATACTGGTTGGTCAGATGAGCCTTTTGCTCTTCCTTCCTCTGGGCCAGGGCGACATACAGTGGCTTGGAGCCCACGATGCGTCCATTCATCTCAGTGACTGCTTTGGTAGCCTCTTCAGGAGATGAGAAGCAGACAAAGCCAACCCCTTTGCTTCTCCCATCCTCCAGCATTACCTTAGCACTGTTGATGGATCGGAAAGGAGAAAACTCTTTCCTTAACCTCTCATCATCAATAGTGTCATCCAAGTTCTTAATATAAAGATTCACCCCCTGATATCGACTAATTCTCTCCTGTTTTAGCTGTTCAAATTTCTGTTTTAACTTGGCCTGCCGTTCCACTTTCTTCTGTGCACGGCCTACAAAAATGACTCCCACTGATTTCTTTTCCATTCATCTCCTCGACAGCCTTATTGGCATCTCGTGTTTTTCGTAACACACAAAGCCAAAGCCTTTGGATTTCCCAGTGGGATCTCTCATCACCTGGACATTTAAGGTCTTACCAAACTGGCTGAACAGCTCTTTCAGACTCTCATCATCCACCTCTCCCCCAAAGTTTTTGATATACACATTAGTGAATTCCTTGGCTTTGGCCCCAAGCTCGGCTTCCCGCTCTTTCTGAGACTTGAATCTGCCCACAAACACTTTGCGGTCATTGAGGAGCATGCTGCTCATCTTCTTGATGGCCTTGTCTGCAGCCTCTTGGGTCGTGAAGTGAACGAAGGCATAACCATTAGAGGCGTTCTCGTCACACACCACCTTGCAGGACAGAATGTTTCCAAATGCAGAAAAAGTATCATAAAGTGCCTTGTTATCTATAGATTTGTCCAAGTTCTTGAAGACTTTTCCCACACCAGATTTTCTCAAAGAGGGATCCTTTTGAGACCACATGATATGGATTGGCTTTTGGCCTTCTGTATGTCCTCTTTGTAGAGTGTCTATTTAGCTGCTTTGCCCAGTTTTTGATTGGATTGTTTATCTTCCTTTTGTTAAGTTGTATGTGTTCCCTATAAATATTGGAGATCAGGCCCTTATCAGAGATAACATTGGCAAATATGTTCTTCCATGCAGTGGAGTTCTATTGTTTTTTTGTGTTTTTTTTTAATTTATATTTTATTGATTTCAGAGAGGAAGGGAGAGGAATTAAGAGAGAGAAACGTCAATGACAATGGAATCATTGATCAGCGGCCTACCCAACTTGATCATGTATTCTTGACTGAAATCGAACCTAGGGCCCTTCAGTTCACAGACCGACACTATTCACTGAGACAAACCAGCTAAGGCTTTCTTGTTGTTTTGTTTATGGTTTCTTTTGCTATGCAGAAACTTTTTATTTTGATGTAATCCCATTTGTTTTCTCCTTAGTTTCCATTGCCTTAGGTAGTAGCTGTATAAGCACCTTAATTCTTAATGTTTCCTTTTAGAGATTACATTAATATGACTCAACATTTGTGGGGTCCCAAACTTTCTGTGCTTTGGAAGGCACATAATAATGGCAGAAATCACTCTTTGTGCAATATTGGCTCCTTTTGCATTTGCTAACCAAGGAATTGAAATAAAGTCTGCATGGCTCAGGGCATCCAGGTAGACATGTTCTCTGACCTGGACTGAAACCAGTGAGCTTTTAGGGCAAGGGATACTGCCCAACCAACAGAAGTGCAATGGTCAGGGAAGAGATTAAACTTATGTTATTACTTACAAACCATTGTATTAATTTCCATACCAACAACTCTAAACCTACTTTAATACACCCTAAATTTACCTCCTGCCCTTCTTTGTGCCTTCCCCAGCTCTAAATACTGTCACTCATTTTCCTTTCTTGAAAAGATTACTTTATATTTTTCATAATATAAAACACTATATTTTGTGTAAGCCTTAACAAATATTGAATTCTTTTATGCTACAAAGTTATTTTACGAATGAACACTAATTCTACATATATATATATATATATATATATATATATATATATATATGTTTATATTGATTTCTTACAGAGAGGAAGAGAGATGGATAGAGAGTTGGAAACATCGATGAGAGAGAATCATTGATCAGGTGCCTCCTGCACACCCCCCACTGGGTATATGCCCACAACCAAGGTACATGCAATATTCCAATCTGGAACTTGACCAGAATCCAACCAGGGACCCTTGAGTCTGCAGGGCAAAGATCTCTCCACTGAGCCAAACCAGTTTTGGCCCCCTAATACATTTTTATGGTGAGCATTTCTTTATGCATGTGTTTACACTGCCTTTATATTTTTGGATGAAAAGTCTGGTTAGAAAATTTTGCCAATTTTTAAAATGTGTTAATTATTTAAACAATAGGCAGATAGTTCACCATCTAAGAAATCTTATTTCTTTCAGCATCCCAGCTTTAATAACTGTACCCTCAAAATCTTCTGAACTCATGTTGTGAAATCTTTTCTGTATGAAGTCAAGAACTCACATACCATTGGCAAACCTGAAGAGCACCTGTTTTAGGCTGGTTATGCCTGGGACATCCTCTGTAAAGACAGATCATGACATGACTTTGCTTACAAGCCTTGGGAGAAAATGTGATGGCCCACACTCACTTTGGTGTTGTTGAGTCAAATCAGTCTTAACACTATTCCTTTTTAAAAAATATTTTATTTAATTTTTAGAGAGAAATGAAGAGAGAAAAACATCAATGATGAGAAAGAATCATTGTCCAGCTGACTCCTGCATTCCCCCTCCTAGAATGGAGCCGCCAACCTGGGCATGTGTCTAGACCTGATATGGAACCAATGATAACTTGGTTCCTAGGTACATACACCACCATTGAGCCACACTGACAGTGCACACTGTTTTTGTTGTTGTAGTTGTTGACTCTATTACAGATCTTCCCAGTTTTCCCCATACCACTCCCTCCTCTTCCCCCTCTACCCTGCTGCCACCTCTTCTAGGCCTTCACCACATTATGGGCTATGTCCATGGGCTATGCATTAAATTTTTTCATTGATTTTATAGAGTTGAAGTGAGAGGGAGAGCTAAAAACATGAATGATGAGAGAGAATCATTGATTAGCTGCCACCTGCATGACTCCACCCCCACACTGGAAATTGAGCCTGCAACCCATGTTATGCCCTGACTAGGAAAAGAATCACGACTTCCTGGTTCATAGGTCAATGCACAACCAGCTGGATTTCATTATTTTAAAAATATATACGTGTATTTTACATTGTTGATGCTATCACTAAGGTCTCCAATTTCCCCCTGTGTGTATATCCTTGGTGGATCCTACTACCCTCTGCTTCTAGGAGATCTGTTTGTCTTTTGCAGTTAGCTAAGCCTATGGACATACCTTGTCTCTGCCCAGTCATCACTCACTCTGCCACAATATTTATATTCACTTAATTCATTGGTTGGGTTTCTAGCTAGGCTCGGCTGTTTAGAAAACTACATTACCCAGAAAGAACTGCAGAGTCAAAGGGAATTATGATGTGCTTGCCTCTGGTTAGGGCGGGACTTCCACCTTCCTCCTCCAGGTGGTTATTTTAACATTTTAAGTGTTTGTTCACAGATTCTCTGGCTTTAGGGCACTGGTAGGGAGTAGAAGTAGGCCTGAGGGCAGCTGCCTGTGGTACAGGGTGTGTCTGACATTGGCGTCTCCATGCCTCCCTAACTCCTCTCTGCTCACAGCATTCCCACAGCCTGACTCCACTGACCCCTCCAGCCTGGGGAGCAGGCCTCTCAGGTCCTACTGCCCAGGTCCCAGTGCTCAGGATGGTGAGTCCCTCCTGGTGGCACATGGGTGATGGGATAGAGGGTGAAAGGCTGCAGAGCCACCTTGTAAGGAGGTGATGGTGGGAGTGAGCAGGGAGGATTGGGAAACCCAGGACTGTTCTGGGGGTGAAGGCAACAAAGAGATGAGGTGTGGTTTTGCGAGGCATTTTACTTTCACTCTGAGAAAGCTGGGGTCATAGATGGTTGTGTGAAAAAAAAAAAAAAAAAAAAAAGAGGGACATTTTCTGAGGTAGGATTCAAACTTTTCTTTTTTTATTGGGGGGTGGCGGGGAGAGGGGAATCCTTTATCTCAGAGTCAATAACAATCTTAAGGACATCTGGCTCAGAGGCTGGTTCTACAATTTGTTTTTCATTCTCAGAAAAGTCATCATCTTCCAAGTGCAAGAGAAGGGGACTGGCAGAACCACTCTCTCCTTGTACACCAGGCAACTCTTTCACACCAGTTCCCAAGTGGCCAATCTGGAAACTTGCTCTGTTCCCAGGAGGATGCTTACTGATGAAAACCTGTCGAGCATCCCCTGGGAATTCTGTATCCATAGAGCTGGGCAGTTCCACCAGGCTAACAGTCATCATTTAGTTGCTGATTAAGAAAGGCAATCTGATTGAGCAGAGAAGTCAGTGTCTCATCAGTATCATCCTCATCTTCCATGTTAGTTAGCAGTTCGCTGGGATACAGTGCTGCTTCCTCAATAGCTGATGCTGCCTTTCTTAGTTCCATCTCTATGCTTGAGTCTTTCAGATCTTTCATTTTTAATTTATGAAATGAAGACTCCTTTGGCTTCAGTCTCTCCAGTCTTGATCCACTCTCTTCCCATTTATACTGAATCCCTCTCATATTACCAGAAATCCTTTTGGGTAAGAAATCTTGTGCTTCTTGCACACTGGAAATATCAACCTTTTGTGGAAAACCAGAATCTTTATTTGCTAGAAAACCCTGTGTTGGACCCAGTGCCAGTCTGCCACCTCTATGACTGCCTCTGGAAGAGATTCTACCTGAATCTTCAAAGGAGTTATCTTCATTCCTGGCAGTCTTTTTCAGGTGGTCAGGTGATTTGCCATCAGGAACTTCATGAGAATATTTGCTGCCACTAGTATCTACCAAACCTCCCTCTGTGGCCAGTGCTGTCACGTTAACAATTGTTGGCATCATAAATAAGTCATCATTTTCTGATTGAGCCAGAGCACTTCTGGCAGGTTGAGTCTTCAGATCTGCTTCTAATAGAGCAGGAGAAACAGTTACCACTGGTCCTGAAAATAGGGGACGTTTTAAGGTAAGCAACTGCCCTTGTGGAGTCATCACAATGTTGGCAGAGGTTTGTGGAGTGTTAGAGGGTGAGGTATTTTCTGAAAGAGATGATACTTTCTGTATCAAAATATTTCGTTTTCGAGTCAGGAGATTTTTCTGTCCTATCAACTTGTCAGCTTGATCTGTTAGTCCTTGAATTTTGCTGAATGGCCTAGTAAGTGTAATGCCCAAGTATCATAAACCCCAAAGACTACCAGGGAGCCGAATCCGATGCAATTGCAGAAAGCCTGTATTTATTTCGGACTACTAAATCCCACTCAGTCTCACTTACACCAGCGAGGGCATGGCAAGAAAGAGAAAGAACTTAACATATCAATGGGTTTTATAGGAAGGGTGGCGCCACTACCTTGGCTGACCTGATTGGTTGGGTTGGTGCTAGGGTCCAGTTACCGGGAGCTGGCCCCTCCCTGCCCTGCCCTCTCACCCCGCCCTGCCCTCTCATTCCCCCCTTGTCTTGACACTTAACAGGCCCAATCATGGGACCTTTTGCACTTCTGAATGGTGCATAAAGTTCCTCCTTCCCAGTGCCGTGATCTGACATTTTGGGGGAGTCTATGAGATGTGTCCAGTGGAGACACAAGATTACACAGCGGGTTCAGGAGTGTCCAGGGCAGAAGTGAGTCTTTACTCCCGAACCGGAGTGGCTGCAAACAAAATTTCCAGTATCAGGCAGGTTGAGTCCTCTGTAACTTGAGCTTGAGGGGGTTGTCTCGGTCTCGGTCTCGGCCAATGCTCCACCAGTTGGCGAAATCTTCCTGGATCGCAGAGGAGTCAGCTGGCCCAACATGGGTGTGGTGGACCCAGGTCGCAATGCTGTCCACTTTGAGGGTGGTGGGTGTCATAAGCACCATGATGTATGGTCCTTTCCAAAGTGGTTCAAGCATCTCCCGGCAGTGTCTTTTGACAAAGACCCAGTCTCCTGGCCGGTATTACTGGGGCATCGGGATCGGGCCAGCCTCGTAGGTGGTCTATAGGCATGGCCAAATGTCCTCATGCGCCCTCTGGAGCCTTCTTAAAGAAAAAGATATTTCTTGGTTTTCAAATTCAGTTAGCAGTTCTGCCTTAAGATTGGGAATGATAGGCAGGGGCCTACCAAACATAATTTCATAGGGAGTGAAGCCTAGTGTATAGGGTGAATTCCACTCCCAGTAAAAAGCACCCAGTCCCCGCCAGTCTCCATGGTTAGTTTAGAAAGGGTCTCTTTTAATGTGCCATTCATTCTTTCTAGCTGTCCTGAGCTCTGGGGCCTATATGCACAATGTAATTTCCAATTTGACCCTATAGCCTTGGCTATTGCCTGTGTTATCTGTGAGATGAAAGCCGGTTAACCGTACCTGGGTAGAATGTCCTCCAGTAGCTTCTTAGCAACCATCTGGGCTATTTCATGCTTAGTTGGGTATGCTTCTACCCATCCAGAAAAGGTGTCTACAAAAACTAGAAGATATTTATAGCCATACTTTCCTGCCCAAACCTCAGTGACGTCAATCTCCCAGTGTACCCTGGGCTTTGTTCCTCTGAGCCAGGTTCCTTTTCCACTTGACCCAGCCCTTGCATTTGCAAGCTGGCAAGTTTTACAGGCTGATACAATTTGATCTATTCTGGCGTCCAGTTGGTGAATTTTAATCTTAGCATGCCAGGACCCTAGGTGAGTCGATTAGTGTTAGTGTTTCAACATCGTGATCCCAAGCTGGTCTGATAGCAGGAGCTTCCCATCTGGAGCATGCCACCAGCCGCTGACTTCCTTGTTCGTGGGGTGGCTTTTGATTCGCTCTAATTTTTCCTGGGAGTATCCTGGCTGATCCTGCAGAACTGGGTTCCCTGGCTCTGGCAATTGCAGGGCCAGTGCAGGGACTGCAGTGAGGGCTACTTCTTTGGCCACCTGATCAGCCTTCTGGTTGCCCCTGGCTACAGGATTGTTGGCTTTCTGGTGTCCTGGGCAGTGGATGATGGCTAACTTGGTGGGAGCCATAAGGTAGCTAGCAAGTCGAGTATTTCTTGTTTATTTTTTATAGTCTTTCCTTCTGCAGTCAACAGCCCTCTCTCCTGATAGATTGCCCCATGGATGTGAGCTTTGGCAAACGCGTACCGGCTATCTGTAAAGACATTGAGTCGCTTCCCGGCCCCTAGTGTCAATGCCTTTGTCAAGAGCTATGAAATCTGCCCGCTGGACTGACATTCCAGATGGCAGAACCTCTGCCCATAAGGTGTTAGTCTCAGTTACTACTACCATGCCCGAGTACCTGTGCCTCTTTCTCATGAAGCTGCTTCCATGGGTGAACCATGTGTCCTCTGCATCTGAGAGGGGCTGGTCCGTCAGGTCCTTCTGGAGTCCATGCACCTGTTCCAAGATCTCGGCGCAGTCATGTAGCGGGGCATCTAGGTCAGGGTCAGGCAGGAGAGTTGTGGGGTTGAGGGCTGCACTGGGGCAGAACCGCACTCTGGGAGGATTTAGGAGGAGGCACTGGTAGTGAGTCATGCGTGCATTACTCATCCATCTATCAGGTGGCAGTTTTAGAACTCCCTCAACCACATGGGGGGTTGTAATCCAGATTTCTTTCCCTAGAGTTAGCTTGTCAGCATCCTTCACTAGGAGTGCTGTTGCCGCAATAATCCTCAAGCACGGTGGCCAGCCAGCAGCCACTGGGTCTAGTTTCTAAGACAAGTAAGCTACTGGACGGCTCCAGGGGCCCAATGCTTGAGTTAAAACCCCCTTCACTACCACTTTGTGCTCATCTACAAAGGTGAAAGGGCTTTGTAATGTCTGGCAGTCCCAGAGCCGGGGCATGTAGGAAGGCCTTTTTCAACTGATTAAAGGCAGCCTCCTCTTTCTCTATCCATTCAAATGTCTTCCCCTCTCTGGTAGCTTCGTACAGGGGCCTGGCAATCTCAGCAAAACCCAGAATCCAGAGACAGCAGTTGCCGGCCGACCCTAAGAATTCTCTCACTTCTCTTCGAGAGGTTGGTGTGGGAATCTTTAGGACAGTTTCTTTTCTGGCATCTGATAATCGCCACTATCTGCCCTCCAAGATGTACTCTAGATAACTTACCCTCTCTCTGCATACCTGTGCCTTCTTCACGGGTGCCCAATACCCCAAGGCCCCCAGGGTTACCAGCAAATCCTGGGTTCCTTGTTCACAGTCATCAGCCGTGTCGGCAGCAATCAGGATGTCATCTATATACTGCAGGAGGGTGAGGCCAGCGTGCTCCCTTCTGTACTCACCCAGGTCTTCGTGTAGTGCCTCATTAAAGATGGTGGGCAAATTCTTGAACCCTTGAGGCCGTCATGTCCAGGTGAGTTGTCCGCTGTAGCCCTCCTCTGGGCAAACAAGGGTTGGCTTCTGGGTGCTAGCGTCTGACTGAAGAAGACCTCCTTTAAATATAATATAGTATACCAGATTCTGGTGGGCACCAGGGAGCTCAAGAGAGTGTATGGATTGGGGACAGTTGCATGTATGTCCATTACTCTTGTATTTACTTCCCAGAGGTCTTGCACTGGTTGGTAGTCATTTGTGTGAGGTTTCTTGACAGGCAGTAGGGGGGTGTTCCAGGCAGATTGTCAGGGAACCAGCACCCCTAGACTCCGCAGTCTCTGGATGTGTAGCTGAATTCCCTCCCGGGCCTCCTGAGACATGGGGTACTGTTTGATCCTTACCGGACCTTCTCCTGGCTTTAGCTCCACTAGGACTGGGGTCCTGTGACCAGCTAGTCCTATCCCTCCTGTCTCTGTCCAGGCTGTGGGGAATTCTCATAGCCATCTATCCATGTAATCCCCCCTTGGGAGTGCCTCCTGGTGGAGGTGGTACTCATCCTCTAGCCTAAGAGTCAGAACATGGAAGGGGTGGCCCTTGCCATCAGTGACCTGAGGCCCCCCTTGTCTGAAAGATATCTGAGCACCAATCTTGGTCAGTAAGTCCCATCCTAACAGTGGGTAGGGGCATTCTGGTATTACCATGAAGGAGTGGGTTAGCCGGCCCATCCCTAAATCCACTGTTCTTTGGGTAGTCCATGAATACTGGTTCATACCAGTTGCCCCTTGCACCCAGGACTTTTTGCTAGTTAGTTTTCCTTGTGGAGTGCAGAGGACAGAATGCTGCACTCCGGTGTCAACAAGAAAGTCCACAGGGGTCCACTAAACTCTAAGAGCTACCCTGGGTTTGGGGAGGGGGTCCAAACCCTGACTCCCCTAATCACTTAGTTCATCAAGCCCCAAGACCTTTACTCAGTCTGTCTTGCTCCCCTTCCCACTGCCTCTCTTAGGACATTCTTGAGCCCAATGCCCTATCTTCTTGCAGTATGCACATTAATCCTTCTGCAGTTTCCACTTCCCTTCCCCGAAGGTCTCCTTACCCTTCTTTCGATCGTTTGCAAGCTGTTGGAGGCGAAGGTCCCATTTCTCAGGGGAGTCCGTAGTGGTGGCCCACAGGATCCTAGCCAGGTCTCGGGTCTGCCTATGAGCCTGTTTATCTTCAGGGGGCTCCCAGTTATTTTACACCTTTTCAGCCAAAAACACCAGGTCCTGCAGACTCTTTTATCCCAGTCTATGTATTCTTTGCAATTTTCTCCTAATATCTGCAGCAGACTGGTTTACAAAGGCTACAATAACAGCTGCCTTACTATCAGGAGCCTCTGGATTCATGGGGGTATAGGTGCGAAATGCCTCCATGACCCGCTCTAAAAACACTGCTGGAGATTCAGCTTTCTCCTGCTATACGCTCCCTACCTTAGCCAGATTAGTCGGCTTTCTGGCAGCCACCTGGAGACCCCCCATTAGAGCCTGGCCGTAGACCTGGAGCCTCTCCTTACCTTCTGCTGTGTTGAAATCCCATTCAGGCCTACTCAGAGGAAAAGAGGTATCTATCTGAGCCTGGTTGGTGGTAGGATTCCCATCCACACCTGGAACCAGTTTCCTGGCCTCATTAAGGATCCTCTCCCTCTCCTCGGTGGTGAACAGGACCTGCAAGAGCTGCTGGCAGTTGTCCCAGGTTGGCTGATTGGTAAAAATGATAGAATCCAACAGATTAATAAGTCTCGCTGGCTTCTCAGAAAACTCAGGATTTTGAGCTTTACAATTATAAAGGTCGCTAGTGGCGAAAGGCCAGTAGTGATGGGGCTGATCGCCCCTCTCATCTGGGGGACCAGTGGCTCGCAGGGGTAAAGTCTTAACAGTGGAGTCGGTCACAAAGGCGGATTGTTCCCTCTGGGCTCTTTGTCTGGTATACAGCGGGCTTCCTGATCTCCTCGTGGCATCTGCTCCCCTCAATGGGGGAGGGTCAGGTCCCTCATCCGGCACCCTAGGAAACTGATACGGGGGAGGAAAAATAATTCTTCTTCAGTTTCCCACTGCAAGACATAGTTGGGGGGAGCTGATGGCAGGGTGATTTTCTTCTCTGTCCTCTCTGTTCCCTGTAAGGCAAAAATAGGTTATGGCTCCGAGGGGCGCAGAGCCCCAAGGGCTTAAGCCAAAAGGTTGGGTTCTCCAGAAGGTCCTGCAACATTATAATGTATGGGAGCTGATCGGGGTAACCTGTCCTGGGTTGAGAGATGACCCTCCGAACCCGGCGAATGGTCGGGAGATCGAATGTTCCCTCTGGTGGCCATCTGACATTGAAAGCTGGCCACTCACTTGAACAAGTCTGCCATTCGTTCTTCCAGACCTCCATACTAAAATTGTTAGCTCTTTCCTCTACTTCCGGAAAATGATTAATCACAATGCTCAAGAGTAATCTGAGTCTGTCCCATAACATCCATACAGTGAGTCCATAAAATAACACAAAAAATTACAACAGCCACCAGGAGAAGAACTCCCCACATCAACATTTTCAGTACTATAACAATTCAATACATTCAGATTTAAGTTTTTATAGCAAATTTACAAACAAGTGCAAACTGAAACCTTTCCCTTATACAAACATACAAACAAAGAACACAGGAACAGATGGGGTGCCCCCAAGAACAGCCTTCCAACTCTGTGGAAGCGGCGCCTAAAACAAAACGACGGCCTCACGCCTACTACCTTGTCCTGAGAGGGAATTCTATGTCCCTCCTAAAGGAGGATCAAAACGTCTTTTGATCTCTCCGGCCCATGGCCTTCAATAGTGCATCCTCTAAACCACATGTGTCAAACACAAGGCCCGCAGGCCAAATCCAGCCCGCCAGGCCTTGCAATGTGGCCCGCTCCGCGCTGTCATCACTGCACTCCGCTGTCAGTTTATGACATTGTCAGTTTATGACTGTTCAGTAAACCATTCGGCCCGCGATTTAGGCTGGATCTTAGATTTTGGCCCCTTCTCTGATTGAGTTCGACACCCCTACACTAAACCTTTCAGGCACTTCCCACAGGGATCCCTTCACACACTTCTACCGCGGCCATACAGGCTCTCCGGATTCAGAGTCTCTCAGTCTTGGAGACCCAGACGAGCCCCCAAATGTAATGCCCAAGTGTCATAAACTCAAAAGACTACCAGGGAGCCGAATCCAATGCAATTGGAGAAAGCCTGTATTTATTTTGGACTAGTCCGAGCTCAGTCCCACTTACACCAGAGAGGGTTTGACAAGAAAGAGAAAGAACTTAAAATATCAATGAGTTTTATAGGAAGGGTGGTGCCACTACCTTGACTGACCTGATTGGTTGGGTTAGTGCTAGTGTCCAGTTACCGGGAGCTGGCCCTGCCCCGAGCTACCCTCTCACCCTGCCCTCTCAGTAAGAATGAAACTTTTGGAAACCTTGGAAGAGTGAAGTAATCTCAATGTGGTCTTCAATTTCTCAAAGAGATCCCTCTTTTCACCACACCTGCGCCGCTCATTGGCAGTGTGTGTCCAGTGATAATAAGCAAAAGCTTCTGCTTCTTTCTGTAATTTTTCATTCCAGTGTTCAGGCTTCAGTTTTACATTAAATTGTGAAGCCTCAGCCCTTTGCAGCTCCTCTGATTCTCCATGAGCTTTTCTCTTTCCTTCTATTTGTATAATTTCCACTCAACCAGCTTTCCTATGGTTCTGGATGATGTCCGTTCTGTCTTTTAGTTGTTCTGAAATTGTTGTGCGAGGCAGCAGTTTAGGTGCTTAGCTATGCCGCCATCTTGTTTTTCTTCCTCATCCATTTCTTTCATTTGTGACTTCTTTGTTTCCACATTTTGGCTGCTTCCCGATACTTGTTTCTTTATACTTGGTAGCTGCTATGTCTCCTTGAGTTGATAAGAGTGGCCTTGTGTAGTAGATGTCCTATAGGGCCCAGTGGCTCAGCCTCTCCAGTCACCTGAGGTGGATGCTCTTGGTGCACCTCTTTGTGGGCTGTGTGCACAGTCTTGTCGTAGTTAACCCTTGATTGCTGTTGGTATCACTGGGAGGAATTGACCTCTAGGACAATTGGCTGGGAGGACCAGCTGTATCTATACTGGAAGATCTGTTGCGCAGGAGTCACATTTATGGGGCACGACTTGCTTCAGTAGGGCTTTGGCACTCACTGGCACTGCACCCTGAGTGTGTCTCTTATGGATGTTAAGAGTTGTAATCTGGTATGGTCTCACTCTGACCACAGGGTACACTGGCTATTGGATCTCCAAGGAGGTGCAAGGTCAGCCACTTTCTGTGGCCACCCAGCAGGAACTATAGAGAGACATTTGCAGGTTCCTCCTGTTTGTATGGACTTTGGAAGAGCCCAGGTGAAGCCCAGCTGTGAAGCAAGACAGGCTGCTGCTGCTGGGCCTTGGGCCTTCTTTTAGAAGCTCTGGGGCTCTCTGACCCTGCTGCAGTTTGACGGTTTTAGGCAGAGATAGGACAGGCCATTCATATGCAAAAGCCAATGAGCACAGATTGGTGGGGGGGGGGGGGGAATAAATTGGGTGGGGTGGGATCTCTGACAATCACCAGGGGGGAGCAAACAGTAATGTCTGTCAGTCAACCCTGCACCAGAGAGGTCCCTGAGTCTCAGCATCCCACACCCCTGTGCAGGAACAACAATCGCTGAAAGCACCTGCGAGAAAGCTGCCATTGTGTTCCTGTCCCAATGCCAGATAGTCCAGTTTCTCCCCATATGTGTCCAGTTCCTCCAGAGTCTCACTTGGAGCTGGAGTTCAGAGCAAGCAGGAGCTTGTATCTCCCTCGTGTTTAAAAGAGCAGCACATCCAAATGCTAGCACTTTCCGTGCCTCTGCTCCTCTTACCAGTCTCAATGTGCTTTCTTCACCCCCTTAGTTGTGGAACTTCCACTGAGCCAGCTTTCCCATGGTTCTGGGTGGTTGTTGTTCTGCCTTTTAGTTGTAATTTTCATGAGGTTGTGAGGGGCAGCAAGTATAGGTGATTACCTATGCCGCCATCTTGGTTCTCCATCCAGGGTTTAAACTTTTCTTAACATTGCTCAGTGGAACAACAGACTAGAAGAAAGAAGACAGCGGTTGTGGAAAGTAAGGGGCAGTCCTGTAAATTATAAGAGAAATGGAAGAGTGAGTACTGAGCCCTGAGGTCATACAGGCAACTGTAGGGCACCTCTGGGCTGGGCTAGGGCACTGAGGAGACTCAGCCTATAGTGTCTGGTGGTTGCTATAATCACCAGACCATAATCTTTCCACAAAATCCTTTAAATGTAGAATTGATTAGGTGTATAGGTTTGTGGGACTTATTTCAGAGCTTCACACACTTGTGGACCCTGGCATAGTAGAGATCTGGGACTGTCAGCCTCTCTTGTATCCCTTTGAACAGACACTAAGCCCAGAATCCTAAGGCCAGGAGTAGGGCATTATGATGTGGACCTTGTTTCTGACAACCAGTGTAATGAGTGTGAGGTCCTCCAGACATAGATTCCAGAATGTGCAAAGGCTTGGAGTAAGGAGTGAGCTGAATCAGAAACTTACAAGTATGTTTTTAAAAATACATACATATTTTTATTGATTTCAGATATAGAAAGAATGGGGAGGGCAGTAAGACAGACAGAGAAAAAGGAATGAGCAAAAAAATAGGTATTGGTTGCCACCTGCAAATATCTACTGTGGATCCAGCCCACAACCCAGACATGTAACCTCATACCAGTGCATGGGTCTGTGCTCAACAAAACAAGATACATCATCTAGGACATTATTTCACTTTAATACAGGGAATCATGGTCAGGTTGCAAATGGTAGTAGTAGCTCAGAAGGGATAGTGGAAGCTTTGAGGACTGGCTTTCTCCATAGGGACACTGTTTGTCAGCAGTGGGTGTCACAACACAGCACAGGGACAGAAATTGTCATGTAGAGTGTGGGGAACAGATAATCGTTTAGCAGGCCAAAGCCTTTAAAAGATGAGTGGACTCAGATTAGTGGAGGTCAAAGAGTAATTTAAACAAGATGATACTAAGTCTGGTACATATCAACTTTTCTAAACTTTCACCAGGATTTTCTTGTGAGTCTTTGTGTGGCCTGGCTGTGGGGAGTTGCAGTCAGTATTGTGAATTAGCTAGAAGGCTTGAGTGGTCATCTGTGAGATTCACTGGGCATGGTGCAGGGGGCCATCGGGGCTGGGACTTGAGTGAAGGTTAAGTGAGAGTTTTTGGCTGTGTCTAGTGAAGGCACATAAGTGTAGCATAAGAGGAGGTGGGCTGTAGATATTTGAGATCTGATTGTTGTTCTTAATAGTTGAGGTTGAAGGAAATAAACAGTCATGGAGAGAGGCCTGCATAGCCGGAATCAAGGCTATGTTTACGAGTGTGGACTATCGGAGTCTGGGCAGTGCTTGATCCTGATTCAATATAGCAACCATCCTCTGGAAGTGCAAGTTTGAGCGAAGTGTAGTAGGAAGAGTGATGTGCACTCAGAGAGGGAATGTGAATTCATGACCCCAGCACCAGGACATTAACATAAGAGTGACTTAAGGAAGAGTCTATTTCTGGTGGTTCCTGGATTTAACTTCTGGGCAATTGCCTGTAAATAGAGGTGCTTGAGTACTAAATCCTAGGCTAAGAGCTTAGGTGTCATTTAACTAACCACCTGCCTTTTGTTGTTGGTTTGCCTCACTGGTTGAAAGGAATGAGATAGCATTCATCAGTATTACCCAGCCTTACAAATCTACACTGGCATGGGTAAGGAAGAAGGGTAAGAGAGAACTAGATTTTGGAGGTGGTGAACTATAATTTTGGAAATGAAGTTTATTAGGAAAAAAATTATCCACAACACAGCCTATTTGCATTTCCATTGAAATGGTGCCTCTGGGAAGGAAGCTGTGTGAGATGAGTGTTGTTCAAGGAACTATGTGCAGCAGGTATTCCTCATGTGTTTCCAGTACAAGTGAAGATTGAAGGACATGCCCAGATCTACTACCTTATACATCTGCAGCTGAAGACTTTTTTTTTTTAATTATGCTTTTATGAATTGTTTTACTTTCTAATTCACTAACCTGTAAATTGCTTACTGTACCCTGACTGGTTCATGATTTTGTAGTAAAGATATTTTTCTCTAGTACCTTAATTTTTTTTTTTTTTTTTTTTGCTCATTTTCACTTCTAGGGATGATTGTCAAGCACCATTATGATATATCATCATAGATATAACAGCTATTGTTTGGAGTTAACAGATATTGTTTGAATCCCACCATTTCTGTGCTTTAGGTGAGACAGCATAATACCAGAAAATTACTCTTTGGCCAATATTGGCTTACAGTGCATTGCTGCCCATGGCCTTGAAAGAAAATCTGCTTGATTTTGTGACTCCAGTTTGCATGTTTGATCCCAGCACATATGGGGATGTAGGAGGCATCTGATTTTTTTCTCTCTCATATTGATGTGTCTCTCAATATCTCTTTTCTTCTCCCGCTTCCCTTCCTCTCTCTCTCTCTCTCTCTCTCTCTCTCTCTCTCTCTCTCTCTCTCTCTCTCTCTCTCTCTCTCTCTCTCAAAATTTTCTCAAATGAGGATTAACAAAATTTCCAAACATTCACTCTGGTACCCTGATAGAGGCCTCTGCTTGCACAGCTACCTTTACTCACTCTTTCCTGCCTTTGCCTGGGACATTCCCACTGTAGCTGGGAACACTGTGTTCTTCCCAGGGTTTGGAAGAGAGGAGGCCCAGTCAAGGCCCTGGTGGGAATCTATCTGCTCTCCTGCAATGAGATTACTCAATGCTTTGTTTAAAAATTATAAAAGAACTTGCAAATTGGGTGCTAGTTATTAAATCAGAAAGCAAAAAAGAAAGAAAAAAAATTGAGATCTCTATTTATTAAGCAGAAAAAAAAAATAATAAATGTGTGGTCAAGACTGTTGCTTAAACTTCTCCCAAAGTAAGCAGGATGGGGGGAAGGGAGTGACACGTGGCAATCCAAGTTTAAATTTACCTCATAAAAAATCTAGAGGACAGAATTGAAGCTCTTAATTGATTAGAAATGTAAAGTGTTATTAATCTAGGACATGCAAAATACATTTGACTTGCCAGCTTTAAAATTTCACAGTATAAATTAAATTTGGAGAAGTTATATAAATGTGGTAACTAAATGCCTAGAGTAAATAATTAAGAATTCAAGATGTATTACTTGTTTGGTATGTCTATGTTTATTAATTTGAAAGTATGAAGTTGCAACCATTGTGGTCCAAAAAGTTAAAAGCAGGGACCAAATTCTAAAGTTAACTACTGTTTGTCTCAATAGGCCATTTAAGGTTGATGTGATTAATGATTACAGTACGTTGTGAAATCTTTAGAAGAAATACCCTCAAGCAGAGGGTCTTTTCAGAAAATTCAGGGAGTCTGATTGCAATGTAGAGGTCACTGCTCCCCTTACTAGCAGAAGGCAAGCGCCTTTCCCAGTGGAAACAGAGTGGACTGCAGGATGAAAACACCTCGGTGGGAGCACCTCCTTTGTCATCTGGGACCTGCGCCATGCTCCCTGCCTCTGCCCACCCAGTGTCCAGGGTATAAGTAGCGGTGGCAGGGACAAGGAGAGAAATTCCCTTGTGAACCCCTGCCCTGCAATGAGATGGTTATAGTTATAGTATGTATTCCTCTTTAGGCCTTCAGCTCAACATTCTATTTATGAGGGATACAGATCCAGGTGTAACCTGTATGATGGTGATGTTAGGTGTGTGTTAATAATGGCTAAATATCTTTATTTTCAGAAAAAGGTTTTGGGTGTGAAATTAACATTTTCCAAAAGTATTCTTTGAATAAGCAAAGGCTGAATGCCTGTGTGGCAGGCCCTGTGTTAGATATGGGGACATAAAAATGTGTTAAGAGACTGTTTCTACTTGTAGGAACTTATAGGAATAGGTAAAACAATACAGACATTTAAGACTTATCTAATTTAAAATATAAAGGTAGGGCTTAGTGGATATTAGTTTGCTGTTTGATTTATAATTATTTGTGTGATTTAACCTCCGGCGACTGCTTGGACACTTTTCACCGATGTTCTGTTAGGGGTGTTTAGAGGTGCAGCTAGATCTGTATCTGTAGGAAAAATGAGATATTTTAAATTTCAAGCGGCTGGAAGCCTGGCAATAGGGTACTGGACCTGCGCCCTCCTCCCTTGCCTTTTCTATAAGATTTGAGGCATGGTTAAGGATATAGAAAGACGGTTTGAAAGTTATGAAAAAAGAGAGTTCAGAAAGAGAATGTCCTGACAGGTTAGCTAGGAGAGGCAAGCTGTTAGTTTCCTGGTGGACACTGGGGCAGCCTATTCAGTCTTTTTTTTTTTTTTTTTTTTTTTTTTTTTTTTTTTTTTTTTTTTTGAGCAAGGAGACTGATTATTTCAAAAGTATTTTGCAATGAACATAGTGAGTGGGCTCCAGGCAGCTGGTCCATACTTCTCCCTCATCCTCGTGCTCATAGGAGTCAATGCCAACTTCCTCATAATCCTTCTCCTGGGCAGCCATATCCTCCCGGGCCTCAGAAAACTCACCCTCCTCCATGCCCTTGCCCACATACCAGTGCACAAATGCCCTCTTTGCATGCATCAGGTCAAAATTGTGGTCCAGACGGGCCCAGGCCTCGGCAATGGAAGTACTGTTACTCAGCATGAACACGGCAAGCTGCACCTTGGCCATGTCACCTATGAGTACTACAGTTGGTGGCTGGTAGTTGATGCCAACCTTGTAGCCTGTGGGGCATCAGTCCACAACCTGAATGCTGAGCTTGGTCTTGATGCCAGTGACAGCAGCGTTGACATCCTTGGGCACCACGTCTGGGGATACGTGGGTAGGGCACCAGATTGGAAAACAGCTATGCTCACCACTATACCACCAACGCGAACAAAGGCACCAGATTGGTCTGGAACTCTGTCAGGTCCACGTTGAGGGCCCCGTCAAAGCACAGGGAAGCTGTGATGGAGCAGACGATCTGACTGATGAGGCGGTTGAGGTTGGTGTAGGTGGGGTGTTCGATGTGCAGGTTGCGGCGGCATATGTCATAGATAGCTTCATTGTTCACCCTGAAGGCACAGTCTGAGATCAGATGAGATCGGGCACGTTCAGGGTGGTATGGCCGTAGACTGAAGGCACAGTCTGAGGGCTTCAGGGTGGTGTGGGTGGTCAGGATGGAGTTGTAGGGCTCAACTATAGCTGTGGACACCTGGGGGAATGGGTAGATGGAGAACTCCAGCTTGGATTTCTTGCCATAACCAATTGAGAGCCTCTCCATCAAGAGTGAGGTGAAGCTGGAGCCGGTGCCCCTTCCAAAGCTGTGAAAGACCAGGAAGCCCTGAAGTTCTGTGCACTGGTCAGACAGATTGTGGATCCAGTCCAGTACTGGGTCAATGATCTTGCCAATGGTATAGTGACCAAGGGCAGAGTTGTTTGAAGCATCCTCTTTCCGGGTGATGAGCTGCTCTGGATGAAAGAGCTGCCGGAATAGGCCATTCCGGATATCATCAATTACAGTGGGCTCCAAATCCACAAAAACAGCCAGGGCATGTGCTTTCCAGCTCCAGTTTCACAGGAGAAGGTGGTGAAGGAGTCATCTCCTCCACCGATGGTCTTGTCACTGGGCATCTGCCCATCACACTGAATCCCATGTTCCAGGCAGTACAGCTTTTAGCAGGGATTGCCCATCTGGACACCTGCCTGCTCCACATGGACTGAGATACATTCACCCATGTTGAGTCCGGGCAGTTGGTGTCACATAGAATCCGGGCGATGGGTCTCAGTGAGAAGTGCCAGCCTATTCAGTCTTGACAGAGCCAATAGAACCCATACATCAGTCCAGGGAGCCACCAGAGAAACTGCCTGTTTTCCTTGGACCTCAAAGAAGGACTGTGGATCTCGGAAGGAACACGTACTGGGGGAATGCAGCTGCTGAAGGCTCTTGTCTCAGCACCTGCCCTAGCCTTGCGAGAAGACACAAAGCCTGTCCACCTCTACGTGAGTGAGGTAAGGGGCATTGCCAAAGCGATTTTTACTCAAACTCTAGGTCCCTGGAAGAGACCTGTTGCCTAAGAGACTGGACCCTGTGGCAGCAGGGTGGCCAGCGTGCCTCCGGGCAGTGGCCACCACAGAATTGCTAGTGATGGAGGCAGATAAGCAGACTCTGGGCCAGGAGCTACACTGGCCATCAACCCTGCCAGCCTGCTTCCGGATGACGGTCCAGAGGAACCCATTCATGGCTGAATGGCGGTGATGCAGTGTTGCCAACATCACCAGACGAGGCAGAGGTAGCGGTTGTCACCCTGGACCACACCATTTGAGCACAGCTCCTGAACTTTTGGCCTTAATCTAGGCACTTTGGTGGAGACACTGTGATATCCACAGAGAAAGTGGGTTACAAACTGCCGCAGGAAGGAATTGGCTGAACAGAAGCAAGCCACCGAAAAACCAGATGATTGGTGGACACTCCAGATGACAGACTGTTGGTCCTAGAGGCTCTAGGTCAGACATTAGTTGCCAGTGATCCCAGGTTACCCATGTAGGTGTCAGCAAGACTTCTGAGCTTCTGTGAGGCAGAGTTGCTAGAAGTACTGTCTGAGCACAGGTAAATGCTAAGCAAGGTAAGGGGGGTCCTCCTAGGAATTCAGGTCCCAAGAAACTTCCCCAGGAGATTATTGGTAGGTGGATTTCAGAGATTAAACCACCAGCATTAGGGTCTAGTTTTTGTAGACACTTTAGATTAGGTTGAAGTATACCCCACTGGGACAGAAACTGCCTCTATAGTGGTCAGGAGATTGCTCCAGGAGATTATACGTAGATTCGGGCTGCCAGCATAGCTCAAGCCTTAGGACAGGCATGAGCAGGACTCTGAAAAGGAGTTTAAATAAATGTGTCCTAGAATCAGTGAAAATTGGACCAATCCCCTGTTTTTCTCCCTCTTATGGGCCAGGTGTACCTACTGAGATGGCTTCCCCCTTTTTGAGATCATGTAACCATTCCCTTGCTCAAGTCCTTACAGGCTCTGCAGTTTGCTTGTTCCAGATCATTGCCAGTGCCCACCACAGACCCTGTAGCCTGAGAACTCAGTGTGGGTAAAGAAATTCACTGTCCAAGGACAGAAAGGGATGCTACACTGTTATCCTGAGCACGCCCACAGCTGTTGAAGTAGACAGCACCCAGACCTGACTACATGACTCCCAGCTCCTGCATGGCCTGGATCCTGGCAACTACTGGCCTCACCTGTGAGATCCCTAGTCTGGGCTCCACGTAGGCCAGGAGGAGACTTGATACGTGCAGGAGGGGAACTTGACTTCAGTGAGGACAATACTGATGGGAACTGTGATACTAAGGGTCATGGTAACTGTATTTGTTGTTTATACTGATTCTTACTCATGTTTTCAAGAAGCTTTTTACTAGCCAGTGAGAAAGTCCAGGGCTAAGTAAGACTAGATAACAACAATAAATGCCCTAAAAGGAATTAGGCTGAGTCAATGATTTGACTTATGCACATAAGATCGGGGGAGGTGGGGGGCGGGGAATGAGAGGGCAGGGTGGGGCGGGGCTAAACCTGACTCCATTTGTACTGTGGGGCAGAGCTATCCTCCATTTTGTGTAACTCGACCCTAGTCCTCACCCAACCAATCAGGGTCAGCCAAAGCAGTGACTTCACCACCCCTACAAAACCCATTGACCTGTCAAAGTTGGTCTCTCTTCCGCCATGCTATCGGCGTGAGTGGGACAGAGCCCATGCTAGCATGGAAGAGGTTCTTTTGTTTATTGCATCTGACTCGGCTTCCTGGTGGTCCTTGGCGATCACTACTTCTAGATGTCACACCTCATTCCCCTTTGCTTACCTCTATTCTGCCCCACCATTGCGAGGCCATTGCCACATTATTGCCTATGTCCATGGAGTATGCATGTATGTACCCAGTTTCCACGAATATAAGACAGTGTCTTATATTAATTTTTTCTCTCAAAGTTGCGCTAGGTCTTATTTTCAGGGCATGTCTTACCTTTTCATCGGCTAGGTCTTATTTTCGGTGGATGTCTTATTTTCGGGGAAACACGGGTATATACTTGAAATATATCCTTTTTTATTTTAAAGGGAGGGAGAGGAAGAGATAAATACATCAATGATGAGAGAGAATTACTAAATTCCTGCCTCCTGCATGTCCCCACCCTCACCCAACTGAGAATTGGACCTATACTCCATGTATGTTTCCAGACCAGGAATAGAACTGTGACCTCCTGGATCACAGGTCAATGCTCAACCATCGACCAACACCAGCTGGGCTATATTATTTAAAATAAAATAAAATGTATTTTTTTTCTCATTGATAGTATTACAGATGTCTCCCACTTTCCCCTGTGCATATATTACTTGGGGGATCTCTTCCAGTTCTCCCCACACAATTTTCCAGAGAGATCTCCCAGTCTGTTCCAATAAACCAGGCCTATGGCCCATCTTGTTCTTCCCCAGGGCCACTTGCAGAACCACACCACCTTTACTGACCAATGTCATTGGCTGGGATGCTAGCCTTTCCCTTAGCATTTTTGAAAACTACATTACCCAGTGAGGAATGCACCAGTATGGGTGGAGCTAAAGGGAAATTTTGGTGTCAGTGAATCATGTTATAGCAGGACTTCCTCCTTCCTCCTCCTGGGTGGCATTTTGACCTCTTCAGTTTCTTCAAGGACTCCCTGGCTTCAGTCCACTGTTCATGATTAGGAGGAGGCCTAGGAGGCACCGTCCTTGCTGTGCAGTGGTGTGTCTGAGATTTTCTGTTCACCAACAGGCCACGATTGGAGCCTCTGTGTCTCCCAGACTCTTCTCTGCTTACACTTTCTTTGAGCCTGAACCCATTTAACCCTCCAACCTTGGGGACTGGCACCTCTCATTTAGAGCAGAGCAGCCCAGAAAGCTACATCCAGAATTCTGAGTCTCTCCTGGGTGACACAGAGTGTGATGCGGGAAAGGGGGCCACAGGTTGCAATGCCAACTTCTAAGGATAAGGTGATGGGCTGAGCTGATGATGTGGCTGAGCCAGTGAAGGAGCTAAGTAGGGAAGATTAGAAAAACACAGGCCTGTTTTGAGTGTAAAGGCAACAATGAGATGAGGTGTGGTTTTGCATGAGGAGTTTTACTTTCATTCTCAGGACACTGGGGCCAAAATTGTTGTGGAAAAAAGAGGACATTTCTGAGGTAGGGTTCAAACTTTTCCAAAAGTTGCTCAGGGGAAGAACAGGCTAGAAGGCAGAGGACAGCCGCTGTGGACAGGAAAGAAAAGTCCTGTAGATGATAAGGTAACTGGCAAGACTGTGCACTGAGGACTGAGCTCTGAGATCATCCAGGCATCTCAAGATCACCTGGGCTCATAGATCCTGGCTGTGTTCTCCAGGATCTCAACAGACCATTTTCTTTTCATTAATTCCTTCAAATGCAGTGTGAATTTGGTGTATTGATTCGTGAAGATTATTTTAGGGCTTCCCACTCTTGTGGCTTATGCGAGAATAGTGTCTTGGGACTACCAACAACTCGTATCCTAAGGATACAAGGTACTTTAAACAGGTACTAACCCAGAATTCTAAGGCTATGACTAGGGCTTCCTAAAGTGAACCTTCTTCCTGTCAATCAGTGTAATGATTGGGAGGTCCTCCAAGGCAATGGTTGCCAACCATTTGTCTGTGATCACCGGTGCTCTGTGAGGGTGGAAAGGTTGCTGACCACTGGTTTAAGAATATTTTTGGAGCAGTGATCGGCAACCCGTGATCCATGGACCACTTGTGCTCCATGAGATCCTAAAGGTTGGTGACTGTTCTTCCAGGGCATAAGTTCCAGAAATGTGCAAAGGCTTTGTATGAAGAGTGAGCTGATTCAGGAACCAGCAGGTATATTTATTAAATATATACAACACAGGTGTGTGATCTCACCAGTGCATGGGTCTCTATTCCAGTGTTTCCCAACCTTCTCTCATGATGAGAATCACCTGGTGGAGTTGTTAAAACACAGATTCCTGAATCCCAACTAAGAAGTGCTAAACTAGAATTTTTGGGAACATATAGGTAAAATTGTATACTTAACTAGTGCTCTAACACAGATGTTATATACAGAGCACTAAGTTAGGTATGCAATTTTACCTATATGTTCTCAAAAATTCTAGTTTAGCACTTCTTAGTTGGGATTCAGGAATCTGTGTTTTAACAACTCCACCAGGTGATTCTCATCATGAGAGAAGGTTGGGAAACACTGCTCTATTCAACCAACTGACACAAATCAGCCAGGGCTGTAAATCACTCTACTATAGAAAATCATGGTCAGGTTGGTAATGGTAGTAGTAGCTCAGAAGGGACAGTGTGAGCCTGAGAACTGGCTTTTCTGCTGGGGCCACTGTGTGGGAGGTGGGTGACACAACACAGAAGAGGGATAGAAGTTTTCATGTAGAGTTTGGGGAGAGGTAATCATTTTGCAGTGATCAAGGCCTTTAAAAATGAGTGGACCTGAGATTAACTGGAGGCTAAATAATTATTCAAACCAATGTGACTAGGGCTAGTAGATATCAACTTCTCTAAACACTTATCAGGATTTTTCATAACCCTTGGTGGGGCCTGACTGTGGGAAGGTGCAGTCAGTCTTGTGGATTAGCTTAGAGGCTTGAGTGGCAATCTGTGAGACTCACTGGGCAAGATGCAGGGGGACATCGGGGCTGGGACTTGAGTGGTGCTTAAATGAGAGATGTGGAAAGCATTCTCTGAACAACAACACATGCCAAGTAATAACTTCTAGGCCAAAGAGAGGACTGACTATGGGGGCTGGGACTGAGAGAGTGCAGGTGTGAGCCAGATGTGGTAAAGAGTGATGTCCACTTGAAGAGGGAAAGTGTGTTGTTGGCCATGGCACCCTGATACTGACCTAAGAGTGAAGTCCATTTCTGGTGGTGTCTGAATGATCCAATAAGGTGAATTTAGGGTAATTGCCTGTAAAAGGGGTGTTTTGGCACTACATTGAGTTACAGAGCTTAGATGCAATTTAACTAATCACCTGACTTTTGTTATTAGGGGTGACACACTGGTTAATACAAGTGAGATAGCATACATCAGTGTTACCCAGGCTTCAAAATCACCAAAGGCATGGGTATAGGAGAATTGTAAGAGGTAAGAGATTATGGATATGGTGAACTATTATATAATTTTGGTGGAATAGGTGATTAGAAAACAATTTGTCCTTACCACAGCAAATTTGCATTACCTTTGAAGTTATGCCTCTGGGAATGTAGCTGTGTTATTCAAAGAACTATTCTAACAGGTAGTGCAAAGCTATGGCCTCAGCACCTTGCAATTGGGGTCAAAAGGGTGAAGTGTGATGCCATGTATTTGGAGTTTTTGAGAAACAATCTGAGGGTATTGCCTGATAAGGCCAGTATCAAATCACTCACACTATCTTTATGGCCAGCATCTCTCTTTATCCTATGGTTTTCACACCCACTCTGCTGAAAAATGTCAGTGTGGCATACATGGAGGTCCAGAGCTCAGGTATATTTCACCTACTCAAAAATTCCTTTATTATAATTGGAAGACAAAATGTCAAATCACTTATTGGCCAATATTGGTTTATTTTGTATTGCTGACCTAGACATTTAATGAAAATCTGCATGACATTTTGGTTGTAATTTTTTAACCTGCTGCCTGTATTGGTGAGGTCAATGATCACCCAGAAGAAGAGTCCTTTGTTGTACTTCTGTGATCAATATGAATTATATTCTCTGTTCATAGAATGTCTTACATACTGCAAAGAAACCCTGAACCATGATGTGTGAAGTTTCACAGGCTGTTTTCAATTTGTTGTAACACTGTGAAGTGCAAGTAATATTGGGACAAACACTGTTTTCCTAGTGAGTAGAAGAGACAGCAGTATATCGAATGAAAAATGCCTCTTCTGACCATTACCCACAAAGGACCCAGTCCTGAGGCTTGTTTGTTCTTTTTGTAGCTACAGTGATTGGTTGCGAAAAGAATCTCATGGTTTTGGGGATTCCCTGGTGCCCTCTATGGTGCTCACCTCGAGGTTATCACAACAAACAGGAAATCAAAGCTAGTGGAAGGATTGTCGCATAATTAGTCCCAGGTGGTGTGTTTTGGGACAATTCAGCATTCCTGATCATTCTGATGGCAGTAGTCTTTACTTCTGGACAATATTTGCTGCCACAGAGGCAACAATGATTCTCTCAGAAAATGAGGATAGAGATAATCATGTCTATAGAGAGGTGCCATCTTTATTTTCTAACAACAGAGGGATATCTATGTTTTTATTTGGAACCACATTGTAAGGTGAATGTATAACTGACATGCAACAAAAAGCACTTTTCTAATGTGGACTATTTGGTGAGGTTGTACATAGGAATAAAGCTCAGAAAAATTATGTGTGCAAGAAGCTTCTCTGTTACCCATACCCATGGTGGGGCAAAAGTATGCTTACAGTTGTGTGTATGCAAAACACAGAATTTATTTTCTTAACCTAATATATAAAAACCCAGGTCCATAACAGCCACAGCGACCAGATGTCCGACCACTATGTTAGGGAACTGAGGGAGCAGGTGGTCATTAATCAGTGGCAGCAATGACTAGCAAACGGCTGGAAGGCAGACCTCCTGGTCCTTCTTCCTGGCCCTCAAACTCCAATCAAGCAGTGGTGGAGGCATGGCAGAACTGGGGTCTGGCTCCCTTTGTAGTCCTTCAGGGTCTACCTCAAGAGGACAGGAAAGGCACCAATGGACCAGTTCTGCTGGCTTCCTGGAACTTGGCCTCAGACACTGAGGCTGCTTCCCCTCCCTAAATGTGCAGCAGCCTTGGGTGGCAAGGGACTTGTGGCAGCAGGGACTGGATTGGCAGAGGCAGGGCCTGTTGGAGGGTGCTCTATACTCCTCACATGGCCAGGTTGGCTGTGAGTGCTCCTGATGGCCCACAGGCGCTGCTTCAGCTTGGCCAGTTGGCTCAGCTTGGTGTGCACAGAAGCGCAAGCACTACCTACATGCCACACCCCCACTTCTATCAGTTCCACCAGCCCTTAGCTGTTTCTGGGAATGCCCCAACATCAGAACACACCTGGCTCCTGAGGAGGCGGATGGCACCACAGGCAACATTTGGTGGCCAATATTCTGCCTACTGCAGTTTGATTCAGGAAGAGTAAACTGAAAAGGGACAACCACAACAAACATTTAAGTCTGGAAGGAGGATGAATGTGTTCTGTGCCTTAGCAGCCCGAGGACATTGCCCCCAAAGTGAACCCTAAACCAGGAGTAAGAAAAGCAAAGAAGCACCAGGAGTTACCCCACAAAACCCCCAAAGGTGCCTGTGTTAATGAATTATGTATCCCTTGAAGTGGGAGCAAAGCTGGGACCAAAAACCGGAGGATTGGTCCTCAACTCTGTGTTGTTGAGTCAAATGAATTTTAACACTAATCTTACTTTTATTGATTTTTTAGAGAAGGGAGAGATGGAGAAACATCAATAATGAGAGAGAATTATTGCTCAGCTGTCTCCTGCATGCCCCCTACATGGATGGAGCTCCCCAACCTAGGAATATGCCCTGACCTGGAATTGAAACAGAGATATCTTGGTTCATGGGTCCATACCCAACCACTGAGCCATGCCATGTGAATAAATTATGTGTTGGGTTTTTTTATTGTTGGCTCTATTACACATAGACCCAATTTCCCCCATCCTTATCTCCCTTTTCCTCCCTCTACCCTGCCTTCACCATTTCTAGGCACTCAGCACATTATTGGCTATGTTCATTGACTATGCATATATGTATATACTTTAAAAATTTTTTTATTGATTTTAGAGAGAGGAATGGAGAAGAGAGATAAATACCTTAATGATGAGAGAGAATCACCATTAGCTGCCTGCTGTGTATCCCCACCCTCACCCAACTGAGAATTGAACCTACAAACCATGTATGTTCCCTGACCAGGAATAGAATCATGACATCAAGGACCATATGTCAGTGCTCAACCATTGAGACATACCAGGTGGGCTATATATATTATTTAAGATTAAAAAATGTATTTTTAAAAATATACATTTTGTTGATATTTTACAGAGTGGAAGGGAGAGGGATAGAGAGTTAGAAACATCAATCAGCAGCCTCCTGCACACTATCTATTGGGTTTGTACCCACAATCAAAATACATGCCTTTGATCAGAATCGAACCTAGGACCCTTGAGTCCCTAGGCCAATGCTCTTTCCACTGAGCCAAACCGAAAAGGGATAAAATAAAATACAAAATATATTATTTAACATTGATAGTATTACAGATGTCTCCCATTTTTTGTCTGTGTATATATTCTTTAGGGGATCTCTCCCAGTTCTTCCCACACCCCTATCCTGGGAGATCTGCCAGTCTGTTCCAGTTAACCAGGCCTCTGGCCCCTTCTTGTCCTTCCCTAGGGCCACTTGTTTAAGCAAGTCACCTTTATTCACCTACTTAATTGGCTGGGATGCTAGCTGTCCTTGGCGTTTGAGAAAACTACATTACCCAGAAAGGAATGCGACCATGTAGGCGGAGCTAAAGGACACTTTTGTTTCAGTGCTTCCTGATGGGGCGGGACTTCCGCCTTCCTCCTCCTGGCCCACATTTAGAACTCCAGATTCTTTAGGGACTCACAGGTTCAGCACACTGGTCCTCAGAAGAAGGAGGCGGAGGAGGCTTAGGACCCAATGGCCCGAGATTGGCGTCTCAGTCCCTCCAGGCTCCTCTCTGCTCACAGCGTCCCCGCAGCCTGGCCCCGGGACCCTCCCGCCTGGGGAGCGGCCTCTCAGGTCCCGCCGCCGCGGCCCTGCGCTCTGGATGGTGAGTCCCTCCTGGGGACACGTTGGTGATGGGGAGGAGGGTGGAGGGCGCCACATTGTGAGGAGGCGATGGTGGGACTGAGCTGGAGGATTCTGAAACCTAGGCCCATTGTGGGTGTAAACTAAGGCAACAACTTCATGAGGAGTTTTACTTTCATTCTCAAACCCTGGGGCCACAGATGGTTGTGAAAAGAAGAGGGATACTGCCAAAACCTGTTTGGCTCAGTGGATAGAGCATTGGCCTTCTGACTGAAAGGTCCAGGGTTCGATTCCAGTCAAGGGCATGTACCTTGGTTGTGGGCACATCCCCAGTAGGGGAGTGTGCAGGATGAAGCTGATCAATGTTTCTCTCTCAATGTTTCTAAATCTACCTCAATTCCTGTCTGTGTAAAATCATTAATATATATATATATATATATATATATATATATATATAGCAGAGTAAACGGGAGGTTCAAGGCCAACTTGCCATGCCCATGCATACAGAAAAGGACACAGCAGTATTACAATGTCAAAGGCCCCTTATGCCCTTTTTATGTGCGGGCACAATCCCTCAGCAGTAGCACTATATATACTGCATTAGAGCACACTTATACAACCTGTTTGTGTTCATTTAGCTTGAGCACCACTGATTGGCATGAGACCTCTTTTGTTTGAGTGTGTAAATATGCTGCCACTGACCAGCCAGGTTGGGGCTGCTCCGTTTATAATAAACCATCAACCACCTGTAGTCACCCAGGGGTTCTTCCAAATTCCTGCACCAGATGGCTCAAGTCCCTGAAGGAGGAACTTGTCACAAACACCTGTTTTTCTCTTCATAGTGTGATATTTTCATATCGAAAGCAAGAAATGGGCCTCTGGGGGTGGTTCAGTTGGTTGATCATGCTCCCATGCACAGAAATGTTTCCAGTTTCAGTCCCAGTGAGGGCACACAGTAGGGGGCATGTCAGCTCAGTCCTCAGTGTGGGTCCTTGCAGAAGCCAGCCAATCAGTGATTTTCTCTTTCTGTCTCTTTAAAAATCAATTTAAACAGTATGTATATAAATCTGTTATTATTTGTGAACTTCAGGAATAATTAAAACAATCATTTTTACCTCAATGAGCATTCTGAGCATCATAGAACCTGAAATAATATCTTAAAACTAGAGATCTATTGAAGACAACACATGCAAATTATGAGTCTTGTAATTTTCTAATGTGACTGGGTTGCAGTGATCAGTCAGTGATTGGGATCCTAACGCCAACTGTTGGTTCTGAAAATGTAAGCTACCAAAAGGGCAATGCATTGTTAACATTCTCTGATATTCCTATTTAAGTCCAAGCCTTCAGTAATGCATTAAGTGAAGTCTACATTGGTCATCTTTAATATCACCAGTGTAAATATCGGGTCTAGTAATAATTAATGTCGTTTTTAAACATTCGTTTAAAATCTTGCTTGGCATTGACTTGTATTGACATAACCTTCAAACACGTGGTATCTACAGAATGTGTGAAGTGCAATTAAAAAGTTTTGCTTGAAAAAGTTTGTGTTTGGTTTGGTTTTTGTTGCAAAACTTGGGCTAAGAAGATGGCGGATGAAGAGCATATTCGGCACTGCATGCTTTACGAGTTCCAATTAGGAAGAAAAGCAAGTGAGGCTGCAAAAAACATCTGTAGTGCTCTTGGTCAAGATGCAGTTAGCGCCAGAAAATGCCAGCGTTGGTTTGAGAAATTTCGCGAGGGAAATTTTTCATTAGATGACAAGAGTGGTCGAGGCCGTGTGTCCAATTTTGATCCAGAAGCTCTTCAAGCTCTTTTGGTGCAAAATCCTCAAATTACCCAACAAGAGCTTGCGACAACTTTAAATTGTTCACAAAAAACAATTTCCAATCAATTGCGTGCACTTGGCAAAGTCCGAAAGTTTGGAAAACGGGTTCCTCATGAGTTGACCAACAACAACCGTAATCAAAGAGTCACAATTTGCAGTTTGCTCCTCTCTCGTCAAAACCGTTAGCCGTTTTTAGAGCAAATTGTTACCGGAGATGAAGAATAGGTGCTGTATGTTAATTTGAAAAGGCGGCCTCAATGGTTGGACAAAAATGAGGCTCCGCAGCCCACTCCAAAACCTGACTTGCATGCGAAAAAAGTGATGTTGTGTGTTTGGTGGAATTTTAAAGGAATTCTTCATTATGAACTTTTACCATCTAACCAAACCATTACAAGTGCAGTGTATAGTGCCCAATTGGAAAGGTTAGCCCAAGCTTTAAGAGAAAAAGAACCCGCGCTGATTAATCGGAAGGGCGTAATTCTTCACTACGATAACGCACGACCGCATACTGCAAGAATCACTGCTGAAAAACTGCGCCAGTTGGAATGGGAAGTTCTCCCTCAACCTGCATATTCTCCTGATATTGCCCCTTCCGATTACCATTTGTTTCATTCTTTGCAAAACTTTCTTCTTGGAAAAAAATTTAATAATGAAGAATGCCTCAAAAATGCATTGACCGAATTTTTTGCATCAAAATCACAAGAATTTTACAACAGAGGGATTAAAATGCTTCCTGAGCGTTGGGCACAAGTAGTAGAAAACAACGGCAACTATATTGTTGATTAAATTTTGTTGTATTGTTTAAATAAATTTGATTTAAAAAAGTATTAGAAACGACATTAATTATTACTATACCTAATACTCTCATCATTTGAGGTTCAAACTGCCAAAATGATGGAATTAAACATGGACGAGATAAGATATTTCAGTAACACATCATTATATTATATTTCAAATATGCTGACATAGCAATATGAAATATGCCCAAGTACTTTCATAATAAGAGTATAATTATTGGGAAATATCAAGTTTAAACATTTTTAAAAATTTGATTTAAGTAGAATTAATTTAAAATGTACATTCAAAAAAAAAAAAGAAGGAAACATGCTCTTTTGGTGTTTCCCTACATGTTGTGTCACTGAAACCAAGTTTCTCAGGCCCTTATCGGTGCTTTGTTTTTGTCATAAAAAAATAACTGATGCAAAAATACAGTCTACCTTTCAAACAGCTTACTTGAAATTTGTTCAATGTGAAAAAGATACAAATTTAACACTATGAACCCTATTCCAGCCTTACACTACTATCTATCATCATGATTTGTTGTTGTTGTTGTTGTTGTTTTTTGTATCTATCTATTCCCAGGTTCATTATTGGATTATTTTACTTAAAATTCCACATATGTTTGACCATGCAGTGAGTCAAAAAAAGCATCTCAATAATGCCAAGGTTACAAGTTCCATCCCTGGTCAAGGTGACTATTAAGAACCAAACACAAATGTATAAAAAAATGGAAGAGCCGAAACCGGTTTGGCTCAGTGGTAGAGCGTCGGTCTGTGGACTGAAGGGTCCCAGGTTCGATTCCGGTCAAGGGCATGTACATTGGTTGCGGGCACATCCCCAGTAGGGGGTGTGCAAGAGGCAGCTGGTCGATGTTTCTCTCTCATCGACGTTTCTAGCTCTCTATCTCTCTCCCTTCTTCTCTGTAAAAAATCAATAAAATATATTTAAAAAAAAAAAAATGGAAGAAAAAATTGGATGTCTTTCTCTTTCTCTCTCTCTCTCTCTCTCTCTCTCTCTCTCTCTCTCTCTCTCTCTCTCTTTCTCTCTTTCTCTCTCCATATTTTTTTCCCCCCTCACCCTCTAAAATATATGTTTTAATCACCCAATTTGTCCACACACTTGTGAACACCAGCACAGCCCAGGGCCCGTGGTGACCAGCAGCCGGGGTTCCCATGAGGGCAGAGCGGGCAATGACCCAGAGACCGTATGGGAGCTGCCGTTGCTGTCAGTGTAGCAGGTGGGGAACCAGGGCTGAGCTGCACACTCACCCCAGGGGATGATGGCAACAGTGTGATCTCTGTGACTAAAAGCACCAGGAAAATTATCCTCCAGGACAGGCCCTTGTGGTCCCTGCACCTTCCAGCTGGATGTGGACAATGACCTCTTTCAGATTCAGGGGGATGAAGTGTCCCGATTGCTCTCAGGTATCAAGGCTGTGAACAGGACAGCGTCCAGGGAATCTGCCAGAAAGAATTGGTGCTGGGCCATGTGTCTGGCTCTGAGGCCCTCCCTAGTCGTAGTCCAGGCTGGTGACCCCTCTGTTCTTTGGGGCCTTGGTGAGTGGAAAATGGAGCAAACTCTGCTGCAGGAGTCCCTGGGGTCATGACCTGGGAGTCAGCATGTGCTCCAAGAAAACTGTGACCTAGGCAGGGCCAGCCTAGTCCACTGTAATGAAATGCTCTAGCCATTGCTCTGCCCAGAGTGGGAGAGAGCTATATCTGCAGAGGCTGATTCCGTCTCTGCCCAGCAGGTGGGGTTGCAGGCTGCTGAGACAGGTGGTCCCCTGCTGGGTTACAATTATCTTCAAGTTTAGCCACTAAAGGATGTTTTAGATATTTATCAATCCAGAGAGAGAAAGTGTTCCTTATCTTTCCTTCCCAGATAAGCATCCCCCTGCTGCACTGAGACTCATCTACTTCCTGCACTGCCCACCCCTCTACACTCTTTCCTGGCTGTGCCTGGAATGTTTCCACTAAAGGTGAGATATGCTCCTCAAGTGAGTTGATGTACCTTGAACTCTGAGCATAGTGTGCTGCTGGGGGGGTGTGGGTGAAAGAGCAGAGAGGTGGGGTTCTGGGACAGGGCTGCACAGGGGCAGGGTCCTTGAGTGGGTGGGCTGAGGGAAGGCTCTAGGGATGAGAATTTGAATCAGACTGGATGTAGAGGCAGCAGCCAATTGTGTGCAGAGGTGAGACCTGTGAGTACCAAGGGCATGGACACTGTTGACCCCAACTGTTCCAGACTCCAGAGGTATAGAGGCCCCTTCCCTTAGGAGCTGGTGTTCTAGTGGAGGACAGCCCACAGACAATGAACAGCATAACCATGAGAGGTGACTGGAGCTCAGATATAAGGTAAAGCCAGTGGTGGTTAGTGGGGGCCTCCCTGAGAAAATCTGAGCAGGCATGGTAGAGTCCAGTTGGAAAGCCTGCTAGCAGATTTCACCCCCCATTCCCCCCATTTGGGAGGTGAAGGGAGGTCACTGTGGCTGCTTTGGACAACTGAAATTAGAAAGGGGGTCCTGGCTGGCATGTGGCCGCTGAGGCAGGACTTGACCTCCTCAGGAGGCCTCACCATTTGCCTCAGCTCCAGGCTGCCTTCAGAGAAGCTGATGGGTAGCCCCTTCTGAAAACTCATTGCCAGAGGGGAATTCACAGTCCTGAATGCACATAAAGAATCCAGGGGCTTAACCATGTTTGCTTATTTATGAGTAAAGGTGCATCTGGAAGGTGCTTCAGTTTACTCACCACAAGGATAGTTCTCCAGAGGCAAATGACAAAATGTATAAGGAAACAGTGATGATGGTCAGCTTCCACAGAATTTCAAAATATTGGCTGGAGGACACAGTAATGGGATAGGATGTGCAATAGTGAAATACTATGTGAGATCCTGAGGAGCCTTAGACATTTACAGGAAATCATCTTTTAAATCCCAGCACCAGCCTCCATGTGATCCCCAAAGGAGTCTCTGCTTTAAGAAAGACTGCAAGTTGGCTGACTCATGCCTCCTGTGTCACTGGCTATATTTATAGGCATTAAAACATGGTTTTCACTGGGGAAGGCACAGTTTCTAGTTCACCATGGTCTCTGCTCACTCCAGTGTCTAAAGTTATGTTGGAATCCCTCAGAAACAGCTTCTCCCATGGGAAAGTTAATTTTTATCACTCAAAGATTAACATAGTTAAAAAAATAAAGAGATGACTTTGATCAGCAATCAACAGATTTAAGGGCTTAAATAAAACAAGGTGGGGATCATGACTATGACAGTTGTTTTTCTTTTCAGGAATCTGTGATATGATTCTTTTAGCCTCTTACATGAAAGGAGACAGACTTCCACTGAGTTTAGATGATTCTGACAACTGCTCCAGAGATACAGTTTTAGATTTAAACATATGTACTTATGTACTTGAAACATAAACAGCTTATTTTTTTTTAATTCTGTCCCAGAGAATTATTTATTAATTTGATGGAGGGAGGGAAGGAGGGAAAGAGGAGAGAGAGAGAAAGAGGGAGGGAGAGGGAGAGAGACAGATAAAGACAATAAAAGCCGAAACTCATTTAGAGTGTCAGTCTCTGGACTGAAAGGCCCCAGGTTCAATTCTGCTCCAGAGCATGTACCTTGGTTGTGGGCACATCCCCAGTAGGAGGTGTGCAGGAGGCAGCTGATCTATGATTCTCTCTCATCGATCTTTCTAACTCTCTCTTCCTCTCTGTAAAAAAAAATCAATAAAATATATTTTTAAAAAATGAAATAAAAAAGTAGCATAATAGAAAAAGGAATCATGGGTCAATTGCCTCCTCTTTGCTTTGTGAACAGAATTTAATTTACAAACTAGTTAGTTAAGTGTCCTTAGCAGAAATCAAACAAGACATCAATTTTTGGGGGTGTGCTTTACAGGAGGATGCTCCAATCCACTGAGCACCCTGAGCACTTTAATTCTATTTTTTTTTTTAACTTTTTAAAAAAGTTCTTTATCCTTTAAAGTATTACTTAAGTTTCCTTTTCCCACCATTGACCTCTCCCTGGCCACCCCACCCCCATACTGTCTGTGTACATTGGTTATGCTCATATGCATGCATGCAAGTCCTTTGGTTGATCTCTTACCACCTCCTCACACCTCTCCTGCCTTCCCTCACAGGTTAGTCTGTTTGATGCTTCTATGAATTTGATTCTATTTTTATTCATCAATTTATGTTGTTCATTATATTCCACAAATGAGTAAGATCATGTGATATTTATCTTTCTCTGATTGGCTTATTTCTGTTAGCATAATGCTCTCCAGTTCCATCCATGCTTTTGCAAATGGTAAGAATTCTTTATTTTTTACAGCAGTGTAGTATTCCATTTTGTTTTTTGTTTTGTTTTGTTTTTTAATTTATATTTTTATTGATTTCAGAGAGGAAGGGAGAGGGATTAAGAGAGAGAAACATCAATGACAAGAGAATTATTGATCTGCTGCCTACCAAACTTGGTCATGTACCCTTGACTGGAATCGAACCCAATTCTCTTAAGTTCGCAGGCTGACACCATCCACTGAGCCAAACCAGCTAAGACTTTCTTGTTGTTTTGTTGATGGTTTCTTTTGCTGTGCAGAAACTTTTTATTTTGATGTACTCCCATTTGTCTATTTTCTCCTTAGTTTCCATTGCCTTAGGTAGTAGCTGTATAAGCACCTTAATTCTTAATGTTTCCTTCAGAGATTACATTAATATGACTCAGCATTTGTGGGGTCCCAAACTTTCTGTGCTTTGGAAGGCACAAAATAATGGTAGAAAATCACTCTTTGTCCAGTATTGGCTTTTTTTGCATTTGCTAACCAAGGAATTGAAAGAAAGTCTGCATGACTCAGGGCATCCAGGTAGACGTGTTCTTTGACCTGGACTGAAACCAGTGAGCTTTTAGGGCAAGGGATGCTGCCCAAAAAACTGAAGTGCAATGGCCAGGGAAGAGATTAAACTTGTGTTATTATTTACTAACTATTGTATTAATTTCCATACCAACAACTCTAAACCTACTTTATTACACCCTAAATTTACCTCCTGCCCTTCTTTCTGCCTTCCCCAGCTCTATTTTTAAATATATTTTATTGATTTTTTTTACAGAGAGGAAGGGAGAGGGATAGAGAGCTAGAAACATCAATGAGAGAGAAACATCAACCAGCTGCCTCCTGCACACCCCCTACTGGGGATGGAGCCCGCAACCCTGGCATGTGGCCTTGATGGGAATCAAACCCGGGACCCCTGGTCCATAAGCTGACGCCCTATCCACTGAGCCAAACCTGCTAGGGTCTGCCTTCCCCAGCTCTAAATACAACCACTCATTTTCCTTTCGTGAATAGATTAGTTTATATTTTTCATAATATTAAACACTATAATTTGTGTAAGCCTTAATAAATATTGAATTCTTTCATGCTACACAGTTATTTTACTATTGAACACTAATTTTTTTACATATATATATATATATATATATATATATATATTTGATTTTTTACAGAGAGGAAAAGAGAGGGATAGAGAGTTAGAAATATCGATGAGAGAGAAACATAGATCAGCTGCCTCCTGCATACCTCCTACTGGTGATGTGCCCACAACCAAAGTAGATGCTCTTGACCAGAATTGAACCTGGGACCTTTCAGTCCGCAGGCCGATGCTCTATCCACTGAGCCAAACCAGTTTCGGCTGAACACTAATTCTTATGTGAAAAGTTTAATATTCTTTCTTGCTGAGTAGTATTGTGTTCTGTCAATAACCACTTTATCTTTTGATCTTACTATGGGTTTTTTTTTTTTGTTTTTTTTTTTTTTTATCTCCAGGTTTGGGGTATTATAAATAAATTTTCAGGGAATATTGGGTTCAGTTTTTTATATAAACGTATGTTTTACTTATCTAACTGTTGTAGTGTAGGTGAGGGTTTTGCTTTTTAAGACATGCAGAAGTGTAACTGAAATGGTTATTCCCTTTACCTTTCCAGATACCCACAATCATGAAAATTTTAGTTTTTTTTATCCCTGTGAGCTCATGCATTATTTAGTACTTTTATATTGCAGGCCTGAAAATCAGCATAGTGTTAACTTGTTTTGTTTTAAATCCATTCCCCTAATACATTTTTTAAAAATATATATTTTATTGATTTTTTGCAAAGAGGAAGAAATAGTGTTAGAAACCTCAATCAGCTGTCTTCTGCACACCCCCTACTGTGGATGTGCCCGTAATCAAGGTACATGCCCTTGACCGGATTCGAACCTGGGACCTTTCAGTCTGCACGCCAATGCTTATCCACTGAGCCAAACCAGTTTCGGCCCCCTAACACATTTTTATGGTGAGCATTTCTTTATGCATTTTTTTACACTGCATTTATCTCTTTGGTTGAAAAGTCTGGTCTGAAAATTTTGCCTATTTTTAAAACGAGTTAATGATTTATACTATAGGCAGATAATTTAGCATCTAAGAAATCGAATTTCTTTCATCATCCCAGCTTTAATAAGTGTACCCTCAAAATATTCTGAACTCATGTTGTGAAATCCTTTCTGTATGAAGTCAAGAACTCACATACCTTAGGCAAACGTGAAGCACACCTGTTTTAGGCTGGTTATGCCTGGGACATCCTCTATAAAGACAGGTCATGACATGACTTTGCTTACAAGCCTTGGGAGAAAATGTGATGGCCCACAGTCACTTTGGTGTTGTTGAGTCAAATCAATCTTAACACTATTCATTTTTAAAATATTTTATTGAATTTTTAGAGAGAAAGGGAGAGGGAGAAACATCAGTGATGAGAAGAATCATTGAACAACTGCTTCCTGCATTCCCCCTCCTAGAATGGAGCTGCCAACCTGGCCATGTGCCTCGACCTGATATGGAACCAATGATAACTTGGTTCCTAGGTACATGCACCACCACCGAGCCACACTGACAGTGCACACTATTCTTTTGTTGTAGTTGTTGACTCTATTACAGATCTTCCCAGTTTTCCCCATTCCACTCCCTCCTTTTCCCCCTCTACCCTGCTGCCACCTCTTCTAGGCCCTCACCACATTATTGTCTATGTCTATGGGCTATGCATGTATTAAATTTTTTCATTGATTTTATAGAGTTGAAGGGAGAGGGAGAGCTAAAAACATGAATGATGAGAGAGAATCATTGATTAGCTGCCTCCTGCACGACTCCACCCCCACACTGGGAATTGAGCCTGCAAGCCATGTTATGCCCTGAACAGGGAAAGAACCACGACTTCTTGGTTCATAGGTTAATGTACAACCATTGAGACACACCAGCTGGATTTCATTGTTTAAAAAAAGTAAACGTGTAGTTTACATCATTGATACTATCACTAATGTCTCCAATTTCCCCCTGTGTGTATTTCCTTAGTGGATCTCTTGCAGTCCTACTACCCTCTTCCCTTAGGAGATCTGTTTGTCTTTGGCAGTTAGCCAAGCCTATGGACGCACCTTGTCCCTCCCCAGCCATCGCTCACTCTGCCACAACACTTGTATTCACTTAATTCATTGGTTGGGTTTCTAGCTAGGCTCGGCTGTTTAGAAAACTACATTACCCAGAAAGAACTGCACAAGTGTGGGTGGAGCCAAAGGAAATAATGATGTGCACATCCAGTTAGAGCAGGACTTATGCCTTCCTTCTCCAGGTGGTGATTTTTACATTTTAAGTTTTTCTTCACAGCTTCTTGGCTTTAGGGCACTAGTCTGGAGTAGGAAGAGGCTGGGGTCAGCTTGCCGTGGTGCAGGGTGTGTCTGAGGCACTGGGACCCCAACAGCTCGAGATTGGCTTCTCTCTGCTTCCTGGTTCCTCTCTGCTCACAGCTTTCCCGCAGCCTGACCCCACAGAACCTTCGAGCCTGGAGAGCGGGCCTCTCAGGTCCAGTGCTAAGGATGAGTCCCTCCTGATGACACATGGGTGATGGGGAAGCGGGTGGAAGGCGCAGTGCCACTTTGTAAGGACGTGATTGTGATACTTAGCAGGGAGGATTGGGAAACCCTGGCCTGTTCTGGGTGTAAAGGCAACAGTGAGATGAGGTGTGGTTTTGCATGAGGAGTTTTGCTTTCACTCTCAGAACACTGGGACCATAGATGATTGTGGGGGGGAAAAAAAGGGACATTTTATGAGGAAGGGTTAAAGCTTTTCCTAACATTGCTCAGTGGACGAATAGACTAGAAAACAGAGGACAGCAGCTGTGGACAGGAAGGGGAAGTCCTGTAAATGATAAGGGAACTGGAAGAGTGAGCACTGAGGACTGAGATCATACAGGCACCTAGAGTACACCTGGCATCTGGGCTGAACAAGGGCACTGAGCACCCTGAACGCATAGAGCGTGGTGGTTGCCAGGCTCTCAACAGACCATAATCTTTTCACAAAATCCTGTAAATGTAGAATTGATTATGTATACGAGTTTGTGGAACTTATTTCAGCACCTCACACACTTGTGGCCCGTGAGATAGTAGGGTTGTGGGACTATCACTGCTCTTGTATTCCTTGGACCTGGGCACTTTGAACAGACACTAAGCCCAGAATCCTAAGGCCAGAAGTAGGGGTTCATGATGTGGACCTTGTTTCTGACAACCAGTGTAGTCAGTATGAGGTCCTCCACACATAGGTTCCAGAATGTGCAAAGAGTAAAGAGAGGTGAATCAGGAACCTGCAGGGTATGTCTATAAAAATACATATATAGCCGAAACTGGTTTGGCTCAGTGGATAGAGCGTCAGCCTGTAGACTGAAAGGTCCCAGGTTTGATTCCGGTCAAGGGTATATGTACTTTGGTTGCGGGCACATCCCTGGTGGGAGGTGTGCAGGAGGCAGCTGGTCGATGTATCTCTCTAACTGATGTTTCTAGCTCTCTATCCCTCTCCCCTCCTTTCTGTGAAAAATCAATAAAATATATTTAAAAATACATATATATTTTTATTGATGTTAGACGTAGAAAGGATGGGGGGAGGGGGGAGTGAGAGAGACAGAGCAACAGGGATGAGCAAAAAATAGGTATTGGTTGCCTCCTGCAAATATCTACTGTGGATCCAGCCCACAACCCAGGCATGTGACCTCATACCAGTGCATGGGTCTATGCTCAACAAAACGAGATACATAATCTAGGACAGTATATCACTTTAATACAGGGAATCATGGTCAAGTTGGTAATGATAGTAGTTCAGAAGGCATAGTGTGAGCCTGAGGACTAACTTTCTTTCTGGGGCCTCTGTTTGTGAGAAGTGGGTGTAACAACACAGCACAGGGACAGAAATTGTCATGTAGAGAGTGGGTAAAAGATAATTGTATAGCAGTGGCCAAAACCTTTAAAAGATGAGTGGACTTGAGATTAGTCGAGGTCAAAGAGTAATTTAAATAAGATGAGATGAAGGGGAGTAAATATCAACTTTTCTAAACTTTCACCAGGATTTTCTTGTGACTCTTGTTGTGCCCTGGCTGTGGGGAGTTGCAGTCAGTGTTGTGGATTAGCTAGAAGACTTGAGTGGTCATCTGTGAGACGCACTGGGAATGGTTCAGAGCTGGGACTTGAGTGAAGGTTAAGTGAGAGTTGTTGGCTGTGACTAATGAATGAACATTAACTGCAGCAAAGAGGAGATGGGCTATAGATATTTGAGATCTGATTGTTGTTCTTAATAGTTGAGGTTGAAAGAAACAGTCATGGAGAGAGGCCTACATAGCAGGAATCAAGACTGTGTCTATGAGTGTGGACTATCAGAGTCTGGGCAGTACTTGATCCTGATTCAATATGGCAATCATCCTCTGTACCAGACATGCTGACTAATAAAAGGCCAGGAGATGCTGATAGGGTCTGGGGCTGGGGAAGTGCAGGTGTTAGAGAGGTGTGTTAGAAAGAGTGATGTGCACGCAGAGAGGGAATAAACAGTCATGGAGAGAGGCCTACATAGCAGGAATCAAGGCTGTGTCTATGAGTGGCATTGACATGAGTGACTGAAGAAAGAGTCTATTTCAGTGGTTCCTAGATGTAACAATAAGGTAAGAGAAAACTAGATTTTGGAGATGGTGAACTATAATTTTGGAAAAGAAGGTTATTAGGAAAAAATTTATCAGCAATACAGCATATTTGCATTTCCATTGACATGGTGCCTCTGGGAAGGAAGCTGTGTGAAATGAGTGTTGTTCAAGGAACTATGTGCAGCAGGTAATACAAAGCAATCGCCTCACCAACTGGGATTGGGATCAAAAGGGTGACGTGTGATGCTATGTTTTTAGTGTCTTAGAGGAATAATCTGAAGGACTACAATGCTATTTCCTGAGAAAACAGTATGAAATCACTCACACTGTCTTTATGGCCAATATCCCTCACTAACCTATGCTTTTGACACCCAATCTATCGATAAGAGGCAGTGTGGCCTACATGGGAGAGCCCAAGCTCAGGTATCTTCTATCTACTCAACTGCGAATATAAGAAGGCAGTTCCTTTTATGGAATGAAGGCCTGGCATTTTCTCAAATGTGAAGAGTGGAAAGAGCAGATGGATTTGGAGGGTGGTTAGTAGGATAGACTTATAATATTGGGAGTGACTCTGATCATGAGTTGTACTGTCCCCATTATGACAGGATGTGAACTTTGAGGACGTGGTCATTACCTTCTCTCAGGAGGAATAGGGGCTCCTTGATGAGGTTCAGAGACTTTTGTACTGCAATGTCATGCTGGAAGTGTTTGCACTTTTATCATCTGAAGGTAAGATCTTCATGTTTTCCCAGTGTCCTGAGGTGATGATCTCTCTTCCTTTATTCCTTCAGCATAGCTTTCTCTCTCCCACAGCTAGAGCATTGCCTCTGCTACAATAATTTCCCCCACTATCCTGTCAAATGTGCTGTGGCTGCCAGCCTAGTCAAAGGACTCCACGATCATCCATAACACCTGTTATCTCAAAAAGTACATTAAGTGTTAGGGAGTCAGGCGTCTTGCAGTGAGCTCAATGGGTCTCAGTTTGCACTTTCTCTTCATGGGAAACTAACAGTGTCCACATGCATGGCTTCAACTTCAACACTCTTTCTCTAGGTAAGGGTTCTTTGTGGCAGCTTCTACCATGTTACAGTTTTTATCAACATGAACCATGGGCTGTTCTTGTAAGGTCCCCATTCAAATGCTGTAATATTTTCTTCCCTAAATACTATAGCAAGCTGTGTGGCTCAGGCCCAGTGCTGACTGCTCACTACTTTATCACCTGTAACTCTGCACTGGTGCCTCTGCAGTATTCTGCAACATTGGCTTGCACATGTGTTATGAGTTGCACTTACATATGTGCTAAAGAATTTTCAAAACTTACTACTCCTTTATTGATTTTTACTTGAAGTAAGATGGGACCAACCTCTTTCCCATCTCTCTTGGTCCCCAACAGATAAGTCATGGTGAATGCTGTTAGGTAAAGGATGAGCTGGAGATCCATATTCTAATCCATGTGGTGCTTCCCATGTTTGTATCATACTTCTGTTGAGACCTCCTTATCTTGGGATTTTCATTAGCCCAAAAAAGTCACAAGAGCCTCTTTTTTTTTTCTTTTTTTTTTTTTTTAAGAGCCTCTTATTCATTCTTCCTGCTCATCTTTTATATTCAAATAATTTCATGGAACCAACGTGTAATGTGTAACACACTTTTACAATGAGACTTCCCCCTGTCACACAGTCATTATTCATTTTCTCACCATTTCTCACTTTTCAGGTTGCTGGCATAAAATGGATGATGAGGAGTCCTGTTCTGAGCATAGCATATTTATACAAGGAGAGTCACAGGACAGGGCTTCTAAGACAGCTCAAGTCACACAGAGGACCCTTCTGTGTAAGCAGTGTTTCTCTATGTTACAACATATTTTTCACCTAACTGGTTCACATTCAACGTACTTTGAGCAGAAAGCCTTCTGTAGTGATACATGTGTTGGAGACTTATGTTTCAGTGCATACCCTCACCAGCACCAGAGGAATGAATGTGGAGAGGAGGCCTGGAAACAAGTTATGGACAGGGCACCCTATATGAGCAGGTACAGCTTCTGCTTATCCATGGTGCCTTCAACTAGCAGGGAGATTGGGGAAGATTTGCACTTTATCTTGGAGTTTCACCAGCACCAGGCCACTTAACATCAAGGAGCTACACTGTGATAGTGAGGTTTTACAGGAATTTCCTGATTGTAAAAGTGATCACCAGTGCGGTGACTCTGAAAATGCTGCAAGCCACATCCTGAAAGCTGTTCAATGTCAAGGTGAATTTTCTGGAGAAGTGATTTATGAGTGTAAGAAATGTAGGAAAGTATTTAGACGATTCTTTAACCTCATTGGATATAAGAGAGTTCATCCTGGAAAAGAGATGTTTGAGTGTAGTGAATGTGGGGTTTCCCTCCGTCGAAGAGCTCACCTCACTGTACACCTCGGACTTCACACTGGAGAGAAGCCATATGAGTGTAATGAATGTGGGAAGTCTTTTATCCAAAAATGTAACCTTATTAAACATCAGAGAATTCACACTGGAGAGAAGCAATATGAGTGTAATGAATGTGGGAAGTCTTTTAGCCAAAAATCAATTCTTATTACACACCAGAAAGTTCACACTAGAGAGAAGCCATATGAGCGTACTGAATGTGGGAAGTTCTTCAGTCAAAAAAGTACATTAATTAAACACCAGAGAGTTCACACTAGAGAAAAGCCATACGAATGGTAATGAATGTGGGAAGCCCATAAGCCAAAACTCTAGTCTTATTAATCATCTGAAAGTTCACACTGGAAAAGAGTGTTAAATGTGCAGGAATATTTTATTTTATTCACTTAGAATAACAAAAAGGTGACTGTTTGAGACCTATTTTTTTTTTTTATTATATATATCTTAAACTTTTTAATGGAACATACAGTGTACTATATTCCTCATGTGTTTCCAGTACAAGTAAGGATTAAAGGACATGCCCAGAACTACTACCTGATACATTTATAGCTGAAGAGACTTTTTTATAGAATTATGCTTTTATGAATTCTTTTACTTTCTAATTCACCAACCTGTAAATTGCTTACTGAACTCTGTCTGGTTTATGATTTTTTAGTAAAGATATTTTTCTCTAGTACCGTAATTTTTTTATTTTATTTTTTATTTTCACTTCTAGGGATGATTGTCAAGCACAATTATGATACATCATCATAGAGTTAACAGCTATTGTTTGGAGTTAACAGATATTGTTTGAATCCCAACCTTTCTGTGCTTTTGGAGGGACAGCATAATAACAGAAAATTACACTTTGACCAATATTGGCTTATAGTGCATTGCTGCCCAAGGCCTTGAAAGAAAGACTACTTGACTTTATGGTTCCAGTTTTGCATGTTTGATCACTGCACAAATGGGGATGTAGGAGGCATCTGATTTCTTTTCTCTCTCTCATATTGATGTCACTCTCAATATCTCTCTTCTTCTCCCCCTTTTCTTGCTCTCTCTCTCTCTCTCTCTCTTGTGCTCGCTCTCTCTCTCTCTCTCTCTCTCTTCTCTCTCTCTCTCTCTCAAAATATTCTCAGATGAGGATTATCAAAAAATCCAAACATTCACTCTGGTGCCCTGAGATGAGGCCTCTGCCTGCACAGCCTAACTTTATTCACTCTTTCATGCTTTTGCCTTGGACATTCCCACTATAGCTGGGCACACTGTGTCCTTCCCAGGGTTCGGAAGAAAGGAGGCCCAGTCAAAGCACGGGGGGAATTGGGATTCTGTGTTTTTCTGAAATGTGCTGGCCAGGGCTCTCCCTATTTCCATCCAGAGTGCATCTCCCCACCCCCAGGCACCTTGCTGCTGCAAATGAACCCACTTCTGTATCTGGGAGATGCCCGTTGGTGCTTTGGACCCCAAATCAGTTCATCTTTGAGGCCTGCCTCCAACAACCCACTCACACCCCTGAGACCCTCTTGTACTTAAGTTTCTTTTCCATTTTAGGGATTATTTTGCTCTTTGATTTTATCACAAATAAAGCACTCCTCTCCTCTCCCCCTTACTCAAACAGTCCTGGAGGTAGCGTGGATGCTACAGGAGATGGTGCTGTATATTTTGAGTGGTGAGAACAAGCTGCAATACAAGCATTTCCAGAAGGAGAGGGTTTATCTCAATATAAGTCCACGTTCTGAGGTTGAGATGTGGTTGGTATAACCCCTCCCTAAGTTTTTCCTTTGCATAGAAGACCTCAAATGAGGCGATAGTTTTTTGGATTATAGGGAATAGTGTGTTGCCAGGGTATGTGGTTGAGGGGCAGAGAGGTTGGGTTCCTGTGAACATCCTTTTGCCACCTCATCGGCCAGGTTGTTTGAGTGGGTGGGCTGAGGGAAGCTTTAGGGATGAGAACTTGGATCAGGTTGGATGGAGGGTCAGCAGCCATGGGTGAGCATAATGGACAAATATAAAGACCGAAGCTGTAGATACTGTTAAGCCCAACTGTTTCAGGTGCTATAAATGCAGAGTCCTCTGGCCTTGGGAACTGGCATCTAGTGGAAGACAGTCCACAAAGAATGGAGGACAGTCCACAAATCCTGCTGTGACTGGTAACAGCAGTATGGGGGAAGGTGAAACTAGAGTTGGTCAGTGGGGATTTAACCGAAGAGTTGTGAAGGGCTGGCAGGCTCGAGGTGGTACCCTGCAGGGAGCATGCCCTGTGCATTTGCAAGCTGAATGGAAATCTGGCTGCTTTGAACATCAAGGATCAGAAAGTGGTTAAAAAAAAAAATAAAAAATAAAAAATGGTGGCCAATTAAGCAGTAGTATTGTGAATCTCATACTGAGCCCGATTGAAAATACAACTAAATCAAAGAACATCCACTTGTATTAACAAATTAGATGCAGCTGAGCAAACCATTTACAACTAGGAAGGGCAGATGAGAATGTCAAGAACTGGGAAGTGGACTTTCCAGGGACAGCAAGCCAGTGGGTCAAGAGGGTGAGCAGAATGCAGTGTTGCACCAAAGCTGTGTCCCTCACGAGGTGGGTAACATCCAAATGCATAATGGAGAAGCCACAGGGCAGCTGGCTGCTGGGGAAACCGAACCAAAGGCAAAAGCCCTGAAAGGCTGCCCCATGAAAGGAGGGCCATACAGCGTGGTGCTGGGGAAAAACAAAAATGCAGTTTCATTGATTTGGTTTGGTTTTGTCTTTGCTTTCATTCTCTAAACCCAGAACACATAACTTTTCTATTGCAAACACTCACCTGGGGCTTTGGAGCTGGGAGAGAGGCACAGGTTTAAGGTGCCTGAGGAGGAAAGCAGGACAGGGAGACATAGCCAAGAGTCCTGCATTGGGACATTCTTTTTTTTTTTTTTTTTTTTTTTACTTTAAGTTTTTATTTTTCAAATTGTTATGTAAGTCTCCTTCACCCCTTCCCATTCACCTCTATCTACTTGCTCCTACCCAAAAGCACATGCCCTCACCCTTTTGCTATCTATGCCAACTGGTTATGCTCATGCAAGCATACCAGTCCTTCGGTTGATCTTTGACACCCTCCCCTCCTGGGCCTTCACTCTTGGTTTAGATGGTCTGTTCAATGCTTCTGTGACAGTGGCTCTATTTTTGTGCATCAGTTTATGTTCATTATATTGCACAAATGAGTAAGGTCATGTGATATTTATCTATCTCTGATGGTTTTATTTCCCTTAGCATAATGCTGTATGGGTCCATTGATGCTGTTGCAAATAATAAGATTTCCTCCTTTTTTACAACAGCATAATATTCCCTTGTGTGGATGAGGTTTTTAATCAACTCATCTGCTGATGGGCATTTAGGCTGTTTCCAAATTGCAGCTCTTATAACTACCATTGTGCTGCTGTGAACATAGGTGGGCATATATGCTTTCTGATTGGTGATTCTGACTTTTGGGGATATAGTGCTAGAAGTGTGACATACTTAATCTTTCAAACCTAAGTGGCCAATTTTCCCCAGAAGAGCTACCCTATCCTAGTAGACTCAGGGAAGCAGATACTTCCTGCTACACCCTGCATTTTGAGCTTAACCAAAAAAAAAAAACAAAAACGAGGCAGAGGCCAAGTTTATGGGTCTGAATAGTCCCAAAGAGCCTTCAGTGTCTGTATAGGAAGAGGGACTAGTCCATCCTTTTATTCTTGGAATCCTATCTAATAAGAGAGCAATATGCAAATTAACCTTCACTTCACTACAACTACAAGCCATGCCCATCAGTCAATCTGGACCAATATGCAAATTAACCCAAAGAAGATGGCTGCAGCCAAAGAGAGATCAGAAGGGAGGCTTGATGTTCGCATGCCAGGAGGGGAGGAGAGGGAGCAGCACGCACTGGAGGCCTGCAGTTGCACAGATCCGCAAACCCCTGTGTCACAGCCTGGAGGAAGACAATCGGGTCCACCATGGTGGCTGTACCTGCACTTGCGCACCTTCTGGGCCAGGAGGCGGGACTTGCACAGCCACTCCTTGGCACTGATGACCTGCAGGTGCTACTTCCGCTTGGCCCACAAGCTCCACTTGGCACAGTTACCCCTGCCACCATCGCATGTGGGGAATACGTGCTGCCCCCAGTGACCCACCTCCTCTGCTGAGAGGCTCTTCCAGTGTGCTGTACACAGGCCCAGAGCAGCCTGGGTGGGGCAGGATGCCTGCCAGTTCTGCCCTCTGGCTGCTTTGCACCTGCATGTGTTGCCCATGTCCAGTGTTTGCTTGCCAAGGCTATGAAGGCAGGCATCTTTCCGCACCTCGCCCACTGGCCTCTCTGTGTCTGAACACACTGCCCATGGACCTGGAGCCAGGCGCCTGGCTTCCTTGCCTTGGGCAGTGCTCTCTGGGCTGGTAGGCGGCCTCCCGCCCCACCCACTGGCATCCCCGCACCTCTGAGTGCTGCCCACAAAGACCAGAGCAGCCAGGACGGGGCAGGTGCCTGCCTTCCTTGCCTTGCCGAAGAACCTATTAGTCCCACCCACCCCCAGCCGCTTGGTGCCTGCACCCTAGGCCTGTGGGCATTCTGGCACCCAGAACACTCAAGGCCTATGTGCAGGCCTACAGGCTAGAAGGAGCCTGGGTCACCAGGATGTTCCCAGGACCAAGGCCAATCCGTGCCTGCATATGCAAAATAACCTGCTAAAGATGGTGGGTTAATTTGCATATTCCTCCTGATTGGCTGGTGAGCATAGTGAATGTATGCTCAACTTACATGTTTCTCTTTAATTATATAGGAGATACACACACACACACACACATATATATATTCTCTGCAATATTACATAATTCTCAGCAATATTTAGGAAAACTCCAACAGACTTCAAAAGAGCCATGTGCTATTAAGAATAAAATTTTATACACTGGTGTCATTTGTTGTAAGACTGAGGTTTAAATGGAACCACCAGAGAGGAAAGATGGCAACAGAATAGACAGACATGCCCTGAGCCTTGTCCCGGAGCAGGTAGAGTGAACAGGTGAAACGAGTGGAATTCAGCCCAAATTTGGCGAGGAGATGCAGTTGGTGAGATAGTTCGCACCGGGGAAGGGCAGAGGTCCCCTGGATAAAGGTAAAATCAGGGATCTAGGCAAGAGAATTTGCCAAGCCTCTGTGGCTAGAAGGTCAGGGGGAATCTACAGGGTGCCAGGCCGAATCCCTGAGGACAGGCACAGCACCTATCTGCGGGGGAAAAAAAAAAAAAAAGGACCACGGACTGTGGGAGGTGGGGGGTTTTGGACATTGGATTTTGGATCTGAGCTCAGCGGCAGCTCTGAAAGGCTGGCAGGACCTTACAGTGCTGGCAAGAGAGGAGCTGGTGAGGACAAGGTCCCTCCTTGCACTGAGGCCTGTGCCTTTCCCCAGTGAACCTGGTTCATGGGACCTTTCGGATACAGACACTTACCCGTGGCTGAGGGGCAGGAGGGGGTGTGGGCTTGTGAAATCTGGGGGGTGTAGGCGGCAGTCCAGGCAAGGTGGTAGTGGTCTACTGCTGAGTCATAGCTAAGCCTCCATCACTATTTTCTCCTGAGAGATAGCCCCTCCCTCCAGTCTCCAGGCAACCAATATAGCCACACCCAGATCACACCTTGAATAATACAAGGAATCTGAATACTCCCTGAGGACAGGATAGGCCTAAAGAGGAAGCTTTAGCCCCACCAACTGGAAACTGACTGGGCCTTTGGAGGTCAGATGCCTCAAAGATGCTGACCTGTTGAGCTTGGCTTGGATACAGGGCTCAACCAGGTTGCTCCATGCCCTTCTGTGTCTGGCCTGAGTCATGGACTTCTGGTTCCTGTGCAAAATTACCCTGTCAGCAGCACACACAGGGAGCTGGGTCTCTGGTCTGGTGACCTATCCAGGGGACTGAGTGGGCTGTTGATGGCTCCTTGGAAATAGTTGTGAGCTCTCTCTCTCTCTCTCTCTCTCTCTCTCTCTCTCTCTCTCTCTCTCTCTCGTTAATCCTCAATTGATATTTTTCCATTGATTTTTGAGAGTGGAATGGTTCCCTCCAGCACACATCCAGACTAGGGCTGGGAACCTGCAACCAGGTACATGCTCTTCACTGGAATGGAACCCTGTACCTTTCAGTCCACTGGCGGATGCTCTATCCACTGAGCCACACCAACAAGGCCTAGAGATGGTTGCTCTCCATGCAGGTGACATTGGGCTCAACGTTCCTGGGAGACGAGCAAAATATTGATGATCAGACAGTGACACAGTAGCCAGTACTCCAGGCAGATGGCGCCCAGAGCATGGCATGGGGACAGAAGGAACCACCCAGCAGCCCTGGGCCTCTTCCTCCAAGCCAGGTCCCTAGGTCTGTTTGCTCCCCCCATAGGCGCCTCTTGGAGCGTCCCTTGCCCAATGGCGCCAGAGGGGGGCACTGTTGCCTGTGAGTGAGACCAGGTAAAGTCCCAGAAGGGCTGGTAAGAGGTGTCTGTCTCCCCACCCAGGACCATCCCACATCCAGGCGCATCTCAGTTTGTGCGCACCCCAAAGCACAGTGTGACCTGTGCCCAGCTTCCCAGTCTGGTCCTCAGGGTCCCCAGGCAACAATGTAAGGGGGTGGTGCCAGCGGCCTCATTTGCATACACCTGGACTTGGCCAATGGGCAGCGTGGGTGGAGGGTGGGGAAGAGTGACCACAGCCCAGGCATCGCCATAGCCCAGGCCCTGGAGGCAGGCGCCCCGGAGCCCTGCTCCACGCGGGGACGGACCCTGGTGCCCGTTTCCTGGCGCGGAGGACCTGCCTGGCTGGCCCAGCGCAGAGACCATGCTGCTCCGGGGGCGCCAGGCACTATTGTCGGTGGGGAGACTGAGGAAGCAGTTACTCAAAGCCAGCAAGGTGGGGGTGCGGGAAAGTGGGGGGCGGGGTCCCCAACACTCCCGGACCTCAGGGCTCCAGATCTGCCCACCTACAAGGGCTTGGGGGTGGAGGAGGGTCTGGAGGAAGACAACGTGGCCATTGGCACGTTCTCTGTATGCAGAAGGGCAGCGACCAGGGACCCAGCTCGTACACCCGCCCCCCCGCGCCATCCCACGCAGGGAGTGCGGGTTCCCGGGAGCATATGCGGGCCGAGGACCCTGCGACCTGCCCCCTTCAGGCTTGGCGCTCCCCGCGCGTGGGCCTAGTGATGGACCTGCAGGACTGCGGGCCAGGGTTCCCCACTACCTGCCTTCCTTCCCTTCGTCTCTCCAGGTCTGCCTGGCCTGGCCCCCAGGTCCCAGGACACCTAGACAGAGGAGTCAATAGTGTTAGACACGCCCCCACGCACACACACAGGATAGCAGAGTACAAGATGGGGCGGCCTGGAGAGCTTCCTGGAGGAGGAGGCTATGAAGTAGGAGGAGCAATTGGGGGTTGGTTGGGGGCTGGGGGGAAAGGAAGAAGAGCTTTCTGTGCTGAGGAAACAGGAAAATTGACCTGCAGGCCTGAGATTGGTGTGTGGACACTGTTGTGTGTGGACAAACCAATTTGTATTCCAATCCTGCAGCCTCTTCCTGTCACGGCAGGGCTCACTCTGTAAAACCTGTCCTATCCCTGCTCCCCTGGACCTGCACTAGCCTCTTTCTCCCCACAGCCCCCCAATGTTGCTAGAACCAGGTGAGGGACATCCTTTGGAATACACATTCCTGAGGTCTCACCCTGCACCTCCCACAAATTGGCTCCCGAAAAGCTGCTGGGATGAGCGGCTTCTCTTCTTGTTGTCTCAGTCTGAGGCCTAGGCCCTCTCTTCCCTCAATCTCTCCTCTCCCCTGGATGCTGCTTGGGGGATGTCGGGGTTCCGGCTGGGGGCCCTGGGTGGACAGGGCTGCCCTTCTGGGAGACGGTCCTACAGGAGGGTCTATGGGAAGGGGAGATGGATTCCCTGCTGATCCTGAGCACTCTGAGGAGTCTCTGAGGGCAGGCACATCTGCTGACCTGGAACACAGGCTGTGAGGCCAAGACAAGGGCTGCAGCCTAAATGGGATTTAAAAGTATCAGTGCAGACCTTACTGGTCTGGCTCAGTGGGTAGAGTGACGACCTGCACACTGAAGAGTCTAGGGTTCCGTTCCTGGCCAGGACACATGCCTGGGTGCTGGATCCGCAGTGTGGGGTGTGCAGGAGGCAGCTGATCCATGATGCTCTCTCATCATTGATGTTTCTCTCTCCCTCTTCCTTTTTGTCTGAAGCCAATAAAAATACATGTATAAAACCATGAACAGCCGAAACCGGTTTGGCTCAGTGGATAGAGCTTCAGCCTGCGGATTGAAAGGTCCCAGGTTCGATTCTGGTCAAGGGCATGTACCCTGGTTGCAGGCGCATCCCCTGTTGGGGGTGTGCAAAGGCAGCTGATGGATGTTTCTTGTCGATGTTTCTAGCTTTCTATCCCTCTCTCTTCCTCTCTGTAAAAACTCAATAAAATATATTGTTTAAAAAATCAAACAATAAATGCATAAACAAGTGAAACAAAATGATGTTTATCTTTCCCTTTCTCTAAAATCAATGAATATATTTAAAAAAATGAACAAGGAAATTAAAACAAAAAAGGCTGAATCTGAGAGTGGTGTGTGTGTGTGTGTGTCTGTGTGTGTGTGTGTGTGTGTGTGTGTGTGTAAAAGAAGAGAGATAATTAGTGTCAGATACTTTGATCACAGATCAATGTATATTATACTTGTCTTTATTTCCGCAGATAATTAGTGAAAAAATAAATGGCATTGAAGGCACGAAACTAGATGACCACTTTCTTGACATGGAAAGGATAAGAGCATTTTTATGTCAATTCTGTGAAGAATGTGAGTCTCATCACATGATCTCACTCCGATGTGGAGTCTAAGTAACAAAATACCAAACTGATGATCGGAGTGAATGTGCACATGGAAGCAGGGAACATAGTGTGAAACCTCGGAGGGAAGGCAAGGGAGGTAATCAGACAAGGACCTTGCATGCATCTGTGCATGGCCCAGGAACGCAGACAATGGGGTGGTGAGGGCCTAGGCCCGTGGGCAGCAGTGGGCTGGAGGGAAAAAGAGGAGAAAAAGTGGACATAAGTAATAATTTCAACAATATGAATTCTTTTTAAAAAGAGAGAAAGAAATCTAGGGAAAAATTTTTTTAAAGGAAACAAATTTGCCTGTAGTTGTGAGATGAGACACACCAATACTATGAAGAGAGTGGAGTCTAGGATGCTCATACACAGGTGTGGATCCTGTGACCCAAAAGGCAGATTTTTCCCAGGTCTAAGCCCAAATGAGGACCCTTGATTATGAAGGAGCCTGGATATAGCTCACTGATTCCCTCTAGTGGATAAAATTCAGAGTGCTCGCTATATACTAGAGGCCCTGTGCACAAAATTTGTGCAAGGTTAGGTGGCCCAGGCCTGGCTGGTGAATGAGGCTAATCTGTGGGGAGATGGGGGAAGGGACTTCCACTGGCACCCGCCTTGGCTGGCTTGGGGTCTGTGGGCTGGGAGCAGCTCCTTCATTGAGCATCTGCTCCCTGGTGTTCAGTGCGCATCATAGCGACTGGTCATTCCGCCAGTTGTTTCACCTTTTGATCGATTTGCATATTAGGCCTTTATTATATCAGATATGCATTTTTTATTGACTTCAGAGCATAAAGGAGAGGGAGATAGATACATCAATGATGAAAGAGAATCATGGATTGGCTGCCTCCTGCACGCTCCTCACTGGGGATCGAGCCCATGACCCAGGCATGTGCCCTGACCTGCGAAATGGCCTCAAATTTGACCAGGAATCAAACTGCAACCTCCTCATTCATAAACTGATGCTCAACCACTGAGGCACACCGGCTGGGCAAATTGGTCAGTCTTGGCAAGCAATTAAAAAGCCCCAGCATGTGGTTATGTGCCTTGGAGAGTCAGAATGCATTTCAAGTCTGAGATCCTCATATGGATACATATTTAGGCCCCCTGGCTGTGTCTCCTGGGCACGACAGCTGAGTAAAGCATCATCAGATCCTGGTGCTCCCCTCAACTGGCCTGAGGGCCTGCGTGGGTGTGTTCGTCTTTTCTGACTATGACACAGGGTGACACCCAGAGAGCTGATCACATGGCATTTCTGTTATGGGGAATATCCATGCATGACAAAGCATTGGAGGATTACAATGGGACTCCATTTTTTTTTTTTAAATACGTTTTGCCTGGCTGGTGTTGCTCAGTGGTTGAGTATCAACCTATGAACCAGCTCATGGTTTGATTCCTGGTCAGGGAACATGCCCAGTTTATGGGCTCGATATCCTGTGTGTAGCATGCAGGAGACAGCCGATCCATGATTGTCTCTCATCAGAGATGTTTCTGTCTCTCTCTCCCTCTCCTTCCTCTCTGAAATCAATAAAAAGATCCTATATAATAAAAGGGTAATGTGCAAATTGACAAAATGGCTGAACGACTGGTCGTTATGACATGTACTATCAGCCAGGGGGCAGACGCTCAATGGAGTAGCTGCCCCCTGGTGGTCAATGCACTCCCACAGGAGAGTGCCACTCAGGCAGAAGCCGCACTCACGACTGGCCAGCCTCTCCCACCTCCTTGGCAGCACTAAGGATATCTGACTGCCAGCTAAGGGGGCCTTTGCCACCAGTCAGACATCCCCCAACTGCTCCCAGACTGTGAAAGGGTGCAGGCTGGACTGAGGCCCCACCCCCTCAGTGCACAGATGTCCTACACCAGGTCTCTAGTGTGTGTATGTATATATATATATATATATATATATATATATATATATATATATATATTAATGTGTTTCTTTTAATCCTCGCCCAAGGAAATGTTTTATTGATTTGATTTTATTTTTTAAAATATATTTTATTGAGTTTTTACAGAGAGGAAGAGAGAGGGATAGAAAGTTAGAAACATCGATTAGAGAGAATCATCAATCAGCTGCCTCTTGCAAACGCCTCAATGGGGATGTGCCCGCAACCAAGGTACATGCCCTTGACCGGAATCGAACCTGGGACCCTTCAGTTCGCAAGCCAATGCTCTGTCCACTGAGCCAAACCGGTTTCAGCTGTTTTATTGATTTTAGAAAGAAAGGAAGAGAAAGAGTAAGAGAGAAACATCGACATGAGAAAAACATCTGGCTGCCTCCGATATGCACCCTTAACCAGGGATTGAACCCCTTATCTTTTGGTATCCAGGGTGATGTACCAACCCACTGAGCCACCCGGCCAGGGCATGTTGAGACTCTGAATAGAAATGATTGTGACATTGTCCCTGGTCCCTTGTATGGAGCATCCCTGGGGCCCCACATTTCCTCCATCTCCTTCCCTTTATCACGGGAGGAAATCAAGTCTCTGTGTCCTTTCCTGCGAATTCATCATTTGTCAGTCACCAACGTTTTATGTGCTTTTTTTTTTTTTTAGAAAGTAGATCTCACGAATCAAGCTGTTGCAGAAATTGTTTTGAAAGCCACAGAATACCTTCAGCCCTATCCAAGTAACGTGGGACAAGGTCTGGAACTGTCTCTTGCCCATTCATGGTGACCCTCGCTGAACCACCCACATCAGCTGGGCCCTCCCTTGATGTGATTTAGAAGCAACGCCCTTGGGGTCCCAATCCTGAAATGTGGTTTAGGGTTTTTTTAAAAATATATATTTTTATTTATTTCAGAGAGGAAGGGTGAGGGAGAGGGAGAGAGAGAGAAATATTGATGTGGGAGAGACACATGGACCCGTTGTCTCCTGTTACATGCCCGGACCAGGGCCAAGGAACCTGCAACCAAGGTACGTGCCCTTGACCAGAATCGAACCCAGGACTGTTCAGTCTTCAGGCCAACACTGTATCCACTGAGCCAGACTGGCTACGGCTTAGTTACTTTTTAAAATATATTTTTATTGATTTCAGAGGGGAAGGGAGAGGGAACAGAGACAGAAACATCGATGACGAGAAAATCAATATTTGGCGGAGCTTGAAGATGGTGACCGAACAGTTGAACTTGTTCTGACTCCGGTCCCAGAACAGATAAAAGCAGCTTCTGAGTTGCTCAGGGAATGTTGATTGGCAGCTAAGGGGCAGTGGAATTCCTAAGGAAGGTAAGGAAGTGTCCGCTGGACAGGATTTCCTGACTAAGCGGCCAGCACTGCCTCGGTCGCGGCGAGCTCTCCCAGCAAGCTCTCCCAGAGGGAAGGCTGCGCCATCGTACCAGGAAAGGAGGAGCTTCTCTGAGGCCTGGAAAACCCACAGCGGAGAAGTCCATCGAGTAGTTGAGATGCCCGAATCGGCGCAAACACGTGGATTCAAGGGAGTTCTTCAGTCACCCACGGAAAGGTCAGAGTTTGCGGGGATAGCCTGAGGGATCTGGGTCCCAGGGCGAGGCAGCTGCAGTAGCCAGGGAGCTCCAGCTCTGGCCATGCCTTCACTGTAGCCACCGCCCGCGGAGCTGAGCCCAAAAAAGGTTGCAGTGACACCTAGTGCTGGGTTTGACGTAATCCTCCCCAGAAGCGGAACGTTTTTTTTTAAAACGCCAGGGGACATGAGAAAGAGTGTTAAGAATCGCGGCTGTTCCGCCAAGGGCGGAACATCTGGACACCTTGGCGCCTGATTCCCTTCACCCCCTTGCTTCTGAATACGAGGGAAGGACTGCGCAGTTGGGCATATCCGGGGAAATTGCAGGGGGAAATTGCCTTCCTGGAAACAAGGGATGGGAGCCAGAAGAGATAGTCTGGGAGCCAGTGGGCACCCTGCCAGCTAGAGCCATAGAGAAAGAAGGCCAGAGCAACCAAAAAGACTGGGAGGTCAAATCGGAAACACTGACACCTACGAGCTGAATTACAAACTGCCTTTTTTTTTTCTTTCTTTCTTTTTTTTCTTTCTTTTTTTTTTCTTTTATCTTTTAATTAATCAAAAATAAACGGACACAAATAACTAAGATATAGCCTACTTAAAATTAAGGATTACCTTACAAATCTGAGGTGCAGTGGAATGCTGAGAACTGCAAGACTGTCTGGTCCGAGAATCAGGAGTGCCAAATACATTAACAGAGGAAGTGAATGATCACTACTGGACATTTTTATGCTAATTATACTATTCTTTATTTTATTTTTATTTTTTACATCTTTTATTTAATTTTCATTTTTTTTATCTTTTACTTAAGAAACGACTTTTTTCTTTTTTCTTTACTTGATTTTACCTTTTTAATTATTACATTTTTCAATCTCTATCATCACTATTACTACTGCTATTTTGCAAAAATTTTTTTTCCCCTCTCCAGTACCATTTTATTTTTTCTTTATTTTACATTGGGAGTAACCTTCATTCTATTTTAATCTCTACTATAGCATCATTCAACCCTATCTCAACTCGACCTTTACACCATCACTCTCTTATTAAACTTTACCCCTTTTAGTCTACGGTTTATCCTATCGCTTTCTGGCTTTAGTTTTTCCTCTAGTCTTTCTGTATACCCCCTGCTAAAGCTCTCACTATACTTATAGACCTAAGTTCCAACCCCTGATCCAAGTGTATAAATACCAATCTTTGCACTATATTAACTAGTTAAAAAAACAAAAACAAAAACAAAAACTGTTCTCTCTATCCTTTTCACATTGTTTGAGTGAAGGTTGATTATTGTGAATTTTTATGCTTGTTAGTGAAATTGTTATGCTTATTCCTGTGTTGTTATTGTTGCTTTGTATTTTTTTTAAAAAAATCCTGTTTTTGTTTGTTTCTTTTACTTCTGTATATCATAGCCTTACTTAATAATAGTGGGTATTGTAGTTTGTATTAATCTCCAAGTATTGTTACTGGCATTGGCTGGGTTCAGTGGTTGTTCTATGGCAATTTTATCCACATATATATAGTTTGTTTCCCTTTTCTCTTTTAGTTTGCTTCTTCTCTCTCTTTCTCTCTTTCTCTTTCTCTCTCTCTCTCTCTCTCTCTCTCTCTCTCTCTCTCTTTTCTTTTTTTCCCTGTTTTCCAACTTCATTTTGTCATTACTTTTTTCCCTCTTTTTCTATCTCTTTATCCCTCTTTTTTATTTTATATACTTAATTTTTTTTTAATTTTAATTTTTAATTTTTTAAAATTTTCTTTACTTTATTTTTACCTTTCTTCCTTCTCACCTTTCCCCTAAGTTGCCTTTCTCTAGTGGTCACCTTTATTAGAGGTTATTAATATTGTAAATACATTCCTGTTAAGTGCCTCTTGTGTTGTACCTGATAGTGTTGAATTTTGTACCTTTAAATCAACGCAGGAGAAGGAACACCACATAACCGGACATCCTGAAAAGAGAGGCCATGGGGAGACAAAAACATAGTCCGCACATGAAGGAAAAGCAGGCATCACCAGAAAAGGTAGTAAACGAGTCAGAGGCAAGCAGCCTACCAGAGCAAGACTTCAGAATAATGATCAGAGGATGGCTAAAAAGAATGGAAGAGAAATTTGACAATAACCAAGAAGAAATGAGGAAGAACCATGAGGAATTGAAGAAGAACCATGAGGAATTGAAGAAGAACCAAGAAGAAATGAAAAATGACATCGCTACCATGAAGAACTCAATAGAAAGCATCAGGAGTAGACTAGATGAAGCAGAGGACCGCATCAGTGAGCTAGAAGATAAGATGGAAAAAAATACCCAAGTAGAGCAGCTTCTAGAAAAAAAGATTAAAAAGCAGGAGGAGAGCCTACGGGAGCTTTGGGACAATACAAAACAAAATAATATTCGAATAATAGGGGTTCCAGAAGGAAAGGAAACTGAGGTAGACATGGAAAAAGTATTTCAAGAAATAATGACAGAAGAAGCCAATGCAGAGAATCCAAGATGGCTGCTCGGGTAAACACCTAGCCGCAGCCGCAAGCAACAATTTCAGTAAAATACAACTAAAATATAAAATGGACATTACCCAGAACTACAGGAAAGTCAACTGACTGGAAATTCTACAACGAGAAGCAAGGAGAAAACCAGAAGGAAGCGCGGAGGAGCTGTAAAAGCCCAAGGTACGGAGACACGCGGCGCGCGCGGAGACGACGGAGCCGGAGAGGAGGGAGGCCGAGTGCCTGGCTGGCGTTCCCTAGCGGGAAGGAGATAAACACTCGGACTGTGCTGGGCCCCCAACTGCTCTGAACCCCCGTTCTAGGCCAGACCCTGGGGACCCAGGCTCATCCAGAGGGAGCTGGGCTGTAAGGCGGTACTCGGGGAAGCAGCGAAAGGAGGTCCCAGAGGCGCGCACACAGCGCGCAGAGAAGGGCCGGCCGGCTGTGCCATAGGACTGCCCTGGCGGGAAGGAGACAGGCTCCAGACTGCTCTGAACGCCACCTCCAACTCCACTTCCAACTGAACTGAACCCCAGTTTCGGGCCCATTGCGGGAGAGCTTACACTGTTTGGTAGCAGGCGAAAATCGAGGGCACCTTTCTCTCAGAGGCGCTTGCAACAAGTACTGAAGGACCCTGAGTCTCAGGAGTCGCATAGGGCGGGGCTGACGGAAGCCAAGGCTGTAGGCTCCACCCTGAAACTCCGCCCCATCAAAAAAGCTGCCTGGGAAAATGCCTAAACCAAATAGATCACAAACGAAAGAAATGGAGGACAAAAAGCGACTGGATATAGAGTTCAAAACCACACTTATAGGGTTTTTCAAGAGACTCCTAGAAAAGGCCGATAAAATAAATGAGACCTATGAGGATATGAAAAGGGATCAACAAGAAATGCTAAGGGATCAACAAGAAATAAAGAATACATTGTCTGAAATAAAAAATATTCTACAGAGTCCTAAAAACAGAATAGAAGATCGCAAGAATCAAGTCAAAGATTTGGAACATAAAGAGCCAGAAGACACTCCTCTGCAGAAGCTAGAAGGCAAGAGAATCCAGAAAATTGAAGATAATGTAAGAAACCTCTGGGACAACTTCAAACGATCCAACATCAGAATCATGGGGGTCCCAGAAGATGAGAGAGAGCAAGATATCGAAAACATACTGAAAGAAATAGTGATAGAAAACTTCCCCCACCTGGGGAAAGAATTGGACTTACAAGTCCAGGAAGCACACAGAACTCCAAATAAGAGGAATCCAAAGAGGACCACACCAAGACAAATCATAATTAAGATTCCAAGAGCAAAGGACAAAGAGAGAATATTAAAAGCAGCAAGAGCTAAGCAGGTGGTTACCTATAAAGGAGCACCTATACGATTGTCAGCTGATTTCTCAACAGAAACCATGCAGGCCAGACGGGAATGGCAAGAAATATTCAAGGTGATGAATAGCAAGAACCTACAGCCAAAAATACTCTACCCAGCAAAGCTATCACTCAGAATCGAAGGTCAGATAAAGAGCTTTACTAATAAAAAAAAGCTAAAGGAGTTCATCACCACCAAACCAGAATTATATGAATTGCTGAAGGGGGTTCTTTCAGAAGAGAAAGTAAATAAAGATAAAAATTATGAACAACAAATACGTAACTATCAACAAGTGAATCTAAAAACCAAGGAAATTAAAAAAAAAAAATCTGATGAACAATATTAACTGTTGAATATAATATTGTAGAATCAGAGGTATGGAAGGGGAGTGAACTGATGATTCTTGGGGAAAAGGGGAGAGGGGAATGTGGGAAGAGACTGAACATATAAACTGTGTACCTATGGATGAGGACAATGGGGAGTGGGGAAAGGGCAGAGGGTGGGGTGGGAAGGGGGGGGAAAGGAACACTTGTAATAATATGAACAATAAAAATTTATTAAAAAAAAAAAAAAAGAAATAATGACAGAAAACTTTCCTGAAATAGAGAAGAAAAAACCCACACAAATCCAAGATGCTCGCAGAGTCCCAAGCAAAATGAATCCCAGAAGACAGACTCCAAGGCACATTATAATCAAATTGGCAAACAACAACGACAAAGTAAGAATCTTAAAAGCAGCCAGAGAGAGACAGAAAGTTACATACAAAGGAACCCCCATCAGGCTAACAACTGATTTCTCAACAGAAACTTATCAGGCCAGAAGAGAATGGGATGAATTATACAAAGTCATGCAAAGGAAGGGTCTGAATCCAAGAATACTGTACCCAGCAAGGCTATCAATCAAAATTGAATGGGAAATCAGGAGCTTCACAGACAAAAAAAGACTGAAGGAATTTATCTCCACCAAACCAGCAATGCAAGAAATGCTAAAGGGTCTACTGTAAAAATAAAGAAATAAGAAGTGAAGAAGGAACACGGGTATAGAATAAAAATGGCGTCAAGTGAGTACCTATCAATAATAACCTTAAATGTAAATGGATTAAATGCTCCAATCAAAAGACATAGGGTAACAGATTGGATAAGAAAACAAGACCCATACATCTGTTGTCTACAAGAAACCCACCTCAGAATAAAAGATGCACACAGACTGAGGGTGAAGGGATGGAAAAAAGTTTTCCAGGCAAATGGAAATGAAAAAAAAGCTGGGATAGCAATACTTATATCTGACAAATTAGATCTCAGAGTGAAGGACATAATAAGAGATAATGAAGGCCACTTCATAATACTAAAGGGAACAATCCAACAAGAAATAACCATGGTAAATATATATGCACCCAATACAGGAGCAACCAAATACATAAACTGCTGGAGGACATTAAGAGAGAGATTAATAGCAATACAATCATAGTAGGAGATTTTAATACCCCACTGTCACCCTTCGACAAATCATCTAAACAAAAAATCAACAAAGAAATATCAATCCTAAATGAATCACTAGACCAGATGGAATTAATTGACATCTTCAGAACACTCCACCCCAAAGCCACAAAATATACGTTCTTCTCAAGTGCACATGGGACATTCTCAAAGATAGACCACATTTTGGGACATAGGCAAAGTCTCTTCAAATTCAAGAAGATAGAAATCATACCAAGTATCTTCTCAGACCATAATGGCATAAAACTGGAAATTAACTACAATAAAAATAATCCAAAGAAATCAAATACATGGAGACTAAACAGCATGCTATGAAACAAGGATTGGGTTATGAGAGAAATCAAGGAAGAAATTAAAAACATCCTGGAAACACAACAATCCAAAATCTATGGGACACAGCAAAAGCAGTTTTGAGAGGGAAGTTCATATCCTTACAAGCCTATTGCAAAAAACTAGAAAAAAGGGTAACAGATGATCTAACTCTACAACTCAAAGAGTTAGAAAAGGAGCAACAAGAAAAGCCCAGTGTAAGCAGAAGGAAGGAAATAACAAAAATCAAAGCACAGATAAACGACATAGAGACCAAAAAAACAATATAAGATCAACAAAACCAAGAGCTGGTTCTTTGAAAGAATAAACAAGATAGATGAACCTCTAGCCAGGCTAACCAAGAAACAAAGAGAGAGGACCCAAATAAACAAAATCAGAAATGAAAGAGGTGAAATAACAACAGACCCCACCGAAATACAACGGATTGTTACAAAATACTACGAACAACTCTATTCCAACAAACTGAACAACCTGGAGGAAATGGACATATTCCTAGAAAAATACAAACTTCCAAAACTCAATCAGGAAGAATCTAAAAATCTCAATAGACCAGTGACTTGGGAAGAAAATGAAACAGTCATCAGAAAGCTTCCAGCAAACAAAAGCCCAGGGCCAGATGGCTTCACGGGAGAGTTTTACCAAACATTCAAGGAAGAACTAAAACCTATCCTCCTCAGACTATTCCAAAAAATCCAAGAGGAAGGAACACTTCCAAACTCCTTCTATGAAGCCAGCATCACCCTAATACCAAAACCAGATAAAGACAACTCCATGAAAGAGAATTATAGGCCAATATCCCTCATGAACATAGATGCCAAAATCCTCAACAAAATTCTAGCAAATAGACTCCAGAAGAACATCACAAAGATCATACACAATGACCAAGTAGGATTTATTCCAGGAATGCAAGGATGGTACAATATCCTCAAATCAATAAATGTGATACATCACATAAACAAATTGAAAGATAAAAATCATATAGTCATATCAATTGATGCAGAAAAAGCATTTTTTTTTAAATCCAACAACCTTTCCTGATAAAAACTCTTAACAAGGTGGGAGTACAAGGATCATACCTCAACATAATAAAAGCTATATATGATAAACCCACAGCCAACATTATACCCAGTGGGCAAAAACGAAAACCATTCCCTCTAAGAACAGGAACATGACAGGGATGTCCACTCTCGCCACTCCTGTTTGACATAGTACTGGGAGTACTAGCCATTGCAATTAGACAAGAGGAGGAAATAAAAGGCATCCAAATTGGAAAAGAAGAAGTAAAGTTATCCTTATTTGCAGATGACATGATATTGTACATAAAAAACCCAAAAGACTCCATTAAAAAACTAATTGACTTAATTAATGAATTTGGCAATGTAGAAGGATACAAAATTAATGCCAAGAAATCCATGGCATTTCAATACACCAACAGTGACACTACAGAAACAGAGACTAAAAAAGCAATTCCATTTGCCATCGCACCAAAAAAAAATTAAGATACCTAGGAATAAATTTAACTAAGGAAGTAAAGGATCTTTATGCAGAAAACTACACGACACTGAAAAAAGAGATAGAGGAAGATGGAAGGAGTTGGAAGAACATACCATGTTCATGGATTGGTAGAATCAACATCATCAAAATGTCCATACTTCCTAAAGCAATCTATAGGTTCAATGCACTCCCCATTAAAATACCAACGGCATATTTCACTGACCTATAAAGAACTCTCCAAAAGTTCATTTGGAACAATAAAAGACCCCGAATAGCCACAGCAATCCTGAGAAAGAAGGGTAAAGTAGGAGGGATCTCAATACCAGATTTCAAACTGTATTACAAAGCCACTGTTCTCAAAACAGCCTGGTACTGGCACAAGAACGGACATATAGATCAATGGAATCGAATCCAGAACCCAGAGATCAACCCAAATCACTATGCTCAATTAATATTCGACAAAGGAGGCACAAATATACAATGGAGTCAAGACAGTTTCTTTAATAAATGGTGTTGGGAAAATTGGGCAGACACATGCAAAAGAATGAAACTATCAATAGATCACCAACTTACACCATCCACAAAAATAAACTCAAAATGGATACAGGACTTAAACATCAGACGGGAAACCATAAAAATACTAGAAGCATCCACAGGCAGCAAAATCTCAGACGTATGCCAAAAGAACTTCTTCACTGATACTGCCCCTAGGGCAATGGAAGCTAAAGAGAAAAACAAATGGGACTACATCAAAATAAAAAGCTTTTTTACAGCAAAAGAAACCATCAACAAAACAACAAGAAAGCCCATGGTGTGGGAGAACATATTTGCAAATAACACCACTGATAAAGGTTTAATCTCCAACATCTACAGACAGCTGATACAACTAAATAAAAGGAAGATGAATGATCCAATTAAGAAATGGGCAATGGACTTAAATAGAATATTTTCAAAAGAAGACAGAAGGAAGGCCAAAAGGCACATGAAAACATGCTCAAAGTCACTAATTATCCAAGAGATGCAAATTAAAACAACAATGTGGTACCATCTCACACCTGTCAGAATGGCCAACATCAACAAATCAACAAACGACAAGTGTTGGCGAGGTTGCGGAGAAAAAGGAACCCTCGTGCACTGCTGGTGGGAATGCAGACTGGTGCAACCACTGTGGAGAACAGTGTGGAGTTTCCTCAAAAAACTGAAAATGGAACTCCCATTTGACCCAGTAATCCCACTCCTAGGAATATATCCCAAGAAACTAGAAACACCAATCAGAAAGGATATATCCACCCCTATGTTCATAGCAGCATAATCTACAATAGCCAGAATTTGGAAACAGCCTAGGTGCCCATCAGCAGATGATTGGATCCAAAAACTATGGTACATATACACAATGGAATACTATGCTGCCATAAAAAAGAAGGAATTCTCATCATTTGCAGCAACCTGGATGGAATTGGAGAACATCATGCTGAGTGAAATAAGCCAATCAATGAAAGAGAAACACCACATGACCCCACTCATTTGTGGATAATAAAGATCATTATAAACTGATGAACCAAAATATAGATATAGAGACAGTAAAGCAACAAGCAGATTGTTAAATTACAGCGGGGAGGGGAGGAGGATCTGGGGGAGATAATAGATCAACCGAAGGACTTGTATACATGCATATAAGTACAACCAATGGACATAAAACTCTGGGGAGAGAGGGGATGTGTGGAAGGAAGGGAGGGGAGGGGGGCAAAAAAAATCAATAAAATATGTAAAAATAAATAAATTAATTAAAAAAAAAGAAAAAGAAAAAAGAAACATCGATGACGAGAGAGAATCATGGGCAGCTGCCTCCTGCATGCCCCCTACTGGGGATCAAGCCCACAACCCAGGAATGTGCCCTGACCAAAGTTATTTAACTCTGGACCCTTTTGTCCGCAGGCCAATGCCCTATCCACTGAACCACACAGGCTAGGGATAAATTATTTTTCAGAGAGAGAGGAAGAGCAAGAGAGGGAGAGGTCCTGATGTAGCCTGGTTGTGATGTGTGCACAATTTCGTTTTCTCATGTGACTCAGCCACCAACCACTATGCACCCATTTGGGTGACGCATGTGCCAATCATGGGAAAGACTAAATAGGTCACGGCAGCCCTTCGGCACTTCGGGTCTCTGCCATGGTGCCGAGGGTGCCCTCAATGTTGCCTGCTGCGTGTGTTGCCCTGTCCACTGAAGGAATTACAAATGACCCTGTCTTGAAGCAAACAGAGTGAAGCGGGGCATGCTGTCCCAATGTCGGAGATCCACAACCAGGGGAAGGCCCGGGAGTTCTCTAAGCCAGAGGGCCTGCTGGGCAATTGCATGCTCAAGTACGGCCACGAGCTGGGTGAGGACTCCACCTTTGGTGAGTGCGCAGGGCCTGTAGGGCGGGCGGCCCATGTCGCCTGTAAGTTATACACCAAGACTTTCTTTTTCTCTTCTTTATTGGATTGATTTCAGAGAGGAAAAGAGAGGGAGAGAGAGAAACATCAATAATGAAAGATAATCATGGATTGGCTGCCTCTTGCATGCCCCCTACTGGGATCCCAGGCATGTGCCCTGATCAGGCATTGAACCATGACCTCCTGGTTCCTAGGTTGATGCTCAACTCTGAGCCACAGAGGCCCGCAGGGAGATGGTTGTTTGTTTGTTTGTTTGTGTTTTTGCACCTGAGGATATTTTTTCATTAATTTTTAGGAAGAGTGGAAGAGAGAGGGAGAGAAGAGAAACATGGATGTGAGAAAAACACATTGATTGGTTGCCTCCTTCATGAGCCCCGATCAGGGCCAAGGCCCACCCAACAAGCCTGCAACCTAGGTATGTGCCCTTGACCCAATCAAACCTGGGGACTCTGATCCGAAGGCCAATGTTCTATCCACTGAGCTTCATGGGGGATGTATTTTAAGAGAACCTGCAGCCTCACTGTGCACAACTTCGAGGAGACCTGCTTGCAAGTTAATGAGGATTAACTGCTGCCCAGGTACTGGGGCTCATTCACTGTTCACCCTCAGCATGGCTGCCCGCCCTGCTGGGAGCTCCCCACAGGACACTGCCAGGCTTCCTCCACACCAGGGAGCATCCGGGCGCCTTGCCCTCAGAATGATCCAGGGAGAGGCCCCCAGAGGACCTGGTAGCAAAAGCTGAGATGAGATGTGCATTCATGCCTATTGGCATCTTCATTGGTGGGTGCTGAGCCCTGAGGAGGACTCAATTCTTTTATTGTTTACAAAGAGGGACTTTGTTCTGCAGCTTTAAAAACCTTTACAGCCATTTTACAAAAACACATTGTGGTTTGTTAATATATTTCATTGATTTTTTTTTTTTTTTTTTTTTTTTTTTTTTTTTTTTTTTTTACTGAGAGGAAGGGAGAGGGCGAGAGAGTAAGAAACATCGATAAGAGAAAAAAAATTGGCCCTAGACTGAAATAGAACCCGGGACCTTTCAGTCTGCAGGCCGACACTCTACCCACTGAGCCACACCACATTTGGCAACAAACCCTTTTAGTATGTGTTTCTGACTCAGGCGGTGCACTGATCAATATGGGTACTGCCATGAAGCTGATGGCGGAGGTGAAAGAATCCTTTGATATCAACGTCAGGGCAACCTTTATCAATCCACTCTAGTTAGTACATGATGAAGATTTAAAACAGATTTCGGTAAGTTTTCTTGGCTGTAAACCCCCTGCGTTGCTACTTAAAATGATGTTTGTAGTTAAAACCATGGGGACATGTCTGTAGGGAGCCAGCAAAAGCATAATCTTAGTGTGGACAGTGACACAGATAAGCACTCAGTGATTTTTTAAAAATATATATTTTATTGATTTTCCACAGAGAGGAAGGAAGAGGAATAGAGAGCTAGAAACATCGATGAGTGAGAAACGTCGACCAGCTGCCTCCTGCACACCTCCTGCTGGGGATGTGCCCGCAACCAATGTACATGCCCTTGACCAGAATCGAAACTGGGACCTTTCAATCCGCAGACTGACACTCTATCCACTGAGCCAAACTGGTTTCGGCAGCACTCAGTGATGTTCACCTGGCCCCCTGGGTGGGAGCCCCAGAGCCATGAGCCCTTTATCCTGTAGCAGTGTGTGTGAGTGTGTGTGTGTGTTTGTTTTAATGGTAAATATTTATTTATTTTAATCCTCATTCAAGGATATTTGTTCCATTTACCTTTTTTATTTTTATTTTTTTAAAATACTTTTATTTTTTAAGTATATTTTTTTATTTTTTTAATATATTTTATTGATTTTTTTACAGAGAGGAAGGGAGAGGGATAGAAAGCTAGAAACATCAATGAGAGAGAAACATCGATCAGTTGCTTCTTGCACACTCCCTACTGGATACGTACTTGCCCTTGACCGGAATCAAATTTGGGACCTTCATGTCCACAGGCCAACGCTCTATCCACTGAGCAAAACCAGTCAGGGCAAAGTATTTTTATTTTTATTGATTTCAGAGTGGAAGTGAGCGGGAAAGATAGAAAAACCAGTGATGGGAGAGAATCAATCATTAATCAGCTGCTTCTTGCATACCCCACCTGTGCCCTTGGCAGGATTTGAATCTGGAACTCTTCAATCCACAGGACAAAGCTGTAGCCACTAAGCCAAACCAGCTTAAGGCTGTTCCATTGGTTTTTAGAGAAAGTAGAAGAGAGAGGGACAGAGAGAAACATCGATGTGAGAAAAACACATTAGCTGGTTGCCTCCTGCTCACACCCTGACCAGTGCCACTGCTGGGGAGGGGCCTTCAACCGAGCTAAGTGCCCTTGACTGGAATGGAACGCAGGACCCTTAGGTCCGCATGCCAATACTCTTTCCACTGAGTCGCACTGGCTAGGGCTATCCTGTGACTTATTGAAGCCAGTAATAAGCCAAGCTAAAGGTTCTTATTCGCACAGCCATTACTCAGAGCTAAAGATTCTTAAACTGTGAAGTGGGTTTTCAATAATGAAAATCAAAACATACTCATTGCATCTTTTAAATATATATATATATTTAAGACACAGAGAGAAACATCAATGATGAGAGAGAATCATTGATCCACTACCTCCTGAACATCCTCTACTAGGACTGAGCCCACAACCCAGGCACATGCCCAGACCAGAAGTCTAAACTGTGACCTGTGTTTCTTGGGTGGATGCTTAAACACTGAGCCACACCAGCAGGGCCTCATTGCTTTTTTTGATACATGGCACAATTGGTCATTAATTTCCATGATTTGATTATATATTTGGAATTTTTTTTTTAAATGGCCACATGGAACTCACACATAAGAGGGTGTGTGTGTTTCTTTCATGATAGTGTTTACTCAACTCATTCTGTAATCGTTGGGGAACCTTATGGAAGATGTGTAATTACTAGAGAACAAGCAGGTCAAATTCAAAGCTAATAAGGGCCAAACAAACAAGGTTTAAGTGTATGTGGGCCACAAAAAAAAAAAAAAAAAAAAAAAAAAAAACACAAAAAACCTTAAATTTTCACAGAAACATAGGTTTATTTTGATAGAGACATGCTTATTACAAAGGGCTGAAATAAATCAGTTATCATTAACATAAAATAATAGAACATTTTAATAAAAATTAGTATTTTCTTAAACGTTGACTCAGCAGACACTGGGTAACTGCACAAATGAATAAGTGTAATGCAAATAAACCCACTTTTCTTGTTCTCTGAAAGCGAGATATTTTTTGTTGCACACACCAAACAAGTCAGTCTAAGACTAAGAATGTGGCCATCGGCTGCTAAAAATTCCCTGCAAGTATTAGTGGAGAGAAATACTGCGCTGACGCATAAGGCACGTAAGAGAAATGAATGCAACATGGTGATAGTCATCAGTCATTAGTGAACATTGTAGTTCATTATTAAGAGTTGTCTATAGCAGTACATTGTAAAAATTAAGTTGCAAAATTTTTATTAAAATATTTCTTACATAACTTTATATTGGCTGGGCCTCAAAAATATTCATTGTGGAGAGAGAATCCAAGATGGCTGCACAGGTAAACACCTAACCGCAGCCACACACAACAATTTCAATAAAATACAACTAAAATATAAAATGGACATTACCCAGAACTACAGGAAAGTCAACTGACTAGAAATTCTACAATGAGAAGCAAGGAGAAAACTAGAAGGAAGAGCGGAGGAGCTGTAAAAGCCTAAGGTGCGGAGACATGCTGCGCGCATGAAGAGGACGGAGATGGAGAGTAGGGGGCGGCTGAGTGCCTGGCTGGCGTTCCCTAGCGGGAAGAAGATAAAAGCTCCAGACTGTGCTGAACCCCAGACCCCACAGCACTGAACCCCAGTTCTAGGCCAGACCCTGGGGACCCAGGCACCTACAGAAAGAGCCAGGGCTGTGAGGCAGAACCCCAGGGGAGTGGTGAAAGGCAGAGCCCCCGGAGGCATGCACATTGTGTGCAGAGAACGGATGGTTGGCTGTGCCACGGGATTGCCCTGGCGGGAAGGAGACAAAAGCTCCAGACTGGACTGAACGCCAACTCCAACTCCAACTGAACTGAACCCCAGTTCCGGGCTCATTGGGGAAAAGACTAGACTGTTTAGTAGCAGGGGAAAATTGAGGACACCTTTCTCTCAGAGGTGCTTACAACGAGTACTGAAGGACCCTAAGGAACACTGAGACTCAGGAGCCTCATAGGGCAGGGCTGATGGAAGCCAAGGCTGTAGGCTCCACCCTGAAACTACATCCAAGCAGAACACAGAGACTTTTAAGGCTACCAACTCAGGGAAGCTGCGAAAATGCAGAGACAAGGAAAGAGATCACAGACGAAAGAAATGGAGGACAAAAAGTGACTGAATATAAAGTTCAAATCTATGCTTATAAGGTTTTTCAAGAATTTCCTAGAAAAAATCGATAAGACCTATGAGGATATGAAAAGGGATCAACTAGAATTAATAAGGAATCAACAAGAAATAATAAGGGATCAACAAGAAATAAAGAATACATTGTCTGAAATAAAAAATATATATATTATACACAGTCCTAAAAACAGAATGGAAGATTGCAAGAATCAAGTCAAAGATTTGGAACATAAAAAGCCAGAAGACACTCCTCTGCAGAAGCAAGAAAGCAAGAGAATCCAGAAAGTTAATGTAAAAAACCTCTGGGACAACTTCAAGCAAATCAACATCAGAATTATGGGGGTCCCAGAAGATGAGAGCAAGATATCGAAAACATACTGAAAGAAATAGTGACAGAAAACTTCCCCCAACTGGTGAAAGAATTAGACTTACAAGTCCAGGAAGCGCACAGAACTCCAAACAAAAGGAATCCAAAGAAGACCACACCAAGACAAATCATAATTAAAATTCCAAGAGCAAAAGACAAAGAGAGTATTAAAAGCAGCAAGAGAAAAGCAGGTAGTTACCTATAAAGGAGCATCCATAAGATTGTCAGCTGATTACTCAACAGAAACCATGCAGGCCAGACGGGAATGGCAAGAAATATTAAAGGTGATGAATAGTAAGAACCTACAGCCAAAGATAATCTATCCAGCAAAGCTATCACTCAGAATTGAAGGTCAGATAAAGAGCTTCACTAATAAAAAAAAAAAAAAGCAAACCAGAATTATATAAATTGCTGAAGGGGGTTCTTTTGGAAGAGAAAGTAAATAAAGATAAAAATTATGAACAACAAATACATAACTATCAACAAGTGAATCTAAAAACAAAGGAAATTAAAAAAATCTGATGAACAATATTAACTGTTGAATATAATAGAATCATAGGTATGGAAGGGGAGTGAACTGACTATTCTTGGCGAAAGGGAAGAGGGGGATGTGGGAAGAGACTGAACATAAACTGTGCACTTATGGATGAGGACAATGGGGTGTGGGGAAAGGGCAGAGGGTGGGGTGGCAACCTTGTGGAGGAGAGCAACAGTGGGGAGGAGGGGGAAGAGGAACATTTGTAATAATATGAACAATAAAGTTTTATAAAAAATAAATAAAAAATTTTTAAAAAATATTCATTGTGGGCCACATGCGGCTTGCAGGACATGAGTTTGACATGTTTGCTCTAGAAGATACTGGAGATTTGTATTTTTATCATCTACTTCTTAATAAGGATTTGACAGTAGTGCCAGAAGACATATCCATCCCTATTTTTGGTATAGTTAATTTGGTTGGAAATTATGCACATTAATAACTGGTGAGAGTACCTGTAAAAATCTTTGAAAATAGGATCTGAGTGACAATACTGTGTCATTATGTTCCATATTGACAGTCATCTGTCATCCATTCATCCATCCATCCATTCATCCATCTATGTCATCATCCATCCATCCTTGCATCTACTCATCCATCCATCCATCCTTCCTTCCATCCATCCATCCATCCATCCATCCATCCATCCATCCATCCATCCTTCCATCCATCCATCCATCCATCCTTCCATCCATCCATCCATCTATTTATGCTATTATCCCTCCATTCATCCATTTATCCATTCATCTGTTTAAGCTATCATCACTCCATCCATCCATTCATCTCTTTATGCTATCATCCACCCATACATCCAATTTGTTCATTTATTCCTTAATAAAAGAAGCCTCTAATGGATGCTGAGGTACCCACTAAAAAGTAAAGTACCTGGGTCCCTAAATGTAGACCAAGAAAAAGTAATGACCTTCCTTGTAGAAGCACGGCAGGCCTCCCTGGGCCATGTGCCGAGGTAGCAGCTCCAGGTCTGTCTCCTCTCCCTCAGCACCACCTGAAGAGGCTGGAGGGCCACCACCTGGGCTACAATTATAAAGGGAGGCATATTGGAAAGATCCCCAATGACGAGATCACACTAGCAATGGAAAAGTTCAAGAAGTCCAAGGACATGGCAGAGAGAAGCATGTTTCATTTTTTAGTATTGACCCCAAGCAGGAGACCCTCCTGGGAATGGAACATGGACTGTATGTTTGTGGGGATTCTCTTGGAAGCCTTTGTTGTTGTAAAAGTTTCCAGAAATCAGAATTTTTAAAAATTTATATACTGGTGGCCCAGTGCACAGGTTTTTGCACATTGAAAGGAAATTAATTAGAAGAAAGATTCCTGTGATACTTACGTTACTGCAAAAAATTAAATGTCAAAATAGTACATATAATATTTACACTAATAAAGTTAAGTTGCAAATTGACCATACCTTTGAGACTTGCACCTGCCAATCAGGAGTGACTATGCAAATTAACCCAACAAAGATAGTGGGTTGAATTGCCTACTCAGGTGCAGTGGCCAGGGGTGTTCCGCACTGCCCCAGGCACTCCAGGCCTCTGGGCAGGGTGGGAAGGCACAAAGGCAGTTCCAGCCAGAGCCAAAGGCTGTGCCAGCAGCCAGGGGAAGGAAGGCCCACTCTTGCACAAATAAAATTGAAACATGTGTGCCAGCGAGAGCTTTATATGTATTGTGCATGTGTAAGTCAACATTCATTTTTAAATTGCCAGTGCACATCCTACATACTAGATCTTCCTTGTTCTTGATCTTCAGTAGCCCAGAACTTCATTGCAGCATCCTATAAATCCTTCCTGGAAACTTTTGTTTTCATCCAGTTGCATGAAGCTAAATGCAACACACTTTTGTAATGGGACATCCCCGTGTCAGCAGTCAAACATCCATTTCCTCGCCATGTTTCTGTTTTCAGGATATTGGCATAAATATGGATCAGGAGGAGGCCTCTTCTGAGGAGAGTGCATCTATACAAGTGGATACAAAATTCATGGCTTCCAAAACCTCCAGCAACTCAGAGAATCCATCTCTGTAAGCGGTGTTTGTCAGTTTTGAAAGATATTCTGCACCTGACTGAGTCACAAGCAGCAAAGCCTTCTTCTATGACACATGTGTTAGAGGCATCCATTTCCATGTAAACCATCACATGGGGGCAGCCACCTTGTGTGTTGGAGTGACAGTCAATTTGCATAAATCTTTTAGTTACAATGCTCAACTCATTAACCACAAAAGAGTTCATACTGGGGAAAAGCCGTATCAGTGTAGTGATTATGGGGAGTACTTCAGTCAAAATTGTAACCTTATTCAACACCCTAAATTTCACACTGGAGAAAAACATTTTGAGTGTAGTATATGTGGGAAATATTTTATCCACAAACCCGGCTTAGACATCTGATAATTCACAATACAGAGAAGCCTTAAATGTCCAGAGAACATTTTATCTTTCTTACTCAGAATGACAACACTTGAGACCTACTTACCTGAATATCAACTTCTTTTATAGGAACATACACTCTACTAGATTCCTCATAAGTTTCAGGTACAAGAGAGACTATAAGCATATGTATTATATATCCCAACCTGCCCATACCTTATATGCCATTGATGTCACTGTGAGTATTTTGGCTGAAACAATTTCACTTCTACTACCTGAAGGATATGCATCAGTCAATCACCTGTGTGCTCAGGTGAAATGACTTTTGAGTTCTTACTTGTGCTTGAGGAAATAATTACTCTGAGCTCTTAGCAGTATCCTCATTTATCTCTGACAAGGGAATGCACCTGACCCAGGGTTTTTTCAGAGCATCTGTCCTCAGCTAAGAAGTCCTACCTGTCAGGGATTATATTCTCATATTAGCTGTGATGAATTGTGTCAGGTTCTAATTCGTTTACCTGCTTGCTGTCCTCTTCTCCAATTATGTTTTTGTAAAGGTGTTTTTTTTTTTGTACCTGTAATTTGTCAGTTCTATTCACTGCCTGGAATGATCTGAAAGGAAAGTTGTGAGCTGTCAGCATGGAAAGATAAATGGATATGGTCAGGTACGAAACCTGTGCTTTGGAAGAAACAGCAGGATCACAGAAAATCACTGTCCAATATTGGCTTATTTTGTATTACTGACCTAAGCTTTATAAGTGTACTTGGCTTTGTGGTTTTAATTTTAAGTTTGGTGCCTCTATTATTGGTGAGGGCAGTGCTCACCATGAAGAGGAGGCCTTTCTTATGTTTGTAAAATATATATATTAGAGGCTTGATGCATGTGGGGGAGGGGTGTGTGTGTGTCCCTCAGCCCAGCCTGCATCCTCTCCAATCTGGGACCCCCCAGGGATGTCCGACTGCCCATTTAGGCATGATCCCACTGGAATTGGGCCTAAATGGACAGTCTGACATCCCTCTCACAATCAAGGAATGCTAGTTCCCAACTGCTTGCCTTCCTGCCTGCCTGCCTGCCTGATTGCCCCTAACAGCTTCTGACTGCCAGCCTGGTCACCCCTAACCACTTCCCTGCCAGTCTGGTTGCCCCTCACTGCTCTCTTAGGCTTGTCTGGTTCCCCTCAACTTCCCTCCCCTGCAGGCCTGGTCACTCCCAACCGCCCTGCCCTACAGGCCATATTGTGGTGGCCAGCTTATATCCACATGGGGTGTTGGAGTGACAGTCAATTTGCATAGTACTCTTTTATTAGATAGGATATATTATTATCTCTGTTCATAGTATCTACACCACATGTGTCAAACACAAGGCCCGCGGGCCAAATCCAGCCCGCCAGGCCTTGCAATGTGGCCCGCACCGCGCTGTCATCACTGCACTCCACTGTCAATTTATGACATTGTCATTTTATGACTGTTCTGTAAACCATTCGGCCTGCGATTTAGGCTGGATTTTAGATTTTGGCCCCTTCTCTGATTGAGTTAGATACCCCTAATCTACACTAATAAAATATGCAAATTGACCATCACTCTGCTAAGTTACCAGCCAATAGGAGTGAGCATGCAAATTACCCAACAAAGATGGCCATGCCCGTAGTGGCCATGTGGCTGGCACCTCACAGCCTCAAGCCCTGCTATGGCAGGGTTGGGGGATTGTGGGTCTGGATCAGGAAACCAGACCCGAAGGGATGCCTCCACCCAGCAGCCTCAAGCCCCGAATTGGCACCCCGAAACCCCCAAGGCCCAGAGCTGAGGCACCAGAGCTGCTGGGGGCTGTGTGCGGGACAGCAGAAACACAAACTTGCAAGAAACCTGTGGAAAGGGAGGTATACTATCATAAATTTATCTCCCTTTCCACAAGATGAGAAAACCGACCCTGGTTTTATTTAGTGATGTGGCCCTCACCTTTCTACAAGCACAGGGCATGTTATGACCACTCCCAGGAAGGTCTGGTCAGAATACCATCTCCAGGGAATAACATTACTGTGGCAAATCATATGAGAGAGGAAACAGGCTTTTGTTGAGTTTATTCTAAAGGTCAGAGAGCATGCCACCCCAACATATGCTGTGTTGTTATATTGATGATCTTGAGCTGCAGATGCTTGAAAAACAGCAAATGCATGCAGAGGCTTTCACTGAAGTCTCCTGATCTGCCTAAAATTGAACCCCCATAAAGAAGCTTAAATATCATAGGTCCCCTTGATGGGAGATGTGTCATCAGGCAGAGAAGACTGTCTCCTGTCACAGGGCAGAAGAGTAGAAAATGACATCACACCCAATCTTTGTTATAAAATATTTCCCCTCAACCCCCATTCATCTTTCCTAAAAAACCATTTACTCTCCTCTATGAAGCCTATATCTCCCATCCCCTTTCCCTAGGAAGAAGGTATTTAAATCTGAATTATAAGCCACCTTGAGAAGTTACTCACTTTTCCCTGTGACCTCCCACATATACACAAGGTACACATATTAATGAACTTTTGTTTTTCTCTTGGTGATCTCTTTCATCAAAATGGATCCCACTAAGAACTCAGAAAACTATTTTCCTCCTCCATAATTCTATCTCAGGAAATCAAGTCCCCAGCTGAACAATGAGTTTGGCTCAAGTACCAAGCAGTCCCGGCTGAAGGGAGGGAAGCTTCTAGGGAGAAATCAATAATATTGTTACCAAAGTGAGATGGAGGACACAATGCAATGGTGGGAGTTTAAACATTTTTTGGAGGATTATTTGGCAAATTCAATAGAAATGTTCAAGGTACATCCAAGAGTCTTCTACTAGGAATCACATATGCTAAGATAAAGCACAAGCACATAAGGCCTGGTCAGAACCCAGAATGCTACTGCAGGCTCACCTTCTACGATAGGAAAACCTGGGTACAACCAGCATTTTTAGGACAAGGTGGCATCTATACTGATAAAAGGGTAACATGTTAATTAGACTGAACATCTTCCGGACTAACAAAACCATGTTGGCAGGACCCAGGCAGAGGAGTTTAGAAGCGATCAGGCAGGCACGGGAGAGCAGTTAGGGTGAACAGGCTGTCAGGGGAGAGCAGTTAGGGGGTTCAGGCCAGTCAGGGAGAGCAGTTAGGGAAATAAGGCTGTCAGGGGAGAGCAGTTAGAGGGATCAGGCTGGCAGGCAGGTGAGCAGTTAGAAACCAGAGGTCCTGAGGGGTCCCAGATTGGAAAGTGTGCAGGCCAAGCTGAGGGAACCCTCTTCTTGTGCACAAATTTCATGCACCAGGCCTCTAGTGTATTATATAAGTTTCAATAATGTGTGAAATTTCATAGGTTGTTTTCATTTGTTGTTAAACTCTGAGGTGAGATTAGTATTGGGACAGAAATACTGTTTTCATAGTCATGGGAGAGACTGCAGTTAAATGAAATGGAAAATGTCTTATGGATGTAAGTCCAAAATTATTCCAGCGCCTGTGGCTTGAATAATCATTTAGGACATTCTGAGGACCTCCATACCTATTTCCTGTAGCTGAAGTCACTTGCCGACAAAATAATATAAAGGGGTTGTAGACTCCCCTGACCCCTTTAAGCTGTTCAAGTCAAGTCTGTTGCTCAACAGGTAAGAACTCAAAATTAAAGAAAGGATAATCCTATAATAAGTCCCAAGATATCTCAGCATTCCTGTTGATTCCAATGGCAACAGTCTTCACTATTTACCAACGTTTTCTGCCATTGAGGATAGGCTGTTTCTCCCAGGAAATGAATAATGATATGCAAGAAAGTGCACATTTCTAATGTGTATTATTTGGTGAGCCTTGACCTAGAGATAAAGCTGTGAAACTGTTACATATGAAACTTATACACTAAACTTACAGTTGTAGTACTGAAAATACGAAGATTATTCTTTAAAAAAAATATTAGTAAAGACATTAATTTTGGGGGAGGGGGAATGGAAAGAAGAGGAAGGGAGAGGTAAACCCAGATCTGCTGCCTCCTGCCTACACCCTCCTGGGGATCCATTTGGGCATGTGCACTGACCTGGAATCAATCCAAAGACCTTCCAGTGAATGGGATGACACCTGACCAACAGAGGATACTGGCTAAGGAAGTTTATCCTTGTATTATCATCTATTATTATCTTCCATACCAACAACTTCAAGCCTATTTTTGCCACATTCTGTATTTCCTCCAGCCTTTTTATAATGTCTCTCTGCCTTCCTTGGCCCTCCAGGCAATCATTGATTTTTCTTGCTTTACAATGGTATAGTTCATTATCTAAAAAAAAAAAAAAAAAAAAAAAAAAAAAAAAAGCAATATGCAAATTAACCATCACTCTGCTACACTCACAAGCCTCGTCCAATAGCCAATCAGGATCAAGAATGCAAATTAACCCAACCAAGATGGCTGAGGCCACAGAGCGAACAGGAGTCTTGGTTTTCCCCCTGCAATGGAGGAAGCCAAGCTTACCATACACCATCGACAGCCCAGGCCTCCACTCAAGACAACAAAGTTTCAATTATACAAGATACATAATTCCCAACAAAAAATGGTGGCAGCCATGGAGCTGGAGTGAGCAGAAGGCTTGGGTTGCCCCCAGCAATGGAGGAATCCAAGCTCCCACAGCCCAGGCCTGCGTTGGCCTCCACTACAAAGTTTCAATTATCCTATCTAATAAAAGAATAATATGCAAATTGATCATCACTCCAACACACAAGATGGCCTCCCCCACGTGGACACAAGATGGCTGCCACAAGATGGCCTGCAGGGGAGGGCAGTTGGGGGAGACCAGACCTACAGGGAAGGTAAGTTGGGGCCAACCAAGTCTGCAGGGGAGGGCAGTTAGTGGGGACTGGCTAGCAGAGGAGGGCAGTTGAGGTGAATGGGGCTGCAGGGAAAGGGATTTGAGGGGGAACCAGGCCTGCAGGGGAGGACAGTTAGGGGCAACCAGGCTGGCAAAGGAAGACCGTTAGGGGTGACCAGACTGGCACTGCAGGGCAGTTATGGGCAATGGGGCTAGTCCCTCCCAACTGCTGTCCCCTGCCAGCCCATTCAACCCTAACTCCTAACTGCCCTCTGCTATCGGCCTGGTTGCCCCCAACCTCTCTCCTCTGCAGGCTTGGTCCCCCACAATTGCCCTCCCCTGATGGCCTGGTTCCCCGTACTGCCCTCCCCTGCATGCCTGTTTGTCCCTAATTGCTTTCCCCTGTAGGCCTGGTCTCCCACAACTACCCTAACCTGCCTGGTTCTCCCCAACTGCCCTCCCTGTAGACCTGGTCCCCTCCAACTGCCTTCCTCTGCCTGCCAGCTCACCCCTAACTGCCCTCCCCTGCTGGCCTGGTCACCCCCAAATGCCCTCCCATGCAGGCCTAGTCCCCCCAACTACCCTCCCCTGCAGGATGGAGGGGGGAGGTGTTTCTTTGTGGAGTGGGTTGTAGGTCTTAAGAGCCCTTGGGGTCTTTGGAAGTCAGATGGCTCAAAGATGCTGATCTGCTGGGCTTGGCTTGGACATGGGGCTTAACCAGGTTGCTCCATGCCCTTCTGTGACTGGCCTGAGCCATGGACTCAGAGACTTCTGGTTCCTGTGGAAAATGACCCTGTCAGCAACACACCATGGCAACTCTGTTTTTCATCTGAGGATATTTTTACATTGATTTTTGAGAGAGTGGAATGGAGGGGAGGAAACAGAGAGAAACATGAATATCAGAGAGTAACAGTGATTGCTTGCCTCCAGCACACACCCAGACAAAGGGCTGGAAATCTGCAACCAGGTACATACCCTTCACTGGAATTGAACCCTGGATATTTCAGATGGCAGGCAGATGCTCTATCCACTGAGCCACACCAGCGAGGCTGAGAGATGGCTGCCCTCCATGCAGGTGACATTGGGCTCAATGTTCCTGGGAGACAAGCAAAATATTGATGATATTGATCAGACAGTGATGCAGTAGCCGGGACTCCAGGCAGATGGCGCCCAGAGCATGGCATGGGGACAGAAGGAACCACCCAGCAGCCCTGGGCCTCTTCCTCCAAGCCAGGTCCCTAGGTCTGTTTGCTCCCCCCATAGGCGCCTCTTGGAGCGTCCCTTGCCCAATGGCGCCAGAGGGGGGCACTGTTGCCTGTGAGTGAGACCAGGTAAAGTCCCAGAAGCGAGGATAAGTGGTGCCCATCTCCCCACCCAGGACCATCCCACATCCAGGGGCATCTCAGCTTGTGCGCACCCCAAAGCGCAGTGTGACCCCGCATTCACCTTTCCAGTCTGGTCCTCAGGGTCCCCAGGTAACAATGTAAAGGGGTGGTGCCAGCGGCCTCATTTGCATATGCCAGGACTTGGCCAATGGACAGCGCGGGGGGCTTTGGACCACGGTGTAGCCCACTGCCCACGGGCGGGTTGGGAGTGACTATGGCCCAGGCGGTGGCCAGGGACCGGGACCTGGAGGCTGGAGCGGAGGAGCCAAGTGTGTGTGGGGGGGGGGGGGGGGGGGGGGGTGGCGACGGACATTGTTGCCGGTTTCCCGGGCATGGAGCACCTCCGAGTCCTGGCCCAGCTCAGAGACCTTGCAGCTCCCAGGGCCCCTGGCCGCGTTGTCAGTGGGGAGACTGAGGAAGCGGTTACTGGAAGCCACCAAGGTGGGGGCGCGGGAAAGTGGGGGGCTGGTTCCCCAAGGCTCCCGGATATGCACGGGGGTGGAGGGAGGGTCTGGGGTCAGAGAACATGGCAGAGAAGGAGGTGCTGGGAAACTCTGCTTGTGCCTCCCCCAGCCCCTTCCCACGCAGGGAGTGCGGGTTCCCCACGGACACTGATGTGTGTGGACATTGGTGTGTGTGGACATTGGTGTATATGGACACTGGTGTGTGTGGACATTGGTGTGTGTGGACACTGGTGTGTGTGGACACTGGTGTGTATGGGCATTGGTGTGTGTGGACACTGATGTGTATGGACATTGGTGTGTGGACACTGGTGTGTGTGTGCACTGGTGTGTGTGGACATTGGTGTGTGTGGACACTGGTGTGTGTGGGCATTGGTGTGTGTGGACATTGGTGTGTGTGGACATTGGTGTGTGTGGGCATTGGTGTGTGTGGACATTGGTGTGTGTGGACAGTGGTGTGTGTGGGCATTGGTGTGTGTGGACACTGGTGTGTTTGGACATTGGTGTGTGGACACTGGTGCGTGTGGGCATTGGTGTGTATGGGCATTGGTGTGTGCTGACACTGGTGTGTGTGGACACTGGTGTGTGTGGACATTGGTGTGTGGACACTGGTGTGTGTGTGCACTGGTGTGTGTGGACATTGGTGTGTGTGGACACTGGTGTGTGTGGGCATTGGTGTGTGTGGACACTGGTGTGTATGGACATTGGTGTGTGAACACTGGTGTTTGGGGGCACTGGTGTGTGTGGACATTGGTGGGTGTTGGAATTGGTTTGTCTGGACAATGGTGTGTGTGGACATGGGTCTCTGGGCACTGGTGTGTGTCGGCATTGGTGTGTGGACAATGGTATGTTCAGATATTGGCGTGTGTGGACAATGGTGTGTGTGGACATTGGTGTGTGTGGACATTAATGTGTGGGGGCACTGGTGTGTGTGGGCACTGGTGTGTGGGGGCACTGGTGTGTGTGGACACTGGTGTGTGTGTGGACACTGGTGTGTATGGACATTGCTGTATGTGGATATTGGTGTGTGCTGACATTGGTGTGTATGGATATTGGTGTGTGTGGACACTGGTGTGTGTGGATATTGGTATGTATGGACACTGGTGTGTGTGGACAATGTTGTGTGGTGACACTGGTGTGTGTGAACACTGGTTTGTGTGGACATTGGTGTGTGTGGACACTGGTGTGTATGGACATTGGTGTGTGGACACAGTTGTGTTCAGACATTGGTGTGTGTGAACACTGGTGTATGTGGATAATGTTGTGTGGTGACACTGGTGTGTGTGGACATTGGTCTATGGACATTGGTGTGTGGACACTGGTGTGTGTGGACATTGGTGTGTGTGAGCATTGGTGTGTGCGGATACTGGAGTGTGTGGACATTGGTGTGTCTGGACACTGGTGTGTGTGGACACTTGTGTGTGTGGACATTGGTGTGCTGACACTGGTGTGTGTGAGCATTGGTGTGTGTGGACATTGGTGGGTGTCGGAATTGGTTTGTCTGGACAATGGTGTGTGTAGACATGGGTCTGTGGGCTCTGGTGTGTGTCGGCATTGGTGTGTGGACACTGGTGTGATCAGACATTGGTGTGTGCGGACACTGGTGTATGTGGACATTGGTGTGTGTGGACATTGGTGTGTGTGTGGACATTGGTGTGCGGACACTGGTGGGTGTGGGCATTGGTGCGTGTGGACACTGGTGTGTGTAGACATTGGTGTGTGGGGGCATTGGTGTGTCTGGGCATTGGTGTGTGTGGACATTGGTGTGTCCTGACCCTGGTGTATGTGGGCATTGGTGTGTGTGCACACTGGTGTTTTTGGACATTGGTGTGTGGACACTGGTGTGTGTGGGCATTAGTGTGCGCTGACACTGGTGTGTGGACACTGTTGTGTATGAGCATTGGTGTGTGTGGACACTGGTGTTTATGGACATTGGTGTGTGGACACTGGTGTTTATGGACATTGGTGTGTGGACACTGATGTGTATGGACATTGGTGTGTGGATATTGGTGTGTGTGTGCACTGGAGTGTGTGGACATTGGTGTGTGTGGACACTTGTGTGTGTGGACACTTGTGTGTGTGGACATTGGTGTGTGATGACACTGGTGTGTGTGAGCATTGGTGTATGTGGACAATGGTGTGTATGGACATTGGTGTGTGGACACTGGTGTGTGTGGGCATTGTTGTGTGTGGACATTGGTGGTTGTCGGAATTGGTTTGTCTGAATAACGGTGTGTGTGGACATGGGTCTGTGGGCTCTGGTGTGTGTCGGCATTGGTGTGTGGACACTGGTGTGCTCAGACATTGGTGTGTGTGGACACTGGTGTATGTGGACATTGGTATGTGTGGACACTGGTGTGTGTGTGGACATTGCTGTGCGGACACTGGTGGGTGAGGGCATTGGTGTGTGTGGACACTGGTGTATGTGGACATTGGTGTGCGGACACTGGTGGGTGAGGGCATTGATGTGTGTGGACACTGGTGTGTATGGACATTGGTGTGTGGACACTGGTGTGTGGGGGCACTGTTGTGTGTGGACATTGGTGGGTGTCGGAATTGGTTTGTCTGGACAATGGCGTGTGTGGACATGGGTCTGTGGGCACTGATGGCTGTCGGCATTGGTGTGTGGACACTGGTATGTTCAGACATTGGTGTGTGTGGACACTGGTGTGTGTGTGGACATTGGTGTGTGTGAACACTGGTGTGTGTGGACATTGGTGTGTGTGGACACTGGTGTGTGTGGACAATGTTGTGTGGTGACACTGGTGTATGTGGACATTGATGTGTGTTGACATTGGTGTATATGGACACTATTGTTTGTGGACACTTGTGTGTGTGGATATTGGTATGTCTGGGCATTGGTGTATGCGGATACTGGAGAGTGTGGACATTGGTGTGTGTGGACATTGGTGTGTGCTGAATCTGGTGTGTGTGGGCATTGGTGTGATTGGACACTGGTGTGTATGGACATTGGCGTGTGCTGACACTGGTGAGTGTGGGCATTGGTGTGTGGGGGCACTGATGTGTGTGGACATTGGTGTGTCTGGACACTGGTGTGTATGAACATGGGTCTGTGGACACTGGTTTGTGTCAGCATTGGAGTGTGGATACTGGTTTGCTCAGACATTGGTGTGTGTGGACACTGGTGTATGTGGACATTGGTGTGTGTGGACATTGGTGTGTGTGTAGACATTGGTGTGTGTGGACACTGGTGTGTGTGGGCATTGGTGTGTGTGAACATTGGTGTGCGTTGACACTGGTGTGTGTGGACATTGGTTTGTGGACACTGGTGTGTGTGGGCATTGGTGCGTGCTGACACTGGTGTGTGTGGACTCTGGTGTGTGTGGGCATTGGTGTGTGTGGACACTGATGTGTTTGGACATTGGTGTGTGGACACTGATGTGTGTGGGCACTGGTGTGTGTGGACATTGGTGTGTGTGGACATTGGTGTGTGGACACTGGTGTGTGTGGGCATTGGTGTGTGTGGACATTGCTGTGTGCTGACACTGGTGTGTTTGGACATTGGTGTGTGGACACTGGTGTGTGTGGGCATTGGTGTGTGTGGACACTGATGTGTTTGGACATTGGTGTGTGGACACTGATGTGTGTGGGCATTGGTGTGTGTGGACACTGATGTGTTTGGACATGGGTGTGTGGACACTGATGTGTGTGGGCACTGGTGTGTGTGGACATTGGTGTGTGTGGACATTGGTGTGGACACTGGTGTGTGTGGACATTGGTGTGTGCTGACACTGGTGTGTGTGGGCATGTTGTGTGTGGAGACTGGTGTGTATGGACATTGGTGTGTGGACACTGCTGTGTGGGGGCACTGGTGTGTGTGGACATTGGTGGGTGTCGGAATTGGTTTGTCTTGACAAGTGTGTGTGAACATGGGTCTCTGGACACTGGTGTGTGTCGGCATTGGAGTGTGGAAACTGTTGTGCTCAGACATTGGTGTGTGAGGACACTGGTGTATGTGGACATTGGTGTGTGTGGACATTGGTGTGTTTGTGGACATTGGTGTGCGGACACTGTTGTGTGGGCATTGGTGTGTGTGGACACTGGTGTGTGTGGACATTGGTGATGTGGACACTGGTGTATGTGGACATTGGTCTGTGGACATTGGTGTGTGGACACTGGTGTGTGTGGACATTGGTGTGTGTGGACACTGTTGTGTGTGGACAATGTTGTGTGGTGACACTGGTGCATGTGGACATTGGTACGTGTCGACACTGGTGTATATGGACACTGGTGTGTGTGGACACTTGTGTGTGTGGACATTGGTGTGTGCTGACACTGGTGTGTGTGTGGATATTGGTGTGTGAGGGCATTGGTGTGTGCAGATACTGGAGTGTGTGGACATTGGTGTGTCTGGACATTGGTGTGTGCTTACACTGGTGTGTGTGGGCATTGGTGTGTGTCTGCATTGGTGTGTGGACACTGGTGTGCTCAGACATTGGTGTGTGTGGACACTGGTGTATGTGGACATTGGTGTGTGTGTGGACATTGGTGTGCGGACACTGGTGTGTGTGGGCATTGGTGTGTGTGGACACTGGTATTTGTGGACACTGGTGTGTGTGTGGACATTGGTGTGTGCTGACACTGGTGTGTGTGGGCATTGGTGTGTATGGACACTGTTGTGTTTGGACATTGGTGTGTGGACTCTGGTGTGTGTGGGCATTGGTGTGTATGGACATTGGTGTGTGTGGACACTGGTGTGTGTGGACATTGGTGTGTGCTGACACTGGTGTGTATGGACACTGGTGTGTATGGCATTGGTGTGTGTGGACACTGGTGTGTATGGACATTGGTGTGTGGACACTGGTGTGTGTGTGCACTGGTGTGTGTGGACATTGGTGTGTGTGAACATTGGTGTGTGTGGACACTTGTGTGTGTGGACATTGGTGTGTGCTGACACTGGTGTGTGTGGGCATTGGTTTGTGTGGACATTGGTGTGTGGACACTGGTGTGTGGGGGCACTGTTGTGTGTGGATATTGGTGGGTGTCAGCATTGGTTTGTCTGGGCATTGGTGTGTGTCGGCATTGGTCTGTCTGTACAATGCTGTGTGTGGACAAGGGTCTGTGGGCACTGTTGTGTTCAGACATTGGTGTGTGTGGACACTGGTGTATGTGGACATTGGTGTGCATGGACAGTGGTGTGTGTGTGGACATTAGTGTGTGTGGGCATTGGTGTGTCTGGGCATTGTTGTGTGTGGACACTGGTGTGTGTCGGCATTGGTTTGTGGACACTGGTATGTTCAGACAGTGGTGTGTGTGGACACTGGTGTATGTGGATATTGGTGTGCATATGCATTGGTGTGTGTGTGGACATTGGTGTGCGGACACTAGTGTGTGTGGGCATTGGTGTGTGTGGACACTGGTGTGTGTGGACATTGGTGTGTGTGGACATTGGTGTGTCTGGGCATTGGTGTGTGTGGACCCTGGTGTGTTTGAACATTGGTGTGCTCAGACACTGGTGTGTGTGGGCATTGGTGTATGTGGACATCGGTGTGTGTGGGCATTGGTGTGTCTGGGCATTTGTGTGTGTGGACACTGGTGTCTGTGGACATTGGTGTGTTTATACTGGTGTGTGTGGGCTTGGTTTTTGTGGACTCTGGTGTGTTTGAAAATTGTGGTGTGTTGGCATTGGTGTGTCTGGGCATTGGTGTGTGTGTGGACATTGGTGTGTGTGGACACTGGTGTATGTGGACATTGGTTTGTGTGGACATTGTTGCGTGGAGAAGCCAATTTGTATTCCAATGCTGCAGTCTCTTCCGGCCACGGCAGGGCTCACTCTGTAACACCTGTTCTATTCTGCACCCCTGAACCTGCACTCTCCTCTCCCTCCCCACAGCCCCCCAATGTTGCTAGAACCAGGTGAGGGACATCCTTTGGAATACCCATTTCTGAGGTCTCACCCTGCACCTCCCACAAATTGGCTCCCGAAAAGCTGATGGGATGAGTGGCTTCTCTTCTTGTTGCCTCAGTCTGAGGCCTAGGCCCCCTTCCCTGGATGCTGCCTTAGGGATGTCTGGGTTCCGGCTGGGGCTCTGAGTGGACAGGGTTGCCCTTCTAGGAGATGGTCCTACAGGAGGGTCAGATGGGAGGATAGATGGACTCCCTGCTGGTCCTGGGCACTCTAAGGGGTCTCTGAGGGCAGGCACATCTCCTGATAAGGTAAGCGTTACATACCTTTTGGCCTTTCCAGCCTAAACGGAGATTTAAAAATATCAGTGCAGCCCTTGCTGGTCTGGCTCAGTGGATAGAGTGATGGCCTGCAGACTGAAGGGTCCAAAATTCCATTCCTGGACAGGACACATGCCTGGGTGCTGGATCCCCAGTGTGGGGCATGCAGGAGGCAGCTGATCCATGATTCTCTCTCATCATTGATGTCTCTCTCTCCCTCTCCCTTCCTGTCTGAAGCCAATAAAAATACATTTAAAAAATAATGAACAAATAAAATTTAAAAAGGCTGAATCTGAGAGTGGTGTGTGTGTGTGTGTGTGTGTGTGTGTGTGTGTGTGTAAAAGAGAGATAATTTGCATCAGATACTTTGATCACAAATCATTGTATAGTATACTTACTTGTCTTTATTTCTGCAGGTAATTAGAGAAAAAAAATGAAAGGCATTGAAGGCATGAAACTATTAATAGATGACCACTTTCTTGACATGGAAAGGGTAAGAGCATTTTTATGTCAATTGTGTGAAGAATGTAAGTCTCATCACATGATCTCACTCCGATGTGGAGTCTAAGTAACAAAATACAAAACTGATGGATGTGCACATGGAAGCATGGAACAGAGTGTGGAACCTCGGAGGGAAGGCAGGGGAGGTAATCAGACAAGGACCTTTCATGCATCTGTGTATGGCCCAGGAACACAGACAATGGGGCGGTGAGGGCCCAGGTCAGCAGGCAGCAGTGGGCTGGAGGGGGAAAAGTGGAGAAAAAGTGGACATAAGTAATAATTTCAACAATAGAATTCTTTTTAAAAAGAGAGATAGCAATCTAGGGGGAAATTTTTTTTAAGTGGAAACAAATTTGACTGTAGTTGTGACAGTCCGACACTATGAAGAGAGTGGAGTCTAGGATGCTCATACACAGGTCTGGATCCTGTGACCCAAAAGGCAGTTTTTTCCCAGGTCTAAGCCCAGATGAGGACCTTTGATTATGAAGGAGCCTGGATACAACTCGCTGATTCTCTCTGGTGGACAAAACTCAGAATGTTCAAAAGATGGGCAGTCTTTACACACACACACACACACACACACACACACACACACACACACACACTAGTGGCCTGGTGCACAAAATTTGTGCGGAAGCGGGGTGGAGGGTGTCCCTCAGCCTGGCCTGCACCCTATTCAGTCTGGGAATCCCTTTCACAATCCAGGACTGCTGGCTCCTAACCGCTCACCTGCCTGTCTGATTGCCCCTAACCACTCTTCTGGCCATCCTGCTCGCCCCCAGCTACCCCCAGCCTGCTTAATCACCCCCAACTGACCCTCCCCCAAGCTGACCTGATCATCCCCAACTGCCCTTCCCTCCTGGCCTGATGGCCCCTAACCACCTCTATCTCAGCTCTGCCACCATGGCTGTATCTGGAAGGATGTCTGGAAGGTCTCCTGGTATAATTAGCATATTACCCTTTTTATTAGTGTAGACTAGAGGCCCTGTGTACAACAGTTGTGCACAGGTAGGTTCCCTAGGCCTGGTTGGCGATCAGAGCCAATATGTGGGGCGATCAGCAGGGTGATCAGGGGCCCATGCTGGCACCCCGCTTGACTGGCCTAGGGTCTTGCAGGCTGGGGGGCAACTCCTGTGTTAAGCATCTGTCCCCTGGTGGTCAGTGCATCTCATAGTGACCAGTCGTTCTGTCATTTGGTCAATTGGCCTATTAGGCTTTTATTATATAGGATATACATTCTTATTGACTTCAGAGAGGTAGACAGAGGGAGATAGAAACATCCATGATGAGAGAGAATCATGGACTGGCTGCCTCCTGCACACCTCTCACGGGGATCAAGCCCACAACCCTGGCATGTGCCCTGGCTGAGAATCAAACTGTGACCTCCTGGTTCATAGTTCGACCTCAACCACTGAGGCACACTGGCTGAGCAAGATGGGCAGTCTCGGCAAGCAGTTAAAAAGCCCGAGCATTGTAGTTATGCACCTTGTAGAGTATGTTTCTGGGCCGAGATCCTCACATAGAATCATATTGATACCCCACATGGAAGCTCTGGCTGTGTCCCCTGGGCATGACAGCTGTGTGATGCATCACCAGGTCCTGGCACTGCCCTGCAACCGGCCTCAGAGCCTGGGTGGGTGGGTTTGCCTTTTCTGACTATGACACAGGGTGACACCCAGAGCACTGCTCACCTGGCATTTCTGTGTGACAGTTATGGGAACATTCATGCATGTGAAAGCATTGGGGAAGTACGATGGGACTCTTTTTTTTTTTTTAATGTGTTTCACCCCAACTGGTGTGGTTCAGTGGTTGAGCATTAACCTATGAACCAGGTCATTGTTTGATTCAGGTCAGGGCACATGCCTGGGTTGTGGACTTGATCCCCAGTAGGGGGCATGCAGGAGGCAGCCATTCCATGATTCTTTTTCATCATTGATGTTTCTCTCTCTCTTTTTCTCTTCCTCTCTAAAATGTTTCTTTTAAACCTCACCTGAGGATATATTTTATTGATTTTAGAGAGAAAGAAAGAAAGTAAGAGAGAAACATCATGTGAGAGAGAAGCATCTCACTGTCTCCCATATGCACCCTATCCAGGGATTGAACCAGTGACTGTTCAGTGTCCAGGATGATGCTCCAACCCACTGAGCTATGGCCAGGGCACATCAAGAACCTTCACAGAAATGATTGTGACGTTGTCCCTGGTCTCCTGTGTGGACCGTCCATGGGGCCCCCAGGAATCACCACAATCTTCCGTTTCATCCCCTTTGTCGTGGGCAAAAGTCATGTCTGTGTTTTCCTATGAATTCATCATTTGTCACTCACCAACATTTTATGTGCTTTTTTTTTAGAAAATAAATAACACCAATAAAGCTGTTACCGAAATTCGTTTGAAAGCCACAGAATACATTCAGCCCAATCCAGGTAACGTGGGACAATGTCTGGAACTGTCCTATTGCCCATTCGTGGTGACCCACACAGAACACCCACGTTGGTTGTGCCCACCCTTGATGTGATCTAGAAACAATGTCCTTGGGGTCTCAATCATGAAATGTGGTTTTTGGTGTGTTTTTTGTTGTTGTTTTGTGGGTTTTTTTGTGTGTATTTTTATTGATTTCAGAAAAGAAGGGAGAGGGAGACAGAGAGAGAAATATCAATGTTGAGAGACAATCATTGGTCCGACGCCTCCTGCACACCCCACACTGGGCATCGAGCCCACAACACAGGCCTGTGCCCTGACCAGGAATGGAATCGTGACCTCCTGGTTCACAGGTTGATGCTCAATCTCTGAGCCACACCTGCTGGGCCTGAAATTCGGTTTTTTGATGTCTAGTCTCCAGGGACTCAGTGGTTGCCTGGGCTGATGAGAGCAGAGTGGACAGTCCTAGGATCCATTGGGAGGGCTCCTGGTTCGGCAGCTGGGCACTGCTCAGCAAAGACACATAGGAGACCCTTCAGAAATCCATTCAGCCTTTTGTAAATGCTTGCTGCTTACTTAGACATTTCCTCCTTTTTTACTTACTGTTTTTGTTGTGGTTAATCCTCACCTGAGGATAGTTTTCCATTGATTTTTTTAAAATAAATCTTTATTGTTCAGATTATTACATATGTTCCTTTTTTCCCCCCCATAGCTTCCCTCCACCTGATTCCCCCCACCCCATGCCCCTACCACCACCCCAGCCACTGTCTTCATCCATAGGTGTAAGATTTTTGTCCAATCTCTTCCCGAACCCCTCACACCCTCATTCCCCTGAGAATTGTCAGTCCAATCCCTTTCTATGCCCCTGATTGTATTATTGATATATTCACCACTTTATTCTGTTTCTCAGATTTTTTATTCACTTAATTTTTAGATTCACTTGTTGATAGATATGTATTTGTTGTTCATAATTTTTATCTTTACCTTTTTCTTCTTCTTCCTCTTCTTAAAGAATACTTTTTAGCATTTCATAAAATACTGGTTTGGTGGTGAAGAACTCCTTTAGTTTTTTCTTGTCTGTGAAGCTCTTTATCTGACCTCCAATTCTAAATGATAGCTTTGCTGGATAGAGTAATCTTGGTTGTAGGTTCTTACTGTTCATCACTTTGAATATTTCTTGCCATTCCCTTCTGGCCTGCATAGTTTCTCTTGAGAAATCAGCTGACAGTCACATGGGTACTCCCTTGTAGGTAACTAACTATTTTTCTTTTGCTGCTTTTAAGATTCTCTCTTTGTCTTTTGCCCTTGGTATTTTAATTATGATGTGTCTTGGTGAGGTCCTCTTTGGATTCCTTTTGTTTGGAGTTCTGTGTGTTTCCTGAGCTTGTAAGTCTATTTCTTTCACCAGGTAGGGAAAGTTTTCTGTCATTATTACTTCTAATAGGTTTTCAATACTTTTCTCTCTCTCTACTTCTGGCACTCCCATAATTTGGATGTTGGTACGCTTAAAGTTGTCCCATAGGCTCCTTACACTATATTCATATTTTTGGATTCTTTTTTCTTTTTGTTTTTCTGGTTGGGTGTTTTTTGTTTCCTCATGTTACAAATCTTTGATTCTTGGGGTCCTTTGATCTACTGTTGAATTTCTGTATATTCTTTATTTCAGACAGTGTATGCTTAATTTCTGACTGGTCCTTTTTTTTTTTTTTTTTTTTTTTTGGCATTCTCATTTAGATCTTCAAAGTTCTCACTAAGTTTCCCAGAGGTTTTTAGCAGATTCTTGAGTAACCTTATAAATGTGATTTTTAATTCTATGTCCAGTCTTCTGCTTTCCTCCATTTCTTTCATTTGTGATCTGCCTCTTTGTCTCCACATTTTAGCTGCTTCCCAAAGACACTTTGTGTGCCAAGTGTCTTTTGTGCCCAGTGGCTCAAACTCCCCTAGGTGGACACTCTTGGTGTACCAAGTTATGGGCTGCACAGTCTTGTTGTAGTTAAGCCTTGATTGTTGTTGGTATCACTGGGCAGAGTTGACCTCCAAACCAATTGGCTGTAAGGATCATCAGTGTCTCCACTGGGAGAACTTCTGTGCTCAGTTTGGATGGGGTGAGGTCTCAGAGCAGAGCAGGCAGCTTTGGTTTTCCATCAGCCCTGCCTTAAAAGGGTTGGGTCTCAGTGTCCTGTGGCAATGGTTGCTCGCACCTCTAAGAGAAAGCTGCTCTTGAGCTTTGCCCACTGCCATACAGTCCTATTTCTTTCTGAATGAGTGTGGGTACCCAAAATCTCACCTGGAGCTGGAGTACATGTAGTTCGGGAAGCTTTGTTTCCCTCCAGAATGAGAAAGGCATCCACACGTTCAACTGCCCAAGCCCTCTCCACGAGCGTGCCTCCTTTCCTCTAAATTCCACAGTTCCTCTGGGTCTCCGTGCCTCGAGGCAATAGCTGCATGCACCTCTGAGAGAAAGCTGCTCTTGAGCTTTGCCCACAGCCAGACAGTCCAGTTTTTCCCCAAATGAGTATGGTACCCAAAGTCTCCCCTGGAACTGGAGTATGGTGCAGTCGTGAGGTCCTGTTTCCCCTCAGAATAATCAAGGCAGCCAAGTATCCAGCCGCCCGGCCCTTCCTCTTGTGCATACATGTCTCTGCACCTCTGTCTTTCGTAGTTCCCCAGTGTCTCAGTGCACTGAGGCTATGGCTGAACATACTTCTGAGAGAAAGCTGCTCTCGGGCCCTGCCCGCTGCCAGGCAGTCCAATTTCTCCCCGTATGTGTCTCACCCAGGTCAGCTCTGCTCCGGTTAGAGAAAGCCAGCCGTGTATTCAGCTACCTTCCCCTTCCTCTCAAGAGTGTACCTCTCGTGTCTCTGCACCTCTGCCCTGTGTTTCAATGTCCTTTTCTTTTTCTTTCTAGTTGTGGTTTTGAAATTGTTGTGCAAGGCAGCAGTATAGGTGTTCACTTATGCCACCATCTTGGTTTCTCCCTCCATTGATTTTTAGAGAGAGTGGAAGGGAGGGGGGAGAGACAGAGAGAAACATCGATGTGAGAGAGACACATCCATGGGTTGCCTCCTGCACATGCCCCCATCAAGGCCAGGAGACCTGCAACCAAGGTGCATGCCCTTCACCAGAATCAAACCTGGGACCCTTCAGTCCACAGGCTGACAATATATCCACTGAATCAGACCAGCTAAAGCTCATTTACTTTTTGAAATACATTTTTATTGATTTCAGATAGTAAGGGAGAAGGAGACAGAGACAGAAACATCAATGATGAGAGAGATCATGGATCAGCTGCCCCCTGTATGCCCCTCATTGGGGATGTGCCCTAACCAGAATGGAACTCGGGGCCTTTCAGTCTGCAGGCCAATGCCCTATCCACTGAGCCATACAGACTAAGGATAAATAAATTTTGAGAGAGAGAGAGAGGTGCTGATATAGTCTGGTTGCATTGTGTGCACAATTTCCGTTTCCCACATGAATCTGCAACCATTCATTAGACACCCACCTGGGTGATGCATGTGCCAATTGCAGGAAAGAATAAATAGGTCACTCTGGCCCTTTGGCACCTTGGATCTCTGACATGTCACTCAATCTTACTGGCTCATGCACTGTGCCAGTGTGAGAGACTGCCCTGTCCCATGAATGAATTACAAATGACCCTGTCTTGAAGTATACAGAGCGAAGCTGGGCATGCTGAGCCCGGCATCGAAGATCCACAATCAGGGGAAGGCCCTTCAGTGCCCGCAGCCGTTGAGCCTGCTGGGCAACTGCATGCTCAAGTACGGCTATGAGCTGGGTGAGGACTCCACCTTAAGTGAGTGCTCAGGGCCTGGAGGGCAGGCGGTCCTTGTTGCCTGTAAGTTATACACAAAGACTTTCTTTTTCTCTTCTTTTCTTTTTTGGATTGATTTCAGAGAGGAAAGGAAAGAGAGAGAAACATCAATGATGAGAATCCTGGTTTGGTTGCCTCTTACACACCCCCTACTGGGGATCGCAGGTATACCCTGAGTAGGCCTCAAACCATGACCTCCAGGTTCATAGGTTAATGCTCAAACACTGAGCCATGCAGGCTGGCTGTGAGATATTTTTTGTTTGTTGGTTTGTTTGTTTGTTTGTGTTAATTTTCACCTAAGGATCATTTTTTATTTTTTTATTTTTAGGGAGAGTGAAAGAGAGAGGGAGAGAAAAGAAACATCAATGTGCAAGAAACACATTGATTGGTTGCCTCTTTCATGAGCCCCGACCAGGGTCAGGTCCCAACCCAAGAAGCCTGCAACCCAGGTACATGCCCTTGACCTGAATTGAACCTGGGACTCTGGTCCTGTGGGCTGACACTCTGCCCATTGACCACACCAGCCAGGGACCAGGATGTTTTTAAGAGAACCTGCAACCACATTGTGCACAGCTTCGAGGTCACCCTCTTGCAAATGAATGCTGATTAGCTGATGCCCTTAGCGGGCCACACTTGGCATGGCTGCCCATCCTGCTGGGAGCTCCCCCAGGACACTGACAGGCTTCCTCCACACCAGGGAGGATCCGGGTGCCTTTCCCTCAGAATGACCCAGGGAGAGGCCCCTGGAGGACCTGGCAGCAAAAGCTGAGATGAGATGTTCATTCCTATTGGCATCTTTATTGGTGGGTGTTTAGCCCTGAGGAGGACTCAATCCTGTTTTTGTTTACTAGAGGCCTGGTGCACAAAATTCGTGTGGTTGGGGGCAGTCCAGCCTATACCCTCTTTAATCTGGGATCCCATCGGGCCTAAATGGGCAATAGGACATCCCTTTTAAAATACAGGTCTGTCAGCTCCCAACCGTTCACTTGCCTGCCTTACTGCCCCTAACCACTTCTGCCTGCCACCCCTGATCACCCTCTAACCACTCCCCCTTGCCAGCCTGATGGAAGCCTAACTACTCCACTGACAGCCCAATTGCCCCTAAACTGGCCTCCCCTGCAGGCCTGGTTGCCTCCCAACTGCCATCCCCAGATGACCCATAACCCCGAACTACCCTCCCTTGACAGCCTGGTAGCCTCTAACTTCCCTCCCTTGCAGGTCTGGTCCCTTCTAACTGACCTACTCTTCCACAATTGCCCACCCTGCAGGCCTGGGTTCCCCATTACTGCCATTCCCTGCAGTCCTGGTCCCCCACCCCAACTGTCCTCCACTGTTGGCCTGATCGCCCCCAACTGCCCTCCCCTGCAACCTGTGTTCCCCTCAACTGCCTTCCCTTACAGGGGTGGGCACCCCTAACTGCCCTCCTCTTCAGGCCATCTTGTGGTGGCCATCTTGTGTCCACATGGGGACAGTTATCTTTGACCACACGGGTGGAGCCATCTTGTGTGTTGAAGTGATGGTCAATTTGCATATTACTCTTTTATTAGATAGGATAAAGACCTGGTATAAAGGTGGGGGCTGGCTGGTTTGCCCTGATGGGTGTCCCAGATCAGGGTGGGGGCTTCCTTGGGGTGTGGAGCAGCCTGGGCGAGGGTCCTGTGATAGTTTGCCAGCCAGGCATGCCCCCAAGGGATGAGGGCCCCTGCTGGAGGGGTAGGCCAGCCTGCATGAGGGACTGAAGGCTGTTTTCAAGCTGGCCACACCCCCTTTAGGGTGGAGGTTTCTGCTGGAGTGCCTGGCCAGCGAGTGAGGGGCTGATGATTGTTTGCAAGCTGGCCATACCCCCAGCGGGGACCTTCACCCCATGGGGGCATGCCCAGCCTGGGTAAGATGCTGAGGGCTGTTTTTTGGCTGGCAACATCCCCTTCAGGGTGGTGGTCCTCACTGGGCGCCTGGTGAGAGACTGATAGCTGTTTGCAGGCTGGCCATGCCCCCCAGAAGGGACTCTTATTCCATCCCCCCAGAAACCAGACCCCAGCCACTCTATGAGTGGTGACCACAGCAGGCTGGAAGCCTGGGCTGCCTCTGATGACCCAGGCTCTTAGACCCTTCATTTTTTTTCTCCAGCCACTCCTTCAGCAGAGACTAGGGTGCATGGGAATTTTGGCTTCCTCTGTCACTGGGGGCAACCCAAGTCTCTGCTCCTGTCAGCTCCATGGCTGCTGCCATCTTTATTGGGTTAATTTGCATACTTGCTCCTGATTGGCTGGTGTGTGTAGCAGAAAGATTGTCAATTTGCATGTTTTTCTTTTATTAGTGTAAACATTCATTTTTCAATAAAAAAGATTTTAATCACTATAATTACTAGAGGCCTGGTGCACGAAATTCATGCATGGGGATTGTCCCTCTCACAATTCAGGAATGCTGGCTCCCAACTGCTCACCTGCCTGCCTGCCTGATTGCCCCTAACTGTTTCTGCTGACCAGCCTAATCACCCCCTAATCACTCCCCTGCCGGCCTGATCGATGCCTAACTGCTCCCCTACCAGCCTGATTGCCCCTAACTTCCCTCCCCTGCTGGCCTGGTCACCCTTAACTACCCTCCCTTAACAGCCTGGTTGACCTTAACTGCCTTTCCCTGCTCACCTGATTTCCCATAACTGCCTCCCATGCTGGTCTTTTCACCTTAACTGCCCTCCCCTGCCAGCCTGGTTGTCCCTAACTGTCCTCCCCTACAGGCCTGGTTGCCCCCAACTGCTCTTTTCTGCTGGCCCAATCACCCTACACTGCCCTACCTTGCTAGCCTGGTACCCCTAACTACCCTACCCTGCCAGTCTGGTCCCACCCAATTGCCCTCCCTTGCAGGTGTGGTCCCTCTCAACTACCGTCCCTTGCTGGCGTAATCACCCACAACTGCCCTACCATCTTGCAGTGGTCATCTTGTGTCCAGATGGGGGAGGCCCTCTTATGTGTTGGAGTGATGGTCAATTTGCATATTACCCTTTTATTAGATAGGGTTACTAGCTACACAGTGCACAAAATCATGCTCCTTGAAAGAAACTTTGGGCTGTGAGGCTGTATTTGGCACAGGGGGAGGTCTCAACCCATCCTCCATGCCTCCGCCCAGCTCCTCCTGCTATGGCTTCTGAAGGTGCCAAGTAATTGGGGCCGGCACAGGCAGTGGGTTCAAGCAGCAACTCTGGCACCAGGAGCGGGTGCAAGTGGCAGCTGCCAGCCCAGATCTCCCCTCAGGAGCAGGAGGAGGTGGAGAAGCCCTGAGAGATCACAGCTGACTGCCACTTCTCACACCCGCTGAAGGTGCTGAGAAATCAGGATCAGCTTTGGCTACTCATGTGGATACAAGTGTAGCTCCAGCACTGGCAATGGGTGTGAGTGTGGCCAGTGCCGGCAATAGGTCTGAGCACCAGGCAGGACCTCAGCACACTAGAGCAAAGAATTTTCAGTAACCACCAAAGGCTCGCCCTGGTCTATTGCCCCCACTCACCTGCTCTACCAGCCCACTGTGGCCAACGCCCTCCATGTTCCACACATGAACACTGGTGATCAGTGCACATCATAGCAGCCCATTGTTTTATTTGTTCCATTGGTCTTTTGTATATTAGCCTTTTATTATATAGAATAGTCAGTGGTTGAGTTTTGACCTAAGAACCAGGAGGTCACAGTGTGATTCCAGTCAAGGGCACATCCCCGGGTTGTGGGCTTGATCCCCAGGAAGGGCATGCAGAAGGCAGCTGATTCATGATTCTCTGTCATCATTGCTGTTTCTCTCTCTCCCTCTTCCTTCCTCTCTGAAATCCATTAAAAAAATATGTTTAACGAAAGAGAAAGTTTTTGTGTTTATCTTTTCCAAGTCATCCCTCAGCAAAGACCTTGTTAAATAAAACATCACCCACATACTTTGGGCAAGAAGTGAATAGTGCCTCCAACCTCTGGGTGCTCCATGAACGGACGCTTTTTATTTGTGTTTCTATCCCAAGTGGTGTGATGATCGAAATGGGCAAGGCCATGAAGCTGATGGCAGAGGTGAAAAAATCTTTTTATATTAACGTCAAGGAAACCTTTATTGATCCACTCCAGTTAGTCCATGATGAAGATTTAAAAGATTTCAGTAAGTTTTCTCAGCTATAAACCCCTGGCATTGCTGTATAAAATGATGTTTGCAGTTAAAACTGTGGGGACATGTCTGTAGGGAGCCAGCAACAGCATCACTTTAGTGTGGGCAGTGACACAGATAAGCACTCAGTGATGTTCACCTGGCCTCCTGGGTGGGAGCCCCAGAGCCATGAGCCCTTTATCCTGTAGCTGTGTGTGTGTGTGTGTGTGTGTGTGTGTGTGTGTGTGTGTTATGGTAAAGGTGTTTACTCATTTTAATCCTCATCTGAGGATATTTGTGCCATTGATTTTAATTTATTAAATTTTTTTTATTTATTTCAGAGAGAAACGGAGTGGGAGAGATAGAAAGATCAGTGATGAGAGAGAATCTTTAATTGGCTGCCTCCAGTATGCCCCCCACAAGGGAGTGAGCCTGCAATCCAGGCATGTGTCTTGGCTGATTTGTACCCAAGACCCTTCAGTCCACAGGTTGACACTCTATCTACTGAGCCAGAAACAGCTAAGGCAGTTCCATTGGTTTTTAGAGAGAGTGGAAGAGAGAGGGAGAGACAGAGAGAAACATCAATGTGAGAAAAACATATTGACTGGTTGCCTCCTTCTCACACCCTGACCACCACCCCTGCTGGGGAGGAGCCTACAACCAGATGGGAATGCCAGACCCTTAGGTCTGAAGGCTGACACTCTATCCACTGAGCCACACAGGCTAGGGATATCTTGTGGTTTATTGAATCCAGAAAGTAACCATGCTAAGGGTACTTATTTCCACAACCATTGTTCATAGCAAATGATTTTTAAACTGTGGAGTGGATTTTTTACAATGAAAATAATAACCTCATTGCATCTTATTTGTATTTATTTAAGAGAGAGAAAGAGAGAGAGAGAGAGAGAGAGAGAGAGAGAGAGAGAAATATCAATGATGGGAGGGAATCATTGCTCCACTGTCTCCTGCACATCCCCTACTGGGACTGAGCACACAACCCAGGCATGTTCCCTGACCGGGAATCAAATTGACCTGTGTTTTAGGTCCCATACCACTCAGGCCTCATTACCTCTTTTGATACATGGCATAAGTGGTCATTAATTTCCAGGACTTTATTTTATATTGGAAGGCTTTCTAAAATGGCCATATGGAGCTCACACACACGAGGATGTGTGTGTTTCATTCACGGTAGTGTTTATTCAACTCATTTTGTAACTGTTGGGGAAACTTATGGAAGACACACAATTACTCCAGAACAAGCATGTCAAACTCAAAGCTAACATGGGCTGTAAAAAAAAAAAAAAAAAAAAAAAAAATGGTTTCAATTTTCATGAAAAGGTAGGTTTATTTTGATAGAGATGTTTGATACAAAGGGCTGAAATAAATAAGTCATCATTCACATAAAATAGTAGACCATTTTAATACAAATATTTTTTCTTATACATTGACTTAGCAGATATTGAATAACTGCACAAATGAATAAGTGTAATGCAAATGAACCCATTTTTCTAGTTCTCTGAAAGTGAGATATTTTCTGTTGTGCTCACCAAACAAGTCAGTCCAAGAATAATGACATGGCCATTGGCTACTAAAATATTCACTGCTAGTATTAGGGGAGATAAATGGTGCATCTGCTCATAAGGTGAGTAAGGGAAATAAATGTAACACAATGATAGTAATCAGTCATTAGCAAACATTGCAGTTAGTTATTAAGAATCTACACTAATAAAAGAGTAAGATGCAAATTGACTGTACCTTTGTGACAACCACCAGCCAATCAGGAGTGATTATGCAAATTAACCCAACAAAGATGGTGGGTTATTTTGCATATGCAGGCTCCAAGTGGCTGGGGCTATATGCTTGTGCCGTTGCCATAGCAACAACACAGGTGTTCAGCACCGCCCCAGCTGCTCTGAGCCTCTGGGCAGTGTGGGTAAGGCAGAAAGGCGGCTCCCGCTGGAGTGAAGATGGTGCTGGCAGCCAGGGGAAGGTAGGCCCATTCTTGCCTGAATCTTTGTGCGTGGTCCTCTAGTTATCTATAATATGATATTGTCAAAATTAAGTTGTAAAATTTTTATTACAACCTTCCTTACATATCTTTATATTGTCTGGGCCACAAAAATACTTGTGGGCCACATGCGGACAGCAGGCCATGCATTCGACATGCTAGCTCTAGAAGATACTAGGGATGTGTGTTTTTATCATCTGTTTCTTAATAAGGATTTGACAATAGTGCCAGAAGACATATCCCTATTTTTGGCATAGTTAATTTGGTTGGAAATTAAGGACATTAAGAGAGCTGGAGTGAGGGGTCCTGTAAAAAATTTTGAAAATGGAATCTGAGTGTCAATACTGTGTTCTTATGTTCCATATTTACAATCATCTATCATCCATCCATGAATCCATCCATCCACTCATTTATGCTATCACTCATCCAGCAATCCACTTATCTGATCTTCCGTCCATTCATTCATGCTATCATCCACCCATCCATCCATCCACCCACCCATCCATCCACCTATCCATCCACCCATCCATCCATCTATCCATTTACTACAAGAACAATGCACAAAATTTGTGCAAGTGGTTTGGCCCTCACAGCCCCAGCCAGCCCTCACAGCCCAACTTTATCAGGAAGGTTGTCTGGAATGCCAGTTGTCATTTGGATGGTCACTTTATTGTTTGGTCTAATTACCATATTAGTGCTTTATTATATAGGATGCTATGATCCATCCATCCACCCATCCATTTATTTATGCTATTATCCATTCATCTGTCCATCCATCCATCCATTTATGCTATCATCCATCCAACCATCTATCCACCCACCCATCCATCCATCTATCCAAGTATGCTATCATCCCTCCATGAATCCATGCATCCATTCATCCATTTATGGTATCATCCCTCCATGCATCTATCCATTCATCCATGTATGCTATCATCCATCCAAACATCCATTTGTTTACTTCATAAATATTCCTTCATAATTTACAGGGAAAGAAACCTCTCCAAATGCTGAGGGGCCCACCAAAAAGTAAAAAGTAACTGGGTCCTTGCTCCCTAAAATATAGACCAAGAAAAAGTAATGAACTTCCTTATAGAGGCATGGCAGGCCTCCCTGGGCCACGTGCCGAGGTAGCAGCTCCAGGTCTGTCTCCTCTCCCTCAGAACCAACTGAAGATGCTGGAGGGCCACTGCCTGGACTACAATTATAAAAGGAAGCTTGTTGTAAAGATCCCCAACAACGAGATCACACAAGCAATGGGAAAGTTCGAGGAGTCCAAGGACATGGCAGGAAGAAGCATGTTTAATTTTTTAGAAAATGACATGAGTATTGACCCCAAGCAGGAGAACCTCCTGGGAATGAAAACATTGTATGTTTGTGGGGAAGCTCTGGGAGCCTTTGTTATAAAAGTTTCCAGAGATACTTGTGGCCCAGTGCATGGATTCATTCACATTGAAAGTAAATTAGAGGAAAGATTCCTGAGGTACATGTTACTGAAAAAAATTAAATGTCAAAATAGTATATCTATCTATCTAATAAAGAGGTAATATGCTAATTGACCATCACACCCTCACAAAGATGGTGGTGCCCACAGCCAATAAGGAGGGGATATGCTAACTGACTGTCACACCCTCAAAATGGTGACTCCAGCCCCCTCAGCACCTGCCTCCAGAGTCCCCCAGTTCTCCACCCCCCAGAGCCAGCCTGAGGCACAGGCAAGCTTCAGATGGCAGCTGCCCAGCCTCTCAGGGCCGCCCAAGGCTCAGGTAACCAGGGCCAGCCAAGGGTTGAGCTGCCAGCAGTGGAAGAAACAGAGTTGTGATGAGAGCGTCACCTTCCCCTGATAGCTGGGTCGCCTCCTGCCCCTAAGGGCTCCCAGACTATAACAGGGGGCAGACCAGGCTGATGGTCTCCAGTGCATCAATTTTGATTCACCGGGCCTCTAGTACTATTATAAAATTAAAATGTGCATGATCGGCACCAATGACAGCTATATTTGTATTGCGTATGCACGAGTCATTATTTTTAAATTGCTAGTGTACGTCATATATACTAGTTAATCGGTCAGATGGATTTATAGTCAGCCACTTAGCCTTTTATATAGAGATATATTAATATATATATATAATTGATTTCAGAGGGAAAGGGAGAGGAACATCAATGATGAGAGAGAATCATGGATCAACTGCCTCCTGCATGCCCCCTACTGGGGATCCAGCCCACAATCCAGGCTTGTGCCCTGACTGGAATTGAACCATAACCTGATTTCTAGATCAGCACTCAACCACTGAGCCACAGCGGCCATGTCCCAGTATTTCATTCTAACTGTGGTTTGGGAAGCAGAGGCCACTGTTGTGGCCTGCAAGACCCGGTCAAGGCAGGACTCCAGATGGCCAGCAAGGTCCTATCGAAGCAGGACTCCAGGCCAGGGAAGGAACGAGCAGCCAGACACACAACAAAGAATGTAGCATAACTTTTAGTCATAACATAGTTCTGTTACAAGGCTCAACCCCCAGGCAGGCACATCCTGTTTCCAGTAGCCGAAAGGCAGGACAAACAGACCAAACCAGGTCAAACAGAGACTGCTTAAGCTGAAAGCTTCTAGCCAATCATAATCTGCCAGGCATCCCTAAGACGGGGATAAAAGTAGCATGCTTAGAGTGGGTCGGGGCTCTCGTTGCTCGCTGCTGTGTCAGTTGAGACGGGAGCCCGGACTCGAGTTCGTAATAAAGGCTTCCAAAATTCCAATTTGGCTGACTGGTGGTCGTCATTCGTGGGTCGCCCATAACAGCCACCACACACAGCTAGTGCTTATGGCCTGAATACAGCTGGGGCCTCCACATGATAACAGACTCAGCTTAGTGACCACCACTCCCCTGGTTGCATTGAGCACATACTATGTTTGTGCACAGCGTCCTGAGATGCATGTCTTTCCTGATGTCAGCCAGGGATGGAGAAAGTGCCTAGTGTCAAATACATCTCTCCATGACATAATCATGCGAGAGAAGAGCTGCGGATGTCCCCTCCGACCCTCTCAGCCCCATAGTGTGTCAAAGAATGTTCATTTAGCCCTAGCTGGTTTGGCTCAGTGCAAAGAGCATAGGTCTGTGGATGGAAGGGTCCTAGTTTCAGGCATATACCTTGGTTTCAGGCTTTATCCCAACCCTGGTTGGGTCATGTGCAAAGGCAAACCAATCGATGTGTCTCTCTCACATCAATGTTTCTTTCTCTGTCTCTCTCTCCCACTCTCAAAAAAAAAAACACAAAACAAAACAAAACAAACAAACAAACAAAAAAAAAACAATAGAAGGAACATCCTCACATGACGATTCAAAATAAAACAAAAAGAATGTTCATTTAGTTCTCTTCCATGATTCCTTTTCATGTTCTGCAATGCCACGCAGATTGCAAAGGGGGTGTTAAAATAGAAATTCACTTACCTGAGGACAGAGGTGGCAATCTACTGAGATCACATGAGGTTGAGGCCCTGCCCGCCACACGGGAGAGGTGGGGAAAGGGAGAGAGGTGGTGGTGGTGGGCCGGAAGTCTTGCAGGAATATTCCTGCAACAAGTCACTAGTTGATTTATACAGAGAGTGAAAGAGAGAGGTAGAGACGGAGGGAAACATCCATGTGAGAGAAATGTCTATCGGTTGCCTCCTGCAGGTGCACTCACCAGGGCCCTGGCCGGGAGGAGCCTGCAACCAAGGCACGTGCCCTTGACCAGAATTGATCCCGGAATCCTTTGGTCTGTAGGCCGATGCTCTCAGATCGATGAACTTTATAGCATAAAAGAAAAATCTGAGAATATTCTCTCTGTGGGATAGTCAGCATTTTATTGAGTTAAAACACATTTATAATCAGAACTCCATGTGCACATGTGTGGCCAGCATCACTAGCTCTATTCCCCAATGGATCTGAATGATGCTCACCAGCTCCTGTGCCATTAAATGAGCCAAGGTGGATGGGGCTTCCCTGCAAGGCCTGGTCCCTGGGCTCATGTCCCACCTCCGGCCCCCATGGGCTCCAGCCTCCAGGTACTAACATCCCCTTACCTGCAGGTAGAGCAAGTTGGCCAGTTGGCCCAGTTTGTCCAGGCAGCTCTAGGCTATCACCAGCCGTCAGCTAACATCCTGCAGCTGTTGCAGAGGAAGCTGCGGATTCGGTAAGAGCTTCCGCACCAGCCCGGAGATGCCGGGTCCCAAGTGGTGGGAACCACTCCCTCTGGCTCTCTGCCTCTCCATCTCCTCAGTCCCTCCCATTGTCCGTTTCTTTCTTTCTTTCTTTCTTTCTTTCTTTCTTTCTTTCTTTCTTTCTTTCTTTCTTTCTTTTCTTTTCTATTCTTTTCTTCTCTCTCTCTCTCTCTCTCTCTCTCTCTCTCTCTTTCTATTCTCTCTCTCTCTCTCTCTCTCTCTCTCTTTCTTTATAAAGAATATATTGTTATTGATTTCAGAAAGGAAGGAATAGGGAGATAGAAACAACATAGAAACATCAATGATGAGAGGAGTCATGGACTAGCTGCTTCCTGCATGCCCCCCACTGGGGATCGAGCCTGTAATCTGGGCATGTGCCCTGACTGGGAATGAACCATGACCTCCTGTTTCATAGGTTGATGCTCAACCACTGAGCTATGGCCGCCTGGCTACTCAACACTTTTTTGAGAATGAGTGATATCCTATGAAGTATGCGTGGTACCCTGTGCATTAAAGTGAGGGGTGTATAAGTACTGCGCGCTAACCAATTGCGCCACTGGAGTTCCAAAGTGAGGGGTGAACAAAACAAAACAAAACAAAAAAAAACCACAAATCTATCCTATTGTTTGGCCAGGTTTGGTTAACACAAAATTGTCTTACATAGGACTAGCATAATGAATATAAGTGAAGGGGTTTTGGCTTATATCAACACCCTTCTGACAAAGGGAAAAGTGGTGTCTGATCAGCAAGGTGTCCTCTCTGTAGTCAGGTGGTCAATGGGAGCTCACAGGAGCAGCATTTCATTTTCTGTCTTTGTTTCCCGGAGAAAAAGAACATAAAAGCGCCTCCCAAAGGCAGGAACCTGCTGGTCACAGAGGAGCTAAGCCCCTCCCACTGTCAGGAACCTGCTGGTCACACAGGAGCAAAGTCCCTCCCACATGAGCTACACTCCTCCCACAAAAGGTAAGCCCCTCCCACTGAGAGGATCTTGTTGGTCACATAGGAGCTAAGTCCCTCCTACATGATCTAAGACTCTCCGATTGACAGGGTCCTGCTGGTGCTTAACTCCCAGGTGATCACTGCCCTCTGCCAAGACCAACTTCACAATAGACGCTCTTCCAAGGCAAGGTTGAACATTGATATCTCCAAGTGTCACCTCTAGCACTTTGGGCTACTCCAGAGTCAGGGTATAAAAGTCACCCCCACCTCTCCCCTCAGTGTGTAGGATCCTCAAGGCAGAGCCAGCATGTGTGGGATGCTGTTTGACTTCAACTGACACATCTTACAACGTGTGTGTGTGTGTGTGTGTGTGTGTGTGTGTGTGTGTGTGTGTTAAAGAATCGCAGCCGCCTGTAATCTGGACACAAGAAACGTCAGGCCACAGCCCCTAAGAAGGTGTCCCAGCGCACTCAATGTGTCCATCTCCTCCTCAGCCAAGTCAAAAGGTGAGATGCCTACACTGGGGCCAGGTGTGCCCTGCGGGAGGGTCTGCCGGAAGCCTGTGTTCACTGCGTGTGGCCTGTGCTCTGAAGACACTAACACCCCGAATTTCCTACATCCCTTCTTCCCCGACCACCATCCCCAGGAACTCCCCTTTCTCTGCTTCCTGGACTCAGGTACTTATATCAATTTTTAAAAACCAGTATTCAGAGCCCTGGCCAGTTTGGCTCAGTGGATAGAGCATCAGTCTGTAAACAGAAGGGTAAGAGTCCATTTCTACCTTTTTTATCCCATACATCACACTTTTCTGACTTGTCATTTCATCTGTGACTTCCTGGCTTTTGACTACCTTCACTTTGTGGCTGTTTTGCATCTCTTGGCCCATGCAAGGCTTTCTCTGCAGTATTCTCCAACATTGACCTGCACGTGTGTAATGCGGTGTGCATACATGCTTAAGTAGACCTCAAACACAAGCTATTCCTTTATTACATTTTATGTGCCCATGTCACCAGCAGACAATCTCTGCTGAATGCTTTTAACAGAGGAATGAGCAGGTGGTCCTCCCTCTTCTGTTCCATGTGCCACTTGCCATACTTGTGTAATATTTCATTTGAGGTCTTCCTTGTTTTTGATCTTCCGTAGCCCAGAACTTCATTGCAGCATCCTATAAATCCTTCCTGGAAACTTTTTGTTTTCATCCAGTTTCATGAAGCCAAATGTGACACACTTTTGTAATGGGACATTCGTTGTGTCAGCAGTCAAACATACATTTCCTTGCCATATTTCTGTTTTCAAGATATTGGCATAAAATGGATCAGGAGGAGGCCTCTTCTGAGGAGAGTGTATCTATACAAGTGGATACAAAAGCCATGGCTTCCAGGAGCTCTAGGAACTCAGAGGACCCATCTCTGTAAGCGGCTTTTCTCAGTTTTGAAAGATATTCTGCATCTTACTGAGTTACAAGCAGCAGACTTTGAGCATAAAGCCTTCTTCAATGACACATGTGTTAGAGGCTTCCGTTTCCTGTAATCAATCACCAGCAACAGAGGGATGTCTGTGGAGAGAAGTCCTAGAAAGAAGCTATGGACAGGCCCTTGTTTGTGAGCAGATGCACCTGCTATATCTCAGGGGTGCCTTCAACCGCTGGAAAGCTTGGGAAAGACTTCTCAACCATCTTAGGGCAGCTTCTGTCCTAAGTATCTCTTAGCACAGGCAACCTCACAATGGTAGTGAGTTTTCACAGAATTTTCTAGGTGTAAAAACTGACTACCAGTGGGGCAAATGTAAAAATGATGCAAGCCACAGATATAAATTTGTTCAACACCAGGATGTTTCCTCTGGTGGAGTGACATATAAGTATCACAAATGCGGGAGAGGTTTTAGATGTGTCATTAACCTCAATCAACAGGAGAGTTCACACTAAAAAAAAAAAAGTCCTTTGAGTGTGATGATTGTAGGAAGCCCTTTCATTGAAGTTCTTCTCTCACTGAACACCATGGAGTTCACACTGGAGAAAAACTTTTTGAGTTTAGTGAATGCGGGAAATCATTTAGGCATAAGAATCTCCTCTTTACCAGAAAGAAAGTCCACACTTGAAAAAAGCTATATGAGTGTACTGATAGTGGTAAGTCACTAAGCATTAGCTGTACTCTCATTGAGCATCAAAAAGTTCAGACTGGAAGAAAACCTATGAGTGTACCAAATGTGGAAAATCTTTTAGACACAATAGTCAACTCCTTAACCAGAAAAGAGTTCACACTGGTGAAAAGCCGCATAATGTAGTGATTGTGTTAAGTCCTTCAGTCAAACTGGTAACCTCTTTCAACAGCACAGAGTTTATTCACACTGGAGAAAAACCATATGAGTGTAGTGATTGTGGGAAATCCTTCAGATACACGTCCAACCTCAACCAACACCATTGAGTTCACACTGAAGAAAAACATTTTGAGTGTAATGTATGTAAGAAATATTTTATCCACAAACATGCCCTGGTTAGACAAGCTTTAAATGTCCAGAGAATATTTTATCTCTTGCTCAGAATGACAACACTAATGGAAATACTTTGGGACCTACTTACCTGAATGTCATCTCCTTTTATGAAACACTAGTGGCCAGGTGCACAAAATTCATGCATGGGAGGGTGTCCCTCAGCTCTGCCTGCACCGTCTCCAATCTGGGACCCCTGGATAGATGTCTGAATGCCAGCACTCAAACATCCCTCTCGCAATCTGGGACAGCTGACTACTAACCACTCAACTCATTGCCTGCCTGATCACCCCTAACCATCCTGCCTATCAGCCTGCTCACTCACTCCCAACTGCCCCCCTGCTGGCCTTTTTGCCCCCTCCCACACTGGCCTGCTCACCCCAACTTTCCTCCCCTCCTGGCCTAATCGCCCCTAACTGCCTCTGCCTAGGCCCCACCCCCATGGCTTTGTCCAGAAGGATGTCCGGAAGGTCTCCTGGTCTAATTAGCACATTACCCTTTTATTAGTACAGATACTATAGATTTATCTGTAAAATAAATGTAAACACCCAGTATAGGAACTTCCTCCTCATTACGCTTCTATTTCAGAACTTCCTCTTCTCGCAAAATTTCCTGAAGTTTAACCAGATAAACTTCAAGTATTGCCCTGGCCAGTGTCACTCAGGTAGTTGGAGCGCTGTCCCATACACCTATAAAGGTCATGGGGTTGATTGCCTGTCAGGTACATACTTAGGTTGCAAGAAGTGGCTGATCGATGTTTTTCTCTTCCTCTCCCTTCCTCTCTCTCTCTAATCAATAACAACATATTCGGTCTAACCGGTGTGGCTCAGTAGATAGAGTGTCGGCCTGCAGACTCAAGGGTCCAGGGGGTTCGATTCTAGTCAAAAGTATGTACCTTGGTTTCAGGAACATCCCCAGGTGTACAGGAGGCAGCTGATCCATGTTTCTCTCTCATCGATGTTTCTAATTCTCTCTGTCTCCCTTCTTCTCTGTAAAAAATCAAATATTTTTTTAAAAAGAATCAACCAATGAGTGTATAAGTGGAACAAAAAAACAATCTCTCTCTCTTTCTCTCTGTTTCTCTCGCTCGCTCTCTGTCTCTCATCTCTTCCTCTCTAGCTCTAAATCAATCAATAAAAAATACAGTCGAATAGTTACACTTGAAGATTTGAAAAAAGATACCTCTCCCGATGGGCGAGGCCAACAGATTCCTGAGCACAGCATGCGACCTCGCATGAGTCAGGAGAGTGACTGGGTGTCTGGGAAGATGCAGCCCCTGTTTAGTGTGCTGTGGCCCCCAAAGGGGATCTGTTGCCTCGGGGTTCCCATGGTCCCAAGCCACAGGGCAGGTAGTGTTGGGGAACTCTGCCTGGCATAAGAATCTCCTCTTTACCCAAAAGGAGATACTTCCTCCTTTCCTGGAAAGGAGGCAATACTTCCTCCAACAGGTGAGAGCACCTGTGCCAGGGCCCCTGTCAGAGCCAGAACTCCTTCTGTGCTCTGGACCTCTGTGCTCTGGACCCCCGCCTGTGACTGGCCCTCCAGATGTCACCTCCTTGCGACCCATGACACTGCTAGTCACAACCACACAGGCCACAGGGATATGGGTGGATCTTTTCTCCTACTCTTTTTTTTAATAATATATTTTTACTACAGGCCTGGTGCATGGAGTTCGTGGGGGGGGGGGTGGTGGTGGTGAGGGAGGCCCTCAGCCCAGCCTACACCCTCTCCAATTTGGGACCCCTCGGGGGATGTCTTACTGCCAGTCCCTCTCACAATATGGGACTGCTGGCTCCTAACTGCTTGCCTGCCTGCCTGCCTGCCTGATCGCCCCTAAACCGTCTGCCTGCCTACCTGCTGACCCCTAATTACTTGTGCATGTAGGCCTGATCGTGCCTAACTGTCCTTTCCTGCCGGTCTTATTCCCTATAACTGCTCCCCTCCACCCTGATTGCCCCCTAACTGCTCTCCTGACGGCCTGATTGCCCCCTAACTGATCCACTACCTGCCAGATTGCCTCAAATCTCCTTGGCCTCGATCTCTGTCTCTGCAGCTTTTTTCAGAAGGATCTCCCAGAAGGTTGTTTGGCTGTCTGGTCTAATTAGCATATTATGCTTTTATTAGCATAGATTGCTTTCAGAGAGGGAGAGAGAGAGAGAGAGAAACATCAATGATGACAGAGAATCATGGGTTGGCTGCCTCCTGCACACCCCCCACTGGGGATGCAGCCCGAAACCCAGGCATGTGCCCTTGGCAGGGAATGGAACTATGGCCTCTTGGTTCATAGGTCAAAACTCAACCACTGAGTCGCGCAGGTTAGGCTGAAGTCAGTTTCTTAAAGAAGAAGTGCAAAGACCTGGTAACCCAGAGGCAGAGGCTGGGGCCACAGAGGCAGGGCCTGAGAGGCACTACTCCCTCCCAGGTGGTGGGGGGGCCCATGCCGACCTGGGCCTGTGCCCTCACTAGCCACCAGCAAGTCCTGCAGGCTCCCCATTCCACCCCAGCAGCATCCTGGGGCTGAGATGCAGGGAGGAGAGAACCTTTGAGTGAAAACCAAAGCCCCTGCCCTAGCTGGTGTGGCTCAATGGATAGAACGTCAGCCTGTGAACTAAAGGGTCCCAGATTTGATTCCTCGTCAGGACACATACAGGGTTGCAGACTTAATCCCCAGCATGGGGTGTGCATGAGGCTGCCGATCAATGATTCTCTCTCATCACTGATGTTTATTTTTTCTTAAATATATTTTATTGTTTTTTTTTTTACAGAGAAGAAGAGAGAGGGATAGAGAGTTAGAAACATCAATGAGAGAGAAACCAATCAGTTGCCTCCTGCACAGTCCCCACTGGGAATGTGCCCACAGCCAAGGTACATGCCCTTGACCAGAATCGAACCTGGGACCCTTCAGTCTGCTGGCCGATGCTCTATCCACTGAGCAAAACAGGTTAGGGCATCATCGCTGATATTTCTAACTTTCTCTACCTCTCCCTTCCTTTCTGACAGCAATATATATATATATATATATATATATATATATATATATATATATATATATATATATATATATAAATTAAAAAAGGAGATGAGTTTTTTAAAAAAGAAAAACAAAAAACCCAACAGCCATGATGAAATATTTCAAGCGAATAGATGGGGTTTGGATCCTGAATCGACAAAGTAACACACAGATTTCCCCATATTCTATTGGAGGAGATCGAATTGAACTGGGTTACCTCGAAATGGTAAGACCCCACTTTTTCCACCATTAGGAGAAATGGAATATATGTATTACATATATGTATGTCTGCGTTTGGCCAACAATACAGAGGAGTGAAAAAATGATTAAGCTGTTTCCGCCTCTGGTCCTCACAGGGGCTCCTTGGACAGCTCATTTACAGAACCATGCAGCCCTGACCTGTGTGGCTCAGTGGGAAGAGTGTCGGCCTGCGGACTGAAGGGTCCCGGGTTCGATTCCAGTCAAGGGCATGTACCTTGGTTGAAGGCAAATCCCCAGAGGGAGGTGTGCAGGAGGCAGCTGATGGATGTTTCTCTCTCATTGATGTTTCTGACTCTCTCTTCCTCTCCCTTCCTCTCTGTAAAAAGTCAATACAAATATTTAAATATATATATGCGCTAGTAAATTTATGACATTATCATCATGGAAATTTGGAATTACTGCCATATCGAGAAATGGACAACCGAGTAAAACACATTAGTGTGCACACACCAGGAAATACCTATAGCAATTGTAAAAAGTAGTCATGTTATCTTAAGCAGATATGAAAATTTTTTTCAAGGATTAAAAAACACACACATTTGTTTGTATTAATTTCAGAGAGGAAGGGAGGACAGAGAGACAGAAACATCAGTGATGAGAAAGAATCTTGGATTAACTGTCTCCTGCACTCTCCACACTGGGGATCGAGCCCCCAACTTAGACCCCTTATCAATAGAGACAAATATCAAAGGTACAATGACTGAGATTTCTTTTGAGAGCCAAATTTTTTAAACTTAAACTGTATGGGTAGATACCTGGTTATTAACTTAATGAGGGTACTCCTAAGCTGGCCTTTGCTAAAAACTCAAGGGGCCAAAGAGCTGCATGTGGCTCATGAGCTGCAGTTTGCTGACAACCATCAACTTATTTGGGAGAAAGGTATCCCCTGATGAGCCCCGTTTCTCTTTTTGAAAGATATTTTTAAAGGATTTATAGAAAGAGAGCAAAAGAGAGAAACATCAAAGATGAAAGATAATCCTAGACCAGGTGCCCCCTGCACACCCCACACTGGGGATCGAGCCCACAAACCGAGGGTGTGCCCTTGTTCAGAATCGAACCCAGGACCCTTCAGTCCGCAGGCTGACACTCTACCTACTGAGCTTACAGGCCAGGGTCTCCCTCTCTCTCTCTCTCTCTCTCTCTCTCTCTCTCTCTCTCTCTCTCTCTCTCTCTCTCTCTCCTTTCCTTCCTTCCTTCCTTCCTTCCTTCCTTCCTTCCTTCCTTCCTTCCTTCCTTCCTTTCATTTTTTTTTTATTATTATTAAAGCCTCAAGCTGCTCATTTTGGAACAGGAGCTCAGGCTGAGGGATGCAGGACTGAGAGGGGAAGTGCCTCAAAGGAAGTCCCTCCAGCGAGGCCACCACAAGCCAGGGTATCCCACAGGTGGCTAGGAGGCAGGCCCAGGGGGACTGCCTTGGGCTGGGAAGGGTTTGGGTGGAGAGCATGCTGGGAGCCCTCCCAGGCCTGGGACACACACACCAGTGTCCGCACACACCAGTGTCCACACACACCAGTCTCACACCTGCAGGTCCATTTTCCTATTTCCTCAGCACAGACCACCCTTCCTCTTTCCTCCAAGCTCAATTGCTCCTCCTCCTTCATTCTCCCAATCATAGCCTCCTCTTCCAGGAAGCTCTCCAGGAGGCACCCTCCTCTGTGGGGGCGGGTTTAACACTATTGACTCTAAGTGTCCCCCCACCTAGGGGCCAGGCCTGGGCAACCCTGAGAGATGAAGGGGGAGGAAGGTGATGGGGAACCCTAGCCAGGAGGGAGGTGCATCCAGCAGGCCCATCGCTAGGCGCACCTGCGCGGGGAGCCCTGGGTCCGAGGGAGGCAGGACACAGGGCTCTGGGCCCGCGGGGACCCCTCACTTCCTGTGAGGAATGGGGGGAGGAGGCAAGAGCGGGGCCCCTGGTCTCCCTTCCCTCCCCACGTGGAGACCCTGCGATCGGCCCCCAGACCCTCCCTCCACCCCCAGCGCACGCGTGGGCCCGCAGATCTGAAGCCTCTGAGGTCCCAGAGCGCATTGGGGATCCGGCCCCCCACTTTCCCGAGCCCCCACCTGAGCCTAAGAGGAACTGCTTCTTCAGTCTCCCCACAGACCAGAGGAGTTTAGAGGTCTCTGTCCTGCGTCTTGGGGAAGCGCTGGTGCCTGCAGGGTGGCTCTGGGGCACCTGCTGGGCCTGGGCGCCCTCCCCACCTGGTCACTGTCACTTCCAAAGCCCCAGCACTGCTCATTGGCCCAGCCATGGCGTATGCAAATGAGGCAGCTGGCACCGCCCCCGCTCCACTGTTGCCTGGACACCAGAGGATGCCCAGGGGCGGGGAAGACCCGCCCAGGAAGCTGGGCTCCCAGACAGGGTCCGTGGTGCTGGGCGTGGGGCCACACTGCTCTTTGGGGTGTGCACAAGCTGAGATGCACCCGGATGTGGGATGGTCCTTGGTGGGGAGACAGGCACCCCTTACCCACGCTTCTAGGACTTTACCTGGTTTCATTTACAGGTAACAGTGCCCCCCTCTGGCGCCATTGGGCAAGGGACGCTCCAAGAGGCGCCTATGGGGGGAGCAAACAGACCTAGGGACCTGGCTTGGAGGAAGAGGCCCAGGGCTGCTGGGTGGTTCCTTCTGTCCCCATGCCATGCTCTGGGCGCCATCTGAGGGGAGTCCAGGTTACTGCGTCATTGTCTCATCAATATCATCAACACCATGCCCATCTCCCTGGAACTGTGAGCCCACTGTCACCTGCATGGAGAGCAACCATCTCTCAGCCTCGCTGGTGTGGCTCAGTGGATGGGGCGTCGGCCTGCGGATTGAAAGGTCCAGGGTTCGATTCCAGTGAAGGGCATGTAGCTGGTTGCATGTTCCCAGCCCTAGTCCGGGTGTGTGTTGGAGGCAACCAATCACTGTGACTCTGATATCCAGGTTTCTCTCTGTTTCCTCCCCTCTCTTCCACACTATCTAAAAGTCAATGAAAAATATCCTCAGTTGAGGATTAACAAATGAAGAAGGAAGAGGAGGAGGAGAAGAAAGAGGAGGAGGAGGAGGAGGAACTATCTCCAAGGAGTCATCAACAGCACACTCGGTCGCCCAGATAGGTCACCAAAAGGGAGACTCAGCTGCCTGGGTGTGTCGCTGACAGTGTCATTTTGTACAGGGAACAGAAGTCTCCGAGTCCATGGCCCAGGCCAGTCACCAGGGGCCTGAAGCAACCTGGTTGAGGCCCATGTCCAAGCCAAGCCCAGCAGGTCAGCATCTTTTGAGGCATCTGACCTCCAAAGCCCCTGAGGGCTCCCAAGACCTACAACCCACTCCACAAAGAAACACCCCCCTCTCTTGCCTCCATCTAAAACAAAGAACTCCTCTTTCTGGCCCTCAGCATATCCATTTGGATGGCCAAGGCTTCCCACCCCCTCCCTTGCGTCCACCCCTGGCATCCACCTCTGGCGTCCTCTTTTCTCCAGGACAGAAGTCACCCAGCCTCTTCTTTGCCATTAGCTCCCAGCTCCTTTATCCCTAACTTCATCCAAGTGAGGATTGGGCTGGGAACCACCCCTCCCTGTGCCTCAAGATCCCCACATTCCCTTAGGAAGGTTGGACAGGAGCATTCTTGCTCTCAGATGGGAGATAAAGGGTCAGTTGAGCCTAGGGGATGAAAGCATCTATCCTGAGGGTGAATCAGTATGGCTTGGCTGAGTGCTGTGGGCCTGACTGGGTGACTAGCCACCCTCTCCTCTCAAAGGCAACTGGGTCAGGACTGGGACACAGCCCCCCTTGTCTGGGGCAGGGCTGCTTGGAACCAGCACATGTCTTTTTTCTCCATGTCCAAGAGTTGTTTAAATAGCACAGCTTTGAAGAAATTTCCCCCTAAACCATTCCGAGTCTCTATCCTTTGGGAAGGGGGTGACTATATATTTACTTATCTGAGAGGCCCAGTGCACTAACTTCATGCACTCACGGAAGGAGGGCCCACAGCCCAATTTGTGAGAGGGCACAGGCCAGGCAGAGGGACCCCACCAGTGAATGATTAGGGCCAGGGAGGAACAGGAAGGGACCATAGGAGGGCTCCAGGGTGTGTCCAGCCTGTCTTGCTCAGACTCCATTGACCAGATCTCAGTAGCAAGCTAACCTAACTGTCAGAGCGTCTGCCCCCTGGTGGTCAGTGCAGGTCATAGTGACTGGTCGACTGCCCCCTGGAGGTCAGTGCACATCATAGCCACTGGTGGACCAGTCGATTCCCCCTGGTGGTCAGTGCATGTCATAGTGAGCAGTTGAGTGGTCTTAGCATATCATTAGCATATTACACTTTGGTTGGTTGAATAGCCAACTGGAAAACCAGACACTTAACATATTAGGCTTTTATTATAGAGGATTTTACTTTTATTATTATCCTCTATAATAAAACTCTAATATGTAAATGACCACAAGGGGGAACAAACAGTTGCTATTTTACACACTGACCATCAGGGGGAAGACACTCAACACATGAGCTGTCCCACTTAGTCAGAAGCTGGGCTTAGGCTGGCCAGTGAAGCAGTGGTGGAGGGAGATTCTCCTGCCTCTGCGGCAACACTATTGACCCCTCAGGGGATGTTTGACTGCCAGCTGAGGCCTGCTCCCATGGAGAGCGGGCTTAACCAGCAGGCAGACATCCCCTGAGGAGTCATGGACTAAAGAGGGTGGAGGCTGGGCTGAGGTTCCGATGGACCTGAGTCCACGAATGTCATGCACGGGGTCTCTGGTTTAAAGACATTTTTATTGATTTTGATTTCAGAGAGGAAGGGAGAGACAAAAACATCAATGTTGAGAGAGAATCATGGATGGGCAGCTTCCTGTAGGCCCCCCACAGGGGATTGAGCCTACAAACCTGGTGCCCTTGACCAGAATGGACCTGGAACTCTTCAGTCAGGGCAGGAAGGGGTCATTTTTTAATGTTTTTACATTTCTTCATGGTTGATAGTATATTCATTTACATTTCCCTCTGCAGCTAATTTTGATGAATTATCTCTTCATTTAATCAAGTGTAAACTCTACATTACATTCTCATCATTTTCAAAGTTTAGAGTATTTCATAGATTTTATTTTCTTTCTCAAAGTAGTGGTGATATATATTGTATTTTAGAGACCTGATGCAGGACATTCGTGCACTGGGGGTGGGGTGGGGTCTCAGCCTGGTCTATGCCCTCTCACAGTCCAGGACCACAATGGGGATGTCTTACTGCCAGCTTAGGCCCGCTCCCCTAAGCCGGCAGTCAGACATCCCCCTCACGGTTCTTAGCACTGCTGTGGACACGGGAGAGGCTCCTGCCACCTCTGATGTGCTCACCAGCAGTGAGCCTGGCTTCTGGCTTAGTGGTGGTCCACCCGTGGGAGTGCACTGACATTTGACCCCTGGTGTTCTACCTTTCAGTCAATATGCGTATTAGGGTTTTATTAAATAGTGTGTGTGTGTGTGTGTGTGTGTGTGTGTGTGTGTGTTATTGATTTCAGAGAGGGAGAGGAACAGAGAAACATCAATGATGTTAGAAAATCATTGATCAGTTGCCTCCTGCACGCCCCTTACTGGGCATTTAGCCCATAATCCAGGCATGTGCCCATAACCAGAATTGAACCTGGGACCTTTCAGTTTGCAGTCTGACACTCTATCCACTGAGCTAAACTGGCTGGGTGGTAGGTTGCTTTTTGCCATTTTTATTTTTTATACCAAGTTTCTTCTTCCCTTTCTATTTTGTCTTTTTATATCAGTCCCTTTGGCATTTCTGGCATTGCTGGCTTGGTGGTAATAAGCTCCTTTAGACTCTTTATTATTTCTTTTGCCTGTAAATCTCCTTTAATTTTTAATAATAGCCTTTCTGGATATAGTATTCTTGGATTCAGTCCCTTATTTTGCATCACTTTTATAATCTATTCCATTCCCCTCTGGCCTGATGTGTTTCTGTCAAGAAGCCAGTTGATAGTTTAATGGGAGATCCCTTGTTTGTAACTCTGTCTCTCTCTGGCAGCCTTTAAGATTCTTACTTTTTCGGGGTGTTTCCAAATTCTAGTACAATGTGTCTTAGGGGCAGTCTTTTTTGGGTTTCTCTTGTTTGGGACACTGTGCTTCTTGGGTTGTTGTGACTTGTTTTCTTCCCAGTTGGGAAAAGTGTCCTCTCATATTTCTTTAAACAGGATTTATATTCCTTGCTCAGCCTCTTACTCTTCTGGCATCCCTATTATGTGACTGTTTTATTTCATGTTATTCCAGAGCTGTCTTAAACTATCTTACTGCTTTCTAATTCTTTTCTAGGTGCTGCCCTGGTTGGGTGGAATTTTTTCTACTGTATCTTCAATATGGCTGATTTGGCCCTTAGCTTCTTCTAGTCTCCCATTGAAACCTTCTATTACGTTCCATGTTAAGTCTATGTCATTTTTCATTTCCTCTCGATTCTTACACGTTGGTGAATTTCTCAACCTTATAACATTTGTGCATCCTTATAACCATTACTTTGAATACTTTCTCTGACAAACTACTTGCTACCATTTCATTTAGTTCCTTTTATGATGATTCTTCTGTCTTTCATTTGGGGGTGTTTTTTTGTCTCCCCATTTGTTCTATTCCCTTGAAATTGACTATATATATATATATATATATATATATATATATATATATCAAACTGCTATGAAACACACATTTTTTTAAAAATATATATTTTATTGATTTTGTACAGAGAGGAAGGGAGAGAGATAGAGAGTTAGAAACATCTATGAGAGAGAGTCATTGATCAGCTGCCTCTTGCACAACCCCTACTGGGGATATGCCCGCAACCAAGGTACATGCCCTTGACAGGAATCGAACTTGGGATCCTTCAGTCCCCAAGCCAATGCTCTATCCATTGAGCCAAACTGGTCTCGGGGAAACACACATTTTAAAAAATTGGTCTTATGTACTAGATGACTCGTAGTACCCAGTGGTGCAGTCTCTCGGGTCACCAGGGCTGGGTATTCTAGGGAGGCATCCTACTTGATATATTTGGGTTATTCTGGTGTAATTAGGTCTTGAATGTTATTGAACACTTCATGGATGGAACTTGCTCTCAGGGTTCTGATTATGTGGCTTACGTCCTACCACCTTATGCCAAAGATTATGGAGACACTGAGCCAAATGCCCAAAATACAACAGGACAAGATATGACACAAAAGGGAGAGAACATGAATGTAAACAAGACACTTATAACCAAATAAAAGTGACCACCAGAAAAAGAGAAAATATAATTAAAAGAGAGAGCAAGAATGATACCAAGAATGATACCTTTACCAAGGAGTAAAAAAAAGAAAGAAAAAATAGAAGAAGAAAACACTCAAAACAAACAAAAAATCACAAACACTCAGAAAAAAAATAGGGTGGTAGATGCTTAGCTTAAAGAAAATATAGGTAAGGAATTGGATAAATAGGGGAGACGACAGTTTAGAACAGAGGATGAAAAATGAAATAAGAAGGGAAAAATTAATTTATTTTTTTTGAAAAGGAGATTAGAGGATACAGCAGAAAGGCCTAAATTGAACAAACGAAGCAAGTTAAAAATTGGGAGAAGTGCGAGAGAAGAGAGAAAGAAAATAAAAAGCATAGTGAAGATGAAGAAAAGAGAAGGGGAATGGAGTAGGATCAGGAAAGAGGAAACTAGATATATGAATAAACCAACAAAGACTAGAATAATAACATATCAATAAAGCAGATAAAGTAGATTCATTATTTAAAAGGGGGAAATGAAATACAAAACAAACTGGGTAAAAGATGAAAAACGGGAATAAGAGAAGTGAGAAAGAAAAAGCTGCAAAAAATATAAAAATAAAAACAATAATACATTTTTAAGAAAATTTAAATTAAAAAGTGAATTGTCATCCACTTCAGCTGAGTTTTAGTGCCCCAAGGCTGCTGTTGTAGGACCCCACTTTTCTGCTCTATCTCCTAATACTGGGATTCCTGTAGGTGCTGGCCCCTGTCAGTCACTGTCTTTTGGATTTTAGCTCCCTGTTTGAAGCTGAAAGTGACACATTGGTCCTCTGCTTGTGTCTGTATGCACAAGCCATGGCTGTAAGCAATATGCCCTCTTTGCCTATCTTCTGGCTGTCAGTCTTAATGACTCAAGCATCTTTTTCTGACAGGGCTTTAGGTCGAGATGGTTCTGATTTTCTCTCAGGGAATAAGATGGGTGTTTTTTCCTGACCTAAAGTTGCTCTTCCATGTGTTTTCCAAAATATGGCTTTTGCCTTGGTTGGTCAGATATATATATATATATATATATATATATATATATATATATATATATATATATATATATATGTGTGTGTGTGTGTGTGTGTGTGTGTGTGTGTGTGTGTGTGTGTGTGTATATATATATATATATATATATATATATATATATATATACACCAATGGGGTTGTCTGGCAACCTGGAGTTTTTCTCAATCTGACTAGAGACTCGGTGCAAAAAATTCATGCATGGGGTGGGGGGTGTCACTCAGCTCAACCTGGACTTTCTCCAATCTGGGACCCCTCAACTGCTTACCTGCTCCCAACTGCTTGCCTGCCTGCCTTTCTGATGCCCCTAACAACTTCTGTTTTAGCCAGTTTGCCCCCAATTGCCCTCCTCTGCCAGCCTGGCTACCCCTAACTGTCCTTCCCTGCAGGGTTGATGGACTACAACTGCCCTAGCTTTCTGGCCTGGTCCCTCCCAACTACCGTCCCCTGCTGGCCATCTTATAGTGGACATCTTGTGTCCACATGAAGGCAGGATCCTTGACCACGTGGGGACAGCCATGTTGCGTATTGCAGTGATGGTCAATCTGCATATTACTCTTTTATTATATAGGATAGAGCCCTGAAGCATGGGTGGGGGCTAGCTGGTTTGCCCTGAAGGTGTCCCGGATAAGGGTGGGGGCTCCCTTGGGACATGTGACAGCTGGGGCCCGAAGCCTGTGGCAGTTTGCAGGCTGGCCACGACCCCTAGCTACCCAAGCAAAGGACCTAGTATCTGGAATTTATTTATCTTCTACAATTGAAACTGCTACAGCCAGGAGTGGAGCCAAGTCTTAGGCTTGCTCCATGGTGGCAGCCATTTCTATTGGAATTTATTTATTTTCTATAATTGAAACTTTGTAGCCTTAAGCAGAGGTCAAAGCAAGCCAGGTCTGCAGAAGCTTGGCTTCCTCCTTCATTGGAGGCAACCCTAGCCTCCTGCTCTCTCCAGTTCCATGGCTGCTGCCATTTCTGTAGGAATTTTTGTATCTTCTACAATTGAAACTTTGTAGTCTGAAGTGGAAGCCTTGGCTGGCCAGGAGTGTAGAAAGCTTGGATTTCTCTATCAACAGGGAAACCCAAACCTCCCTCCTGCTCTCTCTCTGGCCACAGCCACCTTGGTTGGGTTAATTTGCATACTCACTCCTGATTGGCTGATGGGTATGGCTTGTGGGTTTAGGAGAGTGATAGTTGATTTGCATATCACTATTTTATTAGATAGGATTCCAAGAGTAGCAATGATGTCCCTCTTCCTATACAGACACTGAAGGCCCTTTGGGACTATTCAGACTAATAAGCTTGGCCTCTGCCTCTTTTTCTCCCCCAGTTAAGCTCAAAATGCAGGGTGTGGCAGGAAGTAGCTTCTGCCCTGAGCCTACTAGGATGGCATAGCTCTTCTGGGGGGAATTGGCCACTTAGGTTTGAAAGATTAAGTATGTCACACTTCTAGCTATATATCCCCAAAAGTCAGAAACACCAATCAGAAAGCATATATGCACACCTATGTTCATAGCAGCACAATGGTAGTTATAAAAGCTACAATTTGGAAACAGCCTAAATGCCCATCAACAGATGAGTTGATTAAAAACCTGTGGTACATCTACACAATGGAATATTATGCTGCTGTCAAAAGAAGGAAATCTTATTATTTGCAACAGCATGAATGGACCCAGACAGCATTATGCTAAGGGAAATAAAGCCATAAAATAAAGAGAAAGATAAATATCATATGACCTCACTCTTTTGTGCAATATAATGAACATAAACTGATGCACAAAAATAAAGCCAGCGTCATAGAAGCATTGAACAGACCATCCAAACTATGAGGGAAGGCACAGGAGGGGAGAGTGTCAAAGATCAACTGGAAGACTTGTATGCTTGCATATGAGCATAACCAGTTGGCATAGATAGCAAAAGGGTGAGGGCATGTGCTGTTGGGTAGGAGCAGGTAGGTAGAAGTCAATGGGGAGGAGTGAAGGAGACTTACATAACAATTTAAAAAATAAAAAAGTTAAAGTAAAAAAAAAAAAAAAAAAAAAGAATATCCAATGCAGGAATCGTGGCTATGTCTCCCTGCCCTACTTTCCTCCTGTCTCCTTAAATCTCTGCCTCTCTCCCAACTACAAAGCCCCAGGTGAGTTTTTCCAATAGAAAAGTCTTGTGTTATGGGTTTAAAGAATAAAAGCAAAGACAAAACCAAACCAAATCAACGAAACTGCATTTTTGTCTCTTCCCAGCACCATGCTGTTTGGCCCTCATTTCAGGGGGCAGCCTTTTGCGGCTTTTGCCTTTGGTTCAGTTTCCCCAGCAGCCAGCTGCCCTGTGGCTTTTCCTTTATGCAGCTGGATGTTACCCACCTCCTGAAGGAACACAGCTTTGGTGTAACACTGCTTTCTCCTCACCCTCTTGACCCACTGGGTTGTTGTCCCTCGAAAGTCCACTTCCCAGTTCTTGCCATTCTCATCTGCCTTTCCTAGTTGTAAATGGTCTACTCAGCTGTTTCTAATTTGTTAATACAAGTGGATGTTCTTTGATTTAGTTGCATTTTCAATCGGGCTCAGGATGAGATTAACAATACGACTGCTTAATCGGCCGCCATTTATTTATTTATTTTTTTACAACTTTCTGATCCTTGCTGTTCAAAGGAGCCAGAGTGATTTACATACAGCTTGCGAATGCACAAGGAATGTTCCCTGCAGGCTACCACCTGGAGCCTGCCAGCCCTACACAACTCTTCAGTGAACTCCCCACTGACCAACTCTAGTTTCACCTTCCCCCATACTGCTGTTACCAGTCACAGCAGGATTTGTGGACTCTCCTCCATTCTTTTTGGACTGTATTCCACTAGATGCCAGTTCCCAAGGACAGTGGACTCTGCATTTATAGCACCTGAAACAGTTGAGCTTAATAGTACCCACAGCTTCGGTCTTTATATTTGTCCATTATGCTCACCCATGGCTGCTGACCCTCCATCCAACCTGATCCAAGTTCTCATCCCTACAGTTTCCCTCAGCCCACCCACTCAAGGAACCTGGCCCATGAGGTGACAAAAGCACATTCACAGGAACCCAACCTCTCTGCCCCCTCAGCCACATACCCTAACAGCACACTATTCCCCATAATCCAGAAACTATCACCTCACTTGAGGTCTTCTATGCAAAGGAAAAACTTAGGGAGGGGGTACACCAACCACATCTCATCCTCAGAACGTGAAATTATATTGAAACCAAGCCTCTCCTTCTAGAAATGCTTGTACTGCAGCTTGTTCTCACCACTGAAAATATACAGCACCATCTCTGATAGCATCCATACTATCCCCAGGACTGTCTGGGTAAAGGGGAGAGGAGAGGAGTGCTTTTTTTTTTAATAAAATCAAAGTGCAAAATAATCCCTAAAATGGAAAAGAGACTTAAACACTAGTGGGTCTCAGGGGTGTGAGTGGGTGGGTGGAGGCAGGACTCTCTAAAGATGAACTGATTTGGGGGTGTAGAGCACCAAGGGGTTTCTCCCAGATACAGAAGTGGGTTCATTTGCAGTAGGAAGGTCCCTAGGGGGTGGGGGAAAGCAGTCTGAATGGAGATAGAAGAGCCCTGGCCAGCACATCTCAGACAGACACAGAATCCCAATTCCTCCCTAATGCTTTGACTGGGCCTCCTCTCTTCTAAACCCTGGGAAGAACACAGTGTACCCAGCTATAGTGGGAATGTCCCAGGCAAAGGCAGGAAAGGGTGAGTAAAGGTAGGCTGTGTAGGCAGAGGCCAAAACTCAGGGCACAAGAGTGAATGTTTTGATTTTTTGATAATCCTCATCTGAGGATATTTTAAGAGAGAGAGAGAGAGAGAGAGAGAGAGAGAGAGAGAGAGAGAGCAAGGGAAGGGGGAGAAGAAGAGAGATATTAAGAGAGACATCAATATTAGAGAGAGAAAATCAAGATGCCTCTTACATCCCCTTATGTGCTGGGATCAAACTTGCAAACTAAAACCACAAAGTCAAGCAGTCTTTCTTTCAAGGCCTTGGGTAGCAATGCACTATAAGACAATATTGGCCAAAGAGTAATTTTCTGGTATTATGTTGTCCCTCCTAAAGCACCGAGAGGTTGGGATTCAAACAATATCTGTTAACTCCAAATAACAGCTGTTAACTCTATGATGATATATCATAATTGTGCTTGACAATCATCCCTAGAAGTGAAAATAACAGAAATAAATGAAAGAAAGAAAGAAAGAAAGAAAGAAAGAAAGAAAGAAAGAAAGAAAATAAGGTACTACAGAAAAATATCTTACTAAAAAATTATAAAGCAGAGTATATAAGCAATTTACAGGTTGCTGAATTAGAAAGCAAAACAATTCATAAAAGCATAATTTAATAAAATAATATCTTTAGCTACAAGCGTAATGATGATTGGTCTGTAATGAAGATTGATTTTTGGCTAAAAGACTTCCCACATTCAGTACACTCATATGGCTTCTCTCCACTGTGTACTCTGGTGTTTAATGAGTGCACTTCTGTCACTGAAGGACTTCCCACATTCAGTACACTCATATGCCTTCTCTCCAGTATGAACTCTCTGGTGTGTAATAAGGATTGATTTTTGGCTAAAAAACTTCCCACATTCACTACACTCATATGGCTTCTCTCCAGTGTGAACTCTCTGGTGTTTAATGAGTGTATCAGGTAGTAGACCAGGGCATGTCCTTCAATCCTCACTTGTACTAGAAACACATGAGGAATATAGTACACTATATGTTCCATTAAAGCACATGTGTCAAACACAAGGCCCGCAGGCCAAATCCAGCCCGCCAGGCCTTGCAATGTGGCCCGCACCGAGCTGTCATCACTGCACTCCGCTGTCAGTTTATGACATTGTCAGTTTATGACTGTTCAGTAAACCATTCGGCCCGCGATTTAGGCTGGATTTTAGATTTTGGCCCCTTCTCTGATTGAGTTCGACACCCCTACATTAAAGGGTTTAAGTTAAAAAAAAATAGACCCCAGTCACCTTCAGTGTTGTTCTTTTAAGTGAATAAGATAAAACATTCCTGCATATTTAACACTTCTTTCCAGTGTGAACTTTCTGATGTTTAATAAGACTAAATTTTTGGCTTAAGGGCTTCTCACATTGAGTACATTCGTATGGCTTCTTTCTAGTGTGAACTCTCTGGTGTTTAATCACTATACTTCTTTGACTGAACGACTTCCCACATTCAGCGTGGACTTTCTGATGTTTAATAAGATTAGATTTTTGGCTAAAAGACTTCCCACATTCAGTACACTCACACAGTTTCTCTCCAGTGTGAATTCTCTGGTGTTTAATATAGTTATATTTTTGAATAAAAGACTTCCCACATTCAGTACACTCATATGGCTTCTCTCCAGTGTGAACTCTCTGGTGTGTAATAAGAATTGATTTTTGGATAAAAGACTTTTCACATTCACTACTCTCATATGGCTTCTGTCCAGTGTGAACTCTCTGGTGATAAATGAGTATGCTTTTTGCACTGAAGGCCTTCCCACATTCAGTACACTCATATGGCTTCTCTCCAGCATGAAGTCTGATGTGTACAGTGAGGTGAGATCTTCGACAGAAGCAAACCCCACATTTACTACACTCATACATCTCTTCCAGGAAAAACTCTCTTATGTCCAATGAGGTTAAAGAATCATCTAAATACTTTCCTACTTTTCTTACACTCATAAATCCCTTCCCCAAAAAATTAACATTGACAATGAACAACTTTCAGGATGTGGCTGACAGCATTTTCACAGTCACCAAAGTGGTGATGACTTTAAAATCAAGATATTCCTGTGAAACCTCACTGCCACACTGTAGCCACTTGGTGTTGAGAGTGGGCTGGTGCTGGAGAAGCTCTGAGTTGTATCGCAAATCTTCCCCAACCTCACTGCTAGTTGAAAGTACCATCAATAAGCTGTACCTTCTCACATAGGATTCCCTGTCCATAGCTTGTTTCCAGGCTTCCTCTCCACATTCATTCCTCTGCTGCTGATGAGGGTATGCACTGAAACAGAAGTCTCCAACCCATGCATCACTAAAAAAGGCTTTCTACTCAAAGTATGTTGAATGTGAACCATTTAGGTGACAAATATGTTGTAATACAGAGAAACACCACTTACAGAGAAGGGTCCTTTTGGTGGCTGGAAATGTCTTAGAGGCCCTGTCCTGTGACTCTCCTTGTAAAGATACACTGTTATCAGAACAGGCCTCCTCATCATCCATTTTATGCCAACAACCTGAAAAGTGAGAAATGGTGAGAAAATGAATGTTGATTCTGTGTCAAGGGAAATCTCATTGCAAAACTGTCTTACACATCACATGGTGGTTCCATGAAATTGTTTGAAAATAAAATATGTGCAGGAAGAATGAATAAGAGGCTCTTGTGACTTTTTGGGATAATGAAGATCCCAATACAGGGAGGCCTCAATAGAATTATGATATAAACATGGGAAGCACCACATGGATTAGAATATGGATCTCCAGCTCATCCTTTAACTAATAACATTCACCATGGCTTACCTGCAGGAGAGCTGTGCAAGATGTTGGTTCCATTGTATGCCAAGTAAAACTCAATAAAGGAGTAGCTGGTTTTGAAAACTATTTAGCACATATGTAAGTGCAACTCATAACACATGTGCAAGCCAATGTTGCAGAATACTGCAGAGGCACCAGTGCAGAGTTACAGGTGATGAAGTAGTGAGCAGTCAGTACTGGGCCTGAGCAACACAGCTTGCTATAGTATTCAGGGAAGAAAATGTTACAGCATTTGAATGGGGGCCTTACAAGAACAGCCCACGGTTCATTTTGATAAAAACCGTAACATGGCAGAAGCTGCCACAAAGAACCTTTACCTAGAGAAACAGTGTTAAAGTTGAAGCCATGCATGTGGACACTGTTAGTTTCTCATGAAGAGAAAGTGAAAACTGAGGCCCATTAAGCTCACTGCAAGATGCCTGACTCCCTAACACTTAATGCACTTTTTGAGATAACAGGTGTTATGGATGATCGTGGAGTCCTTTGACAGGACAGTGGGGGAAATTAGCAGAGGCAATGTTCTAGCTGTGGTAGAGAGAAAGCTATGCCTGAGGAATAAAGGAAGAGAGATCATCACCTCAGGACACTGGGAAAACATGAAAGTCTTACCTACAGATGATACAAGTGCAAACACTTCCAGCATGACATTGCAGTACAAAAGTCTCAGCCTCATCCAGAAGCCCCCATTCTTCCTGAGAGAAGGTAATGGCCACATCCTCAAAGTTCACATCCTGTCATAATGGGGACAGTACAGCTCATGATCAGAGTCACTCCCAATATTATAAGTCTATCCTACTAACCACCCTCCAAATCAGCTCTTCCCACTCTTCACATTTGAGAAAATGTCAGGCCTTAATTCCATGAAAGGCACTGTCTTCTTATATTCCTGCTGATATTTTTCGTCCAACAACAATTAAGGCAGTAGAATAGATAGTAGATACCTGAGCTCTGGCTCTCCCATGTACGCCATACTGCCTCTTATCGATAGATTGGGTATCAAAAGCATAGGTTAGTGAGGGATATTAGCCATAAAGACAGGGTGAGTGATTTTACGGTATACTGTTTTATCTGGAAATAGCATTGTAGTTCCTCATATTATTCCTCTAAGAAACTAAAAGCACAGCATCACGTGTCACCCTTTTGATCCCAAATCCAATGTGATTAGGCCATTGCTTTGTACTACTTGCTGCACATAGTTCCTTGTACAAGATTCATCTCACACAGCTTCCTTCCCAGAGGCACCATTTCAATGGAAATGCACATATGCTGTGTTGTGGATAAATTTTTTCCTAATAACCTTCTTTTCCAAAATTATAGTTCACCACCTCCAAAGTCTAGTTCTCTCTTACCCATCTTCCTTACCCATACCAGTGTAGATTTGCAAGGCTGGGTAACACTGATGAATGCTATCTCATTCCTTTCAACTACTGCATCAAAAATAACAACCAAAGGCAGGTGGTTAGCTAAATGACACCTAAGCTCTTAACCTAGAATTTAGCTCCCAAGCACCTCTATTTACAGGCAATTACCCTAAAGTTCACCTTATTGTTATATCCAGGAACTACCAGAAATAGACTCTTCCTTCAGTCACTCATGTCAATGTCATGGTGCTGTGGCCATGAATTCACATTCCCTCTGAGTGCACATCACTTTTTCTACACACCTCTCTAAAACCTGCACTTCCACAGCCCCAGCCCCCATTTGCATCCCCTGGCCTTTTACTTATTAGTCAGCATGTGTGATACAGAGGATGTTTGCCATATTGAATCAGGATCAAGCACTGCCCAGACTCTGATAGACCACACTCATAGACACAGCTTTGATTCCTGCTAAGTAGGCCTCTCTCCATCAGTGTTTATTTCCTTCAACCTGAACTTTTAAGAACAACAATCAGATCTCAAGTATCTATAGCCCATCCGCTCTTTTTAAAAAAATATATTTTATTGATTTTTTACAGAGATAAAGGGAGAGAGATAGAGAGCTAGAAACGTCGATGAGAGAGAAACATCGACCAGCTGCCTCTTGCACACCCCCTACTGGGATGTGCCCGCAACCAATGTACATGCCCTTGACCGGAATCGAACCTGGGACCTTTCAGTCTGCAAACCGACGCTCTACCTCTGAGCCAAACCAGTTTCAGCAAGCCCAACTCCTCTTATGCTGCAGTTGATGTTCCTTCACTAGGCACAGCCAACAACTATCACTTAAGCTTCACTCAAGTCCCAGCCCCGATGGCCCCCTGTACCATTCCCAGTGAGTCTCACAGATGACCACTCAAGCCTTCTAGCTAATTCACAACACTGACTGCAACTCCCCACAGCCAGGGTACATTAAGAGTCACAAGAAAATCCTAGTGAAAGTTTAGAAAAGTTGATATTTACCCCTCTTAGTCTCATCTTGTTTAAATTGCTCTTTGACCTCGACTAATCTCAGGTCCACTCATCTTTTAAAAGCTCTGGCCACTGCTAAATGATTATCTTTTACCCAAACTCTACATGACAATTTCTGTCCCTGTGCTGTGTTGTACACCCACTTCTTGCAAACAGTGGCCCCAGGAAGAAAATTAATCCTCAGGCACACACTGTGCCTTCTGAACTGCTACTATCATACCAACCTGACCATGATTCCCCATATTAAAGTGATACACTGTCCTAAATGATTTATCTCATTTTGTTGAGCATAGACCCATGCACTGGTGTGAGGTCACATGCCTGGATTGTGGGCTGGATCCACAGTAGATATTTGCAGGAGGCAACCAATATCTATTTTTTGTTCATCCCTGTTGCTCTATCTCTCTCTCCCCTCATCCCCCATCCTTTCTACATCTAAAATCAATAAAAATATATATGTATTTTTATAGACATACCCTACAGGTTCCAGATTCAGCTCACTCCTTACTCCAAGCCTTTGCACATTCTGGAACCTATGTCTGGAGGACCTCATACTGACTACACTGATTGTGAAAAACAAGGTCCTCATCATGAACCCCTACTTCTGGCCTTAGGATACTCAGCTTAGTGTCTGTTCAAAGTGCCCAGGTCCAAGGGACACAAGAGCTGAGATAATCCCACAACACTACTATCACACGGGCCACAAGTGTATGAGATGCTGAAATAAGTTTCACAAACACATATACATATCAATTCTACATTTACAAGATTTTGTGAAAAGATCATGGTATGTTGAGAACCTGGCAACCACCAGGCTGCTCAGTGCCCTTGCCCAGCCAAGAGGCCTGATGCACTCTAGGTGCCTGTATGATCTCAGTCCTCAGTGCTCACTCTTCCAGTTCCCTTATCATTTACAGGACTTTCCTTCCTGTCCACAGCTGCTGTCCTCTGTCTTCTAGTCTATTCTTCCACTGAGCAATGTTAGGAAAAGTTTGAACCCTACCTCAGAAAATGTCCCTCTTTTTTTCCCCCCACAACCATCTATGGCCCCAGTGTTCTGAGAGTGAAAGCAAACTCCTCATACAAAACCACACCTCATATCTTTGTTGCCTTTACACGCAGAACAGGCCTAGGTTTCCCAGTCCTCCCTGCTAAGTATCACTATAACGTCCTTACAAAGTGGCAATGTGCCTTACACCTGCTTCCCCATCACCCCTATGTCATCAGGAGGGACTCACCATCCTCAGCGCTGGGACCTGGGCGGTAGGACCTGAGAGGTCCGCTCCCCAGGCTGGAGGGTTCCAAGGGGTCAGGCTGCGGGAAAGCTGTGAGCAGAGAGGAAGTGGGAGGCACAGAGACACCAATCTCAAGCTGTTGGGGTTCAGGTGTCTCAGACACACCCTGCACCAAAGGAAGCTGTCCCCAGGCCTCCTCCAATTTCCGACTAGTGCCCTAAAACCTGAGAATCTGTGAAGAAAACCTAAAATATAAAAATCGCCACCTGGAGGAGGAAGGCAGAAGTCCCTAACTGAATGTGCACATCCTAATTTCCTTTGGCTCCACCCACACTTGTGCAGTTCTTTCTGGGTAATGTAGTTTCCTAAACAGCCAGGCCTAGCTAGAAACCCAACCAATGAGTTAGTGGATTATAAGTGTTGTGGCAGAGTGAGTGATTGCTGGGGAGAGTCAAGATGTGTCCATAGCCATGGCTAACTGCCAAAGACAAACAGATCTCCTAGGGGAAGAGGGTAATAGGACTGAAAGAGATCCACCAAGGATATACACACAGGGGGAAATTGGAGACATTAGTGATAGTATCAATGATGTAAACTACACATTTACTTTTTTTAAATAATGAAATCCAGCTGGTGTGTCTCAATGGTTGTTCATTAACCTATGAACAAGGAAGTCATGGTTCTTTCCCTGTTCAGGGCATAACATGGCTTGCAGGCTCAATTCCCAGTGTGGGGGTGGAGTCGTGCAGGAGGCAGCTAATCAATGATTCTCTCTCATCATTCATGTTTTTAGCTCTCCCTCTCCCTTCCACTCTAATCAATGAAAAAATTTAATACTGTACATACATACATGCATAGCCCATGGACATAGACAATAATGTGGTGAAGGCCTAGAAGAGGTGGCAGCAGGGTAGAGGGGGAAAGGAGGGAGTGGTATGGGGGAAACTGGGAAGATCTGTAATAGAGACAACAACTACAACAAAAGAATAGTGTGCACTGTCAGTGTGGCTCAGTGGTGGTGCATGTACCTAGGAACCAAGTTATCAATGGTTCCATATCAGGTCAAGGCACATGCCCAGAATGGCGGCTCCATTCTAGGAGGGGGAATGCAGGAGGCAATTGTTCAATGATTCTTCTCATCATGATGTTTCTCCCTCTCCCTTTCTCTATAAAAATTCAATAAAATATTTTAAAAATGAATAGTGTTAAGATTGATTTGATTCACCAAGATCAAAGTGACTGTGGGCCATCACATTTTCTCCCAAGGCCTGTAAGCAAAGTCATGTCATGACCTATCTTTATAGAGGATGTCCGATGCATAACCAGCCTAAAACAGGTGTGCTTCAGGTTTGCCTAAGGTATGTGAATTCTTGACTTCATACAGAAAAGATTTCACAACATGAGTTCAGAATATTTTGAGGGTACACTTATTAAAGCTGGGATGATGAAAGAAATTAGATTTCTTAGATGCTGAATTATCTGCCTTTAGTATAAATCATTAACTCATTTTTAAAAATTGGCAAAACTTTCTGACCAGAATTTTCAACCAAAGAGATAAAGGAAGTGTAAAAAAAAAAAAATGCATAAAGAAATGCTCGCCATAAAAATGTGTTAGGGGGCCGAAAATGGTTTGGCTCAGTGGACAAGCATCTGTGTACAGACTGAAAGGTCCCAGGTTCGATTCCGGTCAAGGGCATGTACCTTGGTTACGGGTACATCCACAGTAGAGGGTGTGAAGAGGCAGCTGATTGAGGTTTCTATTTGTATCTACCTCTCTGTAAAAAATCAATAAAATGTATTTTTTTTAAATGTCTTAGGGGAATGGATTAAAAACAAAACAAATTAACACTATATTTTCAGCCTTGCAATTTAAAAATTTTAAATATTGCATGAGCTCACAGGGATAAAGAAAAACTAAAATTTTCATCATTGAGGGTACCTGGAATGGTGAAGGGAATAACCATTTCAGATCTCAGTTCTGCGTGTCTTAAAAAGTAAAATCCTCACCTACACTACAACAGTTAGATAAGTAAAACATACATTTATATAAAGAATTGAACCCAATATTCCCTGAAAATTTATTTATAATACCCCAAACCTGGAAATAACAAGAACCATAGTCAGATCAAAAGATAAAGTGGCCGAAGCCGGTTTGGCTCAGTGGATAGAGCATTGGCCTGCGGACTGAAAGGTCCCAGATTCGATTCTGGTCAAGGGCATGTACCTTGGTTGTGCGCACATCCACAGTAGGGGGTGCGCAAGAGGCAGCTGATTGATGATTCTCTCTCATCCATGTTTGTAACTCTCTATCCTTCTCTCTTCCTCTCTGTAAAAAATCAATAAAATATATTAGTGTTCAATCATAATATAACTTTGTAGCATGAAAGAGTTCAATATTTGTTAAGGCTTACACAAATTATAGTGTTTAGTATTGTGAAAAATATAAACTAATCTTTTCAAGAAAGACAAATGAGTGATTTTATTTAGAGCTGGAAGTCAGAAAGAAGGGCAGGAGGTAAATTTAGGGTATACTAAAGGAGCTTTAGAGTTGTTGGTATGAAATTAATACAATAGTTAGTAAATAATAACGCAAATTTATTTTCTTTCCTGGCCATTGCACTTCTCTTGGTTGGGCAGCATTCCTTGCCCTGAAAGCTCACTGGTTTCAGTCCAAGTCAGAGAACACGTCTACCTGGATGCCCTGTGTCATGAAGACATTCTTTCAATTCTTTGGTTAGCAAATGCAAAAGAAGCCAATATTGGACAAAGAGTGATTTTCTGCCATTATTATGTGCCTTCCAGAGCACAGAAAGTTTGGCATCCCACAAATGCTGAGTCATATTAATGTAATATCTTAAGGAAACATTAAGAATTAAGGTGCTACCCTGCTCAGGGGGCTCAGTAAACTGGAACATCCTTTTTTTCTTTTTCTAAATCAATCTTTATTGTTCATATTACAAAGGTTCCTCATTTCTTCCCCCCTCCACCAGGTTCCCACCCCATTCTCTGCCCCCTTCCCCTCCCCCATTGTACTCATTCATAGGTGCACAGTTTAAGTTCAGTCTCTTCCTCCCTCTCTTTCCCTGATAGTAAATCCCTTTTCAGATAGTAAATCAGTAACTTAGCATTTTCTCATATCAATAATACCTCCACATGCCCAAAAATACACTTCACACAAAAGACATTTCCAAATAGGTCAACCAACCTCATACAGGCCCCGCACAAGGCACTCACAGATCAACACCCTAGCGCTATACTAACTCAACATATCTAGATCTAAGCCTTTATCACTTGATTCAGCAGACCCTCAAGTTCCCGCAAAAGTTTCCAGCCATGTCTGAGAGGCAACCTTGGGGCGGGGGCAGGCGAGGAGCAAGCTGTTCCGGGCCTGGTTGCTCCGGGCCTGGCCTCTGTTGCTCTGGTCCGTTCCACAACCAGCTGCTCCGGGTCTGGCCACTGCCGCTCCCGACCTGGTTGCTCCGGGCTTGGCTGCTGCTGCTCCAGGCCTGGCCACACCCGACCCGGCTGCTCCGGGCCTGGCCGCTCCCAGCCTGGCAGTCACTGCTCCGGGCCTGGCCGTACCCGACCTGGCTGCTCCGGGCCTGGCCGCTTCCAGCCTGGAAGCTGCTGCTCCAAATCTGGCTGCACCCGACCCGGCTACTCTGGGCCTGGCTGCTCCCAGCCTGGCAGCCACTGCTCCGGGCCTGGATTCTCTGGGCCTGGCTGCTCCGGGTCCGGCCGCTCCAGGCCTGGCTGCTCCCAGCCTAGCAGCCGCTGCTCCAGGCCTGGCCACACCTGACCCGGCTGCTCTGGGCCTGGCCACTCACGGCCTGGATGCTCCGGGCTTGGCTTCTGTTGTTCTGGGCCTGGCTGCTCCCGACCCGGCTGCTCTGGGCCCAGCCACTCGGGGTCTAGGTGTTCCTGGGCTGGCCACCCTGGGCTTGGTCGCCTCCGCCTAAAGGCCTGGCTGCCACTGCCCCAGGTCTGGCTGCTCCAGGCCTGGCTGTTGCTGCTCTGGTTCTGGCTGCTGCTGCTCTGTGGCCTGGCTGTTGCTGCTCCAGTCCCGGCTGCCACTGCCTTGTGCCTGGCCACTCTAGGCCTGGCCGCCGCCATTCCAACATTCTGTCTATATATATATATATATATATATATATATATATATATATATATATATATATATATATATATATATATATATATATATATTTTTTTTTTTTTTTTTAAAAACAGATTTATGTTGCAATGTTGGCTGCTAAGTTGAGTTCTGAATTAGTCTTTGATTTTTCAAGATCTTCTTTGTGTTCTTTCTTAAGTAATTTTACTATCTTTTGCTCTCCCTTGATTTCTTCACATTGAGAACTTCTTTGGTTTCTTCCTCCTTGTCCTGGAAGCTCATCAGGTTGGCCTGTGGCACCCCTTTGTTCTCCGCGGGCTCCTGCACTGCTTCAGCCTGTTGCCGGGGTTGGCACTGCCGCCCAAAAAGCAGCCCCCGGCCTTGGCTCCATTGCCCACGGTCAGCGGTCGAAGGCTCGGGGGCACCTTCCCCTTGGGGGCCCCGTCGCCTGGTTCCTTGCTGGTGCCTGGCTGGCCGGTGTCCGGGAGGGGCTCCTGCTCCTCGTCACATTCCTCCAGTCTGGAGCTTTTTTTCTCCTTCCCACTAGGGGAGTCTAGCATCAGAGTCAACAGACTGTCCTCTGCGCGCAATGTGCGCGACTCCGGGGGCTCCGCTTTTCGCTGCTCCCACAGGACTCCACCTCACAGCCCTGTCTCCCTCTGCTTGAGCCTGGGTCCCCAGGGATTGGCCTAGAGCTGGAGTTCAGGGCATTTGGGAGTGGGGCTCAGCACTGCCGGAAATTTTGTTTCTTCCCACCAGGGCAATACATCATCAGACTCAACATTCTGTCCTCTGCGGGCAATGTGCGCGTCTGCGCACACAATGTGCGTGACTCCGGGGGCTCTGCTTTTCACTGCTCCCCTGGGATTTCGCCACACAGCCCTGTCTCCCCCTGCCTGAGCCGGCCGGGGCTCCTGTTTCCTTCCCTCCAGTGCAATCCCGCATCAGAGTCAACATTCCTTCCCTTGCAAGCAATGTGTGCGACTCCGGGGGCTTGGCCTTTCGCCCCTCTCCCAGGACTCAACCTCACAGCCCCGTCTCCCTCTGCTTGAGCTTGGGTCCCCAGGGATTGGCCCAGAACTGGAGTTCAGGGAGGTTGGGAGTGGGGCCCAGCACCGCTGGAGGCTTTGTTTCTTCCCGCTAGGGCAATCCAGCATCAGAGTCAACATTCAGTCCTCTGCGAGCAATGTGCGCAACTCCGGGGGCTCGGCCTTTTGCTGCTCCTCTGGGATTCCACCTCACAGCCCCGTCTCCCCCTGCCCGAGCCTAGGTCCCCAGGGTCTGGCCCATAACTGGGGCTCAGTGCTGCCGGTTCGGGGGTTCAGCCCAGGCTGGGGGTTTTATTTCCTTCCTGCTAGGGAACGCCAGGCTAGCACCCAGCCTTCTCCTCCTCTCCAGCTGCGACCTCTCCGCACGCGCGCAGCACGTCTCTTTACCTTAGGCTTTTTTTCAGCTCCTCTGATTTTCCTTCTGGTTTTCTCTTTCCTTCTTGTTGTAGAATTTTCAGTCAGCCGACTACCTGTAGCTCTTTGCAATGTCCACTCTACATTTTAGTTGTATTCCATTGAAATTGTTGTGTGCTGCTGTGGTTAGGTGTCTGCCTGAGCAGCCATCTTGGATCTCTCTCTGGAACATCCTCTTTTAAAGCAACCCGCAAAAATTGATGGCTTGTTTGATTCATGCTAAGGACACTTAACTACCTAGTTTGTAAATTAAATTCTTGTTCACAAAGCAAAGAGGAGGCAATTGATCCATGTTTCCTTTTTCTATCAATGCTTCTTTTTTATTTTCTCCCCCCCCCACACACACACACACACACACACTCTTCTCCCTCCCTCAAATTAACACACAATTCCCTGGGACAGAATTTAAAATAACAAGCTGTTTATGTTGCAATACATAAGTACATATGTTTAAATCTAAAACTACCTTGTTTCCCTGAAAATAAGACATCCTCTGAAAATAAGACCTACTTACAGGATTCCTTCTGAGTGAAATATAAGGCATCCCCCTGAAAATAAGGCTCTGCCTAGGCTAAATATGAGAGATTTGGTCCACTGATTCTGAAAGAAATGGATTCACAAGAAATTCACCAGGAAATTCAGGAATTGGATTGTTATGATGATGTTCCAGAAGATGATGACTTGATTGTCATTGAATAAATGAGTAAATTCTTGATACTGTAGGATTCACAGTTTGTCTGGTTTGTGTTGACAACTATCGTACTACTGTACCATATACAGGTAATAAATTTCCTTTATTTTCATTTAACAATAAATGTGTACCGTATTCTTCTTCATGGAAAAATAAGACATCGCCTGAAAATAAGACCTAGCGCATCTTTGGGAGCAAAAATTAATATAAGACACTGTCTTATTTTCGGGGAAACAGGGTATATATCTAGAACAGTTGTCAGAACCATCTAAATTCAGTAGAAGTATGACTCCTTTCATGTAAGAGGCTAAAAGAATCAATATCATGGATTTCTGAAAAGAAAAACAAACAAAAAAAACCACACACACTATTAATGTCATAGTCATGATCCCCACCCTGTTTTTATTTAAGCCCTTAAATCTGTAGGTTGCTGATTAAAGTCATCTCTTTATTTTTTTAACTTAGGTTAGTCTTTGAGTGATAAAAATTAACTTTCCCATAAGAGATGCTGTTTCTGAGGGATTCCATTATAACTTTAGACATTGGAGTGAGCAGAGTCCATGGTGAAATAGAAACTATGCCTTCCACAGTGAAAACCATGTTTTATTGCTTATAAATATGGCCAGTGATACAGGAGGCATGAGTCAGCCAACTTGCGGTCTTTCTTAAAGCAGAGACTCCTCTGGGGGTCCCATGGAGGCTGGTGCTGGGATTTAAAAGATGATTTCCTGAGACAGCTTTTTGTAAATGTCTAAAGCTCCTCAGGATCTCATATAGTATTTCATCTATTGCATATCCTGCCCCATTACTGTGTCCTCCAGCCAATATTTTGAAATTCTGTGGAAACTGACCATCATCACTGTTTCCTTATACATTTTGTCATTTGCCTCTGGAGAATTACCCTTGTAGTGAATAAACTGAAGCACCTTACAGATGCACTTTTACTCATAAATAAGCAAACATGGTTAAGCCCCTGGATTCCTTATGTGCACTCAGGACTGTGAATTTCCCGCTGGGGATGATTTTTCAGAAGGGGCTACCCATCAGCTTCTCTGAAGGTAGCCTGGGGCTGGAGGCAAATGGTGAGGCCTCCTGAGGAGAAGGTCAAGTCCTGCCATGGCGCCCACATGCCAGCCAGGACCCCCATTCTAATTTCAGTTGTCCAAAGCAGCCACAATGACCTCCCTTCACCTCCCAAATAGGGGGAATTGGGGGCGAAATCTGCTAGCAGGCTTTCCAACTGGACTCTACATGCCTGCTCAGATTTTCTCAGGGAGGCCCACACTGACCACCACTGGCTTTACCTTATGCCTGAGCTCCAGTCACCTCTCATGGTTATGCTGTTCATTGTCTGTGGGCTGTCCTCCACTAGAACACCAGCTCCTAAGGGAAGGGGCCTCTATACCTCTGGAGTCTGGAACAGTTGGGGTCAACAGTGTCCATGCCCTTGGTACTTATAGGTCTCACTCTGCACGCAATTGGCTGCTGCCTCTACATCCAGTCTGATTCCAATTCTCATCCCTAGAGCCTTCCCTCAGCCCACCCACTCAAGGACCCTGCCCCTGTGCAGCCCTGTCCCAGAACCCCACCTCTCTGCTCCTTCACCCATACACCCCAGCAGCACACTACGCTCAGAGTTCAGGGTACATCAACTCACTTGAGGACCATATCTCACCTTTAGTGGAAACATTCCAGGCACAGCTAGGAAAGAGTGTAGAGGGGTGGGCAGTGCAGGCAGTAGACCAGTCTCAGTGCAGCAGGGGGATGCTTACCGGGAAGGAAAGATGAGGGACACTTTCTCTCTCTGGATTGATAAATATCTAAAAAAATCCTTTAGTGGCTAATCTTGAAGATACTTGTAACCCAGCAGGGGACCACCTGTCTCAGCAGCCTGCAGCCCCACCTGCTGGGCAGAGAGGGAATCAGCCTCTGCAGAGACAGCTCTCTCCCCCACTGGGCAGAGCAATGGCTGGAGTATTTCATTACAGTGGACTAGGCTGGCCCTGCCTAGGTCACAGTTTTCTTGGAGCACATGCTGACTCCCAGGTCATGACCCTAGGGACTCCTGCAGCAGAGCTTGCTCCATTTCCCACTCACCAACGCCCCAAAGAACGGAGGGGCCACCAGCCTAGACTACAACTAGGGAGGGCCTCAGAGCCAGACACATGGCCCAGCACCAATTCTTTCTGGCAGAATCCCTGGACCCTGTCCTGTTCACAGCCTTGATACATGAGACAATTGGGACACTTCATTCCTCTGAATCTGAAAGAGGTCATTGTCCACATCCAGCTGGAAGGTGCAGGGACCACAAGGGTCTGTCATGGAGGATAATTCTCCTGTACTTTTAGTCACAGAGATCACACTGTTGCCATCATCCCCTGGGGTGAGTGTGCAGCTCAGCCCTGGTTCCCCACCTGCTACACTGACAGCAATGGCAGCTCCCATACTATTCTCTGGGTCATTGCCTGCTCTGCCCTCATGGGAACCCCGGCTGTTGGTCTCCACTGGCCCTGGGCTGTGCTGGTGTTCACAAGTGTGTGGACTAATTGGGTGATTAAAACACACACACACACACACACACACACACACACACTATATATATATATATATTTATTTATTTTAAATATATATTTATTGATTTTGTACAGAGAGGAAGGGAGAGAGATAGAGAGTTAGAAACATCGATGAGAGAGAGTCATCGATCAGCTGCCTCTTGCACACCTCCTACTGGGGATATGCCTGCAACTAAGGTACATGCCCTTGACTGGAATCGAACCCGGGACCTTTCATTCCCTAAGCAGACGCTCTATCCATTGAGCCAAAATGGTCTTGGCTAAAACATATATATATTTTAGAGGGTGAGGGGTGAAAAATATATGGAGAGAGAGAGGAGGGAGAGGGGGAGAGAGAGAGAGAGAGAGAGAGAGAGAGAGAGAGAGAGAGAGAGACACATCCATTTTTTCTTCCATTTTTTTTTTATACATTTGTGTTTGGTTCTTAATAGTCACCTTGACCAGGGATGGAACTTGTAACCTTGGCATTATTGAGATGCTTTTTTGACTCACTGCATGGTAAAACATATTTGGAATTTTAAGTAAAATAATCCAATAATGAACCTGGGAATAGATAGATACAAAAAACAACAACAACAACAACAACAAATCATGATGATAGATAGTAGTGTAAGGCTGGAATAAGGTTCATAGTGTTAAATTTGTATCTTTTTCACATTGAATAAATTCCAAGTAAGCTGTTTGAAAGGTAGACTGTATTTTTGCATCAGTTATTTTTTATGACAAAAACAAAGCACCGATAAGGGCCTGAGAAACTTGGTTTCAGTGACACAACATGTGGGAAACACCAAAAGAGCATGTTTCCTTTTTTTTTTTTTTTTTTTTTTTGAATGTACATTTTAAATTAATTCTACTTAAATCAAATTTTTAAAAATGTTTAAACTTGATGTTTCCCAATAATTATACTCTTATTATGAAAGTTCTTGGGCATATTTCATATTGCTATGTCAGCATATTTGAAATAAAATATAATGATGTGTTACTGAAATATCTTATCTCGTCCATGTTTAATTCCATCATTTTGGCAGTTTGAACCTCAAATGATGAGAGTATTTACACCGGTGATATTAAAGATGACCAATGTAGACTTCACTTAATGCATTACTGAAGGCTTGGACTTAAATAGGAATATCAGAGAATGGTAACAATGCATTGCCCTTTTGGTAGCTTACATTTTCAGAACCAACAGTTGGTGTAAGGATCCCAATCACTGACTGATCACTGCAACCCAGTCACATTAGAAAATTACAAGACTCATAATTTGCATGTGTTGTCTTCAATAGATCTCTAGTTTTAAGATATTATTTCAGGTTCTATGATGCTCAGAATGCTCATTGAGATAAAAATGATTGTTTCCATTATTCCTGAAGATCACAAATAAGATTTATATACATACTGTTTAAATTGATTTTTAAAGAGACAGAAAGAGAAAATCACTGATTGGCTGGCTTCTGCAAGGACCCACACTGAGGACTGAGCTGACATGCCCCCTACTGTGTGCCCTCACTGGGATTGGAACTGGAAACATTTCTGTGCATGGGAGCATGATCAACCAATTGAACCACCCCCAGAGGCCCATTTCTTGATTTCCATATGAAAATATCACACTATGAAGAGAAAAACAGGTGTTTGTGACAAGTTCCTCCATCAGGGACTTGAGCCATCTGATGCAGGAATAGAAACCCATGCACTGGTGAGATCACACACCTGTGTTGTATATATTTAATAAATATAGCTGCTGATTCCTGAATCAGCTCACTCTTCACACAAAGCCTTTGCACATTCCGGAACCTATGCCCTGGAAGAGCAGTCACCAACCTTTAGGATCTCATGGAGTACAAGTGGTCCATGGATCATGGGTTGACGACAACTGCTCCAAAAGCATTCTTAAACCAGTGGTTGGCAACCTTTCCACCAGTGGTCACAGACAAATGGTTGGCAACCATTGCCTTGGAGGACCTCCCAATCATTACACTGATTGACAGGAAGAAGGTTCACTTTAGGAAGCCCTAGTCATAGCCTTAGAATTCTGGGATAGTACCTGTTTAAAGTACCTTGTATCCTTAGGATATGAGTTGTTGATAGTCCCAAGACACTATTCTAGCATAAGCCACAAGAGTGGAAAGCCCTAAAATAATCTTCACCAATCAATACACCTAATTCACACTGCATTTGAAGGAATTCATGAAAAGAAAATGGTCTGTTGAGAGCCTGGAAAACACAGGATCTATGAGCCCAGGTGATCTTGAGATGCCTGGATGATCTCAGAGCTCAGTCCTCAGTGCACAGTCTTGCCAGTTACCTTATCATCTACAGGACTTTTCCTTCCTGTCCACAGAGGCTGTCCTTTGCCTTCTAGTCTGTTCTTCCTCTGAGCAACTTTTGGAAAAGTTAGAACCCTACCTCAGAAATGTCCCTCTTTTTTTCCAACCATTTTGGCCCAAGTGTCCTGAGAATAAAAGTAAAACTCCTCATGCAAAACCACACCTCATCTCATTGTTGCCTTTACACTCAAAACAGGCCCGGGTTTTCCTAATCTTCCCTACTTAGCTCCTTCACTGGCTTAGCCCCATCACCAGCTCAGCCCACCACCTTATCCTTAGAAGTTGGCATTGCAACCTGTGGCCCTCTTTTCCCCATCACACGCTGTGTCACCCAGGAGATACTCAGAATTCTGGATGTAGCTTTCTGGGCTGCTCTGCTCTAAATGAGAGGTGCCAGTCCCCAAGGTTGGAGGGTTAAATGGGTTCAGGCTCAAAGAAAGTGTAAGCAGAGAAGAGTCTTGGAGACACAGAGGCTACAACCTGTTGGTGCACAGAAAATCTCAGACACACCACTGCACAGCCAGGATGCTGCCTCCTAGGCTTCCTCCTAATCATGAACAGTGGACTGAAGCCAGGGAGTCCTTGAAGAAACTAAAGAGGTCAAAATGCCCGCCAGGAGGAGGAAGGAGGAAGTCCTGCCATAACATGATGCACTGACACCAAAATTTCCCTTTAGCTCCACCCATACTGGTGCATTCCTCACTGGGTAATGTAGTTTTCAAAAATGCTAAGGAAAAGGCTAGCATCCCAGCCAATGACATTGGTTCAGCAAATGGTCCTGGGGAAGAACAAGATGGGGCCTTAGGCCTGGTTTATTGGAACAGACTGGGAGATCTCCCTGGAAAATTGTGTGGGGAGAATTGGAAGAGATTCCCCAAGTAATATATGCACAGGGAAAGTGGGAGACATCTGTAATACTATCAATGAGAAAAAAAAACATTTTATTTTATTTTAAATAATATAGCCCAGCTGGTTTTGGTCGATGGTTGAGCATTGACCTGTGATCCAGGAGGTCGCAGTTCTATTCCTGGTCTGGAAACATACATGGATTATAGGTCCAATTCTCAGTTGGGTGAGGGCGGGGACATGCAGGAGGTATGAATTCAGTAATTCTCTCTCATCATTGATGTATTATATTTATCTCTTCCTCTCCCTCCCTTTAAAATCAAAAAAGATATGTTTCAAAGTATATACCTGTGTTTCCCCGAAAATAAGACATCCTCCGAAAATAAGACCTAGCGCAAGATAAGACATCCTCTGAAAATAAGACCTAGCACAACTTTGAGAGAAAAAATTAATATAAGACACTGTCTTATATTCATGGAAACAGGGTACATACATGTATACTCCATGGACATAGGCAATAATGTGGTGATGGCCTCAAAATGGTGGGGCAGAATAGAGGTAAGCAAAGGGGAATGAGGTGTTATGTCTAGATTTAGTGATCACCAAGGACCACCAGAAAGCCGAGTCTGATGCAATAAACAAAAGAGCCTCTTCCATGCTAGTATGGGCTCTGTCCCACTCACGCCTACAGCATGGCAGAAGAGAGACCGACTATGACAGGTCAAGGGGTTTTGTAGGGGTGGTGAAGTCACTGCTTTGGCTGACCCTGATTGGTTGGGTGAGGGCTAGGGTCCAGTTACACAATATGGAGGATAGCTCTGCCCTGCCCCAAAGTACAAAATGGAGTCAAGTTTAGCCCCGCCCCACCCTGTCCTCTGACCCCCCAACCCCCACCCCCGTCTTATGTGCATAAGTCAAATCATTGACTCAGCCTACTTCCATTTAGGGCATTTATTGTTCTGTTATCTAGTCTTACTTAGCCCTGGACTTTCTCACTGGCGAGTAAAAAGCTTCTTGACAACATAAGAATCAGTATAAACAACAAATACAGTTACCATGACCCTTAGTATCACAGTTCCCATCAGTATTGTCCTCACTGAAGTCAAATTCCCCTCCTGCACGTATCAAGTCTCCTCCTGGCCTACGTGGAGCCCAGACTAGGGATCTCACAGGTGAGGCCAGTAGTTGCCAGGATCCAGGCTATGCAGGAGCTGGGAGTCATGTAGTCAGGTCTGGGTGCCGTCTACTTGAACAGCTGTGGGTGCACTCAGGATAACAGTGTAGCATCCCTTTGAGTCCTTGGACAGTGAATTTCTTTACCCACACTGAGTTCTCAGGCTACAGGGTCTGCGGTGGGCACTGGCAATGCATCTGGAATAAGCAAACTGCAGAGCCTGTAAGGACTTGAGCATGGGAATGGTTACATGACCTCAAAAAGGGGAAAACCATCACAGTAGGGGTACACCTGGCCCATAAGAGAAAAACAGGGGATTGGTCCAATTTTCACCAATTCTAGGACACATTTAGTTAAACTCTTTTTCAGAGTCCTGCCCATGCCTGTCCTAAGGCTTGAGCTATGCTGGCAGCTCGAATCTAGGTATAATCTCCTGGAGCAATCTCCTGACCACTATAGAGGCAGTTCCTGTCCCTGTGGGGTATACTTCAACCTAACCTGAAGTGTCTACAAAAACTAGACCCTAATGCTGGTGGTTTAATCTCTGAAATCCACCTACCAATGCTCTCCTGGAAACGTTTCTTGGGACCTGAATTCCCAGGGGGACCCCCCTTACCTTGCTTAGCATTTACCTGTGCATAGACAGTACTTCTAGCAACTCTGCCTCACAGAAGCTCAGAAGTCTTGTTGACACCTAAGTGGGTAACCTGGTATCACTGGGCAACTAATGTCTGACCTAGAGCCTCTAGGACCAACAGTCTGTCATCTGGAGTGTCCACCAATCATCTGGTTTTTCAGTGACTTGCTTCTGTTCAGCCAATTCCTTCCTGCGGCAGTTGGTAACCCTCTTTCTCTATAGATATCAGAGTGTCTCCATCAAAGGGCCTGGATTAAGGCCAAAAGTTCAGGAGCTGTGCCCAAATGGTGTGGTCCAGGGTGACAACTGCTACCTCTACCTCATCTGGTGATGTTGGCAGCACTGCGTCACCTCCATGCAGCCATGAATGGGCGCCTCTGGACCATCATCCGGAAGCAGGCCGGCAGGGTTGACGGCCAGTGTAGCTCCTGGCCCAGAGTATGGTTATCTGACTCCATCACTAGCAATGCTGTGGTTGCCACTGCCCGGAGTCACACTGGCCACCCTGCTGCCACAGGGTCCAGTCTCTTAGGCAACAGGTCTCTTCCAGGGACCTAGAGTTTGAGTAAAAATCGCTTTGGCAATGCCCCTTACCTCACTCACGTAGAGGTGGAAGGGCTTTGTGTCGTCTCGCAAGGTTAGGGCAGGTGCTGAGACAAAAGCCTTAATTAGCTGCATTTCCCCAGTACATGTTCCTTCCGAAATCCACAGTCCTTCTTTGATGTCCAAGGAAAACAGGCAGTTTGTCTAGTGGCTCCCTGGACTGATGTACGGGTTCTATCGGCTCTGTCAAGACTGAATAGGCTGGCACTTCTCACTGAGACCCGTCGCCCGGACTCTATGTGACACCCACTGCCCGGACTCAACATGGGTGAATGTATCTCAGTCCATGTGGAGCAGGCAGGTGTCCAGATGGGCAATCCCTGCTGGGAGCTGTACTGCCTGGAACATGGGATTCAGCATGATGGGCAGATGCCCAGTGACAAGACCATCGGTGGAGGAGACGATTCCTTCACCACCGTCTCCTGTGAAACCGGAGCTGGAAAGCACATGCCCTGGCCATTTTTGTGGATTTGGAGCCCACTGTAATTGATGATATCCGGAATGGCCTATTCCGGCAGCTCTTTCATCCAGAGCAGCTCATCACCCGGAAAGAGGATGCTTCAAACAACTCTGCCCTTGGTCACTATACCATTGGCAAGATCATTGACCCAGTACTGGACTGGATCCACAATCTGTCTGACCAGTGCACAGGACTTCAGGGCTTCCTTGTTTTTCACAGCTTTGGAAGGGGCACCAGCTCCAGCTTTACCTCACTTTTGATGGAGAGGCTCTCAATTGATTATGGCAAGAAATCCAAGCTGGAGTTTCTCCATCTACCCATTCCCCCAGGTGTCCACAGCTGTAATTGAGCCCTACAACTCCATCCTGACCACCCACACCACCCTGGAGCACTCAGACTGTGCCTTCAGTCTACGGCCATACCACCCTGAACGCGCCCGATATCATCTGATCTCAGACTGTGCCTTCAGGGTGAACAATGAAGCTATCTATGACATCTGCCACCATAACCTGGACATCGAACACCCCATCTACAACAACCTCAACCTCCTCATCAGTCAGATCATCTGCTCCATCACAGCTTCCCTGTGCTTTGACAGGGCCCTCAACGTGGACCTGACAGAGTTCCAGACCAATCTGGTGCCTTTGTTCGCGTTGGTGGTATAGTGGTGAGCATAGCTGCCTTCAAATCTGGTGCCCTACCCACGTATTCACTTCCCTTTGGCTACCTATTGGCCAGTCATTTTCTCAGAGAAGGCATACCATGAGCAGCTGTCAGTGGCTGAGATAAACAATTTCTGCTTTGAACCTACCAACAAGATGGTGATCTCCCTACCATTCGCCAGGTTCGAAGTGTCGTCTCTCAACCCAGGACAGGTTACCCCGATCAGCTCCCATACATTATAATGTGGCAGGACCTTGTGGAGAACCCATCCTTTTGGCTTAAGCCCTTCAGGCTCTGCGTCCCTCGGAGCCAGAACCTATTTTTGCCTTACAGGGAACGGAGAGGACAGAGAAGAAAATCACCCTGCCATCAGTTCCTCCCTCTCTTTCTTGCAGTGGGGAACTGAAGAAGAATTAATTTTTCCTCCCTCGTATCAGTTCCCTTGGGTGCTTGAGGAGGGACCTGACCCTCCCCCATTAAGGGGAACAGACACCAAGAGGAGAGCAGGAAGCCTGCCGTATACCAGACAAAGAGCCCAGAGGAAACAATCCGCCTTTGTGACCGACTCCACTGTTAAGACTTTACCCCTGCGAGCCACTGGTCCCCCAGATGAGAGGGGCAATCAGCCCCATCACTACTGGCCTTTTGCCACTAGCGACCTTTCTAATTGGAAAGCTCAAAATCCTGAGTTTTCTGAGAAGCCAGCGTGACTTATTAATATGTTGGATTCTATCATTTTTACCAATCAGCCAACCTGGGACGACTACCAGCAGCTTTTGCAGGTCCTGTTTACCACCGAGGAGAGGGAGAGGATCCTTAATGAGGCCTGGAAGCTGGTTCCAGGAGTGGATGGGAATCCTACCACCAACCAGGCTCAGATAGATACCTCTTTTCCTCTGACTAGGCCTGAATGGGATGTCAACACAGCAGAAGGTAAGGAGAGGCTCCGGGTCTACTACCGCCAGGCTCTAATGGGGTGGCGGGGGGGACGGTCTCCAGGTGGCTGCCAGAAAGCCGACTAACCTGGCTAAGGTAGGGAGTGTACAGCAGGAGAAAGATGAATCTCCAGCAGCCTTTTTAGAGCGGATCATGGAGGCATTCCGCACTTATACCCCCATGAATCCAGAGGCTCCTGAGAGTAAGGCAGCTGTTATTGTAGCCTTTGTAAACCAGTCTGCTGCAGATATTAGGAGAAAATTGCAAAGAATACATAGATTGGGAGAGAAGAGTCTGCAGAACTTGTTGATGGTGGCTGAAAAGGTGTACAATAACCGGGAGCCCCCTAAAGATAAACAGGCTCGCAGGCAGACCCGAGACCTGGCTAGGATCCTGTGGTCCACCACTATGGACTTCCCTGAGAAATGGGACCTCCGCCTCCGACAGCTTGCAAACGATCAAAAGAAGGGTAAGGAGACCTCCGGGGAAGGGAAGTGGAAACTTCAGAAGGATCAATGTGCATACTGCAAGAAGATAGGGAATTGGGCTCAAGAATGTCCTAAGAGAGGCAGTGGGAAGGGGAGCAAGACAGACTGAGTAAAGGTCTTGGGGCTTGATGAACTAAGTGATTAGGGGAGTCAGGATTCAGACCCCCTCCCCAAGCCCAGGGTAACTCTTAGAGTGGAGGGGAACCCTGTGGACTTCCTTGTTGACACCAGAGCACAGCATTCTATCCTCTGCACTCCACAAGGAAAACTAAATAGCAAAAAGTCCTGGGTGCAAGGGGCAACTGGTATGAACCAGTATTCATGGACTACCCAAAGAACAGTGGATTTAGGGATGGGCCGGGTAACCCACTCCTTCATGATAATACCAGAATGCCCCTACCAACTGTTAGGATGGGACTTACTGACCAAGATTGGAGCTCAGATAACTTTCAGACAGGTGGGGCCTCAGGTCACCGATAGCGAGGGCCACAATATCCACATTCTGACTCTGAGGCTAGAGGATGAGTACCGCCTCCACCAGGAGGCACTCCCAAGGGGGGATAACATGGATAGATGGCTACGAGAATTCCCCACAGCCTGGACAGAGACAGGAGGGAAAGGACTAGCTGCTCACAGGACCCCAGTCCTAGTGGAGATAAAGCCAGGAGAAGGTCCAGTAAGGATCAAATGGTACCCCATGTCTCAGGAGTCCCGGGAGGGAATTCAGCTACATATCCAGAGACTGCGGAGTCTAGGGGTGCTGATTCCCTGCCAATCTGCCTGGAACACCCCCCTACTGCCGGTCAAGAAGCCTCACACAAATGACTACCGAACAGTGCAAGACCTCCGGGAAGTAAATACAAGAGTAATGGACATACACGCAACTGTCCCCAATCCATACACTCTCTTGAGCTCCCTGGTGCCCACCAGAATCTGGTATACTATATTAGATTTAAAGGACGTCTTCTTCAGTCTGCCGCTAGCACCCAGAAGCCAACCCTTGTTTGCCTTCAAGTGGCATGATCCAGAGGAGGGCTACAACGGACAACTCACCTGGACACGACTGCCTCAGGGGTTCAAGAATTCGCCCTCCATCTTTAGTGAGGCACTACACGAAGACCTGGGTGAGTACAGAATGGAGCACCCTGGCCTCACCCTCCTACAGTACATAGATGACATCCTGATTGCTGCCAACACGGCCGAGGACTGTGAACAAGGAACCCAGGATTTGCTGGTCACCCTGGGGTCTTGGGGTATCAGGCATCCACGAAGAAGGCACAGATATGCAGAGAGAGGGTAAGTTATCTGGGGTAAATTGCTGGAAACCAAATCAGTTTTACTGAGAAAGAGATGTTGACAGGAAGCCAGGAAGGCTGGTCAATAACCTTAATTGCTCAACCTTTAGTTGAGATTATGTTAGTTGAAGCAGCTGTTATTTCCTGCCTAAGGGCTAAGCCTCAATAAAAAGGGGATGGCAGTGCCAGAGCAGTAGTAGTTCTTCCACTAGAGTTGGACTACTGCCTGACCCCCCAAATCGCCAAATTGAATTTCTTCAAGTCTCTTTTCATTTGTGTGCGGCCCTTCTCCAGAACCTGAACCCTGAATTGGAACTCTTTCTATGCGGGCCGTGAAAGAGTCCTATAGTACATCTTGGAGGGTGGACAGCGGCGGTTGTCAGATGCCAGAAAAGAAACTGTTCTAAAGATCCCCACACCCACCTCTCGAAGAGAAGTGAGAGAATTCTTAGGGTCGGCCGGCTACTGCCGTCTCTGGATTCTGGGTTTTGCTGAGATTGCCAGGCCCCTGTACGAAGCTACCAGAGAGGGGAAGACATTTGAATGGACAGAGAAAGAGGAGGCTGCCTTTAATCAGTTGAAAAAGGCCCTCCTACATGCCCCGGCTCTGGGACTGCCAGACATTACAAAGCCCTTTCACCTCTTTGTAGATGAGCGCAAAGGGGTAGCGAAGGGGGTTTTAACTCAAGCCTTGGGCCCCTGGAGCCATCCAGTAGCTTACTTGTCTAAGAAAGTAGACCCAGTGGCTGCCAGCTGGCCACCGTGCTTGAGGATTATTGCAGCAACAACACTCCTAGTGAAGGATGCTGACAAGCTAACTCTAGGGCAAGAAATCTGGATTACAAACCCCCATGCGGTTGAGGGAGTTCTAAAACTGCCACCTGATAGATGGATGAGTAATGCACGCATGACTCACTACCAGTGCCTCCTTCTAAATCCTCCCAGAGTGCGGTTCTGCCCCAGTGCAGCCCTCAACCCCGCAACTCTCCTGCCTGACCCCGACCTAGATGCCCCGCTACATGATTGCGCCAAGATCTTGGAACAGGTGCATGGACTCCGGAAGGACCTGACGGACCAGCCCCTCTAAGATGCAGAGGCCACATGATTCACCGATGGAAGCAGCTTCATGAGAAACGGGCACAGGTACTCGGGTGCGGCAGTAGTAACTGAGACTGACACCTTATGGGCAGAGGGTCTGCCATCTGGAACGTCAGTCCAGCGTGCAGAACTCATTGTTCTGACAAAGGCATTGACACTAAGGGCCAGGAAACGACTCAATGTCTTTACATATAGCTGATATGCGTTTGCCACAGCTCACATCCATGGGGCAATCTATCAGGAGAGAGGGCTGTTGACTGCAGAAGGAAAGACTATAAAAAATAAACAAGAAATACTCGACTTGCTAGCTGCCTTATGGCTCCCACCAAGTTAGCCATCATCCACTGCCCAGGACACCAGAAAGCCAACAATCCTGTAGCCAGGGGCAACCAGCAGGCTGATCAGGTGGCCAAAGAAGTAGCCCTCATTGCAGTCCCTGCACTGGCCCTGCAATTGCCAGACCCAGGGAACCCAGTTCTGCCGGATCAGCCCGATACTCCCAGGAAGAATTAGAGTGAATCAAAAGCCACTCCATGAACAAGGAAGTCAGCGGCTGGTGGTATGCTCCATACGGGAAGCTCCTGCTACCAGACCAGCTTGGGATCCCGATGTTGAAACACATACACCAATCGACTCACCTAGGGTCCCGGAAACTAAAGGATTTGTTCCGGCATGCTAAGATCAAAATTTACCAATTGGATGCCAGAATAGGTCAAATTGTATCAGCCTGTAAAACTTGCCAGCTTACAAATTCAAGGGCCAGGTCAAGTGGAAAAGGAACCCAGCTCAGAGGAACAAAGCCTGGGGTGCACTGGGAGATTGACTTCACTGAGGTAAAGCCGGGAAAGTATGGCTATAAATACCTTCTAGTTTTTGTAGACACCTTTTCTGGATGGGTAGAAGCATACCCAACTAAGCATGAAACAGCCCAGATGGTTGCTAAAAAGCTACTGGAGGACATTCTACCCAGGTATGGTTTCCCAGCTATGATAGGATCAGACAACGGCCCGGCTTTCATCTCACAGGTAACACAGGCAGTAGCCAAGGCTATAGGGGCAAATTGGAAATTACATTGTGCGTATAGGCCCCAAAGCTCAGGACAGGTAGAAAGAATGAATAGAACATTAAAAGAGACCCTTTCTAAACTAACCATGGAGACTGGCGGGGACTGGGTGGCTCTCCTTCCCTATGCTCTTTACCGGATTAAGAATTCACCCTATACACTAGGCTTCACTCCCTATGAAATTATGTTTGGTAGGCCCCCGCCTATCATTCCCAATCTTAAGGCAGAACTGCTAACTGAATTTGACAACCAAGAAATATCTTTTTCTTTAAGAAGGCTCCAGAGCGCGCATGAGGACATTTGGCCACACCTACAGGCCATCTACGAGTATGGCCCGATCCTGATGCCCCACCAGTACCAGCCAGGAGACTGGGTCTTTGTCAAAAGACACCGCCGGGAGACGCTTGAACCACGTTGGAAAGGACCATACATCGTAATGCTGATGATGCCCACCACCCTCAAAGTGGACAGCATTTCGACCTGGGTCCACCACACCCATGTTCAGCCAGCTGACTCCTCTGCGATCTGGGAAGACTTCTCCAACTGATGGAGCATCGACCTAGACCGAGACAACCCCCTCAAGCTCAAGTTACGGCGTACTCAACCTGCCTGATACTGAAAATTCTGTTTGCGGCCGCTCTGGCCGCAGGAGCCCCCACACCCCATACACTGGTTCAGGAGTGGGGATGGGGGAGATTCACTTCTGCCCTGAACACTCCTGACCCTGCTGTGTAGTCTTGTGTCTCCACTGGACAGAGCTGGTGGACTCCCCCAAAATGTCAGATCAGGGCACCGGGAAGGAGGAACTTTATGCACCCTTCAGAAGTGCAAACGGTCCCATGATTGGGCCTGTTAAGTCTCAAGAGAAGGGGGGAATGAGAGGGCAGGGCGGGGTGAGAGGGCAGGGCGTTTGAGAGGGCAGGGCGGGGCAGGGCCAGCCCCTGGTAACTGGACCCTAGCACTAACCCAACCAATCAGGTCACCCAAGGTAGTGGCATCACCCTCCCTATAAAACCCATTGATATGTTAAGTTCTTTCTCTTTCTCGCCATGCCCTCGCTGGTGTAAGTGGGACTGAGCTCGGACTAGTCCGAAATAAATACAGGCTTTCTGCAATTGCATCGGATTCAGCTCCCTGGTAGTATTTGGGGTTTATGATACTTCGGCATTACACTTACTAGGGCATTCAGCAAAATTCAAGGACTAACAGATCAAGCTGACAAGTTTGACAGAAAAATCTCCTGACTCGAAGAAGAAATATTTTGATACGGAAAGTATCATCTCTTTCAGAAAATACCTCACCCTCTAACACTCCACAAACCTCTGCCAACATTGTGATGACTCCACAAGGGCAATTGCTCACCTTAAAAGATCCCCTATTTTCAGGACCAGTGGTAACTGTTTCTCCTGCTCTATTAGAAGCAGATCTGAAGACTCAACCTGCCAGAAGTGCTGTGGCTCAATCAGAAAATGATGACATTTATGATGCCAACAATTGTTAACGTGACAGCACTGGCCACAGAGGGAGGTTTGGTAGATACGAGTGGCAGCAAATATTCTCATGAAGTTCCTGATGGCAAGTCACCTGACTACCTGAAAAAGACTGCCAGGAATGAAGATAACTCCTTTGAAGATTCAGGTAGAATCTCTTCCAGAGGCAGTCATAGAGGTGGCAGACTGGCACTGGGTCCAACACAGGGTTTTCCACAAACTGTTGATATTTCCAGTGTGCAAGAAGCACAAGATTTCTTACCCAAAAGGATTTCTGGTAATATGAGAGGGATTCAGTATAAATGGAAAGAGAGTGGATCAAGACTGGAGAGACTGAAGCCAAAGGAGTCTTCATTTCATAAATTAAAAATGAAAGACTCAAGCATAGAGATGGAACTAAGAAAGGCAGCATCAGCTATTGAGGAAGCAGCACTGTATCCCAGCGAACTGCTAACTAACATGGAAAATGAGGATGATACTGATGAGACACTGACTTCTCTACTCAATCAGATTGCCTTTCTTAATCAGCAACTAAATGATGACTGTTAGCCTGGTGGAACTGCCCAGCTCTATGGATACAGAATTCCCAGGGGATGCTCGACAGGCTTTCATCAGTAAGCATCCTCCTGGGAACAGAGCAAGTTTCCAGATTGGCCACTTGGGAACTGGTGTGAAAGAGTTGCCTGGTGTACAAGGAGAGAGTGACTCTGCCAGTCCCCTTCTCTAGCACTTGGAAGATGATGACTTTTCTGAGAATGAAAAACAAATTGTAGAACCAGCCTCTGAGCCAGATGTCCTTAAGATTGTTATTGACTCTGAGATAAAGGATTCCCCTCTCCCCGCCACCCCCCAATAAAAAAAAAAAAAGTTTGAATCCTACCTCAGAAAATGTCCCTCTTTTTTTTTCCACACAACCATCTATGACCCCAGCTTTCTCAGAGTGAAAGTAAAATGCCTCGCAAAACCACACCTCATCTCTTTGTTGCCTTCACCCCCAGAACAGTCCTGGGTTTCCGAATCCTCCCTGCTCAGTCCCACCATCACCTCCTTACAAGGTGGCTCTGCAGCCTTTCACCCTCTACCCCATCACCCATGTGTCACCAGGAGGGACTCACCATCCTGAGAGGCCTGCTCCCCAGGCTGGAGGGGTCAGTGGTGTCAGGCTGCAGGAACGCTGTGAGCAGAGAGGAGTCAGGGAGGCATGGAGATGCCAACCTCAGACACACCCTGTACCACAGGCAGCTGCCCTCAGGCTTCCTCTACTCCCTACCAGTGCCCTGAAGCCAGAGAATCTGTGAACAAACACTTAAAATGTTAAAATAACCACCTGGAGGAGGAAGGTGGAAGTCCCGCCCTAACCAGAGGCAAGCACATCATAATTCCCTTGGACTCTGCCCACACTTGTGCAGTTCTTTCTGGGTAATGTAGTTTTCTAAACAGCCGAGCCTAGCTAGAAACCCAACCAATGAGTTAGGTGAATACAAATGTTGTGGCAGAATGAGTGATGTCTGGGGAGGTACAAGATGAGTCTATAGGCTTGGCTAACTGCAAAAGACAAACAGATCTCCTAGGGGAAGAGGGTAGTAGGACTGCAAGAGATCCACCAAGGATATACACTCAGGGGGAAATTGGAGACCTTAGTGATAGTATCAACAATGTAAAATACACGTATATTTTTTAAAATAATGAAATCCAGCTGGTTGTGCATTGACCTATGAACAAGGAAGTCGTGGTTCTTTTCCTAGTCAGGGCATAACATGAATTGCAGGCTCAATTTTCAGTGTGGGGGTGGAGTCATGCAGGAGGCAGCTAATCAACGATTCTCTCTTATCATTCATGTTTTTAGCTCTCCCACTCCCTTCAACTCTATAAAATCAATGAAAAAATTTAATACTGTACATACATACATGCATAGCCCATGGACATAACAGTAATGTGGTGAAGGCCTAGAAGAGGCCAAACCAAGGAGTTCACTAATGTGTATATCAAAAACTTTGGGGAAGAGGTGGATGATGAGAGTCTGAAAGAGCTGTTCAGCCAGTTTGATAAGACCTTAAATGTCAAGATAATGAGAGATCCCACTGGGAAATCCAAAGGCTTTGGCTTTGTGTGTTATGAAAAACACGAGATGCCAATAAGGCTGTGGAGGAGATGAATGGAAAAGAAATCAGTGGGAAAGTCATTTTTGTAGGGCGTGCACAGAAGAAAGTGGAATGGCAGGCTGAGTTAAAACGGAAATTTGTACAGCTAAAACAGGAGAGAATTAGTCGATATCAGGGGGTGAACCTCTACATTAAGAACTTGGATGACACTATTGATGATGAGAAGTTAAGGAAAGAGTTTTCTCCTTTCGGATCCATCACCAGTGCTAAAGTAATGCTGGAGGATGGGAGAAGCAAAGGGGTTGGCTTTGTCTGCTTCTCATCTCCTGAAGAGGCTACCAAAGCAGTCACTGAGATGAATGGACGCATCGTGGGCTCCAAGCCACTGTATGTCGCCCTGGCCCAGAGGAAGGAAGAGCGAAAGGCTCACCTGACCAACCAGTATATGCAGCGGGTGGCTGGAATGAGAGCACTCCCTGCCAATGCCATCTTAAATCAGTTCCAGCCTGCAGCTGGTGGCTACTTTGTGCCAGCAGTTCCACAGGCTCAGGGAAGGCCTCCATATTATACACCTAACCAGATAGCACAAATGAGACCTAATCCACGCTGGCAGCAAGGTGGGAGACCTCAAGGCTTCCAAGGAATGCCAAGTGCTATACGCCAGTCTGGGCCTCGTCCAACTCTTCGTCATCTGGCTCCAACTGGTAATGCTCCGGCCTCTCGTGGCCTCCCTACTACTGCTCAGAGAGTCGGGTCTGAGTGCCCGGACTGCTTGGCTATGGACTTTGGTGGGGCTGGTGCCGCCCAGCAAGGGCTGACTGACAGCTGCCAGTCTGGCGGTGTTCCCACAGCTGTGCAGAACTTAGCACCTCGCGCTGCTGTGGCTACTGCTGCTCCTCGGGCTGTTGCACCTTACAAGTATGCCTCCAGTGTCCGCAGCCCTCACCCTGCCATACCACCTCTGCAGGCACCCCAGCCTGTGGTCCATGTGCAGGGGCAGGAGCCCCTGACCGCCTCCATGCTGGCTGCAGCATCACCCCATTGAACAGAAGCAGATGCTGGACAAACGTTTGTTCCCTCTCATCCAAACCATGCATTCGAACCTGGCAGGAAAGATTACGGGAATGCTTCTAGAGATCGACAACTCTGAGCTGCTGCACATGCCGGAGTCCCCCGAGTCTCTCCGCTCCAAGGTGGATGAAGCTGTGGCAGTTCTACAGGCTCATCATGCCAAGAAAGAAGCAGCCCAGAAGGTGGGCACAGTTGCTGCTGCTACCTATTAGGCAAGGAAAAAAAACAATTCAAAAGCCAAATAACCCCTCATGAAATTCAGCTCAAGGTTTGAAGACTTCCTAGCTTGTCCTATGGACCTCAACACTAAGAACCACAAATTGCAAATTTAATAGGTCATTTTGTATCAAAAGGTCAATTATGAAGCACCTAGAATTTTTCAATTAAAAAAAAATATATGTTCTGGGTTCTGCTACGGCTCAGACAGTGTTAACTTTTTTTTTTCTTCTCCTGTTATGGGTTTTGATCTTTCCCCCTCCCCCAGAAATTGGTTTTATTTGATGTATCTAAGTCTTTAAGTTTCACAATAAAGAAAAAACTCAATAAAACTGCCACAAAAAAATAGAAACAAATTCATAGAAGCACCAAACAGAATGTCTAACCTGCGAGGGAAGGCAGGAGAGGTGTGGGGAGGTGGTAAGAGATCAACCAAAGGATGTGTATGCATGCATATGAGCATAATCAATGTACACAGAAAGTAGGGGGATGCGGTGGCCAGGGAGAGATCAATGGGGGGGGGGGAGGAAACTTAAGCAATACTTTATAGGATAAAGAACTTTTTTTTTTTTTACAAGTTTTTAAAAAAACAGAATTAAGGGGCTGTCCTGCTCAGGGGGCTCAGTGGTTTGGAGCATCCTGCTGTAAAGCACACCCCCAAAAATTGATGACTTGTTTGATATATGCTAAGGGGACATAACTAACTACTGTGTTTCCCCGAAAATAAGACCTATTTACAGGTTTCCTTCTGAGTGAATATAAGGCATCCCCTGAAAATAACCCCCCCTCCCCCAGGCTAAACATGAGAGATTTGGTCCACTGATTCTGAAAGAAATGGAGTCACAAGAAATTCACCAGGAAATTCAGGAATTGGATTGTTATGATGATGTTCCAGAAGATGATGGGATGATTGTCATTGAATAAATGAGTAAATTCTTGATACTGTAGGATTCACAGTTTGTCTGGTTTGTGTTGACAACTACCATACTACCCTACCGTATACAGGTAATAAATGTCCTTTATTTTCATTTAACAATAAATGTGTACCATATTCTTTTTCATGGAAAAATAAGACATCCCCTAAAAATAAGACCTAGCGTGTCTTTGGGAGCAAAAATTAATATAAGATACTGTCTTATTTTCAGGGAAAAACAGGGTAGTTTGTAAATTAAATTCTTGTTCACAAAGCAAAGAGGAGGCAATTGATCCATGATTCCTTTTTCTATTATGCTACTTTTTTATTTCATTTTTTAAAAGTATATTTTGTTGATTTTTTACATATAGGAAGAGAGAGGGATAGAATGTTAGATCAATGAGAGAGAATCATCAATCAGCTGCCTCCTGCACACCCCCTACAAGGGATGTGCCTACAACCAAGGTGCATGCCCTTGACCGGAATCTCACCTGGGACCTTTCGGTCCAGAGGCTGATGCTCTAAATCAGTTTCTGCTTTTATTTTCTTTATCTGCCTCTATCCCTCTCTCCCTCTCTCTCTCCTTCTCTTTCTCATTCTCTCTTCCTTCCACCCCTCTGTTGGGAGCCGAGTCCCCTGCCAACCTGAGAATCGTGGGATGGAGCAAGGGTAGGTATCCCTGCCTGCTCTCCCCCAAGAGCCGGGTCACTTGGGGACGTGGCAAGCAACAGTGTCCTTCGTTGTACTGTGCATGCAAAATTGGAATCTGTAAACATGTCCTTGAATTAACATAGCAGAGTACAACTGGATGAAGTTTCACAGGCAGATATCTTCCTGTGTAGGTCTTAAGGAACTGGCACGTAGCCATCATGCCCTGAGAGAAGGCCATTTGGAGGAATGCCCAGCTTTAGGGTATAAAAGAGTTTGCGCCTTTAATAAACTTTCTGCTGAAGTGCCATCGAGCATTCCAGCCCTCCTGAAGCCCCGCTGTTCCTGTCCTTTTCTTTTTTCTTTTCTTTCTTTTCCTGAGCCTCCTAGCCCGATCTTCAGGAACTGCAGTACTGGCTGGTTCCGGTACCCCTCCCTTTCTCCCTCAAATTAATAAATAATTCCCTGGGACAGAATTTAAAAAAAAAATAAACTGTTTATGTTTCAAGAAGATAAGTACATATGTTTAAATCTAAAACTATATCTCTAGAACAGTTGTCAGAATACTCAGTGGAAGTCTGTCTCCTTTCATGTAAGAGGCTAAAATAATGATATCATGTATTTCTGAAAAGAAAAACAAAACACACACTATTAGTGTCATAGTCATGATCCCCACCTTGTTGAGGACAAATATGTGATACCTTAATCAATGAAGAAATTAATTTTAAAAATGACTGCTGGAACTGGTTGACTAGGCAGCACATTTCCCCCACTTCTCATGTCCAGGACCACCCTGCTACAGAGACCCTCCACTCAACCTAAAGGCAAAGCTCCTGCCTCAATCTCAGACCAAACAGGAGCCCAGACCCTGTGTACCTGAAATGGCTCAACATGCAACTCGCTGCAGAGGACAGCCAACTCTTTGGGACAGTCACCTATGCTTTTAATGAGCCTTTCCTTCAGACTTTCCTCTTCAGCAATCATTTTGTCCAGTAGTTCCTATCGGAGAGAAAATATCCCCAGAAAAGCTTGGAACTAAGGGCGGGGGGGGAATCACCAAACAACAAATAATAGGGAAACACTAGTAATTTTAAAAATTTAATACCCATGTCCTCCTCCAAAACATAGCAGTAAACTCACCTTGATATGCATATGTACGTCCTGAATTCTTTGTAACTGCTGGTCCTCAGGAACTCCAATGAATTCCCATATTTCCCGAAGGTGACTCAGGGCTTTCTAGAGACATAATGTGGACTCCTCCTCAAGCACTTCACTGGAAATCAAAAGAGAAACCAGCTGCATGAGCCATTGCCTCTGACACACTAAGAGAAGTATTTACAGCCCAGCTGGTTAGGTCAGTGGTTACAGCATTGAACCACAGACCAAAGAGACTCGAGTTCAATTCCCCTTGATTTCCAGTAAAGGTCTCTAGGTGTAGTCATTAATAATGCGGATTTTTTTTCAATAGATGGAGTTACACATACGTATGTTGATATATATGCAATATGATATGCATGTTATTTTGCTGTATTGACAACAAGCTTCAGAACTTCATTTGTGACATTTTCTGAAGTTGATAACATCATAGATATTTTTACACTTAAAAATGTCGAATTTCATGCCAAAGTGAGAGAGAGAGAGAGAGAGAGAGAGAGAGAGAGAGAGAGAGAGCGCGAGCGCATTTGCGGGAAGTTTTAATTCATTATTTTATTTTATTTTGAAGAAAAGTGCTGCTGAATATTTCTGGAAGCTTATAGTAAACATGCTACATCTCAAGATACTTGTAAACACTTATTTAAATGCTTTAAAAGTAATGATTTCAATGTGAACAACAAAGAATGTCCAGATCAACTGAAAAAGTTTGAAGATTAACCATTACAAGCATTATTGGATAAAGGAGCGTGTCAAACTCAGAAACAACTTACAAAAAGATGAACCCTTGCTCTGAAAAAACTTTCCAATCATTCATAATACAAGCAATGAGAAAGTTTTTAAAGGAAAGAAAAGGGGTGCCACATCAACTGAATGAAAGACAAATGGAAAACTGAAAAGTCATCAGTAAAATGTTGCTTCAACAGCACAAAATAATATTTTTTGCATCGAATTTTGACTGGCAATGCAGTATGGATTCATTTTGAGAATCCTAAATGCACAAAATCATGGATTGATCCAGGTCAACCATCAACATTGAATGCAAGACCAAATCGATTTGGAAAGAAGACAATGCTCTGGGTTTGGTGGGATCAGGAAAGTGGGGTATATTATGGGCTTCTAAAACCAAGTGAAACCTTAAAAACCAGGTGAAACCATTAATACTGATCCCTCCAAACAACAAATGATCAATTTGAACCACATTTTGATCATAAAACGACCAGAATGGGCCAGAAGACATGGCATAGTAATTTGCTTCATGGTGACACACCATCACACACTTCAAAACCAGGTGAAGACAGGTTAAAAGATCTTGCCTGGGAAGAATTAACCCACCCGCCATATTCACCAGACCTTGCTCCTTCAGATTACCACTTGTTCTGATCAATGGCAAACCCACTTTCTGAGCAGCAATTCAAAACATAGGAAGAAGTGGAAAATTGGGTCTCTGAATGGTCTGCCTTAAAACAAGAAAAGTTCTATTGGGACGGTATCAACAAATTACCTGAAAGATGGGGGAAATGTGTAGCTAGCGATGGACATTACTTTAAATAAAGCACTTTTGATGTTTCTCTTGAAATTATCCTGTTTTCTTTTATTACAAAATCCACATGATTAACTGGTACAGCTAGTATATACCTCAGTTGAAGGCTGGATTCATGGCCCTAATCAGGGTGTGAAACCATTAAAACCAGGTGAAACCATTAATACTGATCCCTCCAAACAACAAATGATCAATTTGAACCACATTTTGATCATAAAACGACCAGAATGGGCCAGAAGACATGGGAGGCAACCAATTGATTTTTCTCTTTCATATCAATGTTTCCCGCCCTCTCCTCTATTCTCCCTTTCTCCCTTTCTCCCTTTCTCCCTTTCTCCCTTTCTCCCTTTCTCCCTTTCTCTCTCTCTCTCTCTCTCTCTCTCTCTCTCTCTCTCTCTCTCTCTCTCTCTCATCCTTTCTTTCTGCCCCTCTCTCCCTCTTTCCCACCTCCTTTCCACTAGCTCTAAAAATCCATGGAGCCCTAGTCAGTTTGGCTCAATGGATAGAGCATTGGCCTGCAGACCAAAAGGGTCCCATGTTTGGTTCATGTCAAGGGCACAATTCTTAGTTGCAGGCTCCTCCCAGACCTGAGCTCTGACTGGAGCTCGTGCAGGAGGCAACCACTTGATATGTTTCTCCCGCATCGATTTCTCTTTGTCTTTCCCTCACTCTTCCACTCTCTCTAAAAAAAAAAAATAAAAAAATCAATCAATAAATATTCTCAGGGGAGAATTAACAACAACAACAAAAACACAACAAAAAAATATGATTTAGAAAAATAAACAGAAGCAAATATAAGGTTGCTCTGAGGACAATGAGAGGTTATTTCCCCTTCTTATTTTTTCAAAAATATATTTTCATTAATTTCAGAGGGGGAGAGAGAAAAACATCACTGATGAGAGAGAATCAGTTATCTGCTGCCTACTGCATGACCCCTACTGGGGATCAAGCCAACAACCTGAGCATGTGCCTTTGACTGGAATCAAACCCTGTAGCCTTCAGTCCCCAGGTCAATGCCCTATCCAATGAGCCAAACCAACTAAGGCTCCCCTTCTCCTTATTAATACTTTCAGAAAAATTGAAATCACTGTAAAAGAGGAGATTACAAAGGCCCTTGTAGATACTGGGGCTACTTTATCTGATCTTAAACCCTCCTCAATTAAGAAGCACTCTCCCTTGGCATAAATCTCCTATACAAATGACAGGGACAGCTAAATCTGAACCAGTTCCCTTCTAGTTAGGGAATGTTATAGGGCAATATACAGGATGTCCCCAAAAATGAATTAGTGAAGCAGTGAGGTAAAGAATGGGTCACTTCACAGACAAAGCACCTGAGATTTTCTTGAAATCAGGATGGCCACAAATCCTCTTTCAGAAGGGTGGAATATATTAAGAAGTAAATTATTCAGATATTAATTGGGAAAATCATTATTTTAAAATAACCCCACAAGAGGAAACTAATCTTGAAACTGACTTAAGGTTAAAGGTCTTTCCAATACAATTTTAGGTCTTTTCCAGTCATGAATATCCTTTATGCACAAGCTGGAATATAGTCCACTATGCAGGATTACTTCTTAAACAAGGACTTGTAACCTGAAATATGAGCCCTATAATTCTCCTATTCTTCAAGTAAAAAACAACAACACTGAAATGGGAAAGGACGGAGATTTGTACAGGATCCAATATCTACATGGGGAGGTGCAGGGGGTTGAGTGGGCAAGGCTAGTTCCTTGACAGTAGCGCCCATGTGAGAAAAGGGAAAATGTGTAGCCTACAATGGAAGCAGGCAGGGTAGGGGGCTCAAACCCCTCCTTCCTGCCTTCTGGTGCCTCTTAGGGGGCTGCCCAACCTAGTGCAGGGGCTAGGGAGGCAGGGAAGGAAGAAAAGAGGGAATGAGCCACACGTGTGAGACACAGGTAGTTTTTGGCATGCTGGGGCCAAGCAGTCCCATCCATTGGCCACACCTGCTGCTGCTGCCAGTCAGAGAGTTGGGACTGCTTGTCAGAGCGAGATGGAGCTCTGGCCCCTTCAAGGCTAAGGGAGCCCTCCAGGGTAGCCAGGCGGTGCCCCGAGTGACTTGTGGGGATGGGTGCTGAGGCCTGGCCCGCCCCAGTGCCCGCAGCCCAGGGGACATCTCCTTGGTGCAGAGCCAGCGCCCAGAACATCCGGCTCGAAGCACCAAGGAGATGACCTGCTTACTTTAACACAAAATTAACATGTAACTTTCATTTCATGTATTTATATATTTTTAAAGTATACCTTTTAAAATTATCCTTATGCATGTCTTCTTTTTGAAAAATAGAGGAAGAGAGAGAGAAAGAGAAACATCAATGAAGAGAGACCATCATTGATCGGCTGCCTTCTGCAGGCTCCATTGGGGATGGAGCCTGCAACCCAGGCATGTGCCCTTGGCCATAAAAAACCCGGGACCAGTCCCTAGGCCAATGCTCTATCTGGGGAGCCAAACCAGCGAGGGCGGGTAAGGTTTATCTGAAAGGTGAGAAGACACATTCCCATTCTGTCCCAAGTCACAGGCTAGTAAATGACAGTGTGACACCCTCGCTCTGGAAGACCCACCAGCCCCGCACCCGGGATGGGCATCCTGCCTCCCACAACCCCAACTCCCCCACAGCCAGCACCTTCTCATGATAGAAGTTCATGACCTACTCCACCAGGAATCAAAACCAAGCACTGCAACCAGCTCCACCAGCTAGCACAGAATCTGCCACTTCCAGAATCATTAGGCACCTGCCAGGCTTTTAAAGCAAGCAAAGCAGCAGAGCAGGCCTGAGATTGGTCTTCCATTCTGTCAATCCTCTGGAAATCCTGCCCTTTCCCTGCCCCAGTGGTTCTGGGCAGGTTTGATTCCATGTGCATTCAATTGCCTGGAATTGGCAATGAGCATAGGCAGTGTTTTCCAACCTTCTCTCATGATGAGAATCACCTGGTGGAGTTGTTAAAACACAGATTCCTGAATCCCAACTAAGAAGTGCTAAACTAGAATTTTTGAGAACATATAGGTAAAATTGCATACCTAACTTAGTGCTCTGTATATAAAATCTGTCTTAGAGCACTAGTTAAGTATACAATTTTACCTATATGTTCCCAAAAATTCTAGTTTAGCACTTCTTAGTTGGGATTCAGGAATCTGTGTTTTAACAACTCCACCAGGTGATTCTCATCATGAGAGAAGGTTGGGAAACACTGGCATAGAGAGCCCCCTGCCCAGGTGCGAAGCATTAGGGCATCTCTTCCACACTGGCTTGCTGTGGCAGGACTGGGTTATTACAAAGGCCTGGCCTTTATCTTCCCTAGCTCGCTCCTCTGAGCAGCGAGACTGGGAACAAATCTTCAGTGGCAATATTCCCCAGATGTAGGAAAAAATGCCCTAAAGGCATTTCTTAGGGCCAGGAACTTTCTATACCAGTGATCGCCTTTAATCAGCACAATTCCATTCAGTGAATATGATCCCTATTTGACAGAGCCAAGGAACTGTCTCAAAAAGCTTTACCAGCTTTCCCCACCAGGTTTGCTGCCTGAACACCAGTGTCTTGCAAACCACCATGAACTCAAACACGAGATGGGAAAGGAAAAGACTCACATTAACATCGTGGCATTGAACACCTAGATCCCGGCAAGTCTACTACTGGCCATCTGATCTACAAATGTGGTGGGATCATCAACAAAGAACCATCCAGAAATTTCAGAAGGAGGCTGCTGAGGTGGGGAAGGGCTCCTTCAAGTATGCCTGGGCCTTGGATAAACTGAAAGCTGAACAGGAGCGAGGTAACATCATTGAAATCTCCCTGTGGAAATTCAAGACCAGCAATTATTTTGTGACCATCATTGGATCCCCAGGGCATAGATACTTCATTAAGAAATATGATTACAGGCACATCTCAGGCTGACTGTGTGGTTCTGATTGCTGCTGCTGGTGTTGGTGAATTTGAAGCAGGCATCTCCAAGAATGAACAGACCCGTGAGCATGCCCTCCTTGTCTACACATTGGGTGGAATAGATGATTGTTGGTATTAACAAAATGGATCCCACTGAGCCACCCTACAGCCAGAAAAAGATCCGAGGAAATTGTTAAATAAGTCAGCACCTACATTGAGAAAATTGGCTACAACCAGGACACAGTAGCATTTGTGCCAACTTCTGGTTGGAATGGTGACAACATGCTGGAGCCAAGTGCTAATTTGCCTCAGTTCAAGGGATGGAAGGTTACCCATGTAGATGGCAATGCCAGTGGAGCCACACTGCTTGAAGCTTTGGATTGCATCTTGCCACCAACTCGTCCAACTGGCAAGCCCCTGTGCCTGCCCCCCCAGGATGTCTACAGAATTGTTGGTATTGGTATTGTCTCTCTGGGTATAGTGGAGACGGGTGTTCTCAAGCCCAGCATGGTGGTCACCTTTGCTCCAGTCAATGTTACCACTGAAGTAAAGTCTGTTGAAATGCACCATGAGGCTTTGAGTGAAGCTCTTCCTGGGGACAATGTGGGCTTCAACGTCAAGAATGTGTCTGTCAAAGATGTTCTCTGTGGCAATGTGGCTGGTGACAGCAAAAATGATCCACCAATGGAAGCAGCTGGCTTCACAGCTCAAGTGATTATCCTGAAACACCCCTTCCCCTCAGGCCAGATCAGTGCTGGATATGCACCTGTGCTGGATTGTCACACAGCTCACATTGCTTGCAAATTTGCTGAGCTGAAGGAGAAGATTGATTGTTGTTCTGGGGAAAAGCTGGAAGATGGCCACAAGGCTTTGAAATGTGGTGCTGCTGACATTGTTGATACAATTCCTGGCAAGCCTATGTGTGTTGAGAGCTTCTCTGACTACCCTCCTCAGGGCCATTTCATTGTTCATGACATGAGATAGACAGTTCTGTGGGTGTCATCAAAGAAGGGGACAAAAGAAAGCTTGGAGCTGGCAAGGTCACCAAGTCTGCCCAGAAATCTCAGAAGGCTGTGAATATTACTCCCAACAACTGCCTCCCAGTCTTAATCAGCGGTGGAAGAAAGATCTCAACTGTTTGTCTCAATTGGCAATTTCAGTGTAAGAGTACAAGACTGGTTAATGACTACAATGCATCAAAAAACCTTCAGAAGGGAAGGAAAATGTTTTGTGGACCGTTTGGTTCTTGTATGTGTGGCAGATTTTAAGTTATTCGTTTTTAAAATCAGTACTTTTTTTTTTAATAATATTTTATTGATTTTGTACAGAGAGGAAGGGAGAGAGATAGAGAGTTAGAAACATCAATGAGAGAGAGTCATCGATCAGCTGCCTCTTGCACACCCCCTACTGGGGATATGCCCGCAACCAAGGTATATGCCCTTGACCGGAATCGAACCCGGGTCCCTTCAGTCCCCAAGCCGATGCTCTATCCATTGAGCCAAACCGGTCTTGGCTAAAATCAGTACTTTTTAATGGAAACAACATGACCAAAACTCTGTCACAGAATTTTGAGACCCATTAAAATAGCAAAGTTTAATGAGAAACCTGTGTGTTCTTTTGGTCAGCACTGTAACTTTCTGTTATACTATTGTACTTAGGTAAAAGACTTCAGGATTTGGGGGTTCAATGCATCTCAGTGAGAAGGTGAATTCGCCAATAGGTGCAGAGGACCGAGAGTCTCTCCCTCACCAAGGACTGGTGGTAGAGGATGAAGGGGCCCCGACCTGATACAATCATCACCATCATCGAAATATTACAATGTTGTAATGGGGCCTTACCAGAACAGCCCACATTTCATGTAGGTAAAAACCATAACATGGCAGAAGCTGCCACAAAGAACCCTTACCTAGAGAAAGAGAGAAGAAGTTGAAGCCCTGCATGTGGACAGTGTCAGCCTCCCTTGAAAGAGAAAGTCCACACTGGGACCCATTAAGCTCATTGCAAGACGCCTGACTCCCTAACAATGTACTTTTTGAGATAACAGGTGTTATGAATGATCATGGAGTCCTTTGCTCAGGCTGACAGCCTCAGCACATTTGACAGGATTGTGTGGGAAATTAGCAGAGGCAATGTTCTGGCTGTGGAAAAGAGAAAGCTATGCCTGAGGAATAAAGGAAAAGAGGTCATCACCTCAGGTCACTGGAATAATTTGAGGGTCTTACCTACAGATGATACAAATGTATACACTTCCAACATCACCTCGCAGTACAGAAGTCTTTGAGCCTCATCCAGGAGTCCCCATATTCTCCTGAGAGAAGGCAATGGCCACGTCCTCAAAGTTCACATCCTGTCATAATGGGGACAGTACAGCTCATGATCAGAGTCACTCCTAATATTATAAGTCTATTTACTACCCACCCTTCACACCCATCTGCTATTTCCACTCTTCACATCTGAGAAAATACCAGGCCTTCATTCCATGAAAGCTACTGTGTTCTTATATTCCTGCTGATATTTTTCTCCCAACAACAATTAAGGCAGTTGAGTAGATAGGAGAAACCTGAACTCTGGACCTCCCATGTATGCCACACTGCCTCTTATCAATAGATTGGGTGTCAAAAACATAGGTAAGTGAGGGATATTGGCCATAAAAACAGTGTAAGTGATTTGATACTATTTTCTAAGAAGATAGCATTGTATTGTAGTCCCTCAGATTGTTCCTTGAAGACACCAAAAACATGGCATCTCACTTCACCCTCTTGAACCCAATCCCAATGTGGTGAGGCCATTGCTTTGTACTACCTGATGCACATAGTTTCTTGAACAACACTCATCTCACACAGCTTACTTCCCAGAGGCACAACTTCAAAGGAAATGCAAATATACCGTGTTGTGGATAAATTATTTCCTAATCACCTTCTTTTCCAAAATTACATTTCAACACCTCCAAAATATAGTTCTCTCTTACATTTCTTCCTTACCCATGACTGGAGTTTTATAAGCCTGAGTAACAGGCTTATAAAATTCCACAACGTCAAACCAACACCAAAAGGCAGGTGGTTAGTTAAATGTCACCTAAGCTCTTAACCTAGAGCTCTTATTCTGTTAAATAGAATTTAGCACCCAGGCACCTCTATTTACAGGCAATTAACCTAAAGTTCACCTTATTGTTATATCCAGGAATTACCAGAAATAGAATCTTCCTTCAGTCACTCTTATATCAATGTCATGGTGCTGTAGCCATGGATTCACATTCCCTCATCAAGTGCACATCACTCTTTCTACCACACTTCTCTCATGCCTGCACTTCCACAGCCCTGGCCTCAGCACTTCCCCATACTCATCTCCTGGCCTTTTACTTATTACTCAGCATGTGTGGTCCAGAGAATGGTTGCAATATTGAATCAGGACCAAGCACTACACAGACTCTGATAGTCCACACTCATAGGGGCAGCCTGGATTCCTGCTATGTAGGCCTCTCACCATGACTGTTTACTTCCTTCAACCTAAACTATTAAGAACTATAATCAGATCTCAGCTATCCATTGCCCACCTCTTTTATGCTTCACTTGATGTCCCTTCACTAGCCACAGCCAACAACTCTCACTTAACCTCCACTGACGTCCCATCCCTGATGGCCCTCTGCACCATGTCCAGTGAGTCTCATAGATGACCACTCAAGCCTCCTAGCTAATCCGCAACACTGATTACAGCACCCCACAGCCAGGCCACACCAAGAATCACAACAAAATCCTGGTGAGAGTTTAGAGAAGTTAATATGTACCAGCCTTAGTCTCATCTTATTTAAATTACTCTTTGACCTGCACTAACCTCAAGTTCACTCATCTTTTAAAGGCTTTGGCCACTGCTAAACAATTTCTTTCCCTCACACGTTACCTGCAACTTCTGACCCTGTGCTGTATTGTGACTCCCACTTCTCACAAACAGTGGTCCCAGGAAGAAAGCCAGTCCTCAGGCTTACACTGTCCCTTCTAAACTACTACTACCATTACCAACTTGACCATGATTCCCTGTATTAAAGTGATATACTGTCCTAGATAATTTTAGTGAGCATAGACCCATGCACTGGTATGAGGTCAGATGCCAGGGTTTTGGGCTGGATCCACAGTAGAGATTGTGCAGGAGGCAACCAATCCCTGTTTTTTTCTCATCCCTGTTGCTCTGTCTCTCTCACTGCCACCCCCATCCTTTCTACATCTAAAATCAATAAAAATATATATGTATTTTAAAAACATACCTGCAGGTTCCTGATTCAGCTCACTGTTTACTCCAAGCCTTTTCCCATTCTTGAACCTATGTCTGGAGGACCTCATACTCACTACACTGGTTTCCAGAAACAAGGTCCACATCATGAAGCCCTAGTCCTGGACTTAGGATTATTGGCTTAGTGTCTGTTCAAAGTCCTCAGGTCCAAGGGCAACAAGAGAGGGTGACAGTCCCAGAAATCTACTATCTCAGAGGCCACAAGTGTGTGAAGCACTGAAATAAATTCCACAAACCTGTACACATAATCATTTCTGATTTTCAGGAATTTGTGGAAATATTATGGTCTGTTGGGAGCCTGGCAACCAGCATGCTCTATGGGCTCAGGCTGCTCAGTACCCTTGCCCAGCCCAGAGGCCAGGTGCCCTCCAGATGCCTGTATGATCTCAGGGCTCAGACCTCAGTGCTTACGCTTTCCAGTTCCCTTATCATTTACAGGACTTCCCCTTCCTGTCCACAGCTGCTGTCCTCTGTCTTCTAGTCTGTTTTACCTCTGAGCAATGTTAGGAAAAGTTAGAATACTGGCTCCAAAAATGTCCCTCATTTTTCACAACCATCTATGGCTCCAGCGTTCTGAGAATGAAAGTAAAATTCCTCATGCAAATACCACAGCTCAGCTCTTTGTTTCATTTACACCCAAAACAGGCCTGGGTTTCCCAATCCTCTCTGCTCAGTCCCACCATCACGTCCTTACAAGGTGGCACTGCCGCCTTTAACCCTTTTCCCCATCACCCATGTGTCACCAGGAGGGACTTACCATCCTGAGCACGGGGACCTGGGACTCATGACCTGAGAGGACTTCTCCCCAGGCTGGAGGGTTCAGGGGGTCAGGCTGCGGGGACCCTGTGATCAGAAAGGAACCAGGAGGCACTGAGATGCCAATCTTGGGCTGTTGAGGCTCCAGGCACCTCAAACACACCCTGCACAGCAGGCAGTGGCCTCCCAGGCCTCCTTCTACTCACCTTCGGTGCCCAGAAGCCTGAGAATCTGTGAACAAAACCCTAAGAGGTTAAAATGACCACAGTGAGGAGGAAAGCAGAAGTCCTGCCCTAACTGGATGCACAGGCTATATCATTCTGTTTGGCTCCGCCCACACTTGTGCAGTTCTTTCTGGGTAATTTAGTTTTCTAAACTGTAGAACCCAGCTAGAAACCAAACCAATGAGTTAGGTGAATACAAGTGTTGTGGCAGAGAGAGTGATGGCTAGAGAGCAATAAGACGCATCTATAGGCTTGGCTCATTGCAAACGGTGGACAGATCTCCTAGGGGAAGAGGATAGTAGGACTGCAAGTGATCCACCAAGAATACACAGGGTGGAAATTGGAGACATTCGTAATAGTATCAACAATGTAAACTACACTTTTTTTTTTTTTAAATAATGAAGGCCAGCTGGTGTGTCCCAATGGTTGTGCATTGACCTATGAACCAGTAAGTCGTGGTTCTTATCCTGGTCAGGGCACAACATGGGTTGCAGGCTCAATTCCCAGTGTGGGGGTGGAGTCCTGCAGGAGGCAGCTAATCAGTGATTCTCTCACATCATTGGTGTTTCTGTCTCTCTCTTCTCTAATAAAAAACTATTTTAAATTTAAAATTTAAGTTAATTACACTTATATCAAATGTTTAAAAAATGTTTAAAACTTGTCACTTTCCAATAACTCAGCTGTTTAATTACGAATGTTCTCATGCATATTCATTGTTACTGTATCAAGTGGGCTGAAAATAAAATATGATGTACTAATGAAATATCTTAAGTGCATGTTCAATGGCATCATTTTGGCAGTTTGACGTGCCAAACTGTGGTGATGAGTATTTACACCAGCAAAATCCTGCTTGCCAATATTTGCTGCCACTGAGGCGAGGCTGGTCCTCCCAAGAAACGAGGAGAGGGATGGTCATGTCTATATAGGGTTGCCATCTTAATGTTCTAACAACAGAGGGATATCTAGGATTTATATGGATCCACATTTCAAGACGTTACTTAGATGTATGTATAACTGACGAGCAAGGGAATGCACTTTTGTAATGTGCACTATTTCCTAGACTTCACTTAATGTATTATTAAATGCTTATACTTAAAGACCACCAGTAGAGAATGTGAACAAAGCAATTAAACTTATAAGTGTAGAAGGATCCAAGATGGCTGCTCGGGTAGACATCTAACCACAGGAGCACACAACAATTTCAATGGAATACAACTAAAATGTAGAGTGGACATTGCCCAGAGCTACAGGTAGTCGACTTACTGAAAATTCTACAACAAGAAGGAAAGAGAAAACCAGAAGGAAAATCAGAGGAGCTGAAAAAAAGCCTAAGGTATGGAGACATGCTGTGCGCCCGCACGCACGCGCGCGGAGAAGTCGCAGCCGGAGAGGAGGAGAGGGCTGGGTGCTGCCTGGTGTTCCCTACCAGGAAGGAAATAAAACCCCCAGCCTGGGCTGAACCCCCGAACTGGCAGCGCTGAGCCCCAGTTATGGGCCAGACCCTGGGGACCCAGGCTCAGGCAGGGGGAGACGGGGCTGTGAGGCTGAATCCCAGGGGAGTAGCGAAATGCAGGGCCCCTGGAGTCGCGTGCACATTGCACGCAGAGAATGGAATGTTGACTCTGATGCTGGATTACCCTAGCCGGAAGAAACAAAGCCTCCGGTGGCGCTGAGCCTCAGTCCGGACTGCTCTGAACCCCAGTTCTAGGTCAATCCCTGGGGACCCAAGCTCAAGCAGAGGGAGATGGGGCTTTGAGGTGGAGTCCTGGGAGAGCGGCGAAAGGCCGAGCCCCCGGAGTCACGCACATTGCTTGCAAGGGAAGGAATGTTGACTCTGATGCGGGATTGCCCTGGAGGGAAGGAAACAGGAGCCCCGGCAGTGTTGGGCCTCAGTTTCGACTGCTCTGAACCCCAGTCCTAGGCCAGACACTGGGGACCCAGGCTCAGGCAGAAGGAGATGGGGCTGTGAGGCGGAATCCCAGGGGAGCGGCGAAAAGCGGAGCCTCCAGAGTCACGCACACTGCACACAGAGGACAGTCTGTTGACTCTGATCCTAGACTCCCCTAGCGGGAAGGAGAAAAAAAGCTCCAGACTGGAGGAACGCGACGAGGAATAGGAGCCCCTGCCGGACACTGGCCAGCCGGGCACCAGCAAGGAGCCGGGTGACGGGGCCCCCAGGGGGGGGGGTGCCCCTGAGGCTTCGACTGCTGAGCGCAGGCAACGGAGCCAAGGCTGGGGGCTGCTTCCTGGGCGGCGCCGACCCCTGCAACAGGCTGAAGCAGCGCAGGAGCCCGCAGAGAACAAAGGGGTGCCACAGGCCAACCTGCTGAGCTCCCAGGACAAGGAGGAAGAAACCAAAGAAGTTCTCAATGTGAAAAAATCAAGTGAGAGAAAAGATAGTAAAATTACTTAAGAAAGAATACAAAGAAGATCTTGAAAAATCAAAGACTAAGTCAGAACTCAACTCACCAGCCAACATTGCAACATAAATGCTTTAAAAAAAAAAAAAAAAAAAAAAAAAAAGGACAGAATGTTGGAACAGCGGCGGCCAGGCCTAGAGTGGCCAGGCACAAGGCATTGGCAGCAGGGCCCGGAGCAGCACTGCCAGGCTGGGAGCAGCCAGGCCCGGAGCAGCGGCTGCCAGGCTGGGAGCGGCCGGGCCCGGAGCAGCCGGGCCCAGAGCAGCCGGGTTGGGTGCGGCCAGGCCCGGAGCAGCAGCAGCCAAGTCCAGAGCAACTAGGTTGGGATAGGCAGTGACCAGACCCAGAGCAGCTGGTTGTGGAACGAACCAGAGCAACAGAGGCCAGGCCCGGAGCAGCCAGGCCCGGAACAGCTTGCTCCTCGCCTGCCCCTGCCCCACGGCTGCCTCTCAGACATGGCTGGAAACTTTTGGGGGAACTTCAGGGTCTGCTGAATCAAGTGATGAAGGCTTAGATCTGGATGTGTTGAGGTACTATAGGGCTGGGTTGTTGATCTGTGAGTGCCTTGGGTGGGGCCTGGATGAGGCTGGTTGACCTATTTGGAAATGTCTTTTGTGTGAAGTGTATCATTAGGCATGTGGAGGTATTATTGATATGAGAAAATGCTAAGTAACTGATTTACTATCTGAAAAGGGATTTACTATCGGAGAAAGGGAGGGAGGAAGAGACTGAACATAAACTGTGCACCTATGTATGAGGACAATGGGGGATAGGGAGGGGGCAGAGGGTGGGGTGGGAACCTGGTGGAGGGGGGAAGAAATGAGGAACCTTTGTAATAATATGAACAATAAAGATTGATTTAGAAAAAAAACTTATAAGTGTATTGTACGAGTGGGCTATAAATCATACATAAAGTAAAAATTGAGAAAAACTATTTTGTATATAGAATTCCAAACCAAGAATTTTATATGGCAAAGAAGTCACTTGAGTCATTGAGGAACGAGTGAAATTCAAACATATGTCTTAGAGGCTTCAATGTCTTCCTATTGGTTAAAATAAGAAATTAACTTAAAAAAAAAAAGAAAAAAAGAAATTAACTTTAAAGGTAGACAAAAATCCTGAGCAGACATTTTGCCAAAGGAGATGAAGACAGTGTAAAGAACTGCATGAAGAAATGATCACCAACAAACATTTTTAGGGACACGGAATTAAAACAAAATCAACTTAACAATACTCACTGATGGGGCTAGTATTGAAAAAGATTAACCTTCATATGCTCTGTCAGGGTTGCGGAAAAAATGGAATTTTCATAACTGTGAGTGGTGGGAAGGCCAAGTGATTGAACCACTTTAGATCACAGTTCCCCACATGTTAAAATGTGACACACTTACAATCACCTGGAACAGAATGATACCTAAGACAAACACCTGTATTAAGAACAGAATACAACATACCCAGCTGTTTAATTTAAAAAAAAAAAATTGTTTTGAATATATTTTATTATTTTACAGAGAGGAAGGTAGAGGGATAGAGTTAAAAACATTGATGAGAAAGAAACATTGATTAGCTGCCTCCTACACAAGCTAATGTTCTTTGCACAGACCCAAACCGGTTAGGGCTCAGATGTTGAATATATAAAACCCCAAACGTAGAAATAACTGAAACCATAGACAACTCAATAGTTAAAGTGGTTATCCAAAGATTAAAAAAATTAACTATTTGCATAAATAATAGTGTCAAATCTCAAAATATTTGTGTAGCATGAAGGAAGCCAGTGTTTGTTAAAGAGATTTGACCTTATAGTGCAATAAAATTATGAACAACTCTAATGTACAGGAAGGTAAATCAATGCCTGAATGGAGGGTTGGGAGGCAGAAAGCTGACCAAAGTGCTCTCAGGGTGTGGCAAAAGTATATTTACATAGAATTGTTGCTACTGAAAATAACACAATAATTTATAAATAACAGCACAGATATAAACTGGCCTCTTGTGCCTCATTTTGTTGGGTGAGATCATGCTCACTGAAAGCCACTGGTTTACTTCCAGGTCAGGGCACATGCCTTCCTGAATACCCAATAATTGGTCATGCAGGAGACAGTTGATTGCTGTTTCTCTCCCTCTCCCTTGCTTTCAAAATGTAATAAAATGCAGCTTAAATATATATATAAAGTAGTTACTCGAAAAAGAGAATTATCTGTCTGTTTGGCAAACTCACATCAACAAGCCTACTTTTTTCCCATCAAGGATGTGGGTAACAGAGATCCCTATTTCACCTGTGATGTTTTTCAGCTTTACATCAGGTTCAACTTCACCAAATAGTGTACATTAGAAAAGTGCATTTCCAGTTATACATATATCTAAGGAAAGCCTTGCAATGTGGTCCTGTATCGATCCTAGATATCCCTTTGCTATTATAAAATGAAAATGGTGACTGTATATAGGCATGGCCATCCCTCTCCTCATTTCTTGGGAGGACCAGCCCAGCCTGAATGGCAGCAAATATTAACAAGCAGTGAAGACTATTGCCATCAGCCCAGTCCGTGTGGCTCAGTGGTTGAGCATCAACCTGAAAGTGAAGATGGAAGTCAAGATTGGAATCCTGGTCAGGGCACATGCCCAGTGTGTAGGCTCATTCCACAGAGCAGAGTGTGCAGGAGGCATCTGATCGATAATTCTATATTATCATTGATCTCTCTCTCTCTCTCTCCCTCCCTCCCTCCCTTTCTCTCCAAAATCATAAAAGTATATATTAAAAACAACAACAACAAACTGTTGCCATGAAATTCAACAGGAATGCCGACTGCTCACAAAAGGCACATCCTGAAACAGATTGCAGGATTATCGTTCCTCTAGCTCTGACTTCTTGCATGTTGAGAAAATAAATTATGTGAACACCCTAGAGGTGTCAGGGAATGCACACTGGCCAATACTAATAAGCCAATACTGGACAAAAAGTGATTTCCTGCTATTATTCTGTCCCTTCCAAACCATTTAAAATTTGGGATAAACACAATATCTTTTCATCTCTTCCTGCTAAAAGATCACATTTTTGCTTTCAAATCATCTGTGCCAGTGAATCAAACCAAAGCTCAAGGTACAGATGTAAAAACACCTTACAAAAAGATCATAAGCCAGAGCACAGGAGAGCAAATGTCTGCAGGATGGTGAATAAGAATCCCCCCACGTTTATCAAAGCATAAGGTGAATACCACTATGTCCCTGAAAGAGATGGTAATTCTTAGCTGAGAAGGGGTGGTCTGGATGAATCCTGGGTCAGGTCCATTTTCTAGTTACAGAGAATTGAATGAAGATACTGCCAACACCTTGGAGGAACCATAATTACTTCCAGCACAAGTGAGGACACAGAATATATTCCCCTGAGCACCCAGGGATGGTGACCGATGCATACTACTCAGGTGAGCCCGGTGTTAGAGGTGAAATCTCTTCAGCGACAAACATAATGATATCATTTGGGTGGTAGGACAGGGCATGTTAGCAAGTATAACACAACTTCAAGTATCACTTGTATCTGAAATTTATTAGGTATTTAGCAGAGTGTATGGTCCCATGAAAGGAGTTTACATTCATATAAAGGGTCTCAGAGAGCCCTTACGTGTTCTCATAATATGTGAGAAAAATAAAACAGTCCCTGCATATTTAAAGGCTTTTCTCCATTGTGAATGCACTAGTTAAATCAGACATTAGAGTAAAGGCCTTCCCACATTCATTACACTCATGGTTTTTCTGCAGTGCGAACTCTGTGGTGTTTAGTGAGGTGAACCTTTAGACTGAAATGCTTCCCAAACTCACTACACATATATGGCTTTTCTCCAGTGTGAACTCTGTGGTGTATGGTGAGGTGAGACCTTCGACTTAAATGATTCCCACACTCACTACACATATATGGCTTCTCTCTAGTGAATTCTGTGGTGTCTAGTGAAGTCAGACAAGTAACGGAAGTACTTCCCACAGTCACTACACTCATACCACTTTTCTCTAATGTGAACTCTGTTGTGTTTAAGGAGAGCAGTGCTTTCACTGAAGACCTCCCCACAATCAGTAAACTTATAGGGCTTTTCTACAGTGTGAACTCTCCCATATTGAGGGTGGTGAGAGATTCATGTACACACTTTCCCACATTTATTATACTCATAAATCTTATATCCAGAACAGAGATCTTTTGATATGCAACTTTCTGTTTCTGACTGACAGCTGTTTCACATTGAACTCATTGGTGATGTCTTTTTCCACTGAGACATTCCTGTGTAATATAATTGCTTCTGTGTGACCCTTTAGTGTAAAGAGTGGCCTGGTGCTGGAGAAGCCCTGAGATGGCTGAGGCTTCTCTACTAGCTGCAGGCACCCCAGATAAGCAGAAGTAGCAACTGGTTCCAAGTGAGGCACTCTCCATATCTTCTTTCCAGGGCTTCTCTCCACTAACTTCCTTCTGTTGCTGATGAGGCTTTGCACTGAAACACAAGTCTCTCACACACGCATGACTTAAGAAAACATTCTCCTCAAAGTATGCCACTTATAACTCAGTCAGATGCAAAATATATTTTAACACTGAGAAACACAACTTACACAGATGGGTCCTCTGGGTGCCTGGAGCTTTCATGGAAGCCTTGACCTGAGAATCTCCTATAGGTACTTGTGCTCAGAATGGGATTCCACATCATCCATTTGATGCCAATGACCTGAAAACAGAAAAATGCTGAGGAAATTAATGTTGACTGTGATGACAGGGGAAAGTCCCATTTTAAAAGTGTGTGGCACATAATACTTTGGTTTCATGCAATTGGCTGAATATAAAAGACCTGAAAGATAAATTGATGAGGCCCTTGTGAAGTTTTTGACCATTGAAGATCACAAAACTGGGGTGATTTAAACAGAAATTGAACAAAAACCTGGCAAGCACCACATGGCTTAGAAGCAGAATATCCAGCTCATTGTGCTGCTAACAGCATTCAGTAGATCTTCTCTGCTGATGACACGGACAAGCTGTGCAGAAGGCTGGTTACATCTAATTCCAAGTAAAATTCAACAAACAAGTAGTTGGTGTTTGAGGATTTTTAAAGCATGTATGTGCTCCTTATAACACTTGCAAAGGTCCATGTAGTAGTATACTGCAGAAAGAGATGTGCAGAGGAATAGGTGATGTAAAAGGACACAAAGGCAAAAGTAGATAATGCTAGGAAGTCACCAATGAAATGACAAGTCAGCAAAGTGTCAAGTGTGGAAAAGAAAAGACTAAATGAGGTGTGGCCATTGGAACCTGCACCAAACACAGCTGTACAGGAGCAGGTTCCTGGTATAATCTGAACACCTCCCCCCAGTTGCCACTCAGCTGGGCTAAGCATCCTCTAGTAACATCCTGTACCTTCACCCGGGAGAAACCCAGGGTTCTCCCTGAACCTCATTTTCTAGAAGTATGTACAAACTAAATATTCTGAGTATCAATGGAAAGACAATAGAGGTGAGCAACCATCACTTGCCCATAGCATTCAGCTTGCAATAGTATTCAGGGAAAGTAATATTCCAAACAATTGGAGGGTCTTACAAGAACAGCCCCTGGTTTATGTATGTAAAGAAGATTCCTGGCACAGGCATTCACCAAGGTCCTTAACTACAGGAAAGGTTTAGAAGTGGAAGCCCTGGATCTGGATATAGTCACCCTCCCTGGGAGTGGAAGAGCAGGAGGGACCTGTTAAACTGTTTGTAAGACGGCTGACACCCAAACACCTCCTGCAGTTTCTGAAGCAACTGGTGTTAGGGAGGTTTATGGAGTCTATTGCTCAGAGCACTCTGCCTACCTCAGCACTGGCAGACACAGCCCATTTGACAAGACAGTGGGGGGAATTAGCTGAGCCCTTGGTATTGTGGGGAGAGAGAGAGAGAGAGAGAGAGAGAGAGAGAGAGAGAGAGAGAGAGAGAGAGAGAGAACACGAACTATGCCTGGAGAATAAATAAAGAGTGGGCATCACTTCCGGACACTAGAAGAGATGTGAAGGTCTTACCTAGGAATGATGCAAGTGCAAACAATTCCAGCATCCCATCACAGTATATACGTCTCTGAGACTCATCGAGGATCTCCCACTTCTCCTCAGAGAAGGCAATGACCACGTCCTTAAAGTTCATATCTTGTCATAATGGGCACAGAACATCCCATGATAAGATTTTCCATTGAGATGACATATCTGTCATACTCCCCACCCTGCATATCCATCTTCTCCCTCTACTCTTCAAAACAGAGAAGATAGCAGGCCTTGTCGCCATTAAAGTCAATCTCTCCTATATTCCTTCTGATGCTGTGTCTTCCATAAGCATAAAGGCAAATCCTCAGCCTCAACAACCAAATTTTTACAAGGTGGTTTTCTAGTCCATCACTCTCTTTCACCCATCACAACATGCATCCCCACAAGCCACTTACTGATCTATACTAAGAGGCCTGGGTTTCAAGAAGGAAAGGCACCAGCACCCAGGATGGAGGTAAATGGAGTGAGACTGAGTAGAAGTCTTAAAGCAATATGGAGGCACAAATGCCTCAATACTGACTGTTGCTACTTAACAAGTTCCACACAAACCATTGAACCGTGGGGACAGTGCCTCTGAAGCCTGGTCCTAGTTGTGACCCAGCGCAGGAATCTGTAGGTAAACAGAACAAAAAAGTCACAATGAGCACCTGGAAGCAACACCCAAACCAATCAGCACTGGATAATACCCCTGACCTGGGCTTTCATTGGCTAAATGCAGCCATAATTAGGCTTGCTGCCTTTTGGGTAACTTACTTTTTCAGGCCCAAAGGTGGAATTAGGATCTCAATCACTGACTGATCATTGCAAATATTGGTGTTGGGGTCCCCCAGTGCTGCGGGAAAATGACAAATTTAGGATTTGGGGGCTGGCCGTAGGTTGCTTGTAAGTGTTGTCTGTTTTGAATGATCTCTTGTTTTGAGATATAATTTAAGATTTCATTAAGTTTAGAATGCTCCCTGAGGTGAAAAGCATTATTTCAATTATTCCTGAAGACCACAAATCTAAAAGGGTATATTGTTTTTAAGTTTCTTTATTGGATTTTTGTAGGGAGAATAAAGGAAAGGAAAAGAAAAAAACACTGATTAATGCCTCCTGCATGGCACCCACCCACCCACTGGGATTTCACTCAGAAAACCTGTGCCGCACCAAGAATATAACTGGTAACTCCTTGGAAAGCTGCTCATCTTCCTGAGGTTTGTGCAGACAATGTTTGGCAAATTATAACTGGGTGAAGTACTACCCACACTCTGATGGTCCATACTCAAGACACAGCCTTGATTACTGCTATGAAGGCTTCTCTACTATTTTTTTTCCTTCAACCTCATTTATTGAGACCACATCAGATCTCATATATCACAGTCACTGGTGATTCACTTGATGTTTCTTCATCAGTCACAGCCGGCATCATTCAAGTACCATCTCCCATGGCTCTTATTGCCTTGCCCAGTGAGTCTCACAGGTGACTACTGAAGCCCCTAAGGAAATCTACAGACTTATACAAACACTTTGGCCCAGGGTCACAACAAGTTCCTGTTGAGTGTTTAAGTAATACATATGCAGCAGACCCAGTCTCACCCTTTGGACTTAGTCTTCCATGAGTGCCATTAACAAATAAAATGGTGATCTACACCTCCTCCCTGGTTTATACACTCCCAACAAAGCTTATAACATGTCATCACCCTTAAATGTTTCTCAGAGTACCAGACACTCATGAAAAGCTCTATGGATTATTTCATACCCTAACCAGTCTACTATAAAAGGCTTTGTATCCTCAAAGAACATTACTCTTTCTACTATGAATTTCTCCACCTCAGTTGATGGTGCTTTCATAACATCAGCTGTTAAATTAAAATGCTCATGACATCTTTATCTATTACCTCTCTCCCCCCTTAACCTCATAATTAGAAAATGCTGGTGGCAAAATTTAGACAGATCAAGAATCCAATTGCTGGTTCCTCCTCCACATCCACCATCATAAGTCTGCTACCATCAAAGTCACCAAGACTATCATAGAAGCTTAGTTCCTATACTTTCTACCACCCCCCTCACACCTATATTTTTTATTATGTTTTAGTCACAGGGAATCTAATGAGACCCAGGTCAGATCACCTGCCTGTACTGCTCCAATTCTCCCATTCCCTCCATCACCGGCAGAACACACATCAGCTCTCACAAAGCTACTCTAGCCCAGATTCCTGTCCCAGAATCACAAGTTCCTTTTTTTGAAAAATGAAGGAGACATGCTGGTCCCTGACCCAGCTCAGTCTTCACCTCAAGCCTTGGCACATTCTGGAAACTGTGCCTGGGAGGACCTCCAAAATATCATTGCACTAATTGCCCAAAACAGGGACCACTCACAGGACCCTAGACCTGGACTTAGGATTCTGGGATTAGTGTTCCAGATCCAAGGACTAGAACAGTTGTGAGGAAGTCTCGGGATCATAAAAGAATGAGGCCCTAAAGCCAGCTCCACAGATCAGTACCCCTGAAAGTTGTTGCATTTGCAGAAATTTGTGGAAATAGAAATGTGTGTTGAGAGCCTGGCAACCACCGCCAGGATCCATGGGCTCAGGCTGCTCAGTACCCTTGCCCAGCCAATGTGGCCACATGACCTGAAGATGACTGCATTACTTCAGGGCTCAATTCTCAGTGCACATTCTTGCCAATAACTTTATCTTATATAGGACTTGTTTCTGTCCCTAAGTGCTGTCCTCTCTCTTCTAGTCTGTTCTTCTTCTGAGCTGCTTAGGAAAGTTACAACCCTACCTCAGACAATGTCCCTCTTTTGATCGGGACTATCCATGGCCCAATTTCCTGAGAATGAAAGTACAGTTCCTTATTGGAAACTTTGCCTCACCTTCTTTGTTGCCTTAGACACAAAACAAGGCCTGAGTTTCCAAAATCCTTCCAGCTTGTCACCCTCTTTTCCCATCATACCCTGTGTTACCCAGGAGCAACTCACTGTCCCTGATGCTGCGGCCTGAGCTGCAGGACCTGAAAGGCACTGACACCCAAGACTGGAGGGTTAAATCAGGTGAGCCCAACTCTGTAAGCAGAGAGGAGTCTGGGGGGCACAGAGACCCCAATCCTGGCCTGTTTGTACTCAACAAGCCTCAGATGTCTGAACTTAATGGAGGCCTGGTGCTCTGAAGCCTGTCTCTAGAAAGAGACCAAAGAGATCAACTTGACCACCAGGTAAAAACACAGGAAGTCCTGCCCTAACCACGTGCACCTGGATAGTATGCCTCTCACCTGGCTTTTATTGGCTAAACCCAGTCATAATTAGGTGCATTGCCTTTTATTTAATATACGGTTTGAGACCTTCCAGGTAGAATTTGCATCCAAATTTGTAACAGGAATGGTGAAGTGAGGATTTTTCCATGTTCTTGTCTTGTGAAGCCAGAGAATGAAATCACTGAATATTTCAGCAAAAATGTGTCAAATTTATTGCAAGCAGATTCAGACTCCCCATGCAGGGAGGGGGCCCAAGAATGGTTTGGTCATGAAGACGTGTGAACTAGGGGTAGATATTTGCTATAAGCTTGGTCTCTATCTATCCTTGTCATCACCTAATTGATTCCCTCTTTTATTACTTCCCATCAAGGAACCTGAAATTTTCCTGTTTCTATGCCTCAGTTCACCTTATTGTTTTAGACCCTCCCTAGTTCTCCATGCCTTTTGTTTTGAGTCCAGAAACATTTTATTATTTCTGCATGGTTGGTGTCTGTTATTAGGCTTGCTCAAACTGCCGTGTCTGCCCCATCCCATGTTCCACCTGCCTTTGTTTTGCACTGGACCCCTGACCTGTCTGATTATGTGTCAAGCTAACTTCTCTCACAGTCACTCACTGACTATGGTGAATGTTGGTGTTTGGGAGCTGGAGTGTCACTGGAAAATGACTACATTAGGCTTCAGTGGGTGTTGGCAGGTGTCTGGGGAGTGTTGTCTAAAATTGACTCTTTGTTGGGAGATATTATTTCAGATTCTGTGAAGCTCAGAATGCTCCTTGAGGTGAAATGTATTATTTCAATTACTCCCGAAGACCAGAAATACTAATAGATTTATATAAACATTATTTAATTGTTTTTTAAGAGAGAGGAAGGTAGAGAGCGAGAGACAAATTCTCATCAGCTGTCTTCCACAAGCCCTCACACTGAGGACTGAGCTCCCGTGCCCCCCCTTCCTGTGTCCTCACTGAGAATCCAACTGGAAACCTTTCTGTGAATGGGACCATACTCTTCCAACTGAACCATCCCAGGAGGCCAATTTCTTATTTTTAATATAAAAATATCACATGATAAAGAGAAAAACAGATTATGAAAGATTATACATAAGCCTATCCTATTTGTTTAAAACAAAATTAGAAAGGATTCTAAGATCTGTTATATTAATTCTCTTAGTCCCTCATGGGAAAGAAGACAGACTTCTGAGTTCAGAGTATTCAGATAACTGTTCTAGAGAGATGGCTCTAGAGTTAACAGTATGTTCTTGAAAACTCAAAACCTTAAATATATTTTTTTCTTTTTAAATTCTTACCAGATGATAGGTTTATTGATTGGAGAGAGAGGAAGGGATCAATAGAGAGAAGAAAAGCAATATCTATGTGAGAGAGAATATCAATCCGTTGCCTCTCATCAATGACCCAACCAGAGATGGATCTGCAACCTAGGTATGTGTCTTTACTAGGAACCAAACCTGTACTTTTATTTGAATGGGTGTATAAAACAAAACTCCAAGTAACTAAGCCACATGCCAGGAAAGCACCTTAATCCTTTCTAATTCTTTCAAGACAGTGAATTAGTATGACTCAACATTTGGGGAATTGTTTGTTTTGCATGTTGTGTGTTGGTTGTATATGTGAATTTGCTTCCCCTTTGAGTGTTCCTATTTGTATCTGCGTCTGTTTGTGCCCTCTTTGTGTCTGTGTTCTGTGTTCATATGAGTCTGGTCAGGTGTGTGCTTGTATGTGTCCATTGTGTGTGGATATGCCCTGTGGTACATGCTGAGTGACCCTGTGTTTTCTTATCTGTGTGTTGTTGTGTGTATGTTCACAACAAGGTGTTACTAGTGTCTACACTGTTGGTCCCCATGAGCCTTGCCATAAGCTCTGCACGTGAGTGCCCCCCATAGGCTGTGAGTGTTCTGTACCTGAGTGTTTTCCCTGCTTCTGTTGTCTGTATGTTTCCCTATGAGTTTGTGTGGCTGCACATCATGGCAACAGGCAGCTTCATAGGAAATCTCCATCTCCTGAGCGGTGATGAAGAGGACAATATGATCTTCCTGAACTCCAGACTGAGCAACTTCTGTCCCTGGTCTTCCAGACTCTGGTTTCCCTTGGGGGTCGGATCTCAGGCCCCAAGGATGGATGAAGTGAAGGGTCAGTTCATCGAATCCTAGGCTGGCAGAAGGTGGGGACCTGGGGAAGAGTCTGATGACAGAAAGGACTTATAGAGTGTGGAGGTGCTGTTTTTGGGAAGACTCTAGGCTTTTGAGCAGGCCTGGGGGATCCTGGTTTCCTAGACATTTTATAAGTGAGTGTGTCCATATGGGGAGAACTGAGGGGTAAAACCTAGGCCCCTGAGTTTGAGGAATTGGATACCCAGGATACAGGCTGGGGTTCCTTTGGGACTGCTAATCCCTGGAGAGCAGGTCATCCCCTTGCCCATGGGAAATCCTGGCCAACACTTTATAGATGAAGGTGCCTAAGCTGCTCTGAGCATCACTCCCGGATCTCCGGTCTCTGGTCATCTACTGAGTGTGCATGATCACCTGGTAACAATGGGGCCAGGAGGCAGAATGGGCTCAGTGCTCTTTGAAGTGGTAATGGGGAAAATATGAAGGGACCACACTTAACACAGGTTCCGGCACAGAATGAAGGGAAACCACAGGATCACCATGGATGTTAATGTCAGCGTTTTTCCAATCAGTTCCATATGATGGAGCACTCACCTGGGCAATGCAAATGACAAAGAATCTTGGAGGCAGTGTAGTGACTACTGTTAATATAAAAGAACATGGACACTGGAATGCTTGCGGTCCAGTAACCTTCCCAGTCAATAATATTAACATGTGGTCTTCACGCCCACCACAATGGGGGAACCCTGGCAGCAGGGACTTACCTCAGAAGTGTGTTCTGAGTTTTTTGCCAATGATATCTGACCAAACTCCTTCTTTTTAAGTTCAAAACTATGAATATTAAGTATTGGGCAGCTGGGGAACAAAGTCTGGGTGGACGAGGAGAAAGCAAACTGTCCTGACTGACTTCCACTGTCATTCTTACCAGTCCCCACTCCTCTCCTTTGCCCCTAGGCAGCCTCAAAAGAGGCTGGCACCATGTGTCCCCTTCCTGTGGCTCATCAAGTAGGTCAGGCTCTGCTACAGACGCTGATGTTGGCTGCAGCCAATGATATGCTTTGACCAATAAAATGTGGGAGTCAAGCCTGTAACCTTTAACAAAAAAGTTTGGAACCAGTGAGACTGGCCTCCCTCTCTGTCTATCTCTGATAACTCCCAGCAGGAACTTACATGTTGGCTGCTCCTTTATCCTGATTCCAGCAGAACCAAGGTATTCATGTGCTATGAACAAGAAAGATACCTTCTTTACTCTAAGCCACTAAAGCTTTGGAGGTGCTCATTACCCACAAAATATCAAGCCTGTCCTAATGGAAATGTATCTCCGATTACACCCTCTAGAAGTGAGCAGAGCCTAAAATTAGAAGCCAGAGCAAGGTGGTTAGAGATACATGAGTTTGTCTTCCAGCCCTGCCTTTATTAACTCTACAAAGGATCAATATATATTGAGACTCTGAGCCTGAATTCCCTCCCAATCAAATAGATGGTGAAACCATCTCAGATTGCAAAGAGAATTAAATGAAATAATAATTCATGTGAAGCATTGAATCAAAGCTTGGCACATGTAGTAAACATTCAGTAACTCTTAGCTCCTTAACATCACAATGTGTACTGATGACAGACATCCAGGCAATATAGAAAATGTCAATGTGTTGGCCTATATATCCTTTCACATTTTCGTTTTAAACCAGTTGGATAGGATTAAATATATTCCCTCATAGCCTGCTTTTTCCTCTTAATAATGTAATGTTTTGATGGTAAAAAACAACAACAAAACAAAACAAAAAAGAGCCAAGCTGAAATGTCTCAGCTTGGTGAGTGTAGTTCGATGCACAGAAAAATTATTGTTTCAGTTATTATTTGAGGGCACCTGCTGTGGTTATGGCCTGTAGCCCATTAGGGGGCATGGAGAAGGAAGCCACTCTGTGTTTCTATCATTCTTCTCTCTGTAAAAGTCAATTAAAATACCTTTGCAAATATTTATCCATTTAGATTTGTAGTCTTAAGAAATAATTGAAATAATACTTTTCACCTGAGGGAGCATTCTAAGAGTCATGGAATTTGAAATAATGTTTCCAAACAGGAGTTAAGTTTTGTAGACAACACTTCCTAGAAACCTGTGAGGATCTCCTAAAGCCTAAAGTTGTTAGTTGCCACTTGCACTCACCACAACAATATTCCCAATGGTCAGTGGGTGATTGGGATCCTAGTGCCACATGCAAGGCTAGATTGCTACATTACCCAAAGGGCCATGCACTAAGGGGGGCTGGGTTTAGTCAATGAAGCCCAGGAGAGGCGCATTATCCCTGTGCTCATTGGTTTGAGTTTGACTTCCAGAGTATTTCTCTTGGTGGTGAATTTGACCTATGCAGTGTGTTCACAAAATCAGAGTCTCCAGTGCTGAGTCAGGAGCCATCAGAGGCTGTTTCCCCACAGTGCAGTTGTGTGTTGAGGATGTTTGAGTAACAGGACAAGATTGAATTCTCTTTGCCTCCCAAACAACTTTCTACTTCCAGATTTAAATTCAGCCTCACCTCATTTACCCTCCAAACTTGGGTGTTGGTGCTGTCCAGTCCTGCAGTCCAGGTCTCAGTGTCTGAACAGTGAGTTACTTGAGGTTGCCACATGGTGTGACTGGATGGGAGAAGGTGACAGGCTGAAAAGACACCATGTAAGGCCGTAGTGGTATGACTGAGGAGGGATGATTGGGGAAATCCCAGTCTGTTTTACACCTAAAGGAAGCAAAGATGAAGCAAAGTTTTGTGTGAGGAGTTTTTACTTTCATTTGCAGGAAACTGCTGCCATTAATGACTGTGATCCAAAGAGAGGCATGGTGTGAGTTAGGTTTCTAACTTTTCTCAAAACTTCTCAGAGGAAGAACATACTAGAAGAGAGAAGATAGCAGTTAGGGACATGATGGAGAAGTCCTGTGAAAGCCCTGATGTAATGCAGGCATCACTGGGTCTGGGCCTGGGCAAGGGCCCTCAGCAGCCTGAGACTATGGGTCCTGGTGGTGGTTTCCAGACTCTCAACATAACTTTACTTTCACCAGATTCCTGCAGATGTAGAATCACTTAAGGGAACTTGGTTGCAGAGCTTATTTCAGGGCCTCCAAGTCTTGTGGCATCTGCGAAAGTTGTGTCCTGGGAATGTCCAGCCACTCTTCTAGGTTTTTGACCTGGGGACCTTGATGGGACACCCACCCCAGAATTCTAAATCCAGGACAAATATCTTATGATTGGTTCTTGTTTTTGGAAACCAGTGGGATGGGATGTGAGAAGTTTTTCCCGTCATGGGTTCCTATATGGGTAAAGGCTTGGAGTGAAGACAGAGCTCATTCAGGAATCCTGAGGCCCCCCCCCCCTTTTTTTTCCTTTTAATTAGGAACTGGAAACAATGGGACAGGAGTCAGGTCTTGAGTAGTTTTGTGGATGTCTGTTCTGTAAGTGATGGGAGCAATGGGGTAATGGAAACTTACACACCTGATGTCACTTCCTCAGTGACAGGCCAATACAGAAGCTAGAACTCTGGTCATCAGGCAGCCACATTCTTTAGCCAGGCACCTATCACCTCACTTGACTGCAGACCTTGGAGCAAGCTGGTTTCCAGCTGGTCTAAAGTTGTGTCTTTGGAAGAGCTTACCACAAAAGCTGTCTCACTCATCATAGACAGTGGCTCTAGTCTCCCTTCTGACTACTGCTGTCACTCACAGTGTGTAACCTCGAGTAACATATGACAGCCTAACGCCTGCCAATCTAGGGAGGCTTCACCTGGGAGCACTTGTGTGGACATAAGTCCTTGCTACTTGGTAGACATATCATATCATATCTGTCCTTGCTACTGTGTTTGTAGGGGGGAAGGATTGAAATGAGGGGGGTGCTTCTCCCGGGCTGGGCAGTGGTTAGGTCTGGAGGCCTGCTGGTTCTCTCACGTGCTCATCTCGGGTCACAGGTGGCACAAGGGGAAGCTCCCCTGCCCACTGGAAAACTTAGGCGCTGAGGGGTCACCTTCTCCCTTCGTGGCTGCAAATCTGTTCAGACACCCTCGGTCCTGGTCAGGGAAGATTGCATTATGGTGGGTTTTCATCTGTGGGGGGATCCGGCAGGTTTCTGATGGAGCGGGGCCTGGACGCCAGACTCTGTCCTTTCAGAGCTCCACTGGGAGGTCATGGCGAGGCCCATGGAGCCTCGGTGACAGGCACAACTTCTTCCAGTCCCTGTGCAGGAGCTAAGACCGGACCACTGGCAGCGTGGGGCGGAGCTGAGGGTGGGCACAGCAGGTGCTGCACCCCGGGATTAAGATGACCAATGAGAGCCGATTGCACATTCCCACTGGAGTGTTCAATGTTCCACTGTGACTTACTTATTTTTTGTAAATCCTCACCAGGATATTTTTCCGCTGATTTTTGGAGAGTGGAAGGGACAGGGAGAGACAGAGAGAAACACTGATGTGTGTGAGAGAGAGACACCCATGTCAGAGAGAGACATCAACTGGCTGCCTCCCCTACCCGCCCAGACCAGGGCCAAGATGGAGCCTGAACCCAGGTGCGTGGACCTGATCAAAACTAGGACCCTTGGTCCACAGGCAGGCACCCCACCCACAAAGCCAACCCAGCTGGGTCCTGTCCACATTTAAAGGAATCCAGAGCCGCATTCCCCACCTCCAACCACGTGGCAGGATGTAAAGTCAGTCCCCTCATATTTGGGAGAATGTTTTTGAAGAGGCATGTTTTTGACTTCACCATAGGCCCTTCCTTAGCATCTTGCATTTTCCTATTTTTGATGGTTTGCACCACCCGCCTCAGGGACCTGCATAGCCAGCCATCAGCCCCAAGGGGACCCCGGAACTTCTCCGAGAAGCAAACTGCCCGCCAGGCAAGGGCTGGAAGGCTCAGACCCGCCTGGAGGGCAGCGCTGCACCTGCTCGCATTTCACATGCAGTACACGGAGACCAGCAACCCCAGGGCGGCTCCGCCTCCAGCCCTCCTGTGCCCGCTCACAGCCCGGCTCCCGGCTCCCGGTACAGGCTCCCGGCTCCTGGGGGCCCGCCAGCTGCACACCTTTCCGGGCTCCTGCTCCATGAAGCTGCTCAGGTGGCTGCCAGGCAGCTCCCTGCTCACACCTGAGGCAGCTCAGCATGGGGGGTGGGGCTGGTGGACCCGCCCTCCTATTGGCCGCTGGCGCCAGGAGCCCTCCCCCGACCACCACTGATTGGCTGATCTTGGGTATTTGATGGACAGCAGGCAGGACTGGACTCCTCCTCCAGCTCCATCTGTGACCTCAAGGAAGACAGGTAGGGTAGTGGGCCCTGCTTTGGACGCATCCCTGCCTCGATCCCTCCCAAAGGTGGGCAATATCCCCCCAATACGGACCGCCCTCTCACGGTCTCTCGGCTCCCAGTCAGGGTCTGCCTCACCTCCAGGCACAGGGCTCCCCGCGATGCGTCCCTCCAGCAGCCACGCCCGGCCACACCTGGGCTCGGCCTGCCCACCCACAGACAGGCAGCTCTGCGGAGCCCGCCCCGTGGGGCCTGGGCCGTGGGCCTGGGGTGGGCGGCGGGAGTGGAACCTGCCCCAGGCCCACTGCGCCTGTCTCCCCACCCCACCCCACCCACCCCCACCCCCCCACCCCCCGCACCCACTGGCAGGGAGCTGCCCGAAGGAGGTGCCTTTCTGACCCTGCGCTGAGGCCAGAACCAGTCACCCTGGGCTTCTATTCGCGCTTCCCCAGCCTTGTTTTGTGTCCCTGGTCTCCCTTTGCTGGCCAGTGGCCGCACATTCCCGCCGAGCCTTGGAGACCACAGGCAGAGGCTGGCTCAGGGCATCGGCTTTCTGTGAGGTCTGGCCGGACCTCTGGTGGGATGAGAGCGAGCCAGACCCTTCCCCGGGAGGCGCCCTCCGCAGCTGCCACAGGTGTTTGTGTTTGGCGTGGCTGGCGGTGAGCTGAGCAGGTGCCGCCAATCTGCCTGCCTCTGTCTGAGCTGGAGGACCCTGCTGGGCCCTTCTCCCGCATTAGGCTGAGCTGACCCCCTGGCCGCCAGGGACCCCGTGTGGACAGGGCCTCAGGAACATGGTTGCGCTGCCTTTTGCTGACTTACGCTTTTTAAAACCTGCTTTTCTCTTAAGCAGTCCGAGGTACAGAGAAAGGGGTCGGAGCAAAATGTCCCCTCTAGACCCTTCACCTACCTTGTGCAAAGCATCCTCAGGCCATGTTCTCATTCTAGGTGGAAGCTTCTGGAACCTGAATCTGTTTCTCTCCCCATATTGCCCTGTTAGTTTTCAACTTTACTTAGTATTCTCTTTTTGAAATCCAATGGAAAGAGCTTGGAGTGGCAGGTCCTGTTCTTCCAGAGCGGCCCCAGGAAGGAAGGGAAGCGGGTGGCTCAGGCACCGCCTCCTGGCTTCGGGGTCTGACTAGCTTCCAGGACAGAGAGCGGAGGCCTGGGGACCGGGAGAGGACCCAGGAAGGTTGCCCTGCCAGCCGGCCCTCCCTGGCTGAAGGCAGCCTCAAGCCCTCTCCATCCTGTCCAGTGAAAAGCTGACCCTGGTGGGTCCTGGGCCATGGAGCTAGGGGTTTGAAGCAGAAGGGTGTTACGAAGGAGTCCCCAAGAGATGAACCACCGGAGCCAATTTGATTAAGCATGCTAGAGTTTATTACAGATTCGAATCCGGGCTCAAACCATGGCTGATGCAGCAGCTGGCAAACACCCAGGTGAGAGCCCGGATGGAGGGGCAGTCCCTCCGCTTATATCTCTTTTTCCCCTCCCCTCCCACTGTTGGTATGTCACTCCCAGATTGGCCCCTCAGGACAAAGGCCTGGCTTTCCTGAGCTATTTCTCAGGTAGTTTACACAACCTGGCCTGTTTTGCCTCAAGCAGAATGTCTGTTCTGACTCCAAACAGGAGTGCAGGATGCTGCTGTTTTGATGATGCCAATCTCCTAGCCAGATCTGGAGGGAGGTCTGCATATCTTACTACAAAGGAATTCCCTGCACTGAGTTACCACTGACGTTATTTTTTTTTTAACTTTCCCCCCCTGGCCTGGTCTGTCTCCAGAGTCCTTATCTCTTGGGCAGATGGGGCCGGGCCGACTGTCACATTCCCTACTGGTCTTATCGGGGAATCAAATCTTTGATTCCTCCTCCTCCTGGTCCTCTGTATTGAGACTATGATAGTGAGTTCGGAGTACCATGATCTTAAGGTCCTGGACTCTGGATTGTATTAAACTTACCAGAGATCTGAACAAACAAGGACCCACAGTTAGAGCTAGCAATAGAATAAGGAGGGGGCCAGTTAAGGCACTAATAAGAGTTGTTAGCCAAGGGGACCACGTAAAGAGGTTTTCACACCAGTTCCCCTGGCTGGCCCTGGGGTCCTCCCTTTCCTTTAATCTTTTTCTCAGTTGGCTGAGGCTCTCTTTTATGACTCCAGAGTGGTTGGTATAAAAACAACAAGCTTCACCCAGGGCTAGGCAAAACCCTCCCTGTTTGGGAAAAAGTAGGTCTAAACCCTGTCTATTCTGGAGGACAACTTCAGCTAGGGAGCTCAGTGACCCTTCTAGTTTGCTGACTGTACTTCTAAGAGTGCTAAGGTCAGTATCTATCTGTTGGCTCAATTCTTTGTAGTCCTGGTTCCCCTTGTTAACGAAAAAAGCCATTGAAACTTGTAAAGAATTTTTTAATGAGTTTATTTGAGCCAAAACTGTCGACAATTGCCGGGAAGCAGAACCTCAAGAGATTGAGATAATGCTCCAAAGAATGGTGGATTACATTTCTCTATTTATACACTGAAATCAAAGGAGGGACATAGGTGGGTTACATGAAATTCATTGGTGATGGAGTAAGGAGGCGGGAGAAAGCAAAGCTGTGGGAAACCCCTGGGATTGGATAAAAAGGAAAATGATGGACTGTACTCAGGTGAGTGCAGGAACAAATAACATGATAAAGAAGGAATTTGAGTCATCTGTCCTGGCACCCACCACATTTGGTTGTTCCCCAGGGGCTCCAGAAAAAGGGAAGTTACAAGTTACCCAGACATCTCACAGATATGTTATCTTTGAGGCAAAAAGGCAAATGGGCTCAGTAAAAAGATCAAAGTTGATCTTTGTCTGGGAGAATATCTGGGACATGACTACATACTATAACCTGTTAGATATTTAATTTTCAAACCATCTTTTGTGGTTATCTTAGGTCTCTGGGTTTGCAAGACAGCCAAGCAGGCCTTCCCTGAGCTTGTCAGGTTAGCATGTGGCTTTTTTCTTTCACACCCTTAACAAAGGCTGATGTTCCTACAGCTGTGGATCCTGGAATTCCAATTCCCAGTAAAAGGGGAATAAGGACTGGGGCCCTCTTAACCTGGTGTGGGGCGAGACCTAAGTGTTCTCGGCCCCCTTCCCCAGAGAAGTAATAGACCTGAGAAAGTATGTGTGCTAAGATGCAGAGGCCTGGCGATTCCTTGTCTAGGGGAAAGGCACAAGGAGTTATTCCATTGGTACAAGCCCACCAAGTCCCTTCAGGGGCAGCCAGCAGGGCTGCTCCTCCTCCAAATGGCTCCTCCAGTAGCAGGATGGTGGAGGCGCAGGACGAGGCATAAAAAGAGTCCTTCAGAGGGTAATTAGCAGGCATCAAGCACGTCCCTTGTCCTTGTAGATCCCGAGAGTAAGTTTCGGGTTAAGACCCCACTGGCAGTGACCCTCCACAGCATCCATGGAGATGTTTCTTATGTCCAAGAGAGATGTTAACAGCAATTTCTGAATAATAAGTGGGTTCAGGGTTGAGACATAACCAACAGTCATTTGTGAGGCTGGGGTGAGTCCTTGGACAGTGAACTTCTTTACCCACACTGAGTCTCCGGGCTGGAAGGGGTGTACAGGGTCCACGGTGGGTACTGGCAGTGTATCTGGAACAAGCTTATGGGTGGCTCTCTGGGTTAACTGCAGAGCCTATAAGGACTTGAGCAAGGGAATGGTTATGAATTCTAGCTTTCAGTTTCTCCCTGACCCCAGGAAGGATGGAGGGAGGTCTACCATGTATGATCTAAAAAAAAAAGTTTCATTGGGCCGAAAATGGTTTGGCTCAATGGATAGAGCGTCGGCTTGGGGACTGAAAGGTCCCGGGTTCGATTCCGGTCAAGGGCATGTACTTTGGTTGCGGGCATATCCCCAGTAGGGGGTGTGCAAGAGGCAGCTATTGATGACTCTCTCTCATCGATGTTTCTAACTCTCTATCTCTCTCTCTTCCTTTCTGTAAAAATCAATAAAATATATTTTTAAAAAATAAAGGGGGGGACCCATCCCAGTAGGGGGTTCACCTGGCCCATAATAGGGCGAAGGGCACGGGGTTGGTCCAATTTTCACTGGTTTCCAGGACAAATTTAATTAAACTTTATAGAGTTCTGCTCAGGCCTGTCCTAAGGCTTGAGCTATACTTTGAGATACCTTGCTACAAAGGCTGAGCTGTTATCTGATCCTATGACTACTGGCAACTCGAATCTAGGAGTAATAATCTCCTGGAGTAATTTCTTGACTACTACAGAGGCAGTTTCTATCCTATGCTTCAACCTAATCTGAGAAGGTGTCTATGAAAACTAGCGTGTACTTGTACCTTAATGCTGGTGGCTTAATCTCTGTGAAACCCACCTTCTAATGCTCTCCTAGGGAATTTCCCTGGGGCCCGAATTCCCAGGGGGACCCTCTTAGCATTTACATTGCTTATCATTTACTTGTGCGCAGACAGTACTTCTAGTGATTATGCTTTTACCTTACCTAAGCTTCGTAGTATCTGCCTCACAGAAGTTCAGAAGTCTGGGTGACACCTAAGTGGGTAACTTGGTGTAACTGGGCAACTAACGTCTGACCTAGAGCCTCTGGGACCAATAGTCTGCCATATGGTAGGGTCCACCAACCATCTGGTAATGACTTGCTTCTGTTCAGCCAATTCCTCCTCTTGTTTGGTGTAGGTTGGGGTCTGGCAGACTTGGAAAGGCCCTACTGGTCTTTGGGCATCTTCCTTAGCAGTTTGGTCTGCGGCTCTATTTCCTCTGGCTTCAATTGTCTCCCCTTTCTGATGTCCTTTGCAGTGCACTATTGCAACTGCTTTCAGGAGTCAGATGGACTCAAATAAGCTAAAATCTCTTCCTTATTTTTAATGTTCTTTCTGGCTGAAGTTGGTAATCCTCTTTCCTGGGGGACGGCACTGTGTCCCCATAGAAGGGACTGGATTAAGGCCAAAAGTTCAGGAACTGTGCCCAAATGGTGTGGTCCAGGGTGACTACTGCTGCCCCTGTATATCAGATCCCATCCCGAACGTAACTGCTCCTATCCGTGAACAGTACCTTGTCTGGTGATGACGGCAGGACATCTGTCAGTTCTGCGTCTATTACCTCTATGCCATCATGAATGGGTTCCTCTGGATCATCTGGAAGCAAGCTGGCAGGGTTGATAGCCAGTGTCTTATGGAACCGGACGCATGGCTAGTCCAGGAGAAAAGCTTGGCACTGGGTGATTCTGCTGTTTGACATCCATCTCTCTGGAGCACCAGAAGGAGGGTCTCAATGGCATGGGGTGTTGTCAGGGCTAGCTCCTGGTCCAGAGTCTGCTTATCTCCTTCACCAGCAATGCAGTGGTGGCCGCTGCCCAGAGGCATACTGGCCACTCTGCTGCCACAGGGTCTAGTCTCTTAGATAGGCAACAGGTCTCTTCCAGGGACCTAGAGTCTGAGTGAGAACCCCTTTTGGCAATGCCCCTTACCTCACTCACTTTGTGACATCTGGCAAGGGTAGGACAGGTGCTGAGATGAGAGCCTTCTTTAGCTCCTCAAAGGCCCATTGTTCTACTTCAATCTAGTTTAGTGGCTGCGTTCCTGCAGTACGTGTTCCTTCTTAGGTCTACAGTCCTTCTTGATGTCAAAGGAAAACAGTCAGTTTGTCTGGTGGCTCCCTGGACTGATATCTTCCTAGAGGTCCCATCGGCTCTGTCAAGACTGAATAAACTGCCCAGTGCTCACCAGGAAATTAATAGCTTTGCCTCTCACTTGTAAGGTTACCCTTGGGGGCTTAATTGAAAGGAGCCCTGGTCCTGTCAGTCTTCTTCCTCGAGGTTAAAAACCCTTGGAGTCTAAGTCTCCCTTTTTTTTCAGATCGTCTCTGTCTCTTCCGGCCTCACCTTCTGACTCTCTCCCTCTCTAATCTCTGTCATTTCCTGTATCTTGCTCATGTCTTTCTCCCTCCCTTTCTCACATACACATTTACACTTATACACCCATATCACTTTCTCTTCCTATCTTTGTTTCTGCCTCTGTCTAAATCCTTCCCTCTTGGACTCCCAGAGTCTCTTTCTTAAGTCTCTGTTTTGTTCTTTCCCTCTCTCCCTGTTTCATCACATACACAACTTTCATAAAAACTTTCACTATTTTACATTAGCTTTTAAACCTTCTTTCTATGTCCTTCAAAAATCTATAACCATACCTCAAATCTTCCATTATTTTAAAATATTTAGAAAAGGCAGAGGGAAGAGGGAGCAGGTCCAGCACTCTGTTCCCAGGCCTCCAGCCACTTGAAATTTAAACTGCCACATTCTTCCTACAGATAATGATCTCAGATTCCGATAAGACTGAAAAGGGGAACAAGAGAATTTCTAGTTGCGCCTTTAAGGCCCCTAACAGAACACGGTGAAAGTGTCCAGTCACAGGGCGGGGGAAGGAGGGGTTGGGGTCCTCTTGGGGTACAGGGGAGACACAGGGGAATTTTCCTCCTCGCCTTACCGCCTCCAGCTACTCAAAACAACTCCTGGAGGTGAATGGAGGCAGGGAGCGAGTGGGTCCCAGGTGGCAAAGGCGGTGCTGCCACCAGGGCATTTTCATCAGGCTATCCGCCGCTTGCCTCTTGCTAGCGAAGGTGCCTTGGGGGAACCGGTGACCCCTACACTGCAATCAGACTCCCTGAACTTTCTGACAAGCTCTTACTGATTTTAAAATTATAACTTGAGTTGACACACACACAAGGACCAAGGGGCCCACAAAATATTTTCCTTTTCTTTTAAAGATTTTACATGTACTGTAATCATTAATCACATTAAACTTAAATGGCTAATTGAAACAAACAGTTCTGAGACCTTTCCTCCAGCACTGATGAAGACTGGGTGGAGGCAGGTGTCTGAAATAAGATTCATTTAGTTTTTGAGATTGCTGGGCAGACTTGGTGACTTTGCCAGCTCAAGCTTCCTTCTTGAATTCTGACTATTTTTTGTTTGGGTAATCCCTTTCCTACCAATACTTACATTTCTCCCATAACAGCTCATCATCCTGCTGCATTGAATGAGAAGTGCAGCTACCGGTGATGCTCCCCAGGGCACAGTGAGACCCTTGTAAGCAGGGAGCTGTGCTCTGAGCACTGGGGAGGAGCTGCAACCCAGGTCCTGGTTCTCTTACTCTCGGCTTTGCACCCTGACCTCTCTCACCCACAGTCCTTTGTGGCCCCCCAGGACACTGCTCAGTCTATTTAAGTTCACTGAGTCTCATTTTCTTGTCTTCTCTTTCCGGATCGCTGAGTACTGATGTAAGTGTCTACCACCTCAGAGTAGCTTTATTTAGGCAGAATTCATAGTTGAATACAAGTGAGAATTCTCTTTTCCAACCTGAATTATCATTGCTGTTAACATAGGAATCTATACTAATAAAGGGGTAATATGTTATTAGATTAGATGTCTTCCGGACGTCCTTTCTGGCGTTTTTCTAGACAAAGCCACAGTGGCTGCAGAGGCTGAGGGCCAGCAGCTGTGGCGGCTGTGAGGGCCAGTCCAGCGCCGAGGTCCCTTTTGCAGAGGCCATGGGAGAAGGTGCCACAGGAGAAGGCAGAAGGAAGAATGTTAGTTAGGCATTTAGGGTGATCAGGCCAGGAGGGGAGAGCAGTTAGGGGCATCAGGCAGGCAGACAGGTGAGTAGTTATGAGCCAGTGGTTTATCCACATTTGTAGATATGGCATTAATTTATTTTCCATTGATTTTCAGGGAGAGTGGAAGGGAGAGGGATAGAGAGAGAGAAACATGAATGTAAGAAACATCCCTTCAATTGCCTTCCTTAGGAGCCCTGACCAGGGATCCAACTTGAAACCCAGGAATGTGCCAGTATGTTCCCTGACCTGGAATTGAACCTGCAACCTTCCGTGCACAGGACCACACTCACACTCACCCAACCTATCCAATTCAGCCTGGCTATTACTCAATTTCTGGAATTTTATTTCAATTGATTCTCGCGAAGTCTGTGGTTTAGGTAATATTCACATTTTGCTGATGAGGAAAAAACAAAACAAAACCCAACCTCTTTGTTTTGAGACAGTATTCTTTCTTCATTGCTACATTTTTCTGCCAGCCCTGGAAAGGCTCTTGACAGTGGTTTCTCTGGGTATCTACAGTCAGAAGCATTCTCCTCACCACTCCCCTCTCCAAAGCCGCCTCTGCACTGGTACTGAGGCTGTCCTGGAGGGCGCAGAGACAAAGACAGGATTTGGACCACTGGAGCCACTGTATTCACCCTTCCTCTCCATGCTGGAAAAGGCTGGGCCAGCGACTTCCAGCAGCACGGAGTTTTGGATGGGCTAAGGTTTGCAGCGCTAGCTCTTTCAACACAGTAAGTGCTTCAGTCTCTCCCTCTTTTTTTAAAAAATATATTTTATTGATTTTTTTTACAGAGAGGGATAGAAAGTTAGAAACATCCATGAGAGAGATTCATCGATCAGCTGCTTCTTGCACATTGTAGGGAATGTGCCCACAACTAAGGTACATGCCCTTGACTGGAATCGAACCTGGGACCTTTCAGTCCTTAGGCCGACGCTCTATCCACTGAGCCAAACCAGTTTCAGCCAGTCTCTCCCTCTTAAGAGCTGCTGTCACCCCCGAGGTTATAGGGCTACCCTGAAAGTCCTCTGTGCGCCTCCCGTCTGTGGCAAACATGGCAGTTGACTATGCGATGAACTGCTATTTTTAGATAATTTAAACACCCTAGGGCTGAAGTAAGACTTTGCTTCTTGATTCTGACTCTGCTTCTCGACTGTAGGACATGTACAAAAAATCCTTAGACATGCTTTGACTTTCCCTCCCGCCATGGCCTTAAATTCTGCACGTACACACCCCTCCCCCCAGCTAGGTGTGGGCACCACATTGACGGGAGATCATCAGTGGCCAGGACACTTCTCTGTGTTATCTTAGGCTCCTGCATCTTTGGCTGAGTTGGCCGTTCTGATTGCTTTGCTCCCATGCACCCTTATCCCTGTCAACTTTGGGCCTTGAAAATATCTTGGTTCTCGGGTTTAGCTCAGGTGATGTTTGGGAGGGTCTCAGACTGCCTGTGTTGTTGTTATTGTTTTTAAAATATACTTCTTTATTGATTTCAGAGAAGGGAGGAGAGAGGGATAGATACATCAATGATGAGAGAGGATCATTGATCAGCTGCCTCCTGCACACCCCACACTGGGGACTGAGCCAGTAACCACTCATGTGCCCTGGGTTGGCCAGAATTGAATCTGGGACCCTTCAGTCCACAGGCTCTATCCACTGAGCCAAGCTGGCTTGCCTGCGTTTTGACAGCAGTTCCGGAGACTGAGCAGGTCTTGATGGTATTGTGATTCCAAAATCCCTCCTCTCGGGTCCTTTTTTAACGGGAATTAAGTTGTCCTGATGTGACACTCATTCGGTTTGGGATTCACCCATTAGGTCGTGACATATTTGCATAGAACAGCTTTTGCGTGGAGGATACCTGTGAGGGGGGAAATCATCGGTGAAAGGAACCAATGGTGGATTTGGAACCCCCAGACAGGGAACCTCGCTCACTCCCCACATGGCTCCCCATCCCCTGGGGTCCGGAGTGAGGCCAAAAAGCCGGAGAGCCAAGGGGGACAGAACGTCTTCACTACTCTCCCGGCTTGGAACCTCCCAGGGAGGTCCGGAGGGCTGTGCTGGAAGGCAAATCTCTGACACGGGCCACGGTTTAGTGACAGAGACAACAGAAGGATGACCATTAGGAATCAATAGGGACTGGGACTCACTGCATACATTGCGGAGCCAGGGAGGAGCCTGAGTTTCCTGAGCCACAAAGAAAGAAGAATGGGGGGCACCCCACAGAGCGTTCGCCCCACCCGGGTTTCAAGGCACCAGATGTAAGGTTTGAGGCGCAGGAAACTGGAGTGGGAGACCACCAAGACACATTAAAGGAAGGTTTATTCCCCAGTAATGAGCGGGACTCATTATGGAGGTAGAGAAACCAGGATTAATGATGATTTATTTATTTTAGCCCTTTGTATTTAGCACATCTCTATGAAAAACCTACGTTTCTATGAAAATGGAAGCTTTTCTTTTTTTTCTGTTTTTTCTTTTTTTTCATCCACATACACTTAAACCTTGTTTATCTGGTCTGTGTAACGTGCTCCTGCATTTCCAGGGGGCAGTGTGCACTTTCCTTTGTGGTTCCTTTTTTTCTCTGGGAAACAAGCCACATGGCCAGCTCTCTGCCTGCTCTGGCCTTAAAGAACCCACCTCGGATTCACTTAAATGTCAAGGAACCTTTTTAAGAATTGAGCATGGATACATCACTTTTTCTTATGAAGGAGAAAGGCAGTGGTGAAATGGAAATTTTAGCATCATTGATGTCGTTGGTCCTGGGGTTCCTTTTTATGACATCGAATGAAGTGTTATAAACAATGTAATCTAAAACCTCACTCCCCATTCATGGCCCTTAGGACGGAGCACAGTTCTCACCCGCAGGCAGGTGGCCCTGCATGGTCTGGTTCAGTGGGCTCCAAAGTCCTCCTGTGCCCTCCTCTGCAGCAGTGCTCTTTGGCTAAGGTGACCAGATTTTAACATTGGTAAAGTGGGACACCATTGACCTGGGGCAACAAATTTGGTCTATAAGGAGCAACAAAAAGTTTCATAGAACGCAAAAATAGTATTGTAATATATTTTTTTTAGTTTCAACATAAGTACAATTTAAAAATATAATAAATAAATAAAAATTATGTATAGTTGTGTCACTTTCAAGGCCGTTGCTAGACTTCTTCCTGCCACTATAAAATATAAATAATACGAGTACTGTCTGCTAAATTCAAGAAAATATATATATTTATGAAATATATAAGTTACTTACCTAAATTATCTGAATAGCTGATTTGTAATGATATAACTTGTTTAACTGTTACAGAATTCCCGAACAATCAACGCAGAAGGAGAGTTTAGAGAGACTTAGTTTATTCATCGCACGATGGGCTTAGAGAAAATGATTTCAAATTCTAAGAAAAGCTACAAGCAGATCTTCCCTTTTTCATTAAAGAGCCAGCCCTATGTGCATTTAGTGGTTATCTCGATGCTGGCCTTGAAAACATTACAATTCTATCTGTTAGGCCCAGACTTGGTGATCCCCAAGGACCACCAGGAAGCCGAGTCCTATGCAATAAACAAAAGAGCCTGTTCCATGCTAGCATGGGCTCCTCCCACTCACGCTGGCAGCATGGCAGAAGAGAGCGCATTTCGCCCAGTCCAGGGGTTTTACTCAGGTCGGTGGTGATGTCACTGCCTCGGCTAACCCTGAGTGGTTGGGTGACTGCTAGGGATAATTCCGCCCTGTGGGGCGGAGTCGGGAACTCATCCTAGCCCCGCCCTGCCCTCTCATTCCCCCCTTGTCTAATGTGCCTAGTCAAATCATTGACTCAGCCTACTTCCTTTCAGCATAAACAACAAATACAATTACCAAGACCCTTAGTACCACAGTTCCCATCAGTATTGTCCTCACTGAAGTCCAGTTCCCCTCCTGCAGGCATCAGTTCTCCTCCTGGCCTGTAGTTGCCAGGATCCAGGCCATACAGGAGCTGGGAGTCATGTAGTCAGGTCTGGGTGCCATCTACTTCAACAGCAGTGGGCGTGCTCAGGATAACAGTGCAGAGTCCTTTTGAGTCCTTGGGCAGTGAATTTCTTTACCCACATTGAGTTCCGGGGCTACAGGGTCTGCGGTGGGCACTGGCAGTGCATCTGGAACAAGCAAACTGCAGAGCCTATAAGGACTTGAGCAAGGGAATAGTTACCATACATGATCCCCTCCAAAAAAGGGGAAACTCGTCCCAGTAAGGGGTATACCTGGCCCTTCAGAGGGTGAAGGACAGGGGGTTGGTCCAATTTTCACCTATTTTAGGACACATTTAGTTAAACCCCTTTTCCAGAGTCTCACTTACCTTTCCTAAGGCTAGAGCTATACTCTGAGATACCTTAGCTACCAAGGTGGGGCTGTTATCTGATACTGGCAGCCCGAATCTAGGTATATTCTCCTGGAGTAATCTCTTGACTACTATAGAGGCAGTTTCTGTCTTAGTGGGGTATACTTCAACCTAATCTGAAGTGTCTACAAAAACTAGACCTTAATGCTGGTGGTTTAATCTCCAAAATCCACCTGCCAATGCTCTCCTGGGGAAGTTCCCTGGGACCCGAATTCCCAGGGGGACCCCCTTACCTCGCTTAGCATTTATCTGTGCATAGACAGTACTTCTAGCAACTCTCCCTCACAGAAGTTCAGAAGTTTTGGTGACACTTAACCTGGTGTCACCGGGCAACTCTAACCTAGAGCCTCTGGGACCAACAGTCCTGTCATCTGGAGGGTCCACCAATCATCTGGTCTGTCAGGGGCTTGCTTCTGTTCAGCTGATTCCTTCTGGCTGCAGTTGGTAACCCTTTTCTCTGTGGATGGCACAATGTCTCCATCAAAGGGCCCGGATTAAGGCCAAAAGTTCTGGAGCTGTGCCCAAATGGTGTGGTCCAGGGTGACTACCACTGCCCCCTGCATATCAGGTCCCATCCTGAACATAACTGCTCCCATCCGTGAACAGTACCTTGTCGTCTGCAGTCATGAATAGGTTCCTCCAACATCATCTGGAAGCAGGCCTGCAGGGTTGATGGCCAGAGTCTTATGAATCCGGACACATGGCTGGTCCAGGAGAAAAGCCTGGCCCATCCAGTTGAGCTCCTGGTCCAGAGTCTGCTTATCTGCCTCCTTCACCAGCAGTGCTGTTGTGGCCACTGCCTGGGAGCACGCTGGCCATCCTGCTGCCACAGGGTCCAATTATCTTAGACAGATAGGCAACAGGTCTCTTCCAGGGACCTAGAGTCTGAGTTAGAACCCCTTTGGCAATGCCTCTTACCTCACTCACGTAGAGGTGGAAGGGCTTTGCGACGCCTGGCGAGGCTAGGGCAGCTGCTGAGATGAGAGCCTTCTTTTGCTCCTCAAAGGCCCATTGTCCAGTTTAGCAGCTGCGTTCCTTTAGTACATGTTCCTACTGAGGTCCACAGTCCTTCGATGTCCAAGGAAGCTCCTTGCTTTCTACAATAAATATACTAATTCCTTCCTATTAGTTGCTGGCCTTTTAATTTCAAATTAACTTCTAAAGTTTCTTTCTATATAATTATGCCTCAAATTTTAAAGAAAAGGCAATGGTGGAGGGAGCAGGTCCAGTACACTGTTCCCAGGCCTCCATCCGCTTGAAATTTAAAATGCCACATTTTTCTACAGATACAGATCTATCTGCATTTCTAAGCCCCCTCTACTCCCCCCCCCACCCCCGCAGAACATCGGTGAAAATTGTCCAAGCAGTCTCGGGGGGTTAAATCATACAAATAATTGTTTTCACATTATTTTAACACAATTCTAAATAAATTATAAACCTTTGTGATGCAGTCTACTTAAATGACTGAAACCAAAAATGATTCCCAAAGTTTAAACAAAATACAGGATGCGAGTACAAGCCCAAATTCAAACTTACAATGCAAAGCAAAACAAAACAGATCAAATATAAAAGTTTCATGTTACATTAAACATTACTTCAGAAAAACTGACTTCAAAAAAATACTGCATACTGCTTATTAACAAATGTGGTTACTGCAATTAATTTTTCCTAATTCAATTTATACTTTGAATTTTTAAAGCTGGCAAGTCAAATATATTTGGCATTTTTTAGATTAATAACATTACATTTCTAACACATCCTGCTTACTTAGGGTAAAGTTTCAGCAACAGATCTGGTCATACATTTTTTCAGATCTCAAAATTTTTTTTCTGAAGTTCAAACAAAGCACTGAATAATCTCTTTGCAGGAGAGCTAATAGTCTTGCGCTCTCCAGCCTTCCCTAAACCTCTCCACACCAGTGGCAGTTTACTAAAATTTAAGACAATGTCAGAAAAAAGAATGAATTTTGTTCATAGGTCAATCACATTTCATACATAAGTAGCTATATGACTCTGCTTAGCTGATAAAATGACAAGGAAGACTAACCATTGTAAGCAAGGCCATATGGGCTGCTTCACCATGGAATCACCAGCTACTCCCTGCAGATCACTGGAGTAGCATTCAAATGCAAATGAACACATTCTTTAGCTGAAGACTCCCAGCCATTCATGGCCATTCACGTAAACTTGTTACCATTACCATCTAGTTTCTGCCTCACTGCGGGGAATTTCAAAAGCTGCTTACAATGACTTGGGAAACCAGTTTTAATTTATCTCCCTGTTATCTCCACCACTTTTAAAGCTCATTCTGTACACAGAAAAGCGTTTTAAGCACAGCCCAAAACTATGCGCACTTGTTTTGAACTGGCCTTTTCTTTTTACTGAGCACAGAGATTTGACCTTGAGCTCTTCTCCCGTACCCGATGTCGCCAGGGACCGGATGCCTCCACGCCGGCCCAGGCCCCCGGAGCGAGGCTGCCGCCGCAGCCACCCCAGCCACCCTACTCAGGCGGCCCCAAGGAGAAAGCGCGGGTCGCCCCAGCAGCTTCCTGGCTCCGCCTCCCCTTCTCCAAGCAGCCAGCAAATTAACCCAGGTGCCTGCTCCCCGAGGGAGGCCACCACTGCCCAGCCATACTTCAACACGCAGACTGAGCCATGCGGGAGCCCCACCCGTCCCTATGCCTCCAGGGGGTCCCGCACCACCACGCTGGCCACACTTCGCCAGCTCCATCCTGGAGCGCCATGTCGCCCACAGATACCAAACTCAGACCTGGGAAAGGTTCCGCAGGTGAGGCAACGGCTCACGCCACTCACCTCGTCCTGGGAGAGGATTCATTCCTTTCCTCATGAGGATCCCTCTAGGGCCCTCCCGGGAGGTCAGTATGTCTTCTGATCCTCCTGCCCGTGGTCCTATGGCACATCGGCCAGACATCTTCGGGCACCAATTCCACGGGTTTTATGTCCCTCCAGAGCGCTCACACAAGGACAGACAAACACACACCTACCGTGGCCAGTCAGGCTCTCCAGATCAGGGTTCCTCATGGCCCTCACTGGGGATCCCGGACGAGCCCCCATATGTTACACCCAGACTTCATGATCCCCAAGGACCACCAGGAAGCCGAGTCCGGTGCAATAAACAAAAGAGCCTGTTCCATGCTAGCATGGGCTCCTCCCACTCACTCCGGTAGCATGGCGTAAGAGAGAGCGAATTTCGCCCAGTCCAGGGGTTTTACTCAGGTTGGTGGCGATGTCACTGCCTCGGCTAACCCTGATTGGTTGGGTGAGGGCTAGGGATAACTCCACCCTGCGGGGCGGAGTCAGGAGCTCATCCTCGCCCTGCCCTGCCCTCTCATTACAATTCAATACATTTAGATTTGAGTTTTTATCATTTGACTTAGTAACTTCCACATTCTTTTAAATTTCCAGCCAATAGGCCTGGTCCAGCCTTTGATTTTTAAAATGGTCACAATTTTCCTGCTGGGGAAGTCAAAGGATAAACTCTCAGCCATTCATATGTAAACTTGACTTGCCTCTGGGCAGAAATTTCAAGAGCTGTTTTAAAAGTCTTAGAAAACTAGCCTGTATTCATCTCTCCCATCTATAAGGCTAAATACAGTCAGGTTTTTATTCTGTGCTCAGCAAAGAGTTAAGCCAGCTCAAAAACTATGCGCACTCATTTTTTAAACTGGCCTTTCCCCTTTACATGTGCACAGAAATCCCCGATGCATTTATAAATTTGTAAAAGCTTTAAGTCATTAGCTTGGGGGGGGGGAGGAAGGAAATGGCAAATATGAGGCCTCTTAAAGTGGCCTTTTGGGGGAGTGGCATGGTTTATCTATTGTTTTTATTTTATTACTTTTTCAATTTTTATTTGTTTTTATTTTTAAGGAAAGAAAAAAAATTAAGATAAAGAATTGTTGGCAGTTGCTAAGAAATTCCTTTAATCTTTATTACTTGGTTAGAAGTAGTTTACACATGGAGGCGGAGGAGGTGCATATGGTATTCTTAAAGATTTGCACCCTTCCACTCCAGGCTGTAAGGTCTTGGCTGCACCCCACTTAGACATTCTTAAACTCTCCTGTGCTGAATCAAGAATTAAAGTAGGGGAGGATCCAAGATGGCTGCTTGGGTAGACATCTAACCGCAGCAGCACACAACAATTTCAACGGAATACAACTAAAATGTAGAGTGGACATTGCCCAGAGCTACAGGTAGTCAACTGACTGAAAATTCTACAACAAGAAGGAAAGAGAGAACCAGAAGGAAAATCAGAGGAGCTAAAAAAAAGCCTAAGGTACGGAGACATGCTGCACCCCCGCAAGCACACGCGCATGCGGAGACGTCGAAGCCAGAGAGGAGGAGAGGGCTGGGTGCTGCCTGGCGTTCCCTAGCAGGAAGGAAATAAACCCCCAGCCTGGGCTGAACCCCCGAACCGGCAGCGCTGAGTCCCAGTTATGGGCCAGACCCTGGGGACCCAGGCTCCGGCAGGGGGAGACGGGATGTGAGGCGGAATCCCAGGGGAGCAGCGAAAAGCAGGGCCCCGGGAGTCGCGTGCACATTACGCGCAGAGGACTGAATGTTGACTCAAATGCTGGATTACCCTAGCCAGAATAATCAAAGCCTCCGGCGGCGCTGAGCCTCAGTAGGGACTGCTCTGAACCCCAGTTCTAGGCCAATCCCTTCGGACCCATGCTCAAGCAGAGGGAGACGGGGCTGTGAGGCGGAGTCCTGGGAGAGCAGCGAAAGGCCGAGCCCTCGCGCACACTGCTTGCAAGGGAAGGAATGTTGACTGATGCGGGATTGCCCTGGAGGGAAGGAAACAGGAGCCCCGGCCGTGTTGGGCCCCAGTTTCGACTGCTCTGAACCCCAGTCCTAGGCCAGACCCTGGGGACCCAGGCTCAGGCAGGGGAAGACGAGGCTGTGAGTTGGAATCCCAGGGGAGCGACGAAAAGCGGAGCCCCTGGAGTTGTGCACAGTGCGCGCAGAGGACAGTCTGTTGACTCTGATCCTAGACTCCCCTAGCGGGAAGGAGAAAAAAAAAGCTCCAGACTGGAGGAACGCGATGAGGAGCAGGAGCCCCTGCCAGACACTGGCCAGCCGGGCACCAGCAAGGAGACGGGCGACAGGGCCCCCAGGCGGGGGGGTGCCCCTGAGTCTTCAACCACTGAGCACGGACAATGGAGCCAAGGCCGGGGGCTGCTTCCTGGGCGGCGCCGACCCCGGCAACAGTCTGAAGAAGCGCAGGAGCCCGCGAAGAACAAAGGGGTGCCACAGGCCAACATACTGAGCTCCCAAGACAAGGAGGAAGAAACCAAAGAAGTTCTCAATGGGAAGAAATCAAGTGAGAGCAAAAGATAGTAAAATTACTTAAGAAAGAATACAAAGAAGATCTTGAAAAATCAAAGACTAAGTCAGAACTCAACTCACCAGCCAACATTGCAACATAAATGCGTTAAAAAAAAAAAAAAAAGGACAGAATGTTGGAACAGCGGCTGCCAGGCCTAGAGCGGCCAGGCACAAGGCAGTGGCAAATGAGCCTGGAGCAGCAATGGCCAGGCCCCAGAGCAGCAGCAGCCAGAACCAGAGCATCAACAGCCAGCACTGGAGCAGCCAGACCTGGGGCAGTGGCAGCCAGGCCTGAGGCAGAGGCGGCCAAGCCCAGGGTGGCCAGTCCAGGAACACCCAGACCCGGAGTGGCCAGGCCTGGAGAAGCCGGGCCCAGAGCAGCCATGTTGGGAGCAGCCAGGCCCAGAACAGCAGTAGCCAAGCTCTGAGCATCCAGGCCAGGAGCGTCCAGGCTCGGAGCGGCAGGGCCCGGGGCAGCCGGGCCTGGAGCAGCCGGGTCTGGTGCAGCCAGGCCCGGAGCAGCGGTTGCCAGGCTGGGAGCAGCCAGGCCCGGAGCAGCCGGGTCGGGTGCGGCCAGGCAGGCCTGGAGCAGCAGCTGCCAGGCTGGGAGCAGCCAGGCCCGGAGCGGCCGCTCCCGGGACAGCTGGGCCCAGAGCAGCTGGGTCAGGTGCAGCCAGGCCCGGAGCAGCAGCTGCCAGGCTGGGAGCGGCCAGGCCTGGAGCAGCAGGGTCTGGAGCAGCCATGCCCGGAACAGTGGTTGCCAGGCTGTGAGTGGCCAGGCCCGGAGCAGCCGGGTCAGATGCGGCCAGGCCCGGAGCAGCAGCAGCCAAGTCCAGAGCAACTAGGTTGGGATCGGCAGTGACCAGACCTGGAACAGCTGTTTGTGGAACGAACCAGAGCAACAGAGGCCAGGCCTGGAGCAGCCAGGCCAGGAACAGCTCGCTCCTCGCCTGCCCCTGCCCCACGGCTGCCTCTCAGTCATGGCTGGAAACTTTTGTGGGAACTTGAGGGTCTGCTGAATCAAGTGATGAAGGCTTAGATCTGGATGTGTTGAGGTAGTATAGGGCTGGGGTGTTGATCTGTGAGTGCCTTGGGTGGGGCCTGGATGAGGCTGGGTGACCTATTTGGAAATATCTTTTGTGGGAAGTCTATCATTGGGCATGTGGAGGTATTATTGATATGAGAAAATGCTAAGTAACTGATTTACTATCTGAAAAGGGATTTACTATCAGGGAAAGGGAGGGAGGAAGAGACTGAACATAAACTGTGCACCTATGGATGAGGACAATGGGGGATGGGGAGGGAGCGAAGGTTGGGATGGGAACCTGGTGGAGGGGGGAAGAAATGAGGAACCTTTGTAATAATATGAACAATAAAGATTGATTAAAAAATAAGAATTAAAGTAGGGATAGGAATTTTCTTTGGACTTTCTGCTGACTATTGTTCACACAACTGCTTTATAACCTTTTCCCAGGTTTCATCAACAAAACCTTAAAAAAGAAATCAAGAATCTGACTACGCTTAACAGAATATCTTTGAGCCATGAGCGTAGTTTAAAGCAGTTAGAAGGATTACCCATAATTTACACCCAGCTAATTCAATTTCACAACAATACACTCCCTCTACCTTACAATTCCTTAAATCTGTGGGGCGTGCAATTCTTGGGAGTGATCCCTGCCTCTTACCTCTTGTTGCCTCTTTCGGCCCAATCGGGCACCAGAATGCAGGGGGCCTGATGTGGCAGGGATATCCCTTTTCCGCATCCCGCACAGGAAGAGAGATGAATGAAACGGTTCTGAGTGGAGGTGGCCAGGGATTGAGAAATATTAGAAATAAAGAGAGAAGACATGGAGATAGATTTTAAGCTGGGAGCTGGGAGGGCCACCTACCTCCTCTTCTGGAGAGAGATGACTACCTCCTGAGCCACACAGCACATCTATTTATACTCCAATCCAACAAGGGGGTTTCATAGGAAAACAAGGAGCCTAGGAGAGCCCAGGTTCCACCCACTCCTTCCTCCCAGACAAACACAAGCCAGGAACTAAGAACATCTCCACACTCCTACAGCGGGAGTGCAACTGACATGATTCTGCCAATATCCTGGGCCCAGTCAGCCGCAATTTAAAGAATGTCCAGGTGTCTTTCTAGGTGGCCCTCTACAGAGAAACTCTGTGAAATTGTCTCTCAACTATGTTTTACACTTTCATTCTACTTTGGAGTGAAGTCTAGGTGTTTCCTAATCTAGTTAAATGTGCTCATTTCCGCCTTTCAAAGATAACTCACATTGTACGAATTACTTTATTATATTCTGTCTGTCATTGAGAAGTCTTTTCCAGTTGTTCTTTAGCAATTCTGGCTTATTTACTGTTACTTTCTCTGGATTACTAGTTGTTTCTTGCAGTGTCCTATAAATAGGCTTTTGCACGAAGTGTAAGAATTGCCCACATGGGCAATCATCTTCCTACACTCTTATCTGATGTCGAGAAAATCTAAAATTGTCCCTAAACTATGTTTTACACTTTAATTCTACTTTGGAGTGAAGTCTAGATGTTCACTATTCTCGTTAAATGTGCTCATTTATTTTTCCCCCAATTTTTTAACGTATTATATGTATACATATCTTATCATTGCCCCCAACCACTCTCATACACGCCCATCCTCCCCAGAGTTTTTCATCCATTGGCTATGCTTATATGCATGCATACAAGTCCTTGGATTATCTCCCCCATAACCCCCTATCCTCCCCACTGTAATTTGACTGTTTGTTGCTTTACTGTCTCTATCTTTTTGTTCATCAGTTTATAATGTTCTTTGTTATCCATAAATGAGTGAGATCATGTGGTATTTTTCTTTCATTGACTGGCTTATTCCACTCAGCATAAAGTTCTCCAATTCCATCCAGGTTGCTGCAAATGATAAAAATTCCTTCTTTGTTATGGCAGCAGAGTGTTCCATTGTGTAGCTGTACCATTGTTTTTTGATCCAATCATCTGCTGTTCAGCATCTAGGCTGTTTCCAAACCCTAGCTATTGTAAATTGCTATGAACATAGGGGTGCGTATATCCTTTTTGACTGGTGTTTCTAGTTTCTTGGGATATATTTGTAAGAGGGGGTTACTGGGTCAAATGGGAGTTCCATTTTCAGTTTTTTGAGGAAATTCCAAACTGTTCTTCACAGTGGTTGCACCAGTCTGCATTCCCACCAGCAGTGCATGAGGCTTCCTTTTTCTCTGCAACCTCGCCAACACTTGTCATTTGTTGATTTGTTGATGTTAGCCATTCTGACAGGTGTGAGATGGTACTGCATTGTTGTTTTGATTTTCATCTCTCATATAATTAGTGACTTTGAGCATGTTTTCATGTGCCTTTGGCCTTCCTTCTGTCTTCTTTTGAAAATATTCTATTTAGGTCCATTGTCCATTTTTTAATTGGATCATTTATCTTTCTTTTATTTAGTTGTATAAGCTGTCTGTAGATGTTGGAGATTAAAACTTTATCAGTGATAACATTTGCAAATATGTTCTCCCATACAGTGGGCTTTCTTGTTGTTTTGTTTATTGTTTCTTTTGCTGTAAACAAAGCTTTTTATTTTGATGTAGTCCCACTTGTTTATTTTCTCTTTAGCTTCCATTGCCCTCAGGGCAGTATCAGTGAAGAATTTCTTTTGGCAGATGTCAGAGATTTTGCTACTTGTGGATGCCTCTAGTATTTTTATGGTTTCCCATCTTATGTTTAAGTCCTATATCCATTTTGAGTTTTGTGGGGGTTTTTGTATGGTGTAAGTTCGTTATCTAGTTTCATTTTTTTGCACGTGTCAGTCCAATTTTGCCAACACTATTTATTGAGGAGACTGTCTTAACTCGATTGCATGTTCATGCCTCCTTTGTCAAATAATAATTGTTTATAGAGGTTTGGGTTGATATCCTGATTCTCTATTCTATTCCATTGATCTATATGTCTGTTCCTGTGCCAGTACCAGGCTTTTTTGAAAACAGTGGCTTTGTAATACAGCTTGGAATCTGGTATTGAGATACCTCCTACTTTATTCTTCTTTCTCAGGATTTCTGTGGCTATTCGGGGTCTTTTATTGTTCCAAATGAATTTTTGGAGAGTTCTTCTTAGGTCTGTGAAGTATGCTGTTGGTATTTTAATGGGGAGTGCATTGAACCTATAAATTGCTTTGGGAAGTATGGACATTTTGATGATGTTGATTCTACCAATCCATGAACATGGTATGTTCTTCCATCTGGTTACATCTTCTTCTATCTCTTTTTTCAGTGTCGTGTAGTTTTCTACATATAGGTCTTTTACCTCCTTAGTTAGTGTATTCTCAGGTATCTGAGTTTTTTTGGTGCGATGGTAAATGGGTTGCTTTTTTTAGTCTCTGTTTCTGTAAGTTCACTATTGGTGTATAGAAATGCCATAGATTTCTTGGTATTAATTTTGTATCCTGCTACATTGCCGAATTAATTTATTAAGTCTATTAGTTTTTTGATGGAGTCTTTTGGGCTTTTGATGTACAAAATGTAATCTGCAAATAAGGACAATTTTACTTCTTCTTTTCCAATTTGGATACCTGCCAGGGACAGCCTGGCAGGTTGAACCGGGCTGAGGTAGGGAGGTGGGAATTGAGAAAAGAAAGAGAGACAGGAAAGCGGGGTCAGGAGGACTACAAGTCATCGAAGAACTGTAGCAAGTTTATTCACTGTGCAATGCTTTTTATACACAAGGCACTAATTAGGAGGTCTGTCAAGAGGAGTGTATTTCTTGTTCCTCTTAATCTCTAAAGGAGAGATAGAGCAGAAGGACAAATTCTTAGTACAATAAATCTTCAGTAGGTAAATACAGACTTCCTGGCAAGACATAAAATGTTGCTCTCCTACTACATAAATTACTTCCATTCTACTGATAATTGCAATCCAAACAAGTCTGGGAAAACTGTTTGGGTAGGGAGCTAGCAGGGCTTGTCAGCTTACATCCTGTCACCAACAGATACCTTTTATTTCTTCTTCTCGTCTAATTGTAATGGCTACTACTTCCAGTACTATGTCAAACAGGAGTGGTGAGAGTGGGCATCCCTGTCTTGTTCCTGTTCTTAGAGGGAATGGTTTTAATTTTTGCCCATTGAGTATGATGTTTGCTGTGGGTTTATCATATGTAGCTTTTATTATGTTGAGGTATGATCCTTCTATTCCCACTTTGTTGAGAGTGTTTATCAGGAAAGGGTGTTGGATTTTATCAAATGCTTTTTCTGTATCGATGGATATGACTATATGATCTTTATCTCTCAATTTGTTTATGTGATGTATCACGTTTACTGATTTGCAAATATTGTACAATCCTTGCATTCCTGGAATAAATCCTGCTTGGTCGTGGTGTATGATCTTTCTGATGTACTGCTGGAGCCGATTTGCTAGAATTTTGTTGAAAATTTTGGCATTTATGTTCATGAGGGATATTGGCCTGTAATTCTCTTTCATTGTATTGTCTTTATCTGGTTTTGGTATTAGGGTGATGCCTGCTTCACAAGAGGAGTTTGGAAGTGTTCCTTCCTCTTGAACATTTTGGAATATTCTAGGATGATAGGTATTAGTACTTTCTTGAATGTTTGATAAAACTCTCCAGTGAAGTAATCTGGCCCCAGCTTTTGTTTGCTGGAAGCTTTTTTTTTTTTTCCTATTTCTTTATTTTATTTATTAAATTATTATCTGTGTACATATTTTACCATTGCGCTCCCCCACATACATGCCCACCCTCCCCAGAGTTTTGTGTCCATTGGTTGTACTTATATGCATGTATAATATATAAGTCCTTCGGTTGGTCTCTTATGTCTCCCAGATCTCCCTACCCTCCCTGCTGTAATTTGACAGTCTGCTTGTTGCTTTACTGTCTCTATATCTATTTTTGGTTCATCAGTTTATAATGTTCTTTGTTATCCATCAATGAGTGAGATCATGTGGCGTTTCTCTTTCATTGAATGGCTTATTTTAATCAGCATAATGTTCTCCAATTCCATCCAGGTTGCTGCAATGATAAGAGTGCCTTCCTTTTTATGGCAGGATACTCTAACCTACTGAGCCAGACCAATAGGGCTCCATTTGAATCTCAATGGGAGCTCGTGGAACATTTACATTTAAAGAGATCATTGCTGCTTAGGTGTTTTTGTCACTGTTTGGGTTTCTGATTGCCTTAGAGTCCTCTGTTCCTCTTCTTTTTTTTTTATGTCACTGGTCTCTTCTCCAACATGTTGAGGACTTACTGCAGTGCTATGTTTGAATTCCTTTCTCTTATTTCTTGTGTACCTCCTGGAGATTTTTGGTGTGTGGTTATCTGGACCCTTGACTTGTGACAAATTACCAGCTTCCTCATAAATTGGAGGTTGAAAATCCGGAGGAAAGGAAGACGCGCGAGCGCGCGCGCGCGCACACACACACACACACACACACACACACACCAAACCACCTGTAAGCTAAGCCCCTACCTCACACCACACACGTTCACTGCTAGATGTATTAAAGGACAGGTTACAACCGAGAAAGCACAGACAGTGGTGGACAGGGGGGCTTCTTTAGAGTTTTATGTCAATTTGAAAATAAACCACCTGGGCAAAATCACTTTTAACTTTTATTAATAAATTCATTCGGTTTCACAGCATCAGTTTGACAGGGATGGAAAGGACAAACAGGTATATAACAGGCAATGAGAAGCACTAAAAGAGTCATTAAATCCAGAAATTCCACTGATTAACAGAAATACAGGTGGGGCAAATATTTGTAACACTTCATTGTGGAGAAATAGAATTAATTGCAATAAACAAAGAAAAAGGAGCCCTATATACAGATCAATATTAAAATAAAAGCCCCGACATTGGGTGCAGAGGACGGCATGCTGACTCTGATGCTAGATTGCCTAGTGGGAAGGAAACAAAAACTCCGGCTGTGCTGAGCCCCAGTTCCGACTGCTCTGAACCCCAGTTCTAGGCCAGAACCTAGGGACCCATGCTTAAACAGAGGGAGCCTGGGCTGTGAGGCTGAATCCCAGGGAAGTGGCGAAAGGCAGAGCCCTCGGAGTCGCGCACATTGTGCGCAGAGGACTGTCTGTTGATTCTGATGCTAGACAGCCCTAGCGGGAAGGAGACAAAAGCTACAGATTGGGAAGAATGCGATGAGGAGCGGGACCCGCTGCGGGGAACCGGCAAGCCAGGCACCGGCAAGGAGCCGGGAGACAGGGCCCCCCGGGGGGAGGTGCCGCTGGGCTCTCGACCACTGATCACAGGCCATGGAGCCGAGGCTGGGGGCTGCTTCCTGGGCGGCACTGACCCGGCAACAGGCTGAAGCCATGCAGGAGGCCACGGAGAACAAAGGGGTGCCGCAGGCCAGCCTGCTGATCTTTCAGGATGAGGAGGAAGAAACTGAAGAAGTTTTCAATGTGAAGAAATCAAGTTATAGCAAAAGATAGTAAAATTACTTAAGAAAGAATACAAGAAGATCTTGAAAAATTGAAGATTAAGACAGAACTCAACTCAGCAGCCAATATTGCACCATAAATGCGTTTAATTAAAAAAAAAAAAAAAGACAGAATGTTGGAGCAGCAGTGGCCAGGCCCAGAGTGGCCAGGAAGGAGGGCCAGGAGCAGCAGCAGCCAGACCCGGAGAAGCAGCCCTGGGGTCAGTAGCTCTTTATTTTAATATTGATCTGTATATAGGGCTCCTTTTTCTTTGTTTATTGCAATTAATTCTATTTCTCCACAATGAAGTTTTACAAATATTTGCCAGGCCCGGAGCAGCTGGGCCCAGAGCAGCCGGGTCAGGAGCAGCCAGGCCCAGAGCAGCAGCAGCCAGGCCCAGAGCAGCCAGGCCCAGAGTGGCCAGGTCAAGAGCAGCCGGACCCAGAGCAGCTGGGTCAGGAGCAGCCAGGCACAGAGTAGCAGCAGCCAGGCCCAGAGCAGCCAGGCCAGGAGCAGCCAGGCCAGGAGCAGCCAGGCCCAGAGCAGTTGGGCCCATAGCAGCCGGGTCGGGAGCAGCCAGGCCTGCAGCAGCAGCAGCCTGGCCCGGAGCAGCCAGGCAGTGAGCGGCCAGGCCCGGAGCAGCAGCACCCAGGCCCGGAGCAGCCAGGTCGGGTTCTGACAGGCCCAGAGCAGCCAGGCCCAGAGCAGCCAGGCTAAAGCAGCAGCAGCCAGGCCCAAAGTGGCAGCAACTGGGCCCCAAGCAGCAGCGGCCAGACCCAGAGCAGCTGGTTGTGGTGCAGACCAGAGCAACAGAGGCCAGGCCTGGAGCAGCCGGGCCCAGAGCAGCTCGCTCCTCGCCACCCATGCCCCACGGCTGCTGCTCAGACATGGCTGGAAACTTTTGGGCGAACTTGAGTGTCTACTAATCAAGTGATGAAGGCTTAGATCTGGATGTGTTGAGGTAGTATAGGGCTGGGGTGTTGATCTGTGAGTGCCTTGTGTGGGGTCTGGATGAGGTTGGTTGATCTATTTGGATGTGTCTTTTGTTTGAACTGTATCCTTGGGAATGTGGAGGTATTATTGATTTGAGAAAATGTTAAGTAATTGATTTACTACTTGAAAAATTTAAAGTTCTGAAAGTTTAAAGTCTCTTGCCAAAAAGAGATTTTAAAGCTAACACCTTAATTTTAATGGAGAAAGGGGAGGACATGCCCTTCCCACCCAGAACAGGTAATCCAATTCCAGCCAGCACCTATCTTTAAACAATGTGTTCATTTACATTTGAATGTCTACACGCCTTTTGATAGCCTAAGGGCAAGTTTACATGTAAACAAGTTTGCTTTTCAGTTCCCAGGGCAGAAAAAACAAGGTTTAAAATTATTAGATTTTAAATTTTATCCTTAAAAATATAAAAGTTCATTAAAAAAAATAAGGAAATTAAAAAACCTGATGAACAATATTAACTGTTGATTATAATAGAATCAGAGATACGGGAGGGGAGTTGACCAACAATTCTCGGGGAAAAGGGGAGTGGTGGATGCAGGAAGAGACTGAACATAAACTGTGCACCTATGGATGAGGACAATGGGGGTGGGGAAAGGGCATAGGGTGGGGTGGAAACCTGGTGGAGAGGGGAAGAAATGAGGAACTTTTGTAATAATATGAACAATAAAGATTGATTTTAAAAAATTAAAACAAATAAATAAAAATAAAAGCCCAAACACGTGATGAGTCCTCCTGGTGTCCAATTTTGCCGCGAGAAGGGGCTCCATTGTGCGAGTGCAGGGAATGCCAAAGGAAAAGCACAAGGCAGCCACGAGTCACAGATGTGCAGACAGGAACAGCTATCCCAGTCCTCTAGGTGCCACAGCGCGCTGCCAGAAGGAGCATGGAGGTTGGGCCAGGTCCCTTGGAAAGTTCTGGGAAGCAGCTCCACCAGTAGAGCAGCTAGCTATTGCGATCCCAGCCCTGGAAACCACAGCCAGGTCACGTCCGCCCTAATTGGGGCATCCTGGGCCAGGGAGGTGCAGCCCTCCAGACTCCTGCCCTGCACCAGGCACCCTGCACCCTGCACCCCCACCACGTGCATGCAAGGTGGATGCTTAGAGCAACTGGCGGCCAAGACGCACTACCCAGCGCTTCTGGCCTAGGGTGCTGCCGCTGCCTCCTGTTCCTCGGGTGCTCGGGGACAACCCAGAACCTGGCAGAAGGGGGAAAGGGAGTCAGAGGAGCTCCAAGGACTGTACCCAGCCCAACGGGCCTGGGCCACACACCTGTGGGGGGGTGGGGGGGGGCAGCGCTTGTGCCAGGACGCATGGCACCTGGCGCAGCGGCCCTGACCGGATACCTGCCCACCCGGGCCACCCACCTCTCTAGGGCTCGGCGTCCACATCTCCCAAAAGGATGCAGGGTGCAGGGTGCAGGGCAGGAGTCTGAAGGGCTGCACCTCCCTGGCCCAGGCCGCCCCCATTAGAGCCCACTTGTTCTGGCTGTGGTTTCCAGGGCTGGGAACTCAATAGCTAGCTGCTCTGCAGGTGGAACTGATACCCAGAACTTTCCAAGGGACCCGGCCCAGCCTCCATGCTCCTCCTGGCAGCGCGCTGTAGCACCCAGAGGACTGGGATAGCTTTTCCTGTCTGCACGTCTGTGACTCGTGGCTGCCTTGAGCTTTGCCTATGGCATTCCCTGCACTCGCACAATGGAGCCCCTTCTCGCGGCAAAATTGGACACCAGGAGGCTTCATCATGTATTTGGGCTTCTATTTTAATAATGATCTGTATACAGGGCTCATTTTTCTTCATCAATTGGAATTGATTCTATTCCTCCACAATGAAGTGTTACAAACATTTGTCCCATCTGTATTTCTGTTACTCAGTGGAATTCCTGGATTTTAATGACTCATTGCCTGTTATATATCTCTTTGTCTTTTCCATCCCTGGCAAACTGATGATTAATACAGAATGAATTTATTAATAAAAGATAAAAATCATTTTGACGAGCTGGTTTATTTTCAAATTGACATAAAACTCTATAGAAGTGCCCCTGTCCACCACTGTCTCTGCTTTCCCGGTTGTAAACTGTCCTTTAATTCATCTAGCAATGAACGTGTGTGGTGTGAGGTAAGGACTTAGCTTATGGGTGGTTTGGGGTGTGTGTGTGTGTGTGTGTCTTCCTTTTTTCTGGATTTTCAACCTCCAATTTATGGGGAGGCTGGTAATTTGTCACAAGTCAAGGGTCCATATAACCACACACCAAAAGTCTCCAGGAGGTACACAAGAAATAAGAGAAAGGAATTCAAAGATAGCACTGCAGAAAGTCCTAAACATGTTGGACAAGAGAGCAGTGACATAAAATAATAATAATAATAATAATAATAATAATAATAATAAAAAATAAAAGAGGAACAGCGGACTCCACTCTAAGGCAATAAGAAATCCAAACAAAGAGAAGAACACCTAAGTAGCAATAATCTCTTTAAATGTAAATGGTTGGCAAACTCCAGTTGAGATACAAATGGAGCGCTACCAGTGTGGCTCAGTAGGTTAGAGCACTGTGTCAGGGATTGGAAAGCTGAGGGGTACATTCTGGGTCAAAGGAGTCCTGATCAAGGACACACACCTGGTTGCACGTTCTATCCCTGGCTCTGGTCAGGGTGCTTTTGGGAGGTAACCAATCCATGTTTCTCTCATCTCTCTCCCTCTCCCTCTCCCTCTCCCTCTCCCTCTCTCTCTCTTTCTCTCTCTCTCTCTCTCTGTCTCTCTCTGTCTCTCTCTGTCTCTCTGTCTCTCTGTGTCTCTCTCTGTCTTTCTCTCTCATCAAAAAGTAACAACATTTCTTTAAAACGTTCTAAAAAAGTAAAGAAACCGACATTTGCTCCACCACTGGTGTCCTATTCATGGTCTTTGGCTGAGGGAGCTGTACAGATATCACCAAGTCTGTCTCATAGAGCAGCCCACACTCCAAGGCAAAAAAAAGGCCCGGTTCCCAATCCTCTCCTCCAACACCAAGCCTGGCCTCTCTTCTCAGCTTTGTGCATCCAATCAGCAGCATGTGACACCTACTCTTTTGCTTGTAACACCCAGTTTTTCCTTTAGAGGTCATGGAGAAGGGGGCCTCTAGTCAAAATTTATAAAACAAGGAGTTGGTTGGGTTGTCCCTTGGGGACATCAGGGCCATCCACTGTCGCGGTGACCAACGTGCTCCCAGGAAAGCAGAAATCACGGCCAGTTAGCAGAGACCCCACCCTGGGACAGAGCGAGGCAGTTCAGATGGTGCGCTGAATCTAGCAACGACATCTTATAGTTTCCTTTCCTTTAGCATTTCATCACCCAGGTCACTGTCTCTCCTGTGGATTCTAATAAAAGTCCCCTGGGGGCAGTCCTCTTTAGGGCAGGACCAAGGCTGTCTGTTCATTGAGTTCTCCCAGCCCCGGGGATGTGCAGCAGGTGCATAGCTGCTCCATCAAAGAACTAATCAATGATTGCGCCTCCCCGTGCACCCTGTCCTCAGGCCCCACCCACCACACACACAGACACACAGTCACACAGCTGCACAAAGGGCGGGGCCTGAGGGAAGAGCCCCATAGGTTGTGATGTGTGGGTGGTGAGTGCCTACCACGAATTTAAGGAGGCGCTCACAGGGCTGGTTGGCAGAGCTTCAAACGCAGAGGGCCCAGCAGCATCCAGGATGTAAGAACCCGGGTCTCCCAGCGGTGAGACTGGGCCCACCGTGAGGGCCTGGGGACCATAGGTGGGATCCTGTGGTGGGGGATGGAGACCCCTGGGCATCCAGGCCGGGGCCAGCTTCTCTATCAGGCTTAGTGCGTTTTGGGGGATGGGACGACACTATGGGGTGAGGGCCGCGGGAGGGGAAGCCTGGGTGAGTCTGAGGGCCCTGCCTTGCCTGGCTGTGGGCCCCGCAAAGAAGAACGCAGGCGCTGGCCACAGGCCCTTTTGGGAGATGCGGACGCCGAGCCCTAGAGAGGTGGGTGGCCCGGGTGGGCAGGTGCCCCGGTAGGGCCGCTGCGCCACATGCTATGCGTCCTTGCACAAGCGCTGCCCCCCCCCCCCCCCCCGCCCTCAGGCCCGAAGCCTCCACCTGCTCACAGGTGTGTGGCCCAGGCCCGTTGGGCTGGGTACAGTCCTTGGAGCTCCTCTGACTCCCTTTCCCCCTTCTGCCAGGCTCCAGGCTGTCCCCGAGCGCCCCAAGGAAGAGGAGGCTGTGGCCGCGCACGGTGTTCAGCGCAGAACAGCTGCGGGTCCTAGAGACAGTCTTTGAGGGGAAACCCTATGGGACCTTTGATGAACGCGAGGCCCTGGCGGCCATGCTGGATCTGCAGGAGTACCAAGTGCAGGTAGAGCCCCGACCCCAACCCCAACCCCAATCCCAACCCCGGAATCGCCCCATCCGCTCCCACTGCCCGCTGCCCGCCCACTGTCCTAATCCATGCCCTACCACAGTGCAGAAGGGGGGTGAAGGTTGGGGGCGGGGAGGAAGAGGGAGGGTGGAGTGAGAAGGGCGTGGGAAGCGGAGACCAGGCCAGAAGGACCTAGCGCTGCCCAGGGTCACCCGTGTGGTCCGGGGCCTGGCCCCCGAGTCCACCTCAGCCCTGTGTGGGACAAAGTGGCCAACACGATACAGCCCCTCGCTTCTCCCCATGCTCGCCCCCAGACCGCCGGGCCTCTGGGAACACGGGGACCCTCTCACGCAGACCCCTTCCTGGTTTCTGGGCGTCCAAGCCCTGCCCCTCCTGCTCTTTGCGACTATCCCGGCGCCCAGGCCAACCCGGGGCCAATTGTGGGATCTGGGGGCGGAGGGAGAGGTTTCAGGCCATCCCTTCTTCCCTGAGCCTCCTCACCCCCTGGCGGGCGGTCGCAGGTGTGTGCGCAGAGCTTCTCCCCTCTCATACTTGCTCCTGTCCCATTCCGTCCCCTCTGTCCCTAGGTGCGGCTCAAGAACCGCAGGGCCAAAGAGCGCAGGCTGCAGAGACCACCGTGGGCAGGAAAACCCTGGAGCCCACGCTTTGCCCCAGGAACCGGGAACCTGCGCCTGCGGACCCTGCCTTACAGGAGGGCCTTGTGCTCCCTGCCAGCCCCGTGCTCTCTCAGCACAGCACCTGGCAAGTCTTCCCAGCAGCAGATGCCAGCGCCTCCAGTACAGCCAGGCCTGCTGGCACCCCGCCCAGGGCGTCCAGGACATGGTCCCCGCTGCACCTGCACCTGCTGCCGCTCCCGCTTCAGATCCAGCTCCAGCCGAGGCCACAGTCTGGCCTCGGGTCCCCGATGATGAAGACAATGACTAAGACGACGCCGAAGCCGCCCGGAATGCCTCCCCAGACCCTGATTTCACAGAGCTGCTCTCCGCCCTAGAGGGCTTGGAGGAGCCCTTCTCCTTCCCCAGGCCCTGGTATGACTTTGTGGGCGACAGCGACGTGGACCGGTTCCAGTTACCGGGTCTCCAAGGGCTTCTGTCCCCGCCAAGTCCTGCAGATGCCACGGCACCTTACGCGACCAGGGTGTGCCCCACGCGGGGCCGGGCGGGCGCGAGAAGCGCTGGGCAGTACATCTTGGCCGCCAGTTGCTCTAAGCATCCACCTTGCCCCCACTGAGCATGCGCGTGGTGTCATGGACAGGGGGGCAGGAGTCCCGAGGGCTGCACCTCCCTGGCCCAGGCTGCCCCCATGAGGAACTGCTACCAGAAGTTTCCAAGGGACCAGCCCAGCCTCCATGCTCCTCCTGGCAGTGCGCTGTGGCACCCAGTGAACTGGGATAGCTTTTCCTGTCTGCACATCTGTGACTCCTGGCTGCCTTGAGCTTTTCCTATGGCATTCCCTGCACTCGCACAATGGAGCCCCTTCTCGCGGCAAAATTGAACACCAGGAGGACTCATCACGTGTTTGGGCTTTTATTATAATAATGGCATGTGTCCCGGCCTGCGGGACAACAACGGGGGCACGCAGGAACCACCTAAGAGAATGAGGCAAACAAGGAACGCAAAAGAATGGGAGCAAGACAAGGTTCTGATCAAGCTCCGATTTTATTCTCTGAAATGGCTGTATTTATACAGCAGAGACAAAGGGGGGCAGGGCCGCCCATGCAGAGGGGTCTTTGGTACCTGGCAACACAGGATTGGCTAACTGCCAGGGGGCAGTGTGACATTCCAAGGTGCAACATTCCAAGGCTGGGCCATCTAGGGGGGAGGATCAGGAAGGGGAAGAGGCAGGAAGACAGGAGATGCTAAGCTGCAGGTTAATCTTTATCTTCTGGCCAAGCCCTCAGGGCACCACATAACTTCTGCTAGAAGGAACTTAATTCTATTTCCTTAAGAATGAATTGCTTGCCTCAACTCTGCTGGCTCCCAACATGCATGCATATAGGGCTCCTTTTTCTTCATTAACTGCAGTTGACTCTATTTCCTAGCAATGAAGTGTTACAAACATTTGTCCTGTCTGAATTTTTTTTTATCGGTAGAATTTCTGGATTTTAATGACTATTTCTGTGCTTCTCATTGCCTTTTTATATATCTTTTTGTCCTTTCCATTTTGAACATTCATAGTATTACAGATGTCTCCCATTTTTTGCCTGTGTATATATTCTTTAGGGGATCTCTCCCAGTTCTCCCCACACCCCTAACCTGGGAGATCTGCCAGTCTGTTCCAGTTAACCAGGCCTCTGGCCCCATCTTGTCCTTCCCCAGGGCCACTTGCTTAAGCACATCACCTGTATTCACCAACCTAATTGGCTGGGATGCTAGCTCTCCTTGGCGTTTGAGAAAACTACATTACCCAGAAAGGAATGCGACCACGTAGGCAGAGGTAAACTGCACTTTTGTTTCAGTGCTTCCTGTTAGGGCGGGACTTCCGCCTTCCTCCTCCTGGCGGACATTTAGAACTCCAGGCTCTTCAGGGATTCACAGGTTCAGCACACTGGTCCTGAGAGGAAGGAGGCGGAGGAGGCTTAGGACCCAACGGCCCGAGATTGGCGTCTCCGTGCCTCCCGGCTCCTCTGCTCCCAGCGTCCCCGCAGCCTGAACCCCGGACCCTCCCGCCTAGGGAGCAGCCCCTCAGGTCCTGCTGCCCAGGTCCCCGCGCTCAGGAGGGTGAGCCCCTCCTGGGGACACGTGGGTGATGGGAAGAGGGTGAAAGGCGGCGGTGCCACCTTGTGAGGAGGCGATGGTGGGACTGAGCTGGAGGATTCGGAAACCCAGGCCCATTGTGGGTAAACTAAGGCAACAACGTGATGAGGAGTTTTACTTTCATTCTCAAATGCTGGGGCCACAGATGGTTGTGAAAAGAAGAGGGATACTGCCGAAACCTGTTTGGCTCAATGGATAGAGCATTGGCCTTCGGACTGAAAGGTCCCGGGTTCGATTCCGGTCAAGGGTATGTACCTTGGTTGCAGGCACATCCCCAGTGGGGGGCGCACAGGAGGCAGCTGGTTGATATTTCCTTTCATCGACGTTTATAACTCTCTATCCCTCTCAATTCCTCTTTGTGTAAAATAATTAAAATATTTTTTTTTAAAGAGAGACTTTTTCTGAGTTCAAAGTAGGGTTCTAACTTTTCCTAACATTGCTCAAAGGTAGAGCAGACTAGAAGACAGAGGACAGCAATTTTGGACAGGAAGGGGCAGTCCTGTAAATAATAAGGAACCAGCCGAAACCGGTTTGGCTCAATGGATAGAGCATCGGCTTGGGAACTGAAGGGTCCCGGGTTCGATTCCGGTCAAGGGCATGTACCTTGGTTGCGGGCATATCCCCGGTAGGAGGTGTGCAAGAGGCAGCTGATCGATGACTCTCTCTCATCGCTGTTTCTAACTCTCTATCTCTCTCCCTTCCTCTCTGTAAAAATCAATTAAAAAATAATAATAATAAGGAACTGGAAGAGTGAGCACTGAGGACTGAGCCCTGAGATCATACAGGCACCTGGCCTCTGGGCTGGGCAAGGGCACTGAGCAGCCTGAGCCCATAGAACCTGGAGGTGTTTTCCAGGCTCTCAACAGAATATGTTCATTCCATGAATTCCTGCAAATGCAGAATTGATTAGGTTTGTGGAGCATATTTCAAGGCCTCACACACTTGTGGCCTCTGAAATGGTAGAGTCTTGGGACTGTCAGCCGCTCTTGCAGCCCTTGGACCTGGGGACCTTTAGCTGACACTAAGCCCAGAATCCTAAGGCCAGTACTAGGGCTACATGAAGTGGACCTTGATTTTGGCAACCAGGGTAATGAGTAGGAGGTCCTACAGGGCGTAGATTCTAGAATGTGCCAAGTCTTGGAGCAAAGAGTTAGCTGATTCTGAACTCCGCAGGTATTTAAAAATAAATAAATAAATATATATATATATATATATATATATATATATATATATATATATATATTTGTAGCATTTAACCTGCATTGTTTACATTCTCCAGTACCCTTTTTTGAAGTTTAAGCATTGAATAATACATCAAGTGAAGTCTAGATTTATAATATTTGTTACTCTTCCTGGTATAAATACTCTCATCATTGTCAAATGCAAACTACTAAAATGATGGCACTGAACATAAACATGTTAAGATATATCACTAGCACATCATTATATTTTATTTGCAACATGCCGATACAATAGCAACAAATATGCTCAAGAACTCTCATAATAAAATAAACCTATTGGGAACTGTCAGTTTTTAAAACTTAAAGTTTGATGTAAGTATTTTTTATTTAAAGTATATGTTTTTAAGCATATGCTTTTGTGTTTCCATGCTTTCCTGCATGACTAAAACGAAGATTCTCCTGCCCTTATCAGTGCTTCATTCTCAACAAATAAAAGAACTGATGCAAAAATATAGCCTGCTTTAGAAATACAATAGCTTCCTTGAAATATATCCATGTAAAAAGTCACTTATGAAATCCCATGAATCCTATCTTGCCTTCTTCCACCACTCTCTGTCATCATGATGGTGTTTTTATCTGTCTATTTATAAATGATTGGGTATTTTACATAAATTGCTGCATATGTCTTCCCTTGGCCCAGTAGCTCAGTGGGTTGGAGAATCACCCCAATATGCCATGGTTGCCAGTTCCATCACCAGTCAGGGCAATTACAAGAATCAACCACGAAAGTTATGAAAGTAATGGAATAAAACAATTGCTGTGTGTGTGTGTCTCTCTACCCCTGGTTTCCTCTCACTCTAAAATCAATGTATGTGTTTACTCACCCAATCAGTCTACACACATGTGAACACCAGCATTGCCCAGGGCCCCGTGCTGACCAGCAGCCAGGGTTCTCATGAGGGCAGAGCAGGCAATGGTCCAGTGAACAATATGGGAGGTGGTGTTGCTGTCGGTGTAGCAGGCGAGGAACCCGGGCTGAGCTGCACCATCACCCACAGGAAATGATGGGATCTCTGGGACTGAAAGCAAAGAAGCTGGGAGAAGCTTTGAGTTAGGACATGTCCCCTGTGTTCTCTTGCTCCTCCAGTGTGGGGGTGAAGCTGGGTTATTTCACATTCAGATGGTTGAGAAGCCCAGGTTCCTCTCAGATGGCAAGGTTGGGAGCAGCCATGGCTGCTGGGCAGGTGTGTGTGTGTGGGCAGGCCAAAGCCAAGGGCAGTTGCCAGGGAGAACTGGTGCGGGGCCATGTGTGTGTCTCTGAGGTCCTCCCTATTCCCAGTCCAGGATGGACAGTCTCTCTGTTCTTTGGGGCCATGGTGAATGGGAAATAGAGAGCAATCTGTGCTGCAGGAGTTCTGGGGGGTCAGGACCTGGCAGTCAGCATGTGCCCCAAGAAAACGTGACCCAAGCAGGGCCAGCCTAGTCCACTGTAATGAAGTGCTCCAGCCATTGCTCTGCCCAGAGGAAGAGAGACTTTTCTCTGCAGAAGCTGATTCCCTCTCTGCCCAATGGGTGGGGCTACAGGCTGCTGAACCAGGTGGGCCCCTGCTGGGTTAAAACTTTAGCCACTAAAGGATGTTTTAGATATTTATAAATCCAGAGAGAGAGAAAGTGTTCCTGATTGTTTCTTTATGGGTAAACATCTGCCCTGCTGCACTGAGACTGGTCTACTGCCTGCACTGCCCACCCCTCTACACTCTTTTCTGGCTGTGCCTGGGATGTTTCCACTAAAGATAGACATGCTCCTCAAGTGAGTTGATGTACCCTGAATTCTGAGCATAGTGTGCTGCTGGGGTGTGTGAGTGAAGGAGCAGAGAGGTGGGGGTCTGGGTCAGGGCTGCACAGGGGCAGGGTCCTTGAGTGGGTGGGCTGAGGGAAGGCTCTAGGGATGAGAATTTGAATCAGACTGGATGTAGAGGCAACAGCCAATTGCATGCAGAGGTGAGACCTGTAAGTACCAAGGGCATGGACACTGTTGACCCCAACTGTTCCAAACTCCAGAGGTATAGAGGCCCCTTCCCTTAGGAACTGGTGTTCTAGTGGAGGACAGCCCACAGACAAAGAACAGCACAGCCTTGAGAGGTGACTGGAACTCAGATATAAGGTAAAGCCAGTGGTGGTCAGTGTGGGCCACCCTGAGAAAATCTGAGCAGGCATGGTAGAGTCCAGTTGGAAAGGCTGCTAGCAGATTTCACCCCCAATTCCCCCATTTGGGAGGTGAAGGGAGGTCACTATGCCTGCTTTGGACAACAGAAATTAGAAAGGGGGTCCTGGCTGGCATGTGGGCGCTGAGGCAGGACTTGACCTTCTCCTGAGGAGGCCTCAGTTTGCCTCCAGCCCAGGCTGCCTTCAGAAAAGCTGATGGGTAGCCCCTTCTGAAAAATGATTGCCAGCCAAAACCGGTTTGGCTCAGTGGCAGAGCGTTGGTGTGTGGACTGAAAGGTCCCAGGTTCGATTCCGGTCAGGGGCATGTACTTTGGTTGCGGGCACATCCCCGGTAGGGGGTGTACAAGAGGCAGATGGTCGATGTTTCTCTCATCGATGTTTCTAGCTCTCTATCTCTCTCCCTTCCTCTCTGTAAAAAATCAATAAAGATATATATAAAATAAAATAAAAAGAAAGAAAGAAAAAAAAATCATTACCAGAGGGGAATTCACAGTCCTGAATGCACATAAGAATCCAGGGGCTTAACCATGTTTGCTTATTTATGAGTAAAGGTGCATCTGGAAGGTGCTTCAGTTTACTCACCACAAGGGTAGTTCTCCAGAGGAAAATGGCAAATTGTATAAGGAAGCAGTGATGATAGTCAGCTTCCACAGAATTTCAAAATATTGGCTGGAGGACACAGTAATGGGGCAGGATGTGCAATCGATGAAATACTATGTGAGATCCTGAGGAGCCTTAGACATTTACAAAAAGCTGTCTCAGGAAATCATCTTTTAAATCCCAGCACCAGCCTCCATGGGACCCCCAGAGGAGTCTCTGCCTTAAGAAAGACTGCAGCTTGCTGACTCCTGCCTCCTGTGTCACTGGCCATATTTATAGGCATTAAAACACGGTTTTCACTGAAGAAAGCACAGTTTCTAGTTTACCTTGGACTCTGCTCACTCTAGTATCTAGTTATGATGGGATCCCTCAGAAACAGCATCTCTCATGGGAAAGTTAATTTTTATCACTCAAAGACTAACCTAAGTTCAAAAAATAAAGAGATGACTTTAATCAGCAACTAACAGATTTAAGGGCTTAAATAAAAACATGGTGGGGATCATGACTATGACACTAATAGTGTGTGTGTGTGTGTGTGTGTGTGTGTGTTTGTTTGTTTTTCTTTTCAGAAATCCTTGACATTGATTCTTTTAGCCTCTTACATGAACGGAGACAGACTTCCACTGAATTTAGATTATTCTAACAACTGTTCTAGGGATATACTTTTAGATTTAAACATATGTACTTATGTATTGAAACATAAACAGCTTGTGCTTTTAAATTCTGTCCCTGGGAATTGTTTGTTCATTTGAGTGAGGGAGGGAGGGAGGGAGGAGAGTGGGAGAGAGAGAGAGAATGAGAGAGAGAGAGAGAGAGAGAGAGAGAGAGAGAGAGAGAGAGAGAGAGAGAGAATAAAAAAGAAGCATTGATAGAAAAAGGAAACTTGGATCAATTGCATCCTCTTTGCTTTGTGAACAGGAATTTAATTTACAAACTAGTTAAGTGCCCTTAGCATGAATCAAACAATCCATCAATTTTGGGGGTTGCTTTAAAAGAGGATGTTCCAGTTCACTGAGCCCCCTGAGCCGGGCAGCATCTTAATTCTTAATTTCCTTTAAGAGATTACATTAATATGACTCAGCATTTGTGGGATGCCAAACTTTCTGTGCTCTGAAAGGCACATAATAATGGCAGAAAATTACTCTTTGTCCAATATTGGCTTATTTTGCATTTGCTAACCAAGGAATTTAAAGAATGTCTGCATGACATAGGGCATCCAGATAGATGTGTGTCCTGACCTGGACAAAAACCAGTGAATTTTCAGGACAAGGGATGCTGCCCAACCAAATGAAGTGCAATGGAGAGGGAAGAGATTAAACTTGTGTTATTGTTTACTAACTATTGTATTAATTTCCATACCAACAACTCTAAACCTACCTTAATACACCCTAAACTTACCTCCTGCCCTTCTTTCTGCCTTCCCCAGCACTAAACACAATCACTCATTTTCCTTTCTTGAAAAAATTTGTTTATATTGAACTCTTTCATGCTACACAATTATTTTGCAATTGAACACAAATTCTTTATATATATAAAAAATCTATCTATCTATCTATATATATATATATATTGATATATATATATATTGATATATATTGATATATATATCAATATATATATATATATATATATATATATATAAATTGATTTTTTACAGAGAGGAAGAGAGAGGGATAGAGAGTTGGAAACATCGATGTGAGAGAATCATTGATCAGCTGCCTCTTGCACACCCCCTACTGGGGATGTGTCCGCAACCAAGGTACATGCTCATGAGGGCAATCGAACCTGGGACTTTTCAGTCCGCAGGCCTTTGCTCTATCCACTGAGCCAAATTGGTTTCTGCTGAACATTAATTCTTAAGTGAAAGTTTTTTTATTCTTTATTGCTGAGTAGTATTGTGTTTTTTCAGTAACCACTTTATCTTTTGATTTGACTATGGTTTTTGCTATTTCCAGGTTTGGGGTATTATAAATAAATTTTCAGGTAATATTAGTTTCAGTTCTTTATATAAATGTATGTTTTACTTATCTAACTGTTATAATGTAGGTGAGGGCTTTACTTTTTAAGACACGCAGAACTGTAAACTGAAATGGTTATCCCCTTTGCCTTTCCAGATACCCACAATGATGAAAATTTTAGTTTTACTTTATCCCTGTGAGCTCATGCAATATTTAAAATTTTTAAATTGCAGGCCTGAAAATATAGTGTTAACTTGTTTTGTTTTAAATCCATTCCACTAAGACATTTAAAAAATATATTTTATTTATTTTCTACAGAGAGGAAGAGAGAGAAATAGAGAGTTAGGAACATCAATCAGCTGCCTTCTGCACACCCCCTTCTGGGGATGTGCCCACAACCAAGGTACATGCTCTTTACCAGAATGGAACCTGGGACCTTTCAGTCTGCAGGCTGAATGCTCTATCTACTGAGCCAAACCAGTTTCAGCCCCCTAATACATTTTTATGGTGAGCATTTCTTTATGCATTTATTTACACTGCCTTTATCTCTTAGGTTGAAAGGTCTGGTCAGAAAATTTTGCCAACTTTTAAAATGAGTTAATGATTTGTACTATAGGCAGGTAATTCAGCATCTAAGAAATCTTATTTCTTTCAGCATCCCAGCTTTAATAAGTGTACCCACAAAATATTCTGAACTCATGTTGTGAAATCTTTTTTGCATGAAGTGAAGAACTCACATACCTTAGGCAAACCTGAAGCACACCTTTTCTAGGCTGGTTATGCCTGGGACATCCTCTATAAATACAGGTCATGACATGACTTTGCTTACAAGCCTTGGGAGAAAATGTGATGGCCCACACTCACTTTGGTGTTGTTGAGTCAAATCAATCTTAACACTATTCATTTTTAAAATATTTTATTGAATTTTTAGAGAGAAAGGGAGAGGGAGAAACATCAGTGATGAGAAAGAATCATTGACCAGCTGCCTCCTGCATTCCCCCTCCTAGAATGGAGCCGCCAACCAGGGCATGTGCCTTGACCTGATATGGAACCAATGATAACTTGGTTCCTAGGTACATGCACCACACTGAGCCACACTGACAGTGCACACTGTTCTTTTGTTGTAGTTGTTGACTCTATTCCAGATATTCCCAGTTTCCCCCATACCACTCCCCTTTTTCCCCCCTCTACCCTGCTGCCACCTCTTCTAGGCTCTCACCACATTATTGTCTATGTCCATGGGCTAAGCATGTATATATGTACAGTATTAAATTTATCATTGCTTTTTATAGAGTGAAAGAGAGAGGGAGACATAAAAACATCAATGATGAGAGAGAATCACTGATTAGCTACCTCCTGCATGACTTCACCCCACACTGGGAATTGAGCCTGCAACCCATGTTGTGCCCTGACCAGGAAAAGAACCATGACTTTAGGGTTCATACACAACAGTTGACACTCACCAGCTGGGCTTCATTATTTTAAAAAAAATATGTGTAGTTTACATTGTTGATACTATTACTAATGTCTCAAATTTTCCCCCTGTGTATAAATTCTTGTTTGGGTCCCTTGCAATCCTACTACCCTCTTCCCCTAGGAGATCTGTTTGTCTTTTGCAGTTAGCCAAGCCTATGGATGCATCTTGTCCCTCCCCAGCCATCACTCACTCTGCCACAACACTTGTATTCACCTAACTCATTGGTTAGATTTCTAACTAGGCTAAGCTGTTTAGAAAACTACATTACTCAGAAAGAACTGCACAAGGTAGGGGGAGCCAAAGGGAATTATGATGTCCACAGATCCAGTTAGAGTGGCACTTCCTCTTTCCTCCTCACAGTGGCCGTTTTAACGTTTTTAGGTCTTTGTGCACAGATTCTCAGGCTACAAGGGGAGTAGGGGGAGGCCTGGGAGGCAGCTGCCTGCAGTGCAGGGTATGTCTGAGGCGCCTTGAGGCCGAACAGTCCAAGATTGGTGTCTCCGTGCCTCCCGGTTCCTCTCTGCTCACAGTGTCCCCGCAGCCTGACCCCCCTGAACCCTCCTGACTGGGGAGCGGGCCTCTCAGGTCATGCTGCCCAGGTCCCAGCGCTCAGGATGGTGATTCCCTCCTGGTGACACATGGGTAATAGGGAAGAGGGTGAAAGGCAGCAGAGCCACCTTGTGAGGAGGTGATGGTGGGACTGAGCAGGGAGGATTGGGAAACCCAGGCCTGTTTTGGGTGTAAAGGAAACAAAGAGCTGAGCTGTGGTTTTGCACGAGGAGTTTTACTTTCACTCATAGAACACTGGGGCCATAAATGGTTGTGAAGGAAAAAAAGGAGGGACATTTTCTGAGGTACAGTTCAAACTTTTCCTAACATTGCTCATTGGAAGAACAGATTAGAAGACAGAGGACAGTGGTTGTGGACAGGAAGGGGGAGACCTGTAAATGATAAAGGAACTGGAAGAGTGAGCACTGAGGACTGAGCCCAGAGATCAAACAGAGGGAACTGGAAGAGTGAGCACTGAGGACTGAGCCCAGAGATCAAACAGGCACCTGGAGGGCACCTGGCCCCTGGGCTGGGAAATGGCCCTGAGAAGACTCAGCCCATAGAGCCTGGTTTTTGCCAGGATCCCAACTGACCATAATCTTTCCACAAAATCCTGTAAATGTAGAATTGATTAATGGAGAACTTACATAAGAGCCTCCCACAATTGTGGCCCCTGAGATAGAGTTGTGGGACTGTCAGCCGCTCTTGTATCCCTTGGACCTGGGCACTTTGAACAGACCCTAAGCACGGAATCCTAAGGCCAGGAGAAGGGCTTCATGATGTGGACCTTGTTTCTGACAACCAGTGTAATGAGTGTGAGGTCCTCTAGACATAGGTTCCAGAATGTGCAAAGACTTGGATTAAAGAGTGAGCTGAATCAGGAACTTGCAGGGTACGTTTATAAAAATACATATATATTTTTATTGATTTTAGATGTAGAAAGGATGGGGGGTGAGAGAGAGCAACAGGGATGAGCAAAAAATAGGTATTGGTTGCCACCTGCAAATATCTACTGTGGATCCAGCCCACAACCCAGGCATGTGACCTTACACCAGCGCATGGGTCTGTGCTCAACAAAATGAGATACATCATCTAGGACAGTATATCACCTTAATACAGGGAATCATGGTCAAGTTGGTAATGGGAGTAGTAGCTCAGAAGAGACAGTGTGAGCCTGAGAACTGGCTTTCTTCCTATGGCCACTGTTTGTCAGAAGTGGGTGTCACAACACAGCACAGGGACAGAAATTGTCATCTAGAGTGTGGGGAAAAGATAATTGTTTAGCAGACCAAAGCCTTTAAAAGATAAGTGGAGATTAGTAGAGGTCAAAGAGTAATTTAAACAAGATGGGACTAAGGCTTGTACATATCAACTTTTCTAAACTTTCAACAGGATTTTCTTGTTACTCTTGATGTGGCCTGGATGTGGGGAGTTGCAGTCAGTGTTGTGGATTAGCTAGAAGACTTGAGTGGTTATCTGTGAGACTCACTGGGCATGGTGCAGGGGGCCATCGGGGCTGGGATTTGAGTGAAGGCTAAGTGAGTGTTTTTGGCTGTGTTTTGTGAAGGGACATAAGTGCAGCTTAATAGGAGGTGGGCTCTACATATTTGAGATCCGGTTGTTCATAATAGTTGAGGTTGAAGGAAATAAAGTCATGGAGAGAGGCCTACACAGCAGGAATCATGCTGTGTCTATGAGTGTGGACTATCAGTGTCTGAGCAGTGCTTGATCCTGATTCAATATGGCAACCATCCTCTGGACCATACATGCTGACTAATTAGTAAAAGGCCAGGAGATGCTGATGGGGGCTGGAGCTATGGAAGTGCAGGTTTGAGAGAGGTGTGGTAGAAAGAGTGATGTGCACTCAGAGAGGGAATGTGAATTTATGGCCTCAGCAGCATAAGAGTGACTGAAGGGAGAGTCTATTTCTGGTGGTTCCTGGATATAACAATAAGGTGAACTTCTAGGTAATTGCCTGTAAATAGAGGTGCTTGTGTGCTAAATTCTAGGTTAAGAGCTTAGGTGTCATTTAACTAACCACCTGCCTTTTGTTGTTGGTTTGACGCACTGGTTGAAAGGATTGAGATAGCATTCATCAGTATTACCGAGACTTGCAAATCTACACTGGCATGGGTAAGGAAGAAGGGTAAGAGAGAACTATATTTTGGAGGTTGTGTAGTATAATTTTGGAAAAGAAGTTGATTAGGAAAATATCTATCCACAACAAAGCATATTTGCATTTACTTTGAAGCTGTGCCTCTGGGAAGGAAGCTGTGTGAGATGAGTGTTGTTCAAAGAACTATGTGCAGCAGCAGGTAGTACAAAGCAATGGCCTCACCACATTGGGATTGGGGCCAAGAGGGTGAAGTGTGATGCCATGTTTTTGGTGTCTTAGAGGAACCATCTGAGGGACTACAATGCTATCTTCTGAGAAAACAGTATCAAATCACTCACACTGTCTTTATGGCCAATATCCCTCACTAATCTATGCTTTTCACACCCAATCTATTGAGGCAGTATGGCGTACATGGGAGAGCCAGAGCTTAGGTATCTTCTATCTACTCAACTGCCTTAATTGTTGTTGGAAGAAAAATATCAGCAGGAATATAAGAAGACAGTGGCTTTCATGGAATGAAGGCCTGGCATTTTCTCAAATGTGAAGAGTGGAAAGAGTAGATGGGATTGGAGGGTGGTTAGTAGGATAGACTTATAATATTGGGAGTGACTCTGATCATGAGCTGTACTGTCCCCATTATAAAGGATGTGAACTTTGAGGATGTGGCCATTACCTTCTCTCAGGAGGAATGGGGGCTCCTTGATGAGGCTCAGAGACTTTTGTATTGCAATGTCATGATGGAAGTGTTTGCACTTGTATCATCTGTAGGTAAGACCTTCATGTTGTCCAGTGTCCTGAGGTGATGATTTCTCTTCCTTTATTCCTCAGGCATAGCTTTCTCTCTTCCACAGCTGGAACATTGCCTCTGCTAATTTCCCCCACTGTCCTCTGTCAAATGTGCTGTGACTGCCCACCTGAACAAAGGACTCCACGATCATCCATAACACCTGTTATCTCAAAAAGTATATTAAGTGTTAGGGAGTCAGGCGTCTTGCAGTGAGCTTAGTGGGTCCTAGTTTGCACTTTCTCTTCATGGGAAGCTGACAATGTCCACATTCATGGCTTCAATTTCTGCACTCTTTCTCTAGGGAAAGGTTATTTGTGGCAGCTTCTGCTTTGTTTTGGTTACCAACATGAACGATGGGCTGTTCTTGTAAGGCCCCCATTCAAATGCAATATTTTCTTCCCTGAATACTATAGCAAGGTGTGTGGCTCAGGCCCAATGCTGACTGCTCACTACTTCATCACCTGTTCCTCTGCACTGGTGCCTCTGCAGTATTCTACAACATTGACTTGCACATGTGTTATGAGTTGCACTTACATATGTGCTAAGTAATTTTCAAAACCCGCTATTCCTTTATTGAGTTTTACTTGAAGTAAGATGGGACCGACCTCTTGTTCAGCTCTCCCGGTCCCCAGCAGATAAGTCATGGTGAATGCTGTTAGTTAATGGAAGAGTTGGAGATCCATATGCTAATCCATGTGATTCTTCCCCTATTTGTGTCATACTTCTGTTGAGGCCTTGGAATCTTCATTATCTCAAAAAAGTCACAAGAGCCCCTTATTCATCTTTCCTGCACATCTCTTATTTTCAAACAATTTTATGGAACCAACGTGTGATATGTAACACACTTTTACAATGAGACTTCCCCCTGTCACACAATCAACATTCATTTTCTCACCATTTCTCACTTTTCAGGTTGTTGGCATAAAATGGATGATGAGGAGGCCTGTTCTGATCATAGTGTATCTATACAAGGAGAGTCACAGGACAGGGCTTCTAAGACAGCTCAAGCCACCCAGAGGACCCTTCTGTGTAAGCAGTGTTTCTCTATGTTACAACATATTTTGCACCTAACTGGTACACATTCAACATACTTTGAGCAGAAAGCCTTCTGTAGTGATGCATGTGTTGGAGACTTATGTTTCAGTGCATACCCTCACCAGCAGCAAAGGAATGAATTTGTAGAGGAGGCATGGATACAAGCTATGGACAGGGCATCCTATGTGAGCAGGTAAAGCTTCTACTTATCTATGATACCTTCAACTAGCTGGCAGGTTGGAGAAGATTTGCGATACAACTCATAGCTTCCCCAGCACCAGGCCAGTCTCAACACCGAGGAGCTACACTATAACAGAGAGGTTTCATAGGAATTTCTTGATTGGAAATGTCATAACGAATGGGGTGACTGTGAAAATGCTGCCAGCCACATCCTGATTGTTGTTCAATGTCAAGGTGAATTTTTTGGAGCAATGATTTATGTGTCAGAAATGTAGGAAAATATTTAGACGATTCTTTAACCTCGTTGGACATAAAGAGAGTTCATCCTGGAGAAGAGATACATTAGTGTAGTGAATTTGGGGTTTCCTACCACTTAGCTTACCTCACTGTACACCTCAGAGTTCACTCTGGAGAGAAGCCATATGAGTGTACTGAATGTGGGAAGCCCTACAGAGAAAGGAGTATTATACATTCATTAAACACCAGGGAGTTCATACTGTAGAGAACTCATATAAATATACTGATGTGGGAAGTTTTTAATTGCAAATCTAACCTTATTAAACATCCTAAAGTCCACACTGGAGAGAAGCCATATGAGTGTACTGAATGGCAAGTCCTTCAGTGAAAGAACTACATTAATTAAACACCAGAGAGTTCACACTGGGGAGAAGTCATTAGTATAGTGAATGTGGAAAGTCCCTTCAGTGATCACACTGGGAATAAGCAATATTAGCATACTGAATGTGGGAAGTCCTTTTACCAAAAATCTAACCTTTTTATGCATTTAAACCATTTTATTCACAGTGGAGAGAAGCCGTATAAATGCAGTGAATGTGGAGTTTCCTTCCATCGAAGAACTCACCCCAGTATACACCAGAGAGTTCACACTGTAGAGAAGCCATATGAGTGTACTGAATGTGGGAAGTCTTTTAGCCAAAAATCTCACCTTATTATACATCGGAAAGTCCACATCGGAGAGAAGCCATATGAATGTAGTGAATGTGGGAATTCCTTCAGTGAAAGAAGTGAACTCATTAAACACCAGAGAGTTCACACTAGAGAGAAGTCATATGAGTGTACTGAATGTGGGAAGTCTTTTAGCCAAAAATCTCACCTTATTTATCATCTGAGAGTCCACACTGGAGAGAAGCCATATGAGTGTAGTGAATGTGGGAAGTCCTTCAGTGCAAGTAATACACTCATTAATCACCAATAGAGTTCACACTGGAGAGAAGTCGTATGAGTGTACTGAATGTGGGAAGTCTTTTAGCCAAAAATTTAACATTCTTATACATCAGAATGTCCACACTGGAGAGAAGCCATATCAATGTATTCAATTTGGGAAGTCTTTCAGCAAAAAATCTCATCTTTTTAAACACCAAAGAGTCCACATTGGAGAGAAGCCATTTGAGTGTACTGAATGTGGGAAGTCTTTTAGCCAAAAATATTACCTTACTAATCATCTGAGAGTCCACACTGGAGAGAAGCCATTTGAGTGTAGTGAATGTGGGAAGTCCTTTAGCCAAAAACCTAACCTTATCAACCACCAGAGAGTTCACACTGGAGAGAAGCCATATCAGTGTAGTGAATGTGCAAAGTCCTTCGGTGAGAGAAGTGCACTCAGTAGACACCAGAGAGTTCACTCTGGGGAGAAGCCATATGAGTGTACTGAATGTGGGAAGTTCTTCAGTGACAAAAGTGTACTCAATAAACACGAGAGAGTTCACACTGGGGAGAAGCCATATGTGTGTACCGAATGTGGGAAGTGTTTTAGCCAAAAATCTAACCTTATTAACCACCAGAAAGTTCACACTGGAGAGAAGCCATATGAGTGTACTGAATGTGGGAAGTGTTTTAGCCAAAAATCTAACCTTAATATACATTGGAAAGTCCACACTGGAGAGAAGCCATATGAGTGTACTGAATGTGGGAAGTCTTTTAGCCTACAATCTCACCTTATTAAACATCGTAAAGTCCACACTGGAGTGAAGCCGTTATGAGTACTGAATGTGGGAAGTCTTTTAGCCAAAATCTCACCTTATTACACGTCAGAAAGTACACACTGAAGAGAAGCCACATGAGTGTACTGAATGTGGGAAGTCCTTCAGTCAAAGAAGTACATTAATTAAACACCACAGAGTTCGCACTAGAGAGAAGCCATACAAATGTAGTGAATGTGGGAAATCTTTTAGTGAAAAATCTAATCTTTTTTTTTAATATATATTTTATTGATTTTACACAGAGAGGAATTGAGAGGGACAGAGAGTTAGAAACGTCGATGAGAGAGAAACACCAACCAGCTGCCTCTTGCACAGCCCCCACTGGGGATGTGCCCATAACCAAGGTACATGCCCTTGACCAGAATCGAACCCAGGACCTTTCAGTTCACAGGCCGATGCTCTATCCACTGAGCCAAACCGGTGCCGCTGAAAAATCTAATCTTTTTTTTTAGCATCTCTAACTTCATAGTGGAGAGAAGCTATATGAATGCAGTGAATGTGGGGTTTTCTTTCATCAAACAGCTCGCCTCACTATACACCTGAGAGTTCACACTTGTGAGAAGCCATATGTGTGACCTGAATGTGGCAAGTCTTTTAGCCAAAAATCTAGTCTTATTGAACAACTGAAAATCCACACTAGAGAGAAGCCATATGAGTGTGCTGAATGTGGGAAGTCCTTCAGTCAAAGAAGTACATTAATTAAACACCAGAGAGTTTGCATTGGACTAAAGCCATATAAATGTATTGAATGTGGAAACTCCTTAAGTGGAAGAAGTACACTAAGTAAACACCAGAGAGTTCACACTGGAGAGAAGCCATATGAGTGTACTGAATGTGGGAAGGCTTTTAGCTAAAAACCTATTATTAAACATCTGAGAGTTCACACTGGAGAAAAGTGTTAAATGTACAGGGAATGTTTTCATTTTATTCAGTTAGAATAACAACATTGAAGGTAACTGGGACCTATTTTTTTATTATTATTATTATTTAAACCTTTTTAATGGAACATAAACTGTACTTTATTCCTCATGTATTTCCAGTACAAGTGAGGATTGAAAGGCATGCCCAGATCTACTACCTACTACCTGATACATTTCTACCTGAAGAGATTGTTTTTTTTCAAATATATTTTATTGATTTTGTACAGAGAGGAAGGGAGATACAGAGTTAGAAACATCAATGAGAGAGAGTTATCAATCAGCTGCCTCTTGCACACCCCCTACTGGGGATATGCCCGCAACCAAGGTACATGCCCTTGATCGGAATCAAACTAAGGACCCTCCAGTCCCCAAGCCGACGCTCTATTCACGGAGCCAAAACAGTTTCAGCTGAAGAGATGTTTTTAGTGGATTATGCTTTTGTGAATTGTTGTATTTTATAATTCACCAACCTGCAAATTGCTTACTGTACTCTGTTCTAGTTTATGATTTTTAGAAAAGATATTTTTCTTTAGTGCCTTAAGTTTTTTTTGTTATTTTCCCTTCTAGCGATGATTGTCAAGTACAATTATGATCTATCATCATAGCTTTAACAGATAATGTTTGAATCCCAACTTTTCTTGCTTTAGGAGGGACAGCATAATACTAGAAAATTACTCTTTTGCCAATATTGTCTTATTCTGCATTGATGCCTATGGCCTTAAATGAAAGACTGCTTGACTTTGTGGTTCCAATTTGTATGTTTGATCCCAGCACATATGGGGATGTAGAAGGCATCTGATTTTTTTCTCTCTCATAATGATATCTCTCTTCTCCCCCTTCCCTGCACACTCTCTCTCTCAAAATATCCTTAGATTAGGATTACCAAAAAATCCAAACATTGACTCCGGTGCCCTGAGATGTGGCCTCTGCCTGCACAGCTCACCTTCCCTGCCTTTGCCTGGGATGTTCCCACTGTAGCTGGGCACACTGTGTCCTTCCCAGGGTTTGGAAGAGAGGAGCCCAGGCACAGCCCTGGTTGGAATTTGGGTTCTGTGTCTGCCTGAGATGTGCTGGCCAGGGCCCTTCTATCTCAACCCAGAATGCTTCTCCCCTCCCCCTAGGCACCTTCCAGATGCAAATGAACCTACTTCTGTATCTGGGAGAATCCCCCTGATGCTTTGGACCCCCGAATCAGTTCACTTAGAAAGTCCTGCCTCCAGCCAACCCACTCACACCACTGAAACCCACTAGTGTTTACTTCTCTTTTTCCATGTAGGGATTAATTTGCACTCTAATTTTATAAAAAATAAAGCATTCCTCTCCCACTCCCTTAACCACACAGACATGGATGTTACAGGAAATGGTGCTGTGTATTTTCAGTGGTGAAACATTCTGTAATACAAGCATTTTCTGAAGGAGTGGCTGGGTCTCAATAAAATTACACATTCTGAGGATGAGATGTGGTTGGTGTCTCCCCTCCCTAAGTTTTTCCTGTGCATAGAAGACCTGAAATGAGGTGATAGTTCCTAGTTTGTGGGGAATAGTGTGCTTCTGGGATATGTGGTTGAGGGGGCAGAGGGTTTCAGTGCCTGTGAATGTGCTTCTGCCACCTCTTGGGCCAGGTTCCTTGAATGGGTGGGCTGAGCGAAGGCTGTAGGGATGAGAACTTGAATCAGGTTGGATGGAGGGTCAGCAGCCATGGGTGGGCATAAGGGACACATATAAAGACCGAATCTGTGGATACTGTTGAGCCCAACTGTTTCAAATGCTGTAAATGCAGAGTCCTCTGTTCTTTGGAACTGGCATCTAGTGGAGAACAGTCCAGAAAGAATGGACCAGGATATCTGTTGACTGGTAACTGCAGTATGGGGGAAGGTAAAACTAGCATTGGTCAGTGGGAATTTCACTGAAGAAATCTGTGAAGGGCTGGCAGGCTGTAGGTGGGAGCCTCCGGGGAACATGCCCTGCGCATTTGCAAGCTGTATATAAGTCACTCTGGCTGCTTTTAACAGCAAGGATCAGAAAGAGGTAAAAAATAAATAAACGGTGGCAAATTAGGCAGTAGTATTGTGCATCTTGTCCTGAGCCAGATTGAAAATACAACTAAATCAAAGAACATCTCTTAGTATTAACAAGTTAGATGCAGCTGAGAAGACCATTTACAGTCCAGGGGTCCTCAAACTTTTTAAAGTGGGGGCCAGATCACGGTCCCTCAGAGAGATGGAGGGCCGGACTATATGAACTACAATTCCTACTGTAACACCTCGGCTGCGCTCACTGCCCAAAAAACCTGGCGGGCCGGATCAGACTCCTCTGTGGGCTGCATGTGGCCCGCGGGCCGAAGTTTGAAGACCCCTGAACCAAGGAATGGCAGAGGAGAATGGCAAGAACTGGGAAATGGATTTTTGAGAGACAGCAAGCCAGTGGGTCCAGAGGGTGAGGAGAAAGCAGTGTTGCACCAAAGCTGTGTCCCTTTATGAGGTGGGTAACATCCAAATGCATAATGGAAAAGCCACAGGGCAGGCAGATGCTGGGGAAACTAACCAAAGGCAAAAGCCCCAAAAGGCTGCCCCCTGATAGGAGGGCCAAACAGTGTGGTGCTGTGGAGAGACAAAAATGCAGTTTCATTGTTCTGGTTTGGTTTTGTCTTTGCTTTTATACTCTCTAAACCCAGAACACAGGACTTTTCTATTGCAAACACTCACCTGAGGCTTTGGAGCAGGGAAAGAGGCACAGGCTTAAGGTGCCTGAGGAGAGACTGAGGAGGAAAGCAGGGCAGGGAGACATAGCCAAGAGTCCTGTATTGGGACATTCAAGTTACTATATTATTTTTATTTTTTAAATTATTACATAAGTCCCCTTCCCCCCTTCCCATTGGCCTCTCCCTACTTGCTCCTACCCAAAAGCACATGCCCTCACACTTTTGCTGTCTATGCCAACTGGTTATGCTCATGCAAACATACAAGTCCTTTGGTTGATCTTTGACACCCTCCCCTCCTGGGCCTTCCCTCTAAGTTTGGATGGTCTGTTCAATGCTTCTGTGACACTGGCTCTATTTTTGGTCCTCCGCGTGCAGAAAGGGAGCGTCCAGGGACCCAGCTCGTACCCCCTCCCCATCCCACTCAGGGAGTACGGGTTCCTGGGCGCATACGTGGGCCGAGGACCCTGTGTCCTGTCCCCTTCGGGCTTGGCACTCCCCTCGTGTGGGCCTAGCGATGGACGTGCAGGACTGCGGGCCAGGGTTCCCCATCGCCTGCCTTCCTCCCTGTGACAGTCGGCCTCCTCTGCCCAAGAGATAAGGACTCTGGAGACAGACCAGGCCTGGGGGAAAAGTTAAAAAAAATAGAGTCAGTCATAACTCAGTGCCTGGAATTCCTTTGTAGTAAGACATGCAGACCTCCCTCCAGATCTGGCTAGGAGATTGGCATCATCAAAACCGCAGCATCCTGCACTCCTGTTTGGAGTCAGAACAGACATTCTGCTTGAGGCAAAACAGGCCAGGTTGTGTAAACTACCTGAGAAATAACTCAGGACGGCCAGTTCTTTGTCCTGAGGGGCCAATCAGAGAGTGACATACCAACAGTGGGATGGGAGGAGAAAAAGAGGTATAAGAGGAGGGACTGCCCTTCCATCGGGGCTCTCACCTGGGTGTTTGCCGGCTGCTGTGTCAGCCAAGGTTGAGCCCGGATTCGAATCTGTAATAAACTCTAGCATGCTTAATCAAATTGGCTCTGGTGGTTCATCTCTTGGGGACTCGCTTCATAACACTCCCCTTCATCTCTCCAGGTCTCCCTGGCCTGGCCCCCAGGTTGGGGACACCTAGACAGACGACTCAATAGTGTTAGACACGCCGCCACGCACACACACAGGATAGCAGAGGACAAGGCTGGGGCGTCCTGGAGAGCTTCCTGGAGGAGGAGGCTATGTCTTGGGAGAATGAAGTAGGAGGAGCAATTGGGGGTTGGTTAGGGGCTGGGAGGAAAGGAAGATGGGCATTCTGTGCTGAGGAAACAGGAGAATTGACCTTCAGGCCTGAGATTGGTGTGTGGACACTGTTGTGTGTGGACAAACCAATTTGTATTCCAATCCTGCAGCCTCTTCCGGCCATGGCAGGGCTCACCCTGTAAAACCTGTCCTATCCCTGCTCCCCTGGACCTGCACTCGCCTCTCCCTCCCCACAGCCTCCCAATGTTGCTAGAACCAGGTGAGCAACATCCTTTGGAATACACATTCCTGAGGTCTCACCCTGCACCTACCACAAATTGGCTCCCGAAAAGCTGCTGGGATGAGCGGTTTCTCTTCTTGTTGTCTCAGTCTGAGGCCTAGGCCCTCTCTGTCCTCCATCTCTCCCCTTTCCTGGATGCTGCCTGGGGGATGTCCGGCTTCCGGCTGGGGGCCCTGGGTGGACAGGGCTGCCCTTCTGGGAGACGGTCCTACAGGAGGGTCTATGGGAAGGGGAGATGGATTCCCTGCTAATCCTGAGCACTCTGAGGAGTCTCTGAGGGCAGGCGCATCTGCTGACCTGGGACACAGGCTGTGAGGCCAAGACAAGGGCTGCAGCCTAAATGTGATTTAAAAATATCAGTGCAGAGGAGGATCCAAGATGGCTGCTCAGGTAGACACCTAGCCGCAGCAGCTCACAACAATTTCAATGGAATACAACTAAAATGTAGAGTGGACATTGCCCAGAGCTACAGGTAGTTGACTGACTGAAAACTCTACAATAGGAAGGAGGGAGAAAACCAGAAGGAAAATCAGAGGAGCTGAAAAAAAGCCTAAGGTACGGAGACATGCTGCGCACTCACACGTACGCGCGCGCGGAGAAGTTGCAGCCGGAGAGGAGGAGAGGGCTGGGTGATGCCTGGCGTTACCTAGCAGGAAGGAAATAGAACACCCAGCCTGGGCTGAACCCCCAAACCGGCAGCGCTGAGCCCCAAGTTATGGGCCAGACCATAGGGACCCAGGCTCCGGCAGGGGGAGACGGGGCTGTGAGGCGGAATTCCGGGGGATGGCGAAAGGCGGGGCCCCCGGAGTCGCGCGCACATGGCGCGCAGAGGAATGAATGTTGACTCTGATGCTGGATTACCCTAGCCGGAAGAAACAAAGCCTCAGGCGGTGGCGCTGAGCCTCAGTCCAGACCGCCCGGAACTCCAGGTCTGGGCCAGTCCCTGGGGACCCAAGCTCAGGCAGGGGGAGAGGGGACTGTGAGGTGGAGTCCTGGGAGCGCGGCGAAAGGCCAAGCCTCCGGAGTCGCGCACACTGCGCGCAGAGGACAGTCTGTTGACTCTGATCCTGGACTCCCCTAATGGGAGGGAGAAAGAAAGTTCCAGTCTGGAGGAACGCGACAAGGAGCAGGAGCCCCTGCCGGACACCGACCAGCCGGGCGCCAGCAAGGAGCCGGGCGACGGGGCCCCCAGGGGGGGGGGGTGCCCCTGAGCCTTCGACTGCTGAGCATGGGCAACGGAGCCAAGGATGGGGGCTGCTTCCTGGGCGGCGCCGACCCCGGTAACAGGCTGAAGCAGCGCAGGAGCCTGCGGAGAACAAAGGGGTGCCACAGGCCAACCTGCTGAGCTCCCAGGACAAGGAGGAAGAAACCAAAGAAGTTCTCAATGTGAATAAATCAAGTGAGAGCAAATGATAGAAAAATTACTTAAGAAAGAATACAAAGAAGATCTTGAAAAATCAAAGACTAAGTCAGAACTCAACGCACCAGCCAACATTGCAACATAAATGCGTTGTTTGTTTTTTTTTAAAAAAAAAAAAAAAGAAAAAAAAAAGAGAAAAAAGGGACAGAATGTTGGAACAGCGGCGACCAGGCCTAGAGTGGCCAGGCACAAGGCAGTGGCAGCTGGGCTTGGAGCAGCAGTGGCCAGGCCCCAGAGCAGCAGCAGCCAGAACAAGAGCATCAATGGCCAGCACTGGAGCAGCCAGACCTGGGGCAGTGGCAGCCAGGCCTGAGGCAGAGGCAGCCAAGCCCAGGGTGGCCAGTCCAGGAACACCCAGACACGGAGTGGCCGGGCCCGGAGAAGCCGGGCCCAGAGCAGCTGGGTTGGGAGCAGCCAGGCCCAGAACAGCAGTAGCCAAGCACGGAGCATCCAGGCTGGGAGCGGCCAGGCCCGGAGCAGCTGGGTCTGGTGCGGCCAGGCCCGGAGCAGTGGCTGCCAGGCTGGGAGCAGCCAGGCCTGGAGCAGCCGGGTCTGGTGCGGCCAGGCCCGGAGCAGCGGCTCCCAGGCTGGGAGCAGCCAGGCCCAGAGCAGCCGGGTCGGGTGCGGCCAGGCCTGTAGCAGCAACAGCCAAGTCCAGAGCAACTAGGTCGGGAGCGGCAGTGACCAGACCTGGAGCAGCTGGTTGTGGAACGAACCAGAGCAACAGAGGCCAGGCCCGGAGCAGCCAGGCCCGAAACAGCTCGCTCCTCGCCTGTCCCTGCCCACGGCTGCCTCTCAGACATGGCTGGAAACTTTTGCGGGAACTTGAGGGTCTGCTGAATCAAGTGATGAAGGCTTAGATCTGGATGTGTGGAGTTAGTATAGCGCTGGGGTGTTGATCTGTGAGTGCCTTGGGTGGGGCCTGGATGAGGCTGGTTGACCTATTTGGAAATGTCTTTTGTGTGAAATGTATCATTGGGCATGTGGAGGTATTATTGATATGAGAAAATGCTAAGTAACAGAATTACTATCTGAAAAGGGATTTACTATCGGGGAAAGGGAGGGAGGAAGAGACTGAACATAAACTGTGCACCTATGGATGAGGACAATGGGGGATGGGGAGGGGGCAGAGGGCGGGGTGGGAACCTGGTGGAGGGGGGAAGAAATGAGGAACCTTTGTAATAATATGAACAATAAAGATTGATTTAAAAAAAAAAATATCAGTGCAGCCCTTACTGGTCTGGCTCAGTGGGTTGAGTGACGACCTGCACACTGAATGGTCCAGGGTTCCATTCCTGGCCAGGACACATGCCTGGGTGCTGGATCCGCAGTGTGGGGCATGCAGGAGCAGCTGATCCATGATTCTCTCTCATCATTGATGTTTCTCTCTCCCCCTTCCTTTCTGTCTGAAGCCAGTAAAAATACATGTATAATACAATGAACAGCCGAAACCGGTTTGGCTCAGTGGATAGAGCGTCAGCTTGCTGACTGAAAGGTTCCAGGTTCAATTCTGGTCAAGGCATGTACCCTGGTTGCGGGCGCATCCCCTGTGAGGGGTGTGCAAAGGCAGCTGATGGATGTTTCTCATCGATGTTTCTAGCTTTCTATCCCTCTCTCTTCCTCTCTGTAAAAACTCAATAAAATATAGTTTTAAAAATCAAACAATGAATGCATACACAAGTGAAACAAACTGATGTTTATCTCTCTTTCCCTTTCTCTAAAATCAATGAATATATAAAAAAAAATAAACAAGGAAATTTAAAAAAAAGGCTGAATCTGAGAGTGGTGTGTGTGTGTGTGTGTGTGTGTGTGTGTGTGTGTGAGTGTGTGTGTGTGAGTGTATGTGAGTGTGTGAAAAAGAGAGATAATTAGTGTCTGATACTTTGATCACAAATCAATGTATATTATCCTTATTTGTCTTTATTTCTGCAGATAATTAGTGAAGAAATAAATGGCATTGAAGGCACGGAACTAGATGACCACTTTCTTGACATGAAAAGGGTAAGAGCATTTTTATGTCAATTGTCTGAAAAATGTGAGTCTCATGACATGATCTCACTCCGATGTGGAGTCTAAGTAACAAAATACCAAACTGATGATCGGAGTGGATGTGCACATGGAAGCAGGGAACAGAGTGTGGAACCTTGGAGGAAAGGCAGGGGAGGTAATCAGACAAGGACCTTGCAGGCATCTGTGCATGGCCCAGGAACGCAGACAATGGGGTGGTGAGGGCCTAGGTCAGTGGGCAGCAGTGGGCTGGAGGGGAAAAAGAGGAGAAAAAGTGGACATAAGTAATAATTTCAACTATATGAATTCTATTTAAAAAGAGAGAAAGAAAGCTAGGGAAACATTTTTTTAAAGGAAACAGATTTGCCTGTAGTTGTGAGATGAGACACACCAATACTATGAAGAGAGTGGACTCCAGGATGCTCATACACAGGTGTGGATCCTGTGACCCAAAAGGCAATTTTTTCCCAGGTCTAAGCCCAAATGAGGAACCTTGATTATGAAGGAGCCTTGATATAGCTCACTGGTTCCCTCTAGTGGATAAAATTCAGAATGCTCGCTATATACTAGAGGCCCTGTGCACAAAATTTGTGCAAGGTTAGGGGGCCTAGGCCTGGCTGGTGAATGAGGCTAATCTGTGGGATAATGGGAGAAAGGGCTTCCACTGGCACCCGCCTTGGCTGGCTTGGGGTCTGTGGGCTGGGAGCAGCTCCTTCATTGAGCATCTGCTCCCTGGTGTTCAGTGCGCATCATAGTGACTGGTCATTCCGCCAGTTGTTTCACCTTTTGATCGATTTGCATATTAGGCCTTTATTATATCAGATATGCATTTTTTATTGACTTCAGAGCATAAAGGAGAGGGAGATAGATACATCAATGATGAAAGAGAATCATGGATTGGCTGCCTCCTGCACGCTCCTCACTGGGGATCGAGCCCATGACCCAGGCATGTGCCCTGACCTGTGTCATGGCTTCGAATTTGATCAGGAATCAAACTGTGACCTCCTCATTCATAAGCTGATGCTCAACCACTGAGGCACACCGGCTGGGCAAGTTGGTCAGTCTTGGCAAGCAATTAAAAAGCCCCAGCATGTGGTTATGCACCTTGGAGAGTCAGAATGTATTTCTAGTCTGAGATACTCATATGGATACATATTGAGGCCCCTTGGTGTGTCTCCTGGGCACAACAGCTGAGTAAAGCATCACCAGATCCTGGTGCTGCCCTCAACTGGCCTGCGTGGGTGTGTTCGTCTTTTCTGAGTATGACACAGGGTGACACCCAGAGCTCAGATCACATGGCATTTCTGTTATGGGGAACATCCATGCATGAGAAAGCATTGGAGGATTACAATGGGACTCCTTTTTTTTTTTTTTTTTTTTTTTTTTTTTAATGCGTTTCGCCTGACTGGTGTTGCTCAGTGGTTAAGTATCAACTTATGAGCCAGCTCATGGTTTGATTCCTGGTCAGGGAACATGCCCAGTTTATGGGCTCAATATTCTGTGTGTAGCATGCAGGAGACAGCCAATCCATGATTGTCTCTCATCAGGGATGTTTCTATCTCTCTCCCTCTCCTTCCTTTCTGAAATCAATAAAAAGATCCTAAATAATAAAAGGGTAATATGCAAATTGACCTGGTCGCTATGACATGTACTGTCAGCCAGGGGGCAGACGCTCAATGCAGTAGCTGCCCCCTGGTGGTCAATGCGCTCCCACAGGAGAGCAGAAGCCGGGCTCACAACTGGCAATGTTTTCTATTGAGTTCTTTATAGTAGTGATGTCATTTTTCATTTCTTCTTGGTTCTTCATTTCCTCTTGGTTCTTATTCATATTGTCAAATTTGTCTTCCATTCTTTTTAGCCATCTTATGATCATTTCTCTGAATTCTTGCTCTGATAGGTTGCTTGTCTCTAACTCATTTACTTTCTTTTCTGGTGATGCCTGCTTTTCTTTCATGTGCGGGCTATTTCTTTGTCTCCCCATGGTCTCTCTTTTCAGGATGTCTGGTTATGCGGTTCTCTCTCTCCTTTCCCTGGGTGATTGAAGAACTCCTTTGAATTCAGGTGTTTGCACAGATTGGGGCGTCACAGCTGTTCGTTGGTCTACACTGTTGAGGGTTTTCCAGGTCTCAGATAAGATCCACTTTTCCTTGCAAGATGGAGCAGTTTTCCCTCTGAGCCTGTAGCTCTGGAAGAGGTCTCCGCCTCAGTGCGGGCTGCTTGCTCAGGGAACCCTGTGCAGTAGTCCTCCACCTTCTCTTAGACTTCTGTTACCCCTTACATTGCCAACTAACACTCCTTGAGTGACTTTCAGGTGCTCCTTCTATCTGCTCTGGGACTAGGCTCAGAACAGGTCCATCTGTTCTGCTGCCAATTTCATCCTCTTCAGCCAGTCCCATTTCCTGCATCTTAGATACCCTTTCTATACCAAATCCTGACTTTGAGAAGTCTTTCTCACTTGTTCCATACCATTTGACACCTATTTACTGTTACTTTCTAGGAATTATTAGTGGTTTCTTGCAGTGTCCTATAATTGGCCTTATGTTCTAAGTATAAAAATTGCCCATATGTACAAACAACTTCCTACACACTGTTCTGAACCTGAGAAGCTCTGTAACATTGACTCTCAACTATGTTTTAGAGTTTAATGCTACTTTGCAGTGAAGTCCAAGGCTTTCCAAAGCTGATTAAATGTGGTTATTTCTCTATTTCGTTGTTATTCTGCATTATTAACTTTCAGGGAAAAACAGAGTTTTCAAAGACTATTTAATGTGCTCTTTGCTCTATTTTAAGGATTTTCCACATCTTAGATCACATGTGTCAAACACAAGGCCCGCGGGCCAAATCCAGCCCGCCAGGCCTTGCAATGTGCCCGCACCGCGCTGTCATCACTGCACTCCGCTGTCAGTTTATGACTGTTCAGTAAACCATTCGGCCCGCGATTTAGGCTGGATTTTAGATTTTGGCCCCTTCTCTGATTGAGTTCGACACCCCTATCTTAGATTCTTCTTTCTTTTTGCCTCATTGGTTGGGTGATTTTTGCTTCCTCATATTCCAGATCTTTGGTTTGATCCTTGGGGCATGTTAATCTATAGTTGAGTTTCTGTATATTCTTTATTTCAGACTGTGTATGCTTAATTTCTGGCTGGTTCTTTTCCATATTTTTGGTATTCTCATTAAGGTCTTTGAAGGTCTCATGAAGATTATTGGAGGTCTCATCAAATTTCTCAAAGGTTTTTAGAAGATACTTGTGTAACCTTACAAATGTAATTCTGAACTCTGTGTTGTCCAGTAGTTTACTTTCCTCAATCTCTCCCATTCGTGACATGCTTCTGTGTCTCCTCATTTTGGCTGCCTCCCTGTGTTTATGGAGTGGCTTTGTGTAGTCGGTGACCTATAGTTGTCAGTAGCTCAGCTTCCCCAATCACCAAAAGCGGTCACTTTTGCTATATCCCTTCGTGGGCTGAGTGCAAAGTCTTGGTGTAATTAAGCCTTGATTGCTGTTGGTACACTGGGAGGAATTGACTCCAGGCCAATTGTCTGTGAGGACCTGCTGTGTCTATAAAGGAAGAACTGCTGCACTGGAGACACACGTTGTTTCAGTGGGGCTTTGGTGCTCACTGAGGCCTCCTCCCGAATGTGTCACTCATGGTTGTGAGCGGTTAAAACTGAGCACTAGGAACATTGGCTTCTGGATCTCCAATGTGGTGCATGTGGTTCAGCTACTGCACTCTGCAGAAGCTACAGCATGAACCACAGTCCTCTCCTTTGCTAGGTTAAACTGCAACTGAGAGGGCCATTCATAAGCAAAAGCCACTGCTAGAAGCTTGGATGTATTGTGAAGGGCAGAGTCTCAAGGCAGAGTCTCAGGGCATAACTAGGCTGGGGCGTGGTCAACAGCAATGGCTGCCCATCAGCTGCCTCTCAGATCTGGTTCTCCACATCTCCCCACATCTCGCCCCACAGCACAGAAAACAATATTCTTGTGCAAAGATCTATAAGCCAGCCTCTCTCCCTTTCTGACCTGATGTCAGAGGGTCTTCAAACTACGGCCCGCAGGCCACATGCGGCCTGCAGAGGAGTCTGATCCTACCCGCCAGGTTTTTTGGACAGTGAGCGCAGCCGAGGTGTTACAGTAGGAATTAGTAGTTCATATAGTCCGGCCCTCCAGCTCTCTGAGGGACCGTGATCTGGCCCCCACTTTAAAAAGTTTGAAGACCCCTGGCTCCCCAGATGTTTCTTACATTATCTTCAACTTTCTGGATTCTTTTGTCTTCTTGCTTCTGTAGAGGAGTGTCTTATGGCTCTTTACGTTCCAAATCTTTGACTTGATTCTTGTGATATTCTATTCTGTTTTCAGGACTCTATAATATTTTTTTATTTCAGACAGTATATTCTTTATTTCTACTTGATCCCTTTTCATATCCTCATAGGTCTCATTTATTTTATCGGCCTTTTCTTGGAAATTCTTGAAAAACCTTATAACCATGGTTTTGAACTCTATATCCAGTCACTTTTTGTCCTCTATTTCTTTCATTTGTGATCTGTTTCCTTGTCTCAGCATTTTCACAGCTTTCCTGAGTTGGTAGGGTGGCTTTGTGCACTAAGGTGTCCTATATGGTTCAGTGGGTCAGCCTCCCGGTTATCTGAGGTGGACACTCTTGGTGCACCCCTTTGTGGACTGTGTGTACAGCCTTATTGTAGTTAAGTCTTGACTGTTGTTGGTATGACTGGGAGGAACTAACCTCCAGGCCAATTGGCTGTGAGGATCAGCTATGTCCATGCCAGGAGATATCCTTATTCGACTAGACTTGGAAAATTGCAAAGGCCTCTGTGCTCAGCTTGGATGGGGTGGAGTTTCAGGGTGGAGCCTATAGTCTTGGCTTCCCATATGCCCCGCCCTATGAGGTTTCTGAGTCTCAGTGTCCTCAGTGTCCTTAGGTACTCGCTGCAAGCACCTCTGAGAAAAAGGTGCCCTCAAGTTTCACCCACTACCAGACAGTCTTGTCTCTCCTCCAATGAGCCTGGAACTGGGGTTCAGTGTAGTTGTAAGTGGGGTTGTAAGTGGGGTTCAGTGCAGTCCTTAGTTTTTGTCTCTGGATTCCTGCTAGGGCAATCCAGCAGCACAGTCAACAGTCCATCCTCTGCATGCAATGTGTGTGTCTCCGGGAATCTGCCTTTCACCACTCCCCTGAGTTTCCGCCTTACAACCCAGATTCCCTCTGTATGAGCCTGGGGCCCCAGGGTCTGTCCTAAAACTGGGGTTCAGTGCAGTCAGAACTAGGACTCAGCACAGTCTGGAGCTTTTATCTCCTTCCCGCTAGGGAACGCCAGCCAGGCACTCAGCCGCGCCCTCCTCTCTAGCTCAGTCCTCTCCACACAAGCACACCGTGTCTTTGTACCTTAGGCTTTTGCAACTTCTCTGATTTTCCTTCTGGTTTTCTCTTTCCTTCTAGTTGTAGAATTTCTAGTCAGTCAACTTTCCTGTAGTTCTGGATAATGTCCATTTTGTATTTTAGTTGTATTTTTTGAAATTGTTGTGCGAGGATACAGTTAGGCGTTTACCTATGCCGCCATCTTAGTTTCTCCAAATGGCTCTAATATTTAAACATCACAATTTTTCACTGGGAAATCTTGTTCAAAGAGCTGAGAAGTGAGTGTGATAATGTTTCTATTTATTTTTCCTGTCAGCATGAATAAACACTTGGAATTCACAATGAATAATGTTGAACCACTGTAAAAGGTGAATCAAACTCTGCAAAATAACAATAATAACGTAGGGTAATGTGTAAGAATCTGCTTGAAACAGGAGGAATACATCAACAAAGAGCCTTAATATTGTTAACACATTGTTTAATGACAAACAAATCATGCTCAATGATCAGAAAGGCAAGTTGGATACTGATTACATATATATTTCAGTGCCAATCAGTTGGCATTTTTGAAAAAAGTTTGGTTAAGCATTTAAACCAGAACATCACCAAGTGGGAGGAGCCATGTGGTCTGGATCAAGTGCTCAGGTGGTAATTGTTTGGGCCAGGGGACATGCTGGGAGTGTTGATGTCACCAAGGTTAGTTCTAGGGTTAGGGTTAGGTTTAGGGTTAGGGTTAGGGTTAGGGTAAGGGTTAGGGTTAGTCATCAATCTCAGTATAGGGTTAGGATTTAGGCTAGGTTTAGGTTAAGGTTAGGGTTCCAGTTAGAATTAGGGCTAGAGCAATGTATAGAGTTAGGGTTAGGATTAAAACTACAGTTGGGAAAGGTTTAGGTTAAGGATGAATTAGGGTTAGGATTAGGGCTATGTCAAGGTCTAGGGTTAGGGTTAGGGTTAGGGTTAGGGTTATGGTTAGAGCTAGAGTTAGAGTTAGGGTTAGTGTTAGGGTGAGGGTTAGATGTAGCAGTAGGGTTAGAATTTGGGTTAGAGTTAGAGATCAGGCCTAGTACAGGGTTAGGGTTTAGACTAGGTTCAGTTTAAGGGTTGGGGTTCAGGTTAGTGTTATGGTGTATTAACATTTGGAGTTCACAATGAATAACCTACAATCCATGGAAATAATTGAGTGTTACACTGAGGCAGACATGAACAGATTAAGACAATATTTAGAAATGTGCTTCATATATGAGAATACATGTTCAAATGGCTCTCATATCTAAACCACAGAATTTTGCCAATGGGAAATCCTGTTCAAAGGGCCGAGAAGTGAGTGTGATAATGTTTCCATTTATTTTTCCCATCAGCATGAATAAATACTTGGAGTTCTCAATGAATGATCTCAAACGACTGTGAAAGGTGAATCAAACTCTGGAAAACATCAGTGATAACCTAGGGAAATGTCTAAGAACATGCTTGAAACAGGAAGAATACATCAACAAAGAGCCTTAATATTGTTAAAACATTTTTTAATGACAGGGAACAATGTTCAAATATAAGAGAGGCAAGTTCTATACTGATTTCATATATATTTCATTACCAATAATTTTGTGGTTTTGGAAGAAGTTTGGTTTAATATTTAAAACGGAAGTGCTGACATCATCACGTGGGAGGGGACAGTTGGTAGGGCTTAAGTGCTCAGTTGGCAATTTATTGGGCCAGGTAATATGCTCAGACTGCTGATGTCACCAAGGTTAGTTCTAGGATTAGGGTTAGGGCTATGGCTAGGGCTATGGCTATGGTCAGGGTTAAGGCTAGTGCAAGGGCTAGGACTAGGGCTATATTTAAGGTTAAAGGTTATGGTTAGGCCTAGGGCTAGGGTTAGGGTTAGGGTTAAGTCTATGGTTAGGGTTAGGGCTAGGGCTAGAGTTAGAGTTAGGGTTAGAGTTAGGACTGGGGCTAGTGCTAGGGTTAGGTTTAGGGTTAGGGTTAGGACTAGGGCTAGAGCTAAAGTTTAAGGTTTGGGTTAGTGGTAGGGTTATGGCTTTGGCTAAGGCTAGGGTTAGGGTTAGTATTAGGGTTGGGTTAGGGTTAGAGTTGGGACTAGAGCTAGTGCTATGGCTATGGCAAGGGTTAAGGTAAGTACTATGGCTAGGGCTAGTGCTATGGCTAAAGGTAGGTTTAGGTTTAGGGTTAGGGTTAGTGTTAGAGTTGGGGCTAGGGCAAGGGCAAGGTCTTTGGCTAGGATTAATTTTATGGTTAGAGCTAGGGCTAGTTTTAGGGTTAGGTTTAGGATTAGGTTTAGGTCTAGCATTAGGGTTAAGATTTGGATTAGGGTTAGAGGTCAGGCTCAGTATAGGGTTAGGGTTTAGGATATGTTTAGGTTAAGGGTTAAGGTTCAGGTTAGGGTTATTGTGTATTCACACTTGAAATTCAAAATGAATAACCTACAATCAATGGAACTAATTGAGTATTACACTGATGCAGACATGTAGTTATTAAGACAATATTTCAAAATGTTCAAAGATAAGAGAGGCAAGTTTCTGTACTGATTACATATTTATTTAAGTACCAATAATTTTGCATTTTTGAAATAAGTTTGGTTAAGCAGTTAAACCTGAAGTGCTGAATTCACCAAGTGGGAGGGGACACGTGGTCGGGCTTAAGTGCTTAGGTGATAATTGTTTGGGTCAGGTGATATGCTGAGAGTGCTTATGTTACCAAGTTTAGTTCTAGGATTAGGGTTAGGATTAGTGCTAGATTTAGGGCTATAGTTAGGGTTGGGGCTAAGGCTAGGGTTAGTGTTAGGGTTAGGGTTAGGGTTAGGGCTAGAGCTATGGCTAGGGCTAGGGTTAGGATTAGGGCTAAGGCTAGAGCTAGGGTTAGTTTTAGTGTTATTGTTAGGGCTAGGGCTAGGGTTAGTGTAAGGATTAAGCTTAGGGCTAGGGTTAAGGTAGGGCTAGTGTTATGGTTAGGATTAGGGTATGGATAGGGTTAGGGTCAGGATTAAGTTAGGGTTAGGGTTATGGTTAGCATTAGGGTTAGTGTTAGGGTTAGGGCTATGGATAGGGCCAGGGTTATGGTTAGTGTTAGGTTTAGGCCTTGGTGAGGGTTAGGGTTAGGGTATTATTTTAGGGTTAGGTCTAGGGCTAAGGCTAGTGTTTGGGTTATGGTTAGGGTTAGGGCTATGTTTGGGCAAGGTTTAGCCTTAGTGTGAGGTTAGGCTTAGGGTTAGAGCTATGGCAAGGCTAGGGTAATGTTTAGGGTTAGGGTTATGGCTAGGCTTAGGGTTAGGTTTAGATGTAGCATTATGATTAGGATTTGGTTATGGATAGAGGTCAGGCTCTGTGTAGGGTTAGGGTTTAGGATAAATTTAAGTTAAGAGTTACTTCTAGGATTAGGGCAGGGGTCCTCAAACTTTTTAAAGTGGGGGCCAGATCACGGTCCCTCAGAGAGCTGGAGGGCCGGACTATATGAACTACTAATCCCTACTGTAACACCTTGGCTGCGCTCACTGCCCAAAAAACCTGGCGGGCAGGATCAGACTCCCCTGGGGGCTGCATGTGGCCCGCGGGCCGTTTGAAGACCCCTGGATTAGGGTAAGAGCTAGGGTAAGGTTGGGTGTTAGGGTTAGGCTAAGCCTATGGCTGGGGCTAGGGCTTTTGTTAGGGTTAGTTTTAGGGTTGGGGCTACGGCTAGGGCTAGGTTTAGGGTGAGGTTTAGGTTAGGTTTAGGGTTAGGGCTAGGGTTAGTGTTAGGGTTTGGATTAGGATTAGGGGGAGGGCTATGGCTATGGCTAGGGTTAAGGTTAGGGCTAAGGCTAGGGCAGGGTTAGGGTTAGAGCTAGGGTTAGTGTTAAGATTAGGGTTAGGGCTAGGGTTAGGTCAAGGGTTAGGGCTAGGACTAGGGCTAGAGGTAGGGCTATGAATAGGTTTAGGTTAGGGCTAAGACTAGGGCTAGGGCTAGGGTTAGGATTAGGGTTAAGTTTAGGGCTAGTGTTTGGGATAGGTTATGGTTAGGTTTAGGGTTAGGGCTAGGGTTAGAGTTAGGCTTAGCATTAGCGTTATAGCTAGGGCTAAGGTTAGGATAAGGATTAGGTTAGGGTCAGGGTTAGGGTTAGGGTTAGTGTTAGGGCAATGGCTATGGCTACAGTTATAATTAGGGCTACGGCTAGAGCTAGGCTATGGCTATAGTTAGGGTTAGGTTTAGGTTAGAGTTAGTGCTAAGGCTAGGGTTAGTTTTAAGGTTAAAGGTTGATGTTAGGGCTAGGGCTAGGTTTTGAATTAGAGTTAATCTAAGATTAGGGTTAGGGTTAATGTAGTGTTAAGGTTAGGGCTATGGGTAAGACTAAGATTATATTTAGGGTTACTTTTAGGGTTAAAGGTTTGAGTATTGAGTTTGATAATGTTTCCATTTTTTTTTTTCCTGTAAGAATTAATAAAACTTGGAATTCATAATGAATGATCTTGAAACACTGTGAAAAATGAATGAAACTCTGGAAAACAACCTATAGTAATGTCTTAGAACCTGGTGAAAACAGGAGGAGTACATTAACAAAGAGCCTTAATATCATTACCACATTCTTTAATAACAGGGAACAATGTTCAAAGATCAAAGAGGGAACTTCTGTACTGATTACATATTCATTACAGTATCAATCAGTTGGCCTTTTTGAAAGTAGTTTGGTTAAGCATTTAAACCGGAAGTGTAGACATCTCCAAGAAGGAGGGGCAACGTCGTCTGGCTCAAGTGCTTAGGTGGCAATTGTTTGGGCCAGGTGCTATGCTGAGAGAGCTGATGTCACCAAGGTCAGTTCTAGGATCAGGGTTAGGTTTAAGGCAAGAGTTATGGTTAGGGTTAGGGCTAGGGTTAGGGTTAGCATTAGCCTTAGAGCTAGGGCTAGGGTTAGGGTTAGGATAAGGATCAGGTTAGGGTCAGGATTAGGCTTGTGGTTAGGGCAATGGCTATGGCTACAGTTAAGATTAGGGCTAGGTAGGCCCGAGTGGCAGCAGCCGGGCCCAGAGCAGCCGGGCTTGGAGCAGCAGCTGCCAGACCCAGAGCAGTTGGGCGCTGAGCGGCGGCATCCAGGCCTGGCGCAGCCGGACCCGGAGCAGCCGGACCCGGAGCAGCAGTGGCCAGGCTCAGAGCAGTTGGGCATGGAGCGGCCCAGAGCAATAGAGACCAGGCCCGGAGCAACAGCAGCCAGGCCTGAAGCAGCCGTGCCTGGAACAGCTCACTCCTTGCCTGCCCATGCCCCAGGGCTGCTTCTCAGACATGGCTGGAAACTTTTGGGGGAACTTGAGGGTCTGTTGAATCAAGTGATGAAGGCTTAGATCTGGATGTGTCGAGTTGTTGTAGCGCTGGGGTGTTGATCTGTGAGTACCTTGTGTGGGGTCTGGATGAGGTTGGTTGATCTATTTGGATGTGTCTTTTGTTTGAAGTGTATCCTTGGGAATGTGGAGGTAATATTGATTTGAGGAAATGCTAAGTAATTGATTGGCTACCTGAAAAATTTAAAGTTCTGAAAATTTAAGGTCTCTTCCAAAAAGAGGTTTTAAAGCTAACACCTTAATTTTAATGGAGAAAGGGGAGGACAAGCCCTTCCCACCCAGAACAGGTAATCCAATTCCAGCTAGCAGCTATCTTTAAACAATGTGTTCATTAACATTTGAATGGCTATGCCTTTTGATAGCCTAAGGGCAAGTTTACATGTAAACAGGTTTGCTTCTTAGTTCCCAGGGCAGAAAAAACAAGGTTTAAAATTATTAGATTTAAAATTTATCCTTAAAAATATAAGTTTATTAATTTTTTTAAAAAAACAAGGAAATTACAAAACCTGATGAACAATATTAACTGTTGATTATAATAGAATCAGAGATACGGGAGGTGAGTGGACTGATAATTCTCGGGGAAAAGGGGAGTGGTGGGTGCGGGAAGAAACTGAACATAAACTGTGCACCTATGGATGAGTACAATGGGGGGTGGGGAAAGGGCAGAGGGTGGGGTGGGAACCTGGTGGAGGGGGGGAAAAAGAGGAACTTTTGTAATAATATGAACAATAAAGATTGATTTTTAACAATTATGAACAACAAATACATAACTATCAACAAGTGAATCTGAAAACCAAGGGAATTAAAAAACCTGATGAACAATATCAACTGTTGAATATAATATAATCAGAGGTATGGAAGGAGAGTGAACTGATGATTCTCAGGGAAAAGAGGAGTGGGGGGTGCCAGAAGAGACTGAACATAAACTGTGCACCTATGGATGAGGACAATGGGGGGTGGGGAAAGGGCAGAGGGTGGGGTAGGAACCTGGTGGAGGGGGGAAAATGAGGAACTTTTGTAATAATATGAACAATAAAGATTTATTTTAAAAAATTAGTGCTAGGGCTAGGGCTAGGGCTAGGGCAATGGCTAAAGCTAGGCCTAGGGCTAGGGCTAGGGCAATGGCTAGTGTTGGGGCTAGGGCTATAGTTAGGGTTAGGGTTATGGTTAGACTTATGGCTAGGGCTAGGGCTAGGGATAGGGATAGGGTTAGGGTAAGGTTAAAGGTTGTTGATAGGGCTAGGGCTAGGGTTAAAATTAGGGTTATGTCTAGGATAAGGGTTAGGGTTAATGTAGTGTTAAGGTTAGGGCTATGGCTAAGGCTTAGAGGTTTAGGTTTAAGTTTAGGGTTAGAAATCTTGTTCAAAGGGCTGAATATTGAGTTTGATAATGTTTCCTTTTTTTTCCTGTAAGAATTAATAAAACTCTGAATTCATAATGAATGATTTTGAACCACTGTGGAAGATGAATGAAACTTTGGAAAATAACAATCATAACCTAGAGTAATGTCTAAGAACTTGGTAAAACAGGAGGAGTACATCAATAAAACCCTTAATATCATTACCACATTGTTTAATAACAGGGAATAATGTTCAAAGATGAAAGAGGCAAGTTCTGTACTGATTACATATTTATTAAAGTACCAATCAGTTGGCGTTTTGGAAAGCATTTGGTTAAGCATTTAAATAGGAAGTGCAGACATCACCAAGTGGAGAGGCCATGTGGTTGGGCTGACATGTTCAGGTGGTAATTGCTTGGGCCTGATGACATGCTGAGAGTAATGATGTCACCAAGGTTAGTTCTAGGATTAGGGTTTAGGGTTAGAGTTAGGGCTAGAGATAGGGTTAGAGTTAGGTTTAGGATTAGGGTTAGGTTAAGGTTAGGGTTAGGTTCAGTTTAGGATTAGGGATAAGGAAAAGGCTCTGTGTAAAACTAGGGTTAGGGTTACGGTTAGTGTTAGGGTTAGTGTTAGGGCTAGGGTAGGGTTAGGGTTAGGGTTAGGGTTAGGGCTAGGGCTAGGGCAAGGTTTAGAGTTAGGATTATGGTTAGGGTTAGGGTTAGATCTAGCATTTGGGTTAGGATTTAGATTAGAGTTTGAGTTCAAGCTCAGTGTAGTATTTGGGTTCAGGCTAGCCTTAGGTAAGGGTTAGGATTCAGGTTAGGGTAATGGTGTGTTAACATTTGGAATTCACAATAAATAAGCTACAATCCATGGAAATAATTCAGTGTTACACTGAAACATAAACAGATTAAGACAATATTTAGAGATGTGCTTCATACATGAGAATACATGTTCAAATGGCTCTCATATCTAAACAACACATTTTTGTCAATGGGAAATCCTGTTCAAAAGGCTGACGAATGAGTGTGATAAAGTTTCCATTTATTATTCTTGTTAGAATGAATAAACACTTGGAATTCTCAATGAATGATCTCAAACCACTGAAAAATTAATCCAACTCTAGAAAATAACACTGATAACCTAGAGAAATGACTAAGAATGTTCTTGAAACAGGAGGAATTCATCAACAAAGAGCCTTAATATCATTAAAACATTGTTTAATGACAGAGAAGAATGTTCAAAGATAAGAGAGGCAAGTTCTGTACTGTTTAGATATTTATTTCAGTACCAGCAGTTTTGAGTTTTTGAAAGAAGTTTGGTTAAGCATTTAACCAGAACTGCTGACATCACCAAGTGGGAGAGGCCTCATGGTCAGGCTTAAGTGCTCAGGTGGTAATTGTTTGGGCCAGGTGATATGCTGAGAGTGCTGATGTCACCAAGGTTGTTCTAGGATTAGGGTTAGGATTAGGGCTAGGTTTAGGGTTAGGATTAAGGTTTTAGGGCTAGGGTTACGGTTAAGGTTATGGTTTGGGTTAGGGCTACATTTTGGGTTAAGGCTAGGGCTAGGGCTAGGATTAGGGTAAGCTTTAGGCTAGGGTTAGGGCTAGTTCTATGTTTAAGGTTAGGGTTAGGGTTAGGGTTAGGGTTAGAGTTAGGGTTAGGGTTAGGGTTAGGGTTAGGGTTAGGGTTAGGGTTAGGGTTAGGATTACCATTAGTGTTAGTTATAGGAATAGGGCTAGGGTTAGGGCTAGCCTTAGAGCTCTGGTTTGGGCTAAGTCTAAGGTCAGGGTTAGGGTTAGGATTAGGGTTATCATTAGAGCTAGGGTAGGGTTAGGGATAGTGTTAGGTTTAGCTTTAGGGTTAAGGTTAAAGCTAGGGTTAGGGTTAGTGTTAGTGTTATGGTTAGGGTTAGGATTAGGGTTATGCCTAGAGATAGGGCTAGGTTTAGGGTTAGGGTTAGTGGTAGGGTTAGTCTTAGGGTTAGGGCTAATGGTAGGTCTAGGGTTAGGGTTAAGGTGAGGGTAAGCGCTAGGGTTAGGGTAAGGATTAGGGTTAGGGTTAGACTTAGGACTAGGTTTAGTTCTAGGTTTAGGCTTAGAGTTAGGGTTAGGATTAGTGCTAGGGCTAGGGGTAGGGTTAAGGTTATGGTTAGCTTTAGTGTTTGGGTTAAAGGTAGGGTTATTGTTAGGATTAGGTTTAGGGTTTGGGTTAGGGTCAGTGTTAGTGTTAGGGTTAGGGCTAGGGCTAGGATTAGGGATAGGGATAGATATAGGGCTAGGTTTAGGATTACGGTTAGTCTTAGGTTTAGGGCTAATGGTAGGTCTAGGTTTAGGGTTAAGTTGAGAGTAAGTGCTAGGGTAGGGTCAGGATTAGGGTTAAGGTTAGATTTAGGACTAGGGTTAGTTCTAGGTCTAGGGTTAGGGTTAGGGCTAGTGTTAGGTTTATGGTTGGGGATTTGTTCTACATTATGGTTAGAATTGGGGTTATGGTTAGTGATCAGGTCCAGTATAGGGTTACGTTTTAGGCTAGCATTTGGTTAACGTTATGGTAAGGGTTAGGGTTAGGGTTAAGGTTAAGGTTAGGGATAGGGATAGGATAGGGTTAGGGTTAGAGCTAGGGCTAAGGCAATATTTAAGGTTAGGATTAGGGTTATGGCTATAGTTGGGGAAGGTTTAGTCTTAGTGTAGGGTTAGGATTAGGGTTATGGTTAAGTCTATTTCTAGGTTTAGGGTTAGGACTAGGGCTAGATCTACCATTTTGGTTAGTATTTGGGTTAGAGTTAGAGGTCAGGCTCATTATAGGTTTAGGGTTTAGGCTACCTTTATGTTAAAGGTTTGGATTAAGTTTAGGGTTTTGGTGTATTAACATATGGAATTCACAATGAATAAGCTACAATCAATGGAAATAATTGAGTTTTTCACTGAAACTGACATGAACAGATTAAGACAATATTTAGAAATGTGCTTCATGCATGAGAATACATGTTCAGATGGCTCTCATATCTAAACAATGCAATTGTGTCACTGGGAAATCTTGTTCAAAGGTCTGAGAAGAGATTGTGATAATATTTCCAATTATTTTTCCGGTCAGAATGAATAAACACTTGGAATTCTCAATGAATGATTTTGAACCACTGTGAAAGATGAATCAAACTCTGGAAGATAACACTGAAAACCTAGGGAAATGCCTAAGAATGTGCTTGAAACAGTGGAAATACAAATACATCAACAAAGAGCCTTAATATTGTTAAAACATTGTTTAATGACAGGGGAAAATATTCAAAGAGAGGCAAGTTCCGTACTGATTACATATATATTTCAGTACCAATAATTTTGCATTTTTGAAAGAAGTTTGCTTAAGCATTTAAACCAGAAGTGCTGACATCACTAAGTGGGAGGGGACACATGGTAGGGCTTATGTCCTTAGGTGGTAATTGTTTAGGCCAGGTGATATGCTCATAGTGCTGATGTCACCAAGATTAGTTCTAGGATTAGTGTAAGGGTTAGGGTTAGGGTTAGCATTAGGGTTAGGGATAGTAATAGGGCTATGTCTAGAGCTAGGATTAGGGTTCAGGTAAGCATTAGGTCTAGGGTAAGGTTAGGGTTAGGGCTAGGTCAAGAACTTGGTCTAGGGTTAAGGATAGGGTTAGGGTTAGTGTTAGGGTTAGGTCTAAGGTTAGGGTTAGGGGTATCTTTAGGGCTAGGGTAAGTTTAGGGTTAGGATTAGGTTTAGATTTATCATTAGGGTTAAGTCTAGTGTTAGGGTTAGGGCTAGGGCTAAGCTTAAGGCAAGAGTTAGCTTTAGTGTTAGGGTTAGGGCTAGGGCTAGGGTGAGGGTAAGGCTAGGGCTAGGACTATGATTGGGGATAAGGTTAGGGTTACATTTAGGACTATTTTTAGTGCTAGGACTAGGTTAGGGTTAGGGTTAGAGTTAGGGCTAGGGTTAGTGCTAGGGTTAGGTAATATTGTTAGGGTTAGGGTTAGGGCTAGGGCTAGGGCTACTGTTAGGGTTAGGTTTAGTATTAGGACTAGGGCTTGGGGTAAGGCAGGGGTTAGGAAAATAGTTAGGGTTAGGGCTAGTCCTAGGATGAGGGTAAGGACTAGGGTTAGGGGATAAGGATAGGGCTAGGGATAGGGCTATGGTAAGGTTTAGGGTTAGGGTTAGGGTCAGATGTAGCTTTAGGGTTAGGATTTGTTTTAGGTTTAGTTATCAGATTCAGTATAGGGTTAGGGTTTAGGCTAGGTTTATGTTAAGGTTAGGGTTTGTATTAGGGTTATGTTTATGGCTAGGGCTAGGGCAATGTTTAGGGTTAGGGTAGTGTTAGGGCTACAGTTGGGCAGGGTTTGGGCTAAGAGTGGGGTTAAGGTTAGGGTTAGTACTATGTCTATGGCTAGGGTTATGGTGAAGGTTAGGGCTAGGGTTAGGGTTAGGGTTAAGGTTAGGGTTAGGTCTATAATTAAAGTTAGGATTTGGGTAAGTGTTAGAGGTCAGGCATAGTACAAGGTTAGGTTTAGGCTAGGTTTAGGTTAATGGTTAGGGTACAGGTTAGGGTTATGGTGTATTAACATTTGGAATCCACAATGAATAAGCTACAATCCATGGACATAGTGGAGTGTTACTCTGAGGCAGACATGACCAGATTAAGACAATATTTAGAACAACAATCCATCTTTAAATGGCTCTAATATCTAAACAACACATTCTTGTCACTGGGAAATCTTGTTCAAAATGCTGAGAAGAGATTGTGATAATGTTTCCAATTATTTTTCCCATCAGAATGAATGAACACTTGGAATATTCAATGAGTGATCTTGAACCACTGTGAAAAATGAATCAAACTCTGGAAGATAACACTGATAATCTAGGGAAATGCCTAAGAATGTGCTTGAAACAGTGGAAATACAAATACATCAAAAAGAGCCTCAATATCCTTATAACATTGTTTAAGGATATATGGAACAACCATAAAAATACTAGAAGCATCCACAGGCAGCAAAATCTCAGATATATGCCAAAAGAACTTAATCACTGATACTGCCCTTAGGGCATTGGAAGCTAAAGAGAAAATAAACAAATGGGACTACATCAAAATAAAAAGCTTTTTTACATCAAAAGAAACCATCAACAAAACAATAAGAAAGCCCACTGTGTGGGAGAACATATTTGCAAATGTTACCACTGATAAAGGTTTAATTTCCAGCATCTACAGACAGCTTATACAACTATCAATAAATAAAAGGAAGATGAATGATCGAATTAAAAAATGGGCAAGGACCTAAATAGAATATTTTCAAAAGAAGACAGAAGGAAGGCCAAAAGGCACATGAAAACATGCTCAAAGTCACTAATTATCCGAGAGATGCAAACCAAAACAACAATGCAGTACCATCTCACACCTGTCAGAATGGCCAACATCAACCAGTCAACAAACGACAAGTGTTGGCGAGGTTGCAGAGAAAAAGGAACCCTCGTGCACTGCTGGTGGGAATGCAGACTGGTGCAACCACTGTGGAGAATAGTGTGGAGTTTCCTCAAAAAACTGAAAATGGAACTCCCATTTGACCCAGTAATCCCACTTCTAGGAATATATCCCAAGAAACTAGAAACACCAATCAGAAAGGATATATGCACCCCTATGTTCATAGCAGCACAATCTACAACAGCCAGAATTTGGAAACAGCCTAGGTGCCCGTCAGCAGATGATTGGATCCAAAACCTATGGTACATCTACACAATGGAATACTGTGCTGCCATAAAAAAGAAGGAATTCTCATCATTTGCAGCAACCTGGATGGAATTGGAGAACATCATGCTGAGTGAAATAAGCCAGTCAATGAAAGAGAAACACCACATGACCTCACTCATTTATGGATAATAAATAACATTATAAACTGATGAACCAAAAGATAGATATAGAGACAGTAAAGCAACAAGCAGACTGTCAAATTACAGCAGGTAGGGTAGGGAGATCTGGGGGAGATAATAGATCAACCGAAGGACTTGTATACATGCATATAAGTA